>OZ022219.1:12400000-13005659 GCA_963978815.1 Aleochara curtula | reverse complement strand
AATCAGCGTTTTTCGTGCGAAAAACAACGTTTTATTGCGAAAGCAGCAATTATCGTGCGAAAAACGACGTTTTTCGTGCAAAAACAGCGTTTTTGGTGCGAAATATATGATATATGCGAGTTCTCACCATATTCATCGTTGATTTTCATGTTATTAGTAGTAATGCCAAGATAATCTAATTGACGCCGCAATATTGGTCGAGAACGCCGAAATCAGCGTTTTTCGTGCGAAAAACAACGTTTTATTGCGAAAACAGCAATTATCGTGCGAAAAACGACGTTTTTCGTGCAGAAACAGCGTTTTTGGTGCGAAATATATGATATATGCGAGTTCTCACCATATTCATCGTTGATTTTCATGTTATTAGTAGTAATGCCAAGATAATCTAATTGACGCCGCAATATTGGTCGAGAACGCCGAAATCAGCGTTTTTCGTGCGAAAAACAACGTTTTATTGCGAAAACAGCAATTATCGTGCGAAAAACGACGTTTTTTGTGCAGAAACAGCGTTTTTGGTGCGAAATATATGATATATGCGAGTTCTCACCATATTCATCGTTGATTTTCATGTTATTAGTAGTAATGCCAAGATAATCTAATTGACGCCGCAATATTAGTCGAGAACGCCGAAATCAGCGTTTTTCGTGCGAAAAACAACGTTTTATTGCAAAATCAGGCATAATCGTGCGAAAAACGACGTTTTTCGTGCAAAAACAGCGTTTTTGGTGCGAAATATATGATATATGCGAGGTCTCACCATATTCATCGTTGATTTTCATGTTATTAGTAGTAATGCCAAGATAATCTAATTGACGCCGCAATATTGGTCGAGAACGCCGAAATCAGCGTTTTTCGTTCGAAAAACAACGTTTTATTGCAAAATCAGGCATAATCGTGCGAAAAACGACGTTTTTCGTGCAAAAACAGCGTTTTTGGTGCGAAATATATGATATATGCGAGTTCTCACCATATTCATCGTTGATTTTCATGTTATTAGTAGTAATGCCAAGATAATCTAATTGACGCCGCAATATTGGTCGAGAACGCCGAAATCAGCGTTTTTCGTGCGAAAAACAACGTTTTATTGCGAAAACAGCAATTATCGTGTGAAAAACGACGTTTTTCGTGCAAAAACAGTGTTTTTGGTGCGAAATATATGATATATGCGAGTTCTCACCATATTCATCGTTGATTTTCATGTTATTAATAGTAATGCCAAGATAATCTAATTGACGCCGCAATATTGGTCGAGAAAGCCGAAATCAGCGTTTTTCGTGCGAAAAACAACGTTTTATTGCGAAAACAGCAATTATCGTGTGAAAAACGACGTTTTTCGTGCAAAAACAGTGTTTTTGGTGCGAAATATATGATATATGCGAGTTCTCACCATATTCATCGTTGATTTTCATGTTATTAGTAGTAATGCCAAGATAATCTAATTGACGCCGCAATATTGGTCGAGAACGCCGAAATCAGCGTTTTTCGTGCGAAAAACAACGTTTTATTGCGAAAACAGCAATTATCGTGCGAAAAACGACGTTTTTCGTGCAGAAACAGCGTTTTTGGTGCGAAATATATGATATATGCGAGTTCTCACCATATTCATCGTTGATTTTCATGTTATTAGTAGTAATGCCAAGATAATCTAATTGACGCCGCAATATTGGTCGAGAACGCCGAAATCAGCGTTTTTCGTTCGAAAAACAACGTTTTATTGCAAAATCAGGCATAATCGTGCGAAAAACGACGTTTTTCGTGCAAAAACAGCGTTTTTGGTGCGAAATATATGATATATGCGAGTTCTCACCATATTCATCGTTGATTTTCATGTTATTAGTAGTAATGCCAAGATAATCTAATTGACGCCGCAATATTGGTCGAGAACGCCGAAATCAGCGTTTTTCGTTCGAAAAACAACGTTTTATTGCAAAATCAGGCATAATCGTGCGAAAAACGATGTTTTTCGTGCAAAAACATATATCAAAAATATATGCGAGTTCTCACCATATTCATCGTTGATTTTCATGTTATTAGTAGTAATGCCAAGATAATCTAATTGACGCCGCAATATTGGTCGAGAACGCCGAAATCAGCGTTTTTCGTGCGAAAAACAACGTTTTATTGCGAAAACAGCAATTATCGTGCGAAAAACGACGTTTTTCGTGCAGAAACAGCGTTTTTGGTGCGAAATATATGATATATGCGAGTTCTCACCATATTCATCGTTGATTTTCATGTTATTAGTAGTAATGCCAAGATAATCTAATTGACGCCGCAATATTGGTCGAGAACGCCGAAATCAGCGTTTTTCGTGCGAAAAACAACGTTTTATTGCGAAAACAGCAATTATCGTGCGAAAAACAACGTTTTTCGTGCAAAAACAGCGTTTTTGGTGCGAAATATATGATATATGCGAGTTGTCACCATATTCATCGTTGATTTTCATGTTATTAGTAGTAATGCCAAGATAATCTAATTGACGCCGCAATATTGGTCGAGAACGCCGAAATCAGCGTTTTTCGTGCGAAAAACAACGTTTTATTGCAAAATCAGGCATAATCGTGCGAAAAACGACGTTTTTCGTGCAAAAACAGCGTTTTTAGTGCGAAATATATGATATATGCGAGTTCTCACCATATTCATCGTTGATTTTCATGTTATTAGTAGTAATGCCAAGATAATCTAATTGACGCCGCAATATTGGTCGAGAACGCCGAAATCAGCGTTTTTCGTGCGAAAAACAACGTTTTATTGCGAAAACAGCAATTATCGTGCGAAAAACAACGTTTTTCGTGCGAAATATATGATATATGCGAGTTCTCACCATATTCATCGTTGATTTTCATGTTATTAGTAGTAATGCCAAGATAATCTAATTGACGCCGCAATATTGGTCGAGAACGCCGAAATCAGCGCTTTTCGTGCGAAAAACAACGTTTTATTGCAAAATCAGGCATAATCGTGCGAAAAACGACGTTTTTCGTGCAAAAACAGCGTTTTTGGTGCGAAATATATGATATATGCGAGTTCTCACCATATTCATCGTTGATTTTCATGTTATTAGTAGTAATACCAAGATAATCTAATTGACGCCGCAATATGGGTCGAGAACGCCGAAATCAGCGTTTTTCGTGCGAAAAACAACGTTTTATTGCAAAATCAGGCATAATCGTGCGATAAACGACGTTTTTCGTGCAAAAACAGCGTTTTTGGTGCGAAATATATGATATATGCGAGTTCTCACCATATTCATCGTTGATTTTCATGTTATTAGTAGTAATACCAAGATAATCTAATTGACGCCGCAATATGGGTCGAGAACGCCGAAATCAGCGTTTTTCGTGCGAAAAACAACGTTTTATTGCAAAATCAGGCATAATCGTGCGATAAACGACGTTTTTCGTGCAAAAACAGCGTTTTTGGTGCGAAATATATGATATATGCGAGTTCTCACCATATTCATCGTTGATTTTCATGTTATTAGTAGTAATGCCAAGATAATCTAATTGACGCCGCAATATTGGTCAAGAACGCCGAAATGAGCGTTTTTCGTGCGAAAAACAACGTTTTATTGCAAAATCAGGCATAATCGTGCGAAAAACGACGTTTTTCGTGCAAAAACAGCGTTTTTGGTGCGAAATATATGATATATGCGAGTTCTTACCATATTCATCGTTGATTTTCATGTTATTAGTGGTAATGCCAAGATAATCTAATTGACGCCGCAATATTGGTCGAGAACTCCGGACTCAGCGTTTTTCGTGCGAAAAACAACGTTTTATTGCAAAATCAGGCATAATCGTGCGAAAAACGACGTTTTTCGTGCAAAAACAGCGTTTTTGATGCGAAATATATGATATATGCGAGTTCTCACCATATTCATCGTTGATTTTCATGTTATTAGTAGTAATGCTAAGATAATCTAATTGACGCCGCAATATTAGTCGCGAACGCCGAAATCAGCGTTTTTCGTGCGAAAAACAACGTTTTATTGCAAAATCAGGCATAATCGTGCGTTAAACGACGTTTTTCGTGCAAAAACAGCGTTTTTGGTGCGAAATATATGATATATGCGAGTTCTCACCATATTCATCGTTGATTTTCATGTTATTAGTAGTAATGCCAAGATAATCTAATTGACGCCGCAATATTGGTCAAGAACGCCGAAATGAGCGTTTTTCGTGCGAAAAACAACGTTTTATTGCAAAATCAGGCATAATCGTGCGAAAAACAACGTTTTTCGTGCAAAAACAGCGTTTTTGGTGCGAAATATATGATATATGCGAGTTCTCACCATATTCATCGTTGATTTTCATGATATTAGTAGTAATGCCAAGATTATCTAATTGACGCCGCAATATTAGTCGAGAACGCCGAAATCAGCGTTTTTCGTGCGAAAAACAACGTTTTATTGCAAAATCAGGCATAATCGTGCGAAAAACAACGTTTTTCGTGCAAAAACAGCGTTTTTGGTGCGAAATATATGATATATGCGAGTTCTCACCATATTCATCGTTGATTTTCATGATATTAGTAGTAATGCCAAGATAATCTAATTGACGCCGCAATATTGGTCGAGAACGCCGAAATCAGCGTTTTTCGTTCGAAAAACAACGTTTTATTGCAAAATCAGGCATAATCGTGCGAAAAACGACGTTTTTCGTGCAAAAACAGCGTTTTTGGTGCGGAATATATGATATATGCGAGTTCTCACCATATTCATCGTTGATTTTCATGTTATTAGTAGTAATGCCAAGATAATCTAATTGACGCCGCAATATTGGTCGAGAACGCCGAAATCAGCGTTTTTCGTGCGAAAAACAACGTTTTATTGCAAAATCAGGCATAATCGTGCGAAAAATGACGTTTTTCGTGCAAAAACAGCGTTTTTGGTGCGAAATATATGATATATGCGAGTTCTCACCATATTTATCGTTGATTTTCATGTTATTAGTAGTAATGCCAAGATAATCTAATTGACGCCGCAATATTGGTCGAGAACACCGAAATCAGCGTTTTTCGTGCGAAAAACAACGTTTTATTGCAAAATCAGGCATAATCGTGCGAAAAACGACGTTTTTCGTGCAAAAACAGCGTTTTTGGTGCGAAATATATGATATATGCGAGTTCTCACCATATTCATCGTTGATTTTCATGTTATTAGTAGTAATGCCAAGATAATCTAATTGACGCCGCAATATTGGTCGAGAACGCCGAAATCAGCGTTTTTCGTGCGAAAAACAACGTTTTATTGCGAAAACAGCAATTATCGTGCGAAAAACGACGTTTTTCGTGCAAAAACAGCGTTTTTGGTGCGAAATATATGATATATGCGAGTTCTCACCATATTCATCGTTGATTTTCATGTTATTAGTAGTAATGCCAAGATAATCTAATTGACGCCGCAATATTGGTCGAGAACGCCGAAATCAGCGTTTTTCGTGCGAAAAACAACGTTTTATTGCAAAATCAGGCATAATCGTGCGAAAAACGACGTTTTTCGTGCAAAAACAGCGTTTTTGGTGCGAAATATATGATATATGCGAGTTCTCACCATATTCATCGTTGATTTTCATGTTATTAGTAGTAATACCAAGATAATCTAATTGACGCCGCAATATGGGTCGAGAACGCCGAAATCAGCGTTTTTCGTGCGAAAAACAACGTTTTATTGCAAAATCAGGCATAATCGTGCGATAAACGACGTTTTTCGTGCAAAAACAGCGTTTTTGGTGCGAAATATATGATATATGCGAGTTCTCACCATATTCATCGTTGATTTTCATGTTATTAGTAGTAATGCCAAGATAATCTAATTGACGCCGCAATATTGGTCAAGAACGCCGAAATGAGCGTTTTTCGTGCGAAAAACAACGTTTTATTGCAAAATCAGGCATAATCGTGCGAAAAACGACGTTTTTCGTGCAAAAACAGCGTTTTTGGTGCGAAATATATGATATATGCGAGTTCTTACCATATTCATCGTTGATTTTCATGTTATTAGTGGTAATGCCAAGATAATCTAATTGACGCCGCAATATTGGTCGAGAACTCCGGACTCAGCGTTTTTCGTGCGAAAAACAACGTTTTATTGCAAAATCAGGCATAATCGTGCGAAAAACGACGTTTTTCGTGCAAAAACAGCGTTTTTGATGCGAAATATATGATATATGCGAGTTCTCACCATATTCATTGTTGATTTTCATGTTATTAGTAGTAATGCTAAGATAATCTAATTGACGCCGCAATATTAGTCGCGAACGCCGAAATCAGCGTTTTTCGTGCGAAAAACAACGTTTTATTGCAAAATCAGGCATAATCGTGCGTTAAACGACGTTTTTCGTGCAAAAACAGCGTTTTTGGTGCGAAATATATGATATATGCGAGTTCTCACCATATTCATCGTTGATTTTCATGTTATTAGTAGTAATGCCAAGATAATCTAATTGACGCCGCAATATTGGTCAAGAACGCCGAAATGAGCGTTTTTCGTGCGAAAAACAACGTTTTATTGCAAAATCAGGCATAATCGTGCGAAAAACAACGTTTTTCGTGCAAAAACAGCGTTTTTGGTGCGAAATATATGATATATGCGAGTTCTCACCATATTCATCGTTGATTTTCATGATATTAGTAGTAATGCCAAGATTATCTAATTGACGCCGCAATATTAGTCGAGAACGCCGAAATCAGCGTTTTTCGTGCGAAAAACAACGTTTTATTGCAAAATCAGGCATAATCGTGCGAAAAACAACGTTTTTCGTGCAAAAACAGCGTTTTTGGTGCGAAATATATGATATATGCGAGTTCTCACCATATTCATCGTTGATTTTCATGATATTAGTAGTAATGCCAAGATAATCTAATTGACGCCGCAATATTGGTCGAGAACGCCGAAATCAGCGTTTTTCGTTCGAAAAACAACGTTTTATTGCAAAATCAGGCATAATCGTGCGAAAAACGACGTTTTTCGTGCAAAAACAGCGTTTTTGGTGCGGAATATATGATATATGCGAGTTCTCACCATATTCATCGTTGATTTTCATGTTATTAGTAGTAATGCCAAGATAATCTAATTGACGCCGCAATATTGGTCGAGAACGCCGAAATCAGCGTTTTTCGTGCGAAAAACAACGTTTTATTGCAAAATCAGGCATAATCGTGCGAAAAATGACGTTTTTCGTGCAAAAACAGCGTTTTTGGTGCGAAATATATGATATATGCGAGTTCTCACCATATTTATCGTTGATTTTCATGTTATTAGTAGTAATGCCAAGATAATCTAATTGACGCCGCAATATTGGTCGAGAACACCGAAATCAGCGTTTTTCGTGCGAAAAACAACGTTTTATTGCAAAATCAGGCATAATCGTGCGAAAAACGACGTTTTTCGTGCAAAAACAGCGTTTTTGGTGCGAAATATATGATATATGCGAGTTCTCACCATATTCATCGTTGATTTTCATGTTATTAGTAGTAATGCCAAGATAATCTAATTGACGCCGCAATATTGGTCGAGAACGCCGAAATCAGCGTTTTTCGTGCGAAAAACAACGTTTTATTGCGAAAACAGCAATTATCGTGCGAAAAACGACGTTTTTCGTGCAGAAACAGCGTTTTTGGTGCGAAATATATGATATATGCGAGTTCTCACCATATTCATCGTTGATTTTCATGTTATTAGTAGTAATGCCAAGATAATCTAATTGACGCCGCAATATTGGTCGAGAACGCCGAAATCAGCGTTTTTCGTGCGAAAAACAACGTTTTATTGCAAAAACAGCAATTATCGTGCGAAAAACGACGTTTTTCGTGCAGAAACAGCGTTTTTGGTGCGAAATATATGATATATGCGAGTTCTCACCATATTCATCGTTGATTTTCATGTTATTAGTAGTAATGCCAAGATAATCTAATTGACGCCGCAATATTAGTCGAGAACGCCGAAATCAGCGTTTTTCGTGCGAAAAACAACGTTTTATTGCAAAATCAGGCATAATCGTGCGAAAAACGACGTTTTTCGTGCAAAAACAGCGTTTTTGGTGCGAAATATATGATATATGCGAGTTCTCACCATATTCATCGTTGATTTTCATGTTATTAGTAGTAATGCCAAGATAATCTAATTGACGCCGCAATATTGGTCGAGAACGCCGAAATCAGCGTTTTTCGTTCGAAAAACAACGTTTTATTGCAAAATCAGGCATAATCGTGCGAAAAACGACGTTTTTCGTGCAAAAACAGCGTTTTTGGTGCGAAATATATGATATATGCGAGTTCTCACCATATTCATCGTTGATTTTCATGTTATTAGTAGTAATGCCAAGATAATCTAATTGACGCCGCAATATTGGTCGAGAACGCCGAAATCAGCGTTTTTCGTTCGAAAAACAACGTTTTATTGCAAAATCAGGCATAATCGTGCGAAAAACGACGTTTTTCGTGCAAAAACAGCGTTTTTGGTGCGAAATATATGATATATGCGAGTTCTCACCATATTCATCGTTGATTTTCATGTTATTAGTAGTAATGCCAAGATAATCAAATTGACGCCGCAATATTGGTCGAGAACGCCGAAATCAGCGTTTTTCGTGCGAAAAACAACGTTTTATTGCGAAAACAGCAATTATCGTGCGAAAAACGACGTTTTTCGTGCAAAAACAGCGTTTTTGGTGCGAAATATATGATATATGCGAGTTCTCACCATATTCATCGTTGATTTTCATGATATTAGTAGTAATGCCAAGATAATCTAATTGACGCCGCAATATTAGTCGAGAACGCCGAAATCAGCGTTTTTCGTGCGAAAAACAACGTTTTATTGCAAAATCAGGCATAATCGTGCGAAAAACAACGTTTTTCGTGCAAAAACAGCGTTTTTGGTGCGAAATATATGATATATGCGAGTTCTCACCATATTCATCGTTGATTTTCATGATATTAGTAGTAATGCCAAGATAATCTAATTGACGCCGCAATATTGGTCGAGAAAGCCGAAATCGGCGTTTTTCGTGCGAAAAACAACGTTTTATTGCGAAAACAGCAATTATCGTGTGAAAAACGACGTTTTTCGTGCAAAAACAGTGTTTTTGGTGCGAAATATATGATATATGCGAGTTCTCACCACATTCATCGTTGATTTTCACGTTATTAGTAGTAATGCCAAGATAATCTAATTGACGCCGCAATATTGGTCGAGAACGCCGAAATCAGCGTTTTTCGTGCGAAAAACAACGTTTTATTGCGAAAACAGCAATTATCGTGCGAAAAACGACGTTTTTCGTGCAGAAACAGCGTTTTTGGTGCGAAATATATGATATATGCGAGTTCTCACCATATTCATCGTTGATTTTCATGTTATTAGTAGTAATGCCAAGATAATCTAATTGACGCCGCAATATTGGTCGAGAACGCCGAAATCAGCGTTTTTCGTTCGAAAAACAACGTTTTATTGCAAAATCAGGCATAATCGTGCGTTAAACGACGTTTTTCGTGCAAAAACAGCGTTTTTGGTGCGAAATATATGATATATGCGAGTTCTCACCATATTCATCGTTGATTTTCATGTTATTAGTAGTAATGCCAAGATAATCTAATTGACGCCGCAATATTGGTCGAGAACGCCGAAATCAGCGTTTTTCGTGCGAAAAACAACGTTTTATTGCAAAATCAGGCATAATCGTGCGAAAAACAACGTTTTTCGTGCAAAAACAGCGTTTTTGGTGCGAAATATATGATATATGCGAGTTCTCACCATATTCATCGTTGATTTTCATGATATTAGTAGTAATGCCAAGATTATCTAATTGACGCCGCAATATTAGTCGAGAACGCCGAAATCAGCGTTTTTCGTGCGAAAAACAACGTTTTATTGCAAAATCAGGCATAATCGTGCGAAAAACAACGTTTTTCGTGCAAAAACAGCGTTTTTGGTGCGAAATATATGATATATGCGAGTTCTCACCATATTCATCGTTGATTTTCATGATATTAGTAGTAATGCCAAGATAATCTAATTGACGCCGCAATATTGGTCGAGAACGCCGAAATCAGCGTTTTTCGTTCGAAAAACAACGTTTTATTGCAAAATCAGGCATAATCGTGCGAAAAACGACGTTTTTCGTGCAAAAACAGCGTTTTTGGTGCGGAATATATGATATATGCGAGTTCTCACCATATTCATCGTTGATTTTCATGTTATTAGTAGTAATGCCAAGATAATCTAATTGACGCCGCAATATTGGTCGAGAACGCCGAAATCAGCGTTTTTCGTGCGAAAAACAACGTTTTATTGCAAAATCAGGCATAATCGTGCGAAAAATGACGTTTTTCGTGCAAAAACAGCGTTTTTGGTTCGAAATATATGATATATGCGAGTTCTCACCAT
Organism: Aleochara curtula; assembly: GCA_963978815.1. Classification (NCBI taxonomy): domain Eukaryota; kingdom Metazoa; phylum Arthropoda; class Insecta; order Coleoptera; family Staphylinidae; genus Aleochara; species Aleochara curtula. The sequence goes on along the minus strand of OZ022219.1, from coordinate 12,995,272 downwards.
ATTTATCGTTGATTTTCATGTTATTAGTAGTAATGCCAAGATAATCTAATTGACGCCGCAATATTGGTCGAGAACACCGAAATCAGCGTTTTTCGTGCGAAAAACAACGTTTTATTGCAAAATCAGGCATAATCGTGCGAAAAACGACGTTTTTCGTGCAAAAACAGCGTTTTTGGTGCGAAATATATGATATATGCGAGTTCTCACCATATTCATCGTTGATTTTCATGTTATTAGCAGTAATGCCAAGATAATCTAATTGACGCCGCAATATTGGTCGAGAACGCCGAAATCAGCGTTTTTCGTGCGAAAAACAACGTTTTATTGCGAAAACAGCAATTATCGTGCGAAAAACGACGTTTTTCGTGCAGAAACAGCGTTTTTGGTGCGAAATATATGATATATGCGAGTTCTCACCATATTCATCGTTGATTTTCATGTTATTAGTAGTAATGCCAAGATAATCTAATTGACGCCGCAATATTGGTCGAGAACGCCGAAATCAGCGTTTTTCGTGCGAAAAACAACGTTTTATTGCAAAAACAGCAATTATCGTGCGAAAAACGACGTTTTTCGTGCAGAAACAGCGTTTTTGGTGCGAAATATATGATATATGCGAGTTCTCACCATATTCATCGTTGATTTTCATGTTATTAGTAGTAATGCCAAGATAATCTAATTGACGCCGCAATATTAGTCGAGAACGCCGAAATCAGCGTTTTTCGTGCGAAAAACAACGTTTTATTGCAAAATCAGGCATAATCGTGCGAAAAACGACGTTTTTCGTGCAAAAACAGCGTTTTTGGTGCGAAATATATGATATATGCGAGTTCTCACCATATTCATCGTTGATTTTCATGTTATTAGTAGTAATGCCAAGATAATCTAATTGACGCCGCAATATTGGTCGAGAACGCCGAAATCAGCGTTTTTCGTTCGAAAAACAACGTTTTATTGCAAAATCAGGCATAATCGTGCGAAAAACGACGTTTTTCGTGCAAAAACAGCGTTTTTGGTGCGAAATATATGATATATGCGAGTTCTCACCATATTCATCGTTGATTTTCATGTTATTAGTAGTAATGCCAAGATAATCTAATTGACGCCGCAATATTGGTCGAGAACGCCGAAATCAGCGTTTTTCGTTCGAAAAACAACGTTTTATTGCAAAATCAGGCATAATCGTGCGAAAAACGACGTTTTTCGTGCAAAAACAGCGTTTTTGGTGCGAAATATATGATATATGCGAGTTCTCACCATATTCATCGTTGATTTTCATGTTATTAGTAGTAATGCCAAGATAATCAAATTGACACCGCAATATTGGTCGAGAACGCCGAAATCAGCGTTTTTCGTGCGAAAAACAACGTTTTATTGCGAAAACAGCAATTATCGTGCGAAAAACGACGTTTTTCGTGCAAAAACAGCGTTTTTGGTGCGAAATATATGATATATGCGAGTTCTCACCATATTCATCGTTGATTTTCATGATATTAGTAGTAATGCCAAGATAATCTAATTGACGCCGCAATATTAGTCGAGAACGCCGAAATCAGCGTTTTTCGTGCGAAAAACAACGTTTTATTGCAAAATCAGGCATAATCGTGCGAAAAACAACGTTTTTCGTGCAAAAACAGCGTTTTTGGTGCGAAATATATGATATATGCGAGTTCTCACCATATTCATCGTTGATTTTCATGATATTAGTAGTAATGCCAAGATAATCTAATTGACGCCGCAATATTGGTCGAGAAAGCCGAAATCGGCGTTTTTCGTGCGAAAAACAACGTTTTATTGCGAAAACAGCAATTATCGTGTGAAAAACGACGTTTTTCGTGCAAAAACAGTGTTTTTGGTGCGAAATATATGATATATGCGAGTTCTCACCACATTCATCGTTGATTTTCACGTTATTAGTAGTAATGCCAAGATAATCTAATTGACGCCGCAATATTGGTCGAGAACGCCGAAATCAGCGTTTTTCGTGCGAAAAACAACGTTTTATTGCGAAAACAGCAATTATCGTGCGAAAAACGACGTTTTTCGTGCAGAAACAGCGTTTTTGGTGCGAAATATATGATATATGCGAGTTCTCACCATATTCATCGTTGATTTTCATGTTATTAGTAGTAATGCCAAGATAATCTAATTGACGCCGCAATATTGGTCGAGAACGCCGAAATCAGCGTTTTTCGTTCGAAAAACAACGTTTTATTGCAAAATCAGGCATAATCGTGCGAAAAACGACGTTTTTCGTGCAAAAACAGCGTTTTTGGTGCGAAATATATGATATATGCGAGTTCTCACCATATTCATCGTTGATTTTCATGTTATTAGTAGTAATGCCAAGATAATCTAATTGACGCCGCAATATTGGTCGAGAACGCCGAAATCAGCGTTTTTCGTTCGAAAAACAACGTTTTATTGCAAAATCAGGCATAATCGTGCGAAAAACGATGTTTTTCGTGCAAAAACAGCGTTTTTGGTGCGAAATATATGATATATGCGAGTTCTCACCATATTCATCGTTGATTTTCATGTTATTAGTAGTAATGCCAAGATAATCTAATTGACGCCGCAATATTGGTCGAGAACGCCGAAATCAGCGTTTTTCGTGCGAAAAACAACGTTTTATTGCGAAAACAGCAATTATCGTGCGAAAAACGACGTTTTTCGTGCAAAAACAGCGTTTTTGGTGCGAAATATATGATATATGCGAGTTCTCACCATATTCATCGTTGATTTTCATGTTATTAGTAGTAATGCCAAGATAATCTAATTGACGCCGCAATATTGGTCGAGAACGCCGAAATCAGCGTTTTTCGTGCGAAAAACAACGTTTTATTGCGAAAACAGCAATTATCGTGCGAAAAACAACGTTTTTCGTGCAAAAACAGCGTTTTTGGTGCGAAATATATGATATATGCGATTTCTCACCATATTCATCGTTGATTTTCATGTTATTAGTAGTAATGCCAAGATAATCTAATTGACGCCGCAATATTGGTCGAGAACGCCGAAATCAGCGTTTTTCGTGCGAAAAACAACGTTTTATTGCGAAAACAGCAATTATCGTGCGAAAAACGACGTTTTTCGTGCAGAAACAGCGTTTTTGGTGCGAAATATATGATATATGCGAGTTCTCACCATATTCATCGTTGATTTTCATGTTATTAGTAGTAATGCCAAGATAATCTAATTGACGCCGCAATATTGGTCGAGAACGCCGAAATCAGCGTTTTTCGTGCGAAAAACAACGTTTTATTGCGAAAACAGCAATTATCGTGCGAAAAACGACGTTTTTCGTGCAGAAACAGCGTTTTTGGTGCGAAATATATGATATATGCGAGTTCTCACCATATTCATCGTTGATTTTCATGTTATTAGTAGTAATGCCAAGATAATCTAATTGACGCCGCAATATTGGTCGAGAACGCCGAAATCAGCGTTTTTCGTTCGAAAAACAACGTTTTATTGCAAAATCAGGCATAATCGTGCGAAAACGACGTTTTGCGTGCAAAAACAGCGTTTTTGGTGCGAAATATATGATATATGCGAGTTCTCACCATATTCATCGTTGATTTTCATGTTATTAGTAGTAATGCCAAGATAATCTAATTGACGCCGCAATATTGGTCGAGAACGCCGAAATCAGCGTTTTTCGTTCGAAAAACAACGTTTTATTGCAAAATCAGGCATAATCGTGCGAAAAACGACGTTTTTCGTGCAAAAACAGCGTTTTTGGTGCGAAATATATGATATATGCGAGTTCTCACCATATTCATCGTTGATTTTCATGTTATTAGTAGTAATGCCAAGATAATCTAATTGACGCCGCAATATTGGTCGAGAACGCCGAAATCAGCGTTTTTCGTGCGAAAAACAACGTTTTATTGCGAAAACAGCAATTATCGTGCGAAAAACGACGTTTTTCGTGCAAAAACAGCGTTTTTGGTGCGAAATATATGATATATGCGAGTTCTCACCATATTCATCGTTGATTTTCATGATATTAGTAGTAATGCCAAGATAATCTAATTGACGCCGCAATATTGGTCGAGAAAGCCGAAATCAGCGTTTTTCGTGCGAAAAACAACGTTTTATTGCGAAAACAGCAATTATCGTGTGAAAAACGACGTTTTTCGTGCAAAAACAGTGTTTTTGGTGCGAAATATATGATATATGCGAGTTCTCACCATATTCATCGTTGATTTTCATGTTATTAGTAGTAATGCCAAGATAATCTAATTGACGCCGCAATATTGGTCGAGAACGCCGAAATCAGCGTTTTTCGTTCGAAAAACAACGTTTTATTGCAAAATCAGGCATAATCGTGCGAAAAACGACGTTTTTCGTGCAGAAACAGCGTTTTTGGTGCGAAATATATGATATATGCGAGTTCTCACCATATTCATCGTTGATTTTCATGATATTAGTAGTAATGCCAAGATAATCTAATTGACGCCGCAATATTGGTCGAGAAAGCCGAAATCAGCGTTTTTCGTGCGAAAAACAACGTTTTATTGCGAAAACAGCAATTATCGTGTGAAAAACGACGTTTTTCGTGCAAAAACAGTGTTTTTGGTGCGAAATATATGATATATGCGAGTTCTCACCATATTCATCGTTGATTTTCATGTTATTAGTAGTAATGCCAAGATAATCTAATTGACGCCGCAATATTGGTCGAGAACGCCGAAATCAGCGTTTTTCGTGCGAAAAACAACGTTTTATTGCGAAAACAGCAATTATCGTGCGAAAAACGACGTTTTTCGTGCAGAAACAGCGTTTTTGGTGCGAAATATATGATATATGCGAGTTCTCACCATATTCATCGTTGATTTTCATGTTATTAGTAGTAATGCCAAGATAATCTAATTGACGCCGCAATATTAGTCGAGAACGCCGAAATCAGCGTTTTTCGTGCGAAAAACAACGTTTTATTGCAAAATCAGGCATAATCGTGCGAAAAACGACGTTTTTCGTGCAAAAACAGCGTTTTTGGTGCGAAATATATGATATATGCGAGTTCTCACCATATTCATCGTTGATTTTCATGTTATTAGTAGTAATGCCAAGATAATCTAATTGACGCCGCAATATTGGTCGAGAACGCCGAAATCAGCGTTTTTCGTTCGAAAAACAACGTTTTATTGCAAAATCAGGCATAATCGTGCGAAAAACGACGTTTTTCGTGCAAAAACAGCGTTTTTGGTGCGAAATATATGATATATGCGAGTTCTCACCATATTCATCGTTGATTTTCATGTTATTAGTAGTAATGCCAAGATAATCTACTTGACGCCGCAATATTGGTCGAGAACGCCGAAATCAGCGTTTTTCGTTCGAAAAACAACGTTTTATTGCAAAATCAGGCATAATCGTGCGAAAAACGACGTTTTTCGTGCAAAAACAGCGTTTTTGGTGCGAAATATATGATATATGCGAGTTCTCACCATATTCATCGTTGATTTTCATGTTATTAGTAGTAATGCCAAGATAATCTAATTGACGCCGCAATATTGGTCGAGAACGCCGAAATCAGCGTTTTTCGTGCGAAAAACAACGTTTTATTGCGAAAACAGCAATTATCGTGCGAAAAACGACGTTTTTCGTGCAAAAACAGCGTTTTTGGTGCGAAATATATGATATATGCGAGTTCTCACCATATTCATAGTTGATTTTCATGATATTAGTAGTAATGCCAAGATAATCTAATTGACGCCGCAATATTAGTCGAGAACGCCGAAATCAGCGTTTTTCGTGCGAAAAACAACGTTTTATTGCAAAATCAGGCATAATCGTGCGAAAAACAACGTTTTTCGTGCAAAAACAGCGTTTTTGGTGCGAAATATATGATATATGCGAGTTCTCACCATATTCATCGTTGATTTTCATGATATTAGTAGTAATGCCAAGATAATCTAATTGACGCCGCAATATTGGTCGAGAAAGCCGAAATCAGCGTTTTTCGTGCGAAAAACAACGTTTTATTGCGAAAACAGCAATTATCGTGTGAAAAACGACGTTTTTCGTGCAAAAACAGTGTTTTTGGTGCGAAATATATGATATATGCGAGTTCTCACCATATTCATCGTTGATTTTCATGTTATTAGTAGTAATGCCAAGATAATCTAATTGACGCCGCAATATTGGTCGAGAACGCCGAAATCAGCGTTTTTCGTGCGAAAAACAACGTTTTATTGCGAAAACAGCAATTATCGTGCGAAAAACGACGTTTTTCGTGCAGAAACAGCGTTTTTGGTGCGAAATATATGATATATGCGAGTTCTCACCATATTCATCGTTGATTTTCATGTTATTAGTAGTAATGCCAAGATAATCTAATTGACGCCGCAATATTGGTCGAGAACGCCGAAATCAGCGTTTTTCGTTCGAAAAACAACGTTTTATTGCAAAATCAGGCATAATCGTGCGAAAAACGACGTTTTTCGTGCAAAAACAGCGTTTTTGGTGCGAAATATATGATATATGCGAGTTCTCACCATATTCATCGTTGATTTTCATGTTATTAGTAGTAATGCCAAGATAATCTAATTGACGCCGCAATATTGGTCGAGAACGCCGAAATCAGCGTTTTTCGTTCGAAAAACAACGTTTTATTGCAAAATCAGGCATAATCGTGCGAAAAACGATGTTTTTCGTGCAAAAACAGCGTTTTTGGTGCGAAATATATGATATATGCGAGTTCTCACCATATTCATCGTTGATTTTTATGTTATTAGTAGTAATGCCAAGATAATCTAATTGACGCCGCAATATTGGTCGAAAACGCCGAAATCAGCGTTTTTCGTGCGAAAAACAACGTTTTATTGCGAAAACAGCAATTATCGTGCGAAAAACGACGTTTTTCGTGCAAAAACAGCGTTTTTGGTGCGAAATATATGATATATGCGAGTTCTCACCATATTCATCGTTGATTTTCATGTTATTAGTAGTAATGCCAAGATAATCTAATTGACGCCGCAATATTGGTCGAGAACGCCGAAATCAGCGTTTTTCGTGCGAAAAACAACGTTTTATTGCGAAAACAGCAATTATCGTGCGAAAAACGACGTTTTTCGTGCAGAAACAGCGTTTTTGGTGCGAAATATATGATATATGCGAGTTCTCACCATATTCATCGTTGATTTTCATGTTATTAGTAGTAATGCCAAGATAATCTAATTGACGCCGCAATATTGGTCGAGAACGCCGAAATCAGCGTTTTTCGTTCGAAAAACAACGTTTTATTGCAAAATCAGGCATAATCGTGCGAAAAACGACGTTTTGCGTGCAAAAACAGCGTTTTTGGTGCGAAATATATGATATATGCGAGTTCTCACCATATTCATCGTTGATTTTCATGTTATTAGTAGTAATGCCAAGATAATCTAATTGACGCCGCAATATTGGTCGAGAACGCCGAAATCAGCGTTTTTCGTTCGAAAAACAACGTTTTATTGCAAAATCAGGCATAATCGTGCGAAAAACGACGTTTTTCGTGCAAAAACAGCGTTTTTGGTGCGAAATATATGATATATGCGAGTTCTCACCATATTCATCGTTGATTTTCATGTTATTAGTAGTAATGCCAAGATAATCTAATTGACGCCGCAATATTGGTCGAGAACGCCGAAATCAGCGTTTTTCGTGCGAAAAACAACGTTTTATTGCGAAAACAGCAATTATCGTGCGAAAAACGACGTTTTTCGTGCAAAAACAGCGTTTTTGGTGCGAAATATATGATATATGCGAGTTCTCACCATATTCATCGTTGATTTTCATGATATTAGTAGTAATGCCAAGATAATCTAATTGACGCCGCAATATTGGTCGAGAAAGCCGAAATCAGCGTTTTTCGTGCGAAAAACAACGTTTTATTGCGAAAACAGCAATTATCGTGTGAAAAACGACGTTTTTCGTGCAAAAACAGTGTTTTTGGTGCGAAATATATGATATATGCGAGTTCTCACCATATTCATCGTTGATTTTCATGTTATTAGTAGTAATGCCAAGATAATCTAATTGACGCCGCAATATTGGTCGAGAACGCCGAAATCAGCGTTTTTCGTGCGAAAAACAACGTTTTATTGCGAAAACAGCAATTATCGTGCGAAAAACGACGTTTTTCGTGCAGAAACAGCGTTTTTGGTGCGAAATATATGATATATGCGAGTTCTCACCATATTCATCGTTGATTTTCATGTTATTAGTAGTAATGCCAAGATAATCTAATTGACGCCGCAATATTGGTCGAGAACGCCGAAATCAGCGTTTTTCGTGCGAAAAACAACGTTTTATTGCGAAAAAACGACGTTTTTCGTGCAAAAACAGCGTTTTTGGTGCGAAATATATGATATATGCGAGTTCTCACCATATTCATCGTTGATTTTCATGATATTAGTAGTAATGCCAAGATAATCTAATTGACGCCGCAATATTGGTCGAGAAAGCCGAAATCAGCGTTTTTCGTGCGAAAAACAACGTTTTATTGCGAAAACAGCAATTATCGTGTGAAAAACGACGTTTTTCGTGCAAAAACAGTGTTTTTGGTGCGAAATATATGATATATGCGAGTTCTCACCATATTCATCGTTGATTTTCATGTTATTAGTAGTAATGCCAAGATAATCTAATTGACGCCGCAATATTGGTCGAGAACGCCGAAATCAGCGTTTTTCGTGCGAAAAACAACGTTTTATTGCGAAAACAGCAATTATCGTGCGAAAAACGACGTTTTTCGTGCAGAAACAGCGTTTTTGGTGCGAAATATATGATATATGCGAGTTCTCACCATATTCATCGTTGATTTTCATGTTATTAGTAGTAATGCCAAGATAATCTAATTGACGCCGCAATATTGGTCGAGAACGCCGAAATCAGCGTTTTTCGTTCGAAAAACAACGTTTTATTGCAAAATCAGGCATAATCGTGCGAAAAACGATGTTTTTCGTGCAAAAACAGCGTTTTTGGTGCGAAATATATGATATATGCGAGTTCTCACCATATTCATCGTTGATTTTCATGTTATTAGTAGTAATGCCAAGATAATCTAATTGACGCCGCAATATTGGTCGAGAACGCCGAAATCAGCGTTTTTCGTTCGAAAAACAACGTTTTATTGCAAAATCAGGCATAATCGTGCGAAAAACGATGTTTTTCGTGCAAAAACAGCGTTTTTGGTGCGAAATATATGATATATGCGAGTTCTCACCATATTCATCGTTGATTTTTATGTTATTAGTAGTAATGCCAAGATAATCTAATTGACGCCGCAATATTGGTCGAGAACGCCGAAATCAGCGTTTTTCGTGCGAAAAACAACGTTTTATTGCGAAAACAGCAATTATCGTGCGAAAAACGACGTTTTTCGTGCAAAAACAGCGTTTTTGGTGCGAAATATATGATATATGCGAGTTCTCACCATATTCATCGTTGATTTTCATGTTATTAGTAGTAATGCCAAGATAATCTAATTGACGCCGCAATATTGGTCGAGAACGCCGAAATCAGCGTTTTTCGTGCGAAAAACAACGTTTTATTGCAAAAACAGCAATTATCGTGCGAAAAACGACGTTTTTCGTGCAGAAACAGCGTTTTTGGTGCGAAATATATGATATATGCGAGTTCTCACCATATTCATCGTTGATTTTCATGTTATTAGTAGTAATGCCAAGATAATCTAATTGACGCCGCAATATTGGTCGAGAACGCCGAAATCAGCGTTTTTCGTGCGAAAAACAACGTTTTATTGCGAAAACAGCAATTATCGTGCGAAAAACGACGTTTTTCGTGCAGAAACAGCGTTTTTGGTGCGAAATATATGTTATATGCGAGTTCTCACCATATTCATCGTTGATTTTGATGTTATTAGTAGTAATGCCAAGATAATCTAATTGACGCCGCAATATTGGTCGAGAACGCCGAAATCAGCGTTTTTCGTGCGAAAAACAACGTTTTATTGCGAAAAACGACGTTTTTCGTGCAAAAACAGCGTTTTTGGTGCGAAATATATGATATATGCGAGTTCTCACCATATTCATCGTTGATTTTCATGATATTAGTAGTAATGCCAAGATAATCTAATTGACGCCGCAATATTGGTCGAGAAAGCCGAAATCAGCGTTTTTCGTGCGAAAAACAACGTTTTATTGCGAAAACAGCAATTATCGTGTGAAAAACGACGTTTTTCGTGCAAAAACAGTGTTTTTGGTGCGAAATATATGATATATGCGAGTTCTCACCATATTCATCGTTGATTTTCATGTTATTAGTAGTAATGCCAAGATAATCTAATTGACGCCGCAATATTGGTCGAGAACGCCGAAATCAGCGTTTTTCGTGCGAAAAACAACGTTTTATTGCGAAAACAGCAATTATCGTGCGAAAAACGACGTTTTTCGTGCAGAAACAGCGTTTTTGGTGCGAAATATATGATATATGCGAGTTCTCACCATATTCATCGTTGATTTTCATGTTATTAGTAGTAATGCCAAGATAATCTAATTGACGCCGCAATATTGGTCGAGAACGCCGAAATCAGCGTTTTTCGTTCGAAAAACAACGTTTTATTGCAAAATCAGGCATAATCGTGCGAAAAACGATGTTTTTCGTGCAAAAACAGCGTTTTTGGTGCGAAATATATGATATATGCGAGTTCTCACCATATTCATCGTTGATTTTCATGTTATTAGTAGTAATGCCAAGATAATCTAATTGACGCCGCAATATTGGTCGAGAACGCCGAAATCAGCGTTTTTCGTTCGAAAAACAACGTTTTATTGCAAAATCAGGCATAATCGTGCGAAAAACGATGTTTTTCGTGCAAAAACAGCGTTTTTGGTGCGAAATATATGATATATGCGAGTTCTCACCATATTCATCGTTGATTTTTATGTTATTAGTAGTAATGCCAAGATAATCTAATTGACGCCGCAATATTGGTCGAGAACGCCGAAATCAGCGTTTTTCGTGCGAAAAACAACGTTTTATTGCGAAAACAGCAATTATCGTGCGAAAAACGACGTTTTTCGTGCAAAAACAGCGTTTTTGGTGCGAAATATATGATATATGCGAGTTCTCACCATATTCATCGTTGATTTTCATGTTATTAGTAGTAATGCCAAGATAATCTAATTGACGCCGCAATATTGGTCGAGAACGCCGAAATCAGCGTTTTTCGTGCGAAAAACAACGTTTTATTGCAAAAACAGCAATTATCGTGCGAAAAACGACGTTTTTCGTGCAGAAACAGCGTTTTTGGTGCGAAATATATGATATATGCGAGTTCTCACCATATTCATCGTTGATTTTCATGTTATTAGTAGTAATGCCAAGATAATCTAATTGACGCCGCAATATTGGTCGAGAACGCCGAAATCAGCGTTTTTCGTTCGAAAAACAACGTTTTATTGCAAAATCAGGCATAATCGTGCGAAAAACGACGTTTTGCGTGCAAAAACAGCGTTTTTGGTGCGAAATATATGATATATGCGAGTTCTCACCATATTCATCGTTGATTTTCATGTTATTAGTAGTAATGCCAAGATAATCTAATTGACGCCGCAATATTGGTCGAGAACGCCGAAATCAGCGTTTTTCGTTCGAAAAACAACGTTTTATTGCAAAATCAGGCATAATCGTGCGAAAAACGACGTTTTTCGTGCAAAAACAGCGTTTTTGGTGCGAAATATATGATATATGCGAGTTCTCACCATATTCATCGTTGATTTTCATGTTATTAGTAGTAATGCCAAGATAATCTAATTGACGCCGCAATATTGGTCGAGAACGCCGAAATCAGCGTTTTTCGTGCGAAAAACAACGTTTTATTGCGAAAACAGCAATTATCGTGCGAAAAACGACGTTTTTCGTGCAAAAACAGCGTTTTTGGTGCGAAATATATGATATATGCGAGTTCTCACCATATTCATCGTTGATTTTCATGATATTAGTAGTAATGCCAAGATAATCTAATTGACGCCGCAATATTGGTCGAGAAAGCCGAAATCAGCGTTTTTCGTGCGAAAAACAACGTTTTATTGCGAAAACAGCAATTATCGTGTGAAAAACGACGTTTTTCGTGCAAAAACAGTGTTTTTGGTGCGAAATATATGATATATGCGAGTTCTCACCATATTCATCGTTGATTTTCATGTTATTAGTAGTAATGCCAAGATAATCTAATTGACGCCGCAATATTGGTCGAGAACGCCGAAATCAGCGTTTTTCGTGCGAAAAACAACGTTTTATTGCGAAAACAGCAATTATCGTGCGAAAAACGACGTTTTTCGTGCAGAAACAGCGTTTTTGGTGCGAAATATATGATATATGCGAGTTCTCACCATATTCATCGTTGATTTTCATGTTATTAGTAGTAATGCCAAGATAATCTAATTGACGCCGCAATATTGGTCGAGAACGCCGAAATCAGCGTTTTTCGTGCGAAAAACAACGTTTTATTGCGAAATCAGGCATAATCGTGCGAAAAACGACGTTTTTCGTGCAAAAACAGCGTTTTTGGTGCGAAATATATGATATATGCGAGTTCTCACCATATTCATCGTTGACTTTCATGTTATTAGTAGTAATGCCAAGATAATCTAATTGACGCCGCAATATTGGTCGAGAACGCCGAAATCAGCGTTTTTCGTGCGAAAAACAACGTTTTATTGCGAAAACAGCAATTATCGTGCGAAAAACGACGTTTTTCGTGCAAAAACAGCGTTTTTGGTGCGAAATATATGATATATGCGAGTTCTCGCCATATTCATCGTTGATTTTCATGTTATTAGTAGTAAAGCCAAGATAATCTAATTGACGCCGCAATATTGGTCGAGAACGCCGAAATCAGCGTTTTTCGTGCGAAAAACAACGTTTTATTGCGAAAACAGCAATTATCGTGCGAAAAACGACGTTTTTCGTGCAAAAACAGCGTTTTTGGTGCGAAATATATGATATATGCGAGTTCTCGCCATATTCATCGTTGATTTTCATGTTATTAGTATTAATGCCAAGATAATCTAATTGACGCCGCAATATTGGTCGAGAACGCCGAAATCAGCGTTTTTCGTGCGAAAAACAACGTTTTATTGCGAAAACAGCAATTATCGTGCGAAAAACGACGTTTTTCGTGCAGAAACAGCGTTTTTGGTGCGAAATATATGTTATATGCGAGTTCTCACCATATTCATCGTTGATTTTCATGTTATTAGTAGTAATGCCAAGATAATCTAATTGACGCCGCAATATTGGTCGAGAACGCCGGAATCAGCGTTTTTCGTGCGAAAAACAACGTTTTATTGCGAAAAACGACGTTTTTCGTGCAAAAACAGCGTTTTTGGTGCGAAATATATGATATATGCGAGTTCTCACCATATTCATCGTTGATTTTCATGTTATTAGTAGTAATGCCAAGATAATCTAAATGACGCCGCAATATTGGTCGAGAACGCCGAAATCAGCGTTTTTCGTTCGAAAAACAACGTTTTATTGCAAAATCAGGCATAATCGTGCGAAAAACGACGTTTTTCGTGCAAAAACAGCGTTTTTGGTGCGAAATATATGATATATGCGAGTTCTCACCATATTCATCGTTGATTTTCATGTTATTAGTAGTAATGCCAAGATAATCTAATTGACGCCGCAATATTGGTCGAGAACGCCGAAATCAGCGTTTTTCGTGCGAAAAACAACGTTTTATTGCGAAAACAGCAATTATCGTGCGAAAAACGACGTTTTTCGTGCAAAAACAGCGTTTTTGGTGCGAAATATATGATATATGCGAGTTCTCACCATATTCATCGTTGATTTTCATGTTATTAGTAGTAAAGCCAAGATAATCTAATTGACGCCGCAATATTGGTCGAGAACGCCGAAATCAGCGTTTTTCGTTCGAAAAACAACGTTTTATTGCAAAATCAGGCATAATCGTGCGAAAAACGACGTTTTTCGTGCAAAAACAGCGTTTTTGGTGCGAAATATATGATATATGCGAGTTCTCACCATATTCATCGTTGATTTTCATGTTATTAGTAGTAATGCCAAGATAATCTAATTGACGCCGCAATATTGGTCGAGAACGCCGAAATCAGCGTTTTTCGTGCGAAAAACAACGTTTTATTGGGAAAACAGCAATTATCGTGCGAAAAACGACGTTTTTCGTGCAAAAACAGCGTTTTTGGTGCGAAATATATGATATATGCGAGTTCTCACCATATTCATCGTTGATTTTCATGTTATTAGTAGTAATGCCAAGATAATCTAATTGACGCCGCAATATTGGTCGAGAACGCCGAAATCAGCGTTTTTCGTGCGAAAAACAACGTTTTATTGCGAAAACAGCAATTATCGTGCGAAAAACGACGTTTTTCGTGCAGAAACAGCGTTTTTGGTGCGAAATATATGATATATGCGAGTTCTCACCATATTCATCGTTGATTTTCATGTTATTAGTAGTAATGCCAAGATAATCTAATTGACGCCGCAATATTGGTCGAGAACGCCGAAATCAGCGTTTTTCGTTCGAAAAACAACGTCTTATTGCAAAATCAGGCATAATCGTGCGAAAAACGACGTTTTGCGTGCAAAAACAGCGTTTTTGGTGCGAAATATATGATATATGCGAGTTCTCACCATATTCATCGTTGATTTTCATGTTATTAGTAGTAATGCCAAGATAATCTAATTGACGCCGCAATATTGGTCGAGAACGCCGAAATCAGCGTTTTTCGTTCGAAATACAACGTTTTATTGCAAAATCAGGCATAATCGTGCGAAAAACGACGTTTTTCGTGCAAAAACAGCGTTTTTGGTGCGAAATATATGATATATGCGAGTTCTCACCATATTCATCGTTGATTTTCATGTTATTAGTAGTAATGCCAAGATAATCTAATTGACGCCGCAATATTGGTCGAGAACGCCGAAATCAGCGTTTTTCATTCGAAAAACAACGTTTTATTGCAAAATCAGGCATAATCGTGCGAAAAACGACGTTTTTCGTGCAAAAACAGCGTTTTTGGTGCGAAATATATGATATATGCGAGTTCTCACCATATTCATCGTTGATTTTCATGTTATTAGTAGTAATGCCAAGATAATCTAATTGACGCCGCAATATTGGTCGAGAACGCCGAAATCAGCGTTTTTCGTGCGAAAAACAACGTTTTATTGCGAAAACAGCAATTATCGTGCGAAAAACGACGTTTTTCGTGCAAAAACAGCGTTTTTGGTGCGAAATATATGATATATGCGAGTTCTCACCATATTCATCGTTGATTTTCATGATATTAGTAGTAATGCCAAGATAATCTAATTGACGCCGCAATATTAGTCGAGAACGCCGAAATCAGCGTTTTTCGTGCGAAGAACAACGTTTTATTGCAAAATCAGGCATAATCGTGCGAAAAACAACGTTTTTCGTGCAAAAACATCGTTTTTGGTGCGAAATATATGATATATGCGAGTTCTCACCATATTCATTGTTGATTTTCACGATATTAGTAGTAATGCCAAGATAATCTAATTGACGCCGCAATATTGGTCGAGAAAGCCGAAATCAGCGTTTTTCGTGCGAAAAACAACGTTTTATTGCGAAAACAGCAATTATCGTGTGAAAAACGACGTTTTTCGTGCAAAAACAGTGTTTTTGGTGCGAAATATATGATATATGCGAGTTCTCACCATATTCATCGTTAATTTTCATGTTATTAGCAGTAATGCCAAGATAATCTAATTGACGCCGCAATATTGGTCGAGAACGCCGAAATCAGCGTTTTTCGTGCGAAAAACAACGTTTTATTGCGAAAACAGCAATTATCGTGCGAAAAACGACGTTTTTCGTGCAGAAACAGCGTTTTTGGTGCGAAATATATGATATATGCGAGTTCTCATCATATTCATCGTTGATTTTCATGTTATTAGTAGTAATGCCAAGATAATCTAATTGACGCCGCAATATTGGTCGAGAACGCCGAAATCAGCGTTTTTCGTGCGAAAAACAACGTTTTATTGCGAAAACAGCAATTATCGTGCGAAAAACGACGTTTTTCGTGCAGAAACAGCGTTTTTGGTGCGAAATATATGATATATGCGAGTTCTCACCATATTCATCGTTGATTTTCATGATATTAGTAGTAATGCCAAGATAATCTAATTGACGCCGCAATATTAGTCGAGAACGCCGAAATCAGCGTTTTTCGTGCGAAGAACAACGTTTTATTGCAAAATCAGGCATAATCGTGCGAAAAACAACGTTTTTCGTGCAAAAACAGCGTTTTTGGTGCGAAATATATGATATATGCGAGTTCTCACCATATTCATTGTTGATTTTCATGATATTAGTAGTAATGCCAAGATAATCTAATTGACGCCGCAATATTGGTCGAGAAAGCCGAAATCAGCGTTTTTCGTGCGAAAAACAACGTTTTATTGCGAAAACAGCAATTATCGTGTGAAAAACGACGTTTTTCGTGCAAAAACAGTGTTTTTGGTGCGAAATATATGATATATGCGAGTTCTCACCATATTCATCGTTAATTTTCATGTTATTAGCAGTAATGCCAAGATAATCTAATTGACGCCGCAATATTGGTCGAGAACGCCGAAATCAGCGTTTTTCGTGCGAAAAACAACGTTTTATTGCGAAAACAGCAATTATCGTGGGAAAAACGACGTTTTTCGTGCAGAAACAGCGTTTTTGGTGCGAAATATATGATATATGCGAGTTCTCATCATATTCATCGTTGATTTTCATGTTATTAGTAGTAATGCCAAGATAATCTAATTGACGCCGCAATATTGGTCGAGAACGCCGAAATCAGCGTTTTTCGTGCGAAAAACAACGTTTTATTGCGAAAACAGCAATTATCGTGCGAAAAACGACGTTTTTCGTGCAAAAACAGCGTTTTTGGTGCGAAATATATGATATATGCGAGTTCTCGCCATATTCATCGTTGATTTTCATGTTATTAGTAGTAATGCCAAGATAATCTAATTGACGCCGCAATATTGGTCGAGAACGCCGAAATCAGCGTTTTTCGTGCGAAAAACAACGTTTTATTGCGAAAACAGCAATTATCGTGCGAAAAACGACGTTTTTCGTGCAGAAACAGCGTTTTTGGTGCGAAATATATGATATATGCGAGTTCTCACCATATTCATCGTTGATTTTCATGTTATTAGTAGTAATGCCAAGATAATCTAATTGACGCCGCAATATTGGTCGAGAACGCCGAAATCAGCGTTTTTCGTTCGAAAAACAACGTTTTATTGCGAAAACAGCAATTATCGTGCGAAAAACGACGTTTTTCGTGCAGAAACAGCGTTTTTGGTGCGAAATATATGATATATGCGAGTTCTCACCATATTCATCGTTGATTTTCATGTTATTAGTAGTAATGCCAAGATAATCTAATTGACGCCGCAATATTGGTCGAGAACGCCGAAATCAGCGTTTTTCGTTCGAAAAACAACGTTTTATTGCAAAATCAGGCATAATCGTGCGAAAAACGACGTTTTTCGTGCAAAAACAGCGTTTTTGGTGCGAAATATATGATATATGCGAGTTCTCACCATATTCATCGTTGATTTTCATGTTATTAGTAGTAATGCCAAGATAATCTAATTGACGCCGCAATATTGGTCAAGAACGCCGAAATCAGCGTTTTTCGTGCGAAAAACAACGTTTTATTGCGAAAACAGCAATTATCGTGCGAAAAACGACGTTTTTCGTGCAGAAACAGCGTTTTTGGTGCGAAATATATGATATATGCGAGTTCTCACCATATTCATCGTTGATTTTCATGTTATTAGTAGTAATGCCAAGATAATCTAATTGACGCCGCAATATTGGTCGAGAACGCCGGAATCAGCGTTTTTCGTGCGAAAAACAACGTTTTATTGCGAAAAACGACGTTTTTCGTGCAAAAACAGCGTTTTTGGTGCGAAATATATGATATATGCGAGTTCTCACCATATTCATCGTTGATTTTCATGTTATTAGTAGTAATGCCAAGATAATCTAATTGACGCCGCAATATTGGTCGAGAACGCCGAAATCAGCGTTTTTCGTTCGAAAAACAACGTTTTATTGCAAAATCAGGCATAATCGTGCGAAAAACGACGTTTTTCGTGCAAAAACAGCGTTTTTGGTGCGAAATATATGATATATGCGAGTTCTCACCATATTCATCGTTGATTTTCATGTTATTAGTAGTAATGCCAAGATAATCTAATTGACGCCGCAATATTGGTCGAGAACGCCGAAATCAGCGTTTTTCGTGCGAAAAACAACGTTTTATTGCGAAAACAGCAATTATCGTGCGAAAAACGACGTTTTTCGTGCAAAAACAGCGTTTTTGGTGCGAAATATATGATATATGCGAGTTCTCACCATATTCATCGTTGATTTTCATGTTATTAGTAGTAAAGCCAAGATAATCTAATTGACGCCGCAATATTGGTCGAGAACGCCGAAATCAGCGTTTTTCGTTCGAAAAACAACGTTTTATTGCAAAATCAGGCATAATCGTGCGAAAAACGACGTTTTTCGTGCAAAAACAGCGTTTTTGGTGCGAAATATATGATATATGCGAGTTCTCACCATATTCATCGTTGATTTTCATGTTATTAGTAGTAATGCCAAGATAATCTAATTGACGCCGCAATATTGGTCGAGAACGCCGAAATCAGCGTTTTTCGTGCGAAAAACAACGTTTTATTGGGAAAACAGCAATTATCGTGCGAAAAACGACGTTTTTCGTGCAAAAACAGCGTTTTTGGTGCGAAATATATGATATATGCGAGTTCTCACCATATTCATCGTTGATTTTCATGTTATTAGTAGTAATGCCAAGATAATCTAATTGACGCCGCAATATTGGTCGAGAACGCCGAAATCAGCGTTTTTCGTGCGAAAAACAACGTTTTATTGCGAAAACAGCAATTATCGTGCGAAAAACGACGTTTTTCGTGCAGAAACAGCGTTTTTGGTGCGAAATATATGATATATGCGAGTTCTCACCATATTCATCGTTGATTTTCATGTTATTAGTAGTAATGCCAAGATAATCTAATTGACGCCGCAATATTGGTCGAGAACGCCGAAATCAGCGTTTTTCGTTCGAAAAACAACGTTTTATTGCAAAATCAGGCATAATCGTGCGAAAAACGACGTTTTGCGTGCAAAAACAGCGTTTTTGGTGCGAAATATATGATATATGCGAGTTCTCACCATATTCATCGTTGATTTTCATGTTATTAGTAGTAATGCCAAGATAATCTAATTGACGCCGCAATATTGGTCGAGAACGCCGAAATCAGCGTTTTTCGTTCGAAATACAACGTTTTATTGCAAAATCAGGCATAATCGTGCGAAAAACGACGTTTTTCGTGCAAAAACAGCGTTTTTGGTGCGAAATATATGATATATGCGAGTTCTCACCATATTCATCGTTGATTTTCATGTTATTAGTAGTAATGCCAAGATAATCTAATTGACGCCGCAATATTGGTCGAGAACGCCGAAATCAGCGTTTTTCATTCGAAAAACAACGTTTTATTGCAAAATCAGGCATAATCGTGCGAAAAACGACGTTTTTCGTGCAAAAACAGCGTTTTTGGTGCGAAATATATGATATATGCGAGTTCTCACCATATTCATCGTTGATTTTCATGTTATTAGTAGTAATGCCAAGATAATCTAATTGACGCCGCAATATTGGTCGAGAACGCCGAAATCAGCGTTTTTCGTGCGAAAAACAACGTTTTATTGCGAAAACAGCAATTATCGTGCGAAAAACGACGTTTTTCGTGCAAAAACAGCGTTTTTGGTGCGAAATATATGATATATGCGAGTTCTCACCATATTCATCGTTGATTTTCATGATATTAGTAGTAATGCCAAGATAATCTAATTGACGCCGCAATATTAGTCGAGAACGCCGAAATCAGCGTTTTTCGTGCGAAGAACAACGTTTTATTGCAAAATCAGGCATAATCGTGCGAAAAACAACGTTTTTCGTGCAAAAACAGCGTTTTTGGTGCGAAATATATGATATATGCGAGTTCTCACCATATTCATTGTTGATTTTCACGATATTAGTAGTAATGCCAAGATAATCTAATTGACGCCGCAATATTGGTCGAGAAAGCCGAAATCAGCGTTTTTCGTGCGAAAAACAACGTTTTATTGCGAAAACAGCAATTATCGTGTGAAAAACGACGTTTTTCGTGCAAAAACAGTGTTTTTGGTGCGAAATATATGATATATGCGAGTTCTCACCATATTCATCGTTGATTTTCATGTTATTAGTAGTAATGCCAAGATAATCTAATTGACGCCGCAATATTGGTCGAGAACGCCGAAATCAGCGTTTTTCGTTCGAAATACAACGTTTTATTGCAAAATCAGGCATAATCGTGCGAAAAACGACGTTTTTCGTGCAAAAACAGCGTTTTTGGTGCGAAATATATGATATATGCGAGTTCTCACCATATTCATCGTTAATTTTCATGTTATTAGCAGTAATGCCAAGATAATCTAATTGACGCCGCAATATTGGTCGAGAACGCCGAAATCAGCGTTTTTCGTGCGAAAAACAACGTTTTATTGCGAAAACAGCAATTATCGTGCGAAAAACGACGTTTTTCGTGCAGAAACAGCGTTTTTGGTGCGAAATATATGATATATGCGAGTTCTCATCATATTCATCGTTGATTTTCATGTTATTAGTAGTAATGCCAAGATAATCTAATTGACGCCGCAATATTGGTCGAGAACGCCGAAATCAGCGTTTTTCGTGCGAAAAACAACGTTTTATTGCGAAAACAGCAATTATCGTGCGAAAAACGACGTTTTTCGTGCAGAAACAGCGTTTTTGGTGCGAAATATATGATATATGCGAGTTCTCACCATATTCATCGTTGATTTTCATGATATTAGTAGTAATGCCAAGATAATCTAATTGACGCCGCAATATTAGTCGAGAACGCCGAAATCAGCGTTTTTCGTGCGAAGAACAACGTTTTATTGCAAAATCAGGCATAATCGTGCGAAAAACAACGTTTTTCGTGCAAAAACAGCGTTTTTGGTGCGAAATATATGATATATGCGAGTTCTCACCATATTCATTGTTGATTTTCATGATATTAGTAGTAATGCCAAGATAATCTAATTGACGCCGCAATATTGGTCGAGAAAGCCGAAATCAGCGTTTTTCGTGCGAAAAACAACGTTTTATTGCGAAAACAGCAATTATCGTGTGAAAAACGACGTTTTTCGTGCAAAAACAGTGTTTTTGGTGCGAAATATATGATATATGCGAGTTCTCACCATATTCATCGTTAATTTTCATGTTATTAGCAGTAATGCCAAGATAATCTAATTGACGCCGCAATATTGGTCGAGAACGCCGAAATCAGCGTTTTTCGTGCGAAAAACAACGTTTTATTGCGAAAACAGCAATTATCGTGCGAAAAACGACGTTTTTTCGTGCAGAAACAGCGTTTTTGGTGCGAAATATATGATATATGCGAGTTCTCATCATATTCATCGTTGATTTTCATGTTATTAGTAGTAATGCCAAGATAATCTAATTGACGCCGCAATATTGGTCGAGAACGCCGAAATCAGCGTTTTTCGTGCGAAAAACAACGTTTTATTGCGAAAACAGCAATTATCGTGCGAAAAACGACGTTTTTCGTGCAAAAACAGCGTTTTTGGTGCGAAATATATGATATATGCGAGTTCTCGCCATATTCATCGTTGATTTTCATGTTATTAGTAGTAATGCCAAGATAATCTAATTGACGCCGCAATATTGGTCGAGAACGCCGAAATCAGCGTTTTTCGTGCGAAAAACAACGTTTTATTGCGAAAACAGCAATTATCGTGCGAAAAACGACGTTTTTCGTGCAGAAACAGCGTTTTTGGTGCGAAATATATGATATATGCGAGTTCTCACCATATTCATCGTTGATTTTCATGTTATTAGTAGTAATGCCAAGATAATCTAATTGACGCCGCAATATTGGTCGAGAACGCCGAAATCAGCGTTTTTCGTTCGAAAAACAACGTTTTATTGCGAAAACAGCAATTATCGTGCGAAAAACGACGTTTTTCGTGCAGAAACAGCGTTTTTGGTGCGAAATATATGATATATGCGAGTTCTCACCATATTCATCGTTGATTTTCATGTTATTAGTAGTAATGCCAAGATAATCTAATTGACGCCGCAATATTGGTCGAGAACGCCGAAATCAGCGTTTTTCGTTCGAAAAACAACGTTTTATTGCAAAATCAGGCATAATCGTGCGAAAAACGATGTTTTTCGTGCAAAAACAGCGTTTTTGGTGCGAAATATATGATATATGCGAGTTCTCACCATATTCATCGTTGATTTTCATGTTATTAGTAGTAATGCCAAGATAATCTAATTGACGCCGCAATATTGGTCGAGAACGCCGAAATCAGCGTTTTTCGTTTGAAAAACAACGTTTTATTGCAAAATCAGGCATAATCGTGCGAAAAACGACGTTTTTCGTGCAAAAACAGCGTTTTTGGTGCGAAATATATGATATATGCGAGTTCTCACCATATTCATCGTTGATTTTCATGTTATTAGTAGTAATGCCAAGATAATCTAATTGACGCCGCAATATTGGTCAAGAACGCCGAAATCAGCGTTTTTCGTGCGAAAAACAACGTTTTATTGCGAAAACAGCAATTATCGTGCGAAAAACGACGTTTTTCGTGCAGAAACAGCGTTTTTGGTGCGAAATATATGATATATGCGAGTTCTCACCATATTCATCGTTGATTTTCATGTTATTAGTAGTAATGCCAAGATAATCTAATTGACGCCGCAATATTGATCGAGAACGCCGAAATCAGCGTTTTTCGTGCGAAAAACAACGTTTTATTGCAAAATCAGGCATAATCGTGCGAAAAACGACGTTTTGCGTGCAAAAACAGCGTTTTTGGTGCGAAATATATGATATATGCGAGTTCTCACCATATTCATCGTTGATTTTCATGTTATTAGTAGTAATGCCAAGATAATCTAATTGACGCCGCAATATTGGTCGAGAACGCCGAAATCAGCGTTTTTCGTGCGAAAAACAACGTTTTATTGCGAAAACAGCAATTATCGTGCGAAAAACGACGTTTTTCGTGCAGAAACAGCGTTTTTGGTGCGAAATATATGATATATGCGAGTTCTCACCATATTCATCGTTGATTTTCATGTTATTAGTAGTAATGCCAAGATAATCTAATTGACGCCGCAATATTGATCGAGAACGCCGAAATCAGCGTTTTTCGTGCGAAAAACAACGTTTTATTGCAAAATCAGGCATAATCGTGCGAAAAACGACGTTTTGCGTGCAAAAACAGCGTTTTTGGTGCGAAATATATGATATATGCGAGTTCTCACCATATTCATCGTTGATTTTCATGTTATTAGTAGTAATGCCAAGATAATCTAATTGACGCCGCAATATTGGTCGAGAACGCCGAAATCAGCGTTTTTCGTGCGAAAAACAACGTTTTATTGCGAAAACAGCAATTATCGTGCGAAAAACGACGTTTTTCGTGCAGAAACAGCGTTTTTGGTGCGAAATATATGATATATGCGAGTTCTCATCATATTCATCGTTGATTTTCATGTTATTAGTAGTAATGCCAAGATAATCTAATTGACGCCGCAATATTGGTCGAGAACGCCGAAATCAGCGTTTTTCGTGCGAAAAACAACGTTTTATTGCGAAAACAGCAATTATCGTGCGAAAAACGACGTTTTTCGTGCAGAAACAGCGTTTTTGGTGCGAAATATATGATATATGCGAGTTCTCACCATATTCATCGTTGATTTTCATGATATTAGTAGTAATGCCAAGATAATCTAATTGACGCCGCAATATTAGTCGAGAACGCCGAAATCAGCGTTTTTCGTGCGAAGAACAACGTTTTATTGCAAAATCAGGCATAATCGTGCGAAAAACAACGTTTTTCGTGCAAAAACAGCGTTTTTGGTGCGAAATATATGATATATGCGAGTTCTCACCATATTCATTGTTGATTTTCATGATATTAGTAGTAATGCCAAGATAATCTAATTGACGCCGCAATATTGGTCGAGAAAGCCGAAATCAGCGTTTTTCGTGCGAAAAACAACGTTTTATTGCGAAAACAGCAATTATCGTGTGAAAAACGACGTTTTTCGTGCAAAAACAGTGTTTTTGGTGCGAAATATATGATATATGCGAGTTCTCACCATATTCATCGTTAATTTTCATGTTATTAGCAGTAATGCCAAGATAATCTAATTGACGCCGCAATATTGGTCGAGAACGCCGAAATCAGCGTTTTTCGTGCGAAAAACAACGTTTTATTGCGAAAACAGCAATTATCGTGCGAAAAACGACGTTTTTCGTGCAGAAACAGCGTTTTTGGTGCGAAATATATGATATATGCGAGTTCTCATCATATTCATCGTTGATTTTCATGTTATTAGTAGTAATGCCAAGATAATCTAATTGACGCCGCAATATTGGTCGAGAACGCCGAAATCAGCGTTTTTCGTGCGAAAAACAACGTTTTATTGCGAAAACAGCAATTATCGTGCGAAAAACGACGTTTTTCGTGCAAAAACAGCGTTTTTGGTGCGAAATATATGATATATGCGAGTTCTCGCCATATTCATCGTTGATTTTCATGTTATTAGTAGTAATGCCAAGATAATCTAATTGACGCCGCAATATTGGTCGAGAACGCCGAAATCAGCGTTTTTCGTGCGAAAAACAACGTTTTATTGCGAAAACAGCAATTATCGTGCGAAAAACGACGTTTTTCGTGCAGAAACAGCGTTTTTGGTGCGAAATATATGATATATGCGAGTTCTCACCATATTCATCGTTGATTTTCATGTTATTAGTAGTAATGCCAAGATAATCTAATTGACGCCGCAATATTGGTCGAGAACGCCGAAATCAGCGTTTTTCGTTCGAAAAACAACGTTTTATTGCGAAAACAGCAATTATCGTGCGAAAAACGACGTTTTTCGTGCAGAAACAGCGTTTTTGGTGCGAAATATATGATATATGCGAGTTCTCACCATATTCATCGTTGATTTTCATGTTATTAGTAGTAATGCCAAGATAATCTAATTGACGCCGCAATATTGGTCGAGAACGCCGAAATCAGCGTTTTTCGTTCGAAAAACAACGTTTTATTGCAAAATCAGGCATAATCGTGCGAAAAACGATGTTTTTCGTGCAAAAACAGCGTTTTTTGGTGCGAAATATATGATATATGCGAGTTCTCACCATATTCATCGTTGATTTTCATGTTATTAGTAGTAATGCCAAGATAATCTAATTGACGCCGCAATATTGGTCGAGAACGCCGAAATCAGCGTTTTTCGTTCGAAAAACAACGTTTTATTGCAAAATCAGGCATAATCGTGCGAAAAACGACGTTTTTCGTGCAAAAACAGCGTTTTTGGTGCGAAATATATGATATATGCGAGTTCTCACCATATTCATCGTTGATTTTCATGTTATTAGTAGTAATGCCAAGATAATCTAATTGACGCCGCAATATTGGTCAAGAACGCCGAAATCAGCGTTTTTCGTGCGAAAAACAACGTTTTATTGCGAAAACAGCAATTATCGTGCGAAAAACGACGTTTTTCGTGCAGAAACAGCGTTTTTGGTGCGAAATATATGATATATGCGAGTTCTCACCATATTCATCGTTGATTTTCATGTTATTAGTAGTAATGCCAAGATAATCTAATTGACGCCGCAATATTGATCGAGAACGCCGAAATCAGCGTTTTTCGTGCGAAAAACAACGTTTTATTGCAAAATCAGGCATAATCGTGCGAAAAACGACGTTTTGCGTGCAAAAACAGCGTTTTTGGTGCGAAATATATGATATATGCGAGTTCTCACCATATTCATCGTTGATTTTCATGTTATTAGTAGTAATGCCAAGATAATCTAATTGACGCCGCAATATTGGTCGAGAACGCCGAAATCAGCGTTTTTCGTTCGAAAAACAACGTTTTATTGCAAAATCAGGCATAATCGTGCGAAAAACGACGTTTTTCGTGCAAAAACAGCGTTTTTGGTGCGAAATATATGATATATGCGAGTTCTCACCATATTCATCGTTAATTTTCATGTTATTAGCAGTAATGCCAAGATAATCTAATTGACGCCGCAATATTGGTCGAGAACGCCGAAATCAGCGTTTTTCGTTCGAAAAACAACGTTTTATTGCAAAATCAGGCATAATCATGCGAAAAACGACGTTTTTCGTGCAAAAACAGCGTTTTTGGTGCGAAATATATGATATATGCGAGTTCTCACCATATTCATCGTAGATTTTCATGTTATTAGTAGTAATGCCAAGATAATCTAATTGACGCCGCAATATTGATCGAGAACGCCGAAATCAGCGTTTTTCGTTCGAAAAACAACGTTTTATTGCAAAATCAGGCATAATCGTGCGAAAAACGACGTTTTGCGTGCAAAAACAGCGTTTTTGGTGCGAAATATATGATATATGCGAGTTCTCACCATATTCATCGTTGATTTTCATGTTATTAGTAGTAATGCCAAGATAATCTAATTGACGCCGCAATATTGGTCGAGAAAGCCGAAATCAGCGTTTTTCGTGCGAAAAACAACGTTTTATTGCGAAAACAGCAATTATCGTGTGAAAAACGACGTTTTTCGTGCAAAAACAGTGTTTTTGGTGCGAAATATATGATATATGCGAGTTCTCACCATATTCATCGTTGATTTTCATGTTATTAGTAGTAATGCCAAGATAATCTAATTGACGCCGCAATATTGGTCGAGAACGCCGAAATCAGCGTTTTTCGTGCGAAAAACAACGTTTTATTGCGAAAACAGCAATTATCGTGCGAAAAACGACGTTTTTCGTGCAGAAACAGCGTTTTTGGTGCGAAATATATGATATATGCGAGTTCTCACCATATTCATCGTTGATTTTCATGTTATTAGTAGTAATGCCAAGATAATCTAATTGACGCCGCAATATTGGTCGAGAACGCCGAAATCAGCGTTTTTCGTGCGAAAAACAACGTTTTATTGCGAAAACAGCAATTACCGTGCGAAAAACGACGTTTTTCGTGCAAAAACAGCGTTTTTGGTGCGAAATATATGATATATGCGAGTTCTCACCATATTCATCGTTGATTTTCATGATATTAGTAGTAATGCCAAGATAATCTAATTGATGCCGCAATATTGGTCGAGAAAGCCGAAATCAGCGTTTTTCGTGCGAAAAACAACGTTTTATTGCGAAAACAGCAATTATCGTGTGAAAAACGACGTTTTTCGTGCAAAAACAGTGTTTTTGGTGCGAAATATATGATATGATTTTCATGTTATTAGTAGTAATGCCAAGATAATCTAATTGACGCCGCAATATTGGTCGAGAACGCCGAAATCAGCGTTTTTCGTGCGAAAAACAACGTTTTATTGCGAAAACAGCAATTATCGTGCGAAAAACAACGTTTTTCGTGCAGAAACAGCGTTTTTGGTGCGAAATATATGATATATGCGAGTTCTCACCATATTCATCGTTGATTTTCATGTTATTAGTAGTAATGCCAAGATAATCTAATTGACGCCGCAATATTGGTCGAGAACGCCGAAATCAGCGTTTTTCGTGCGAAAAACAACGTTTTATTGCGAAAACAGCAATTATCGTGCGAAAAACGACGTTTTTCGTGCAAAAACAGCGTTTTTGGTGCGAAATATATGATATATGCGAGTTCTCGCCATATTCATCGTTGATTTTCATGTTATTAGTAGTAATGCCAAGATAATCTAATTGACGCAGCAATATTGGTCGAGAACGCCGAAATCAGCGTTTTTCGTGCGAAAAACAACGTTTTATTGCGAAAACAGCAATTATCGTGCGAAAAACGACGTTTTTCGTGCAGACACAGCGTTTTTGGTGCGAAATATATGATATATGCGAGTTCTCACCATATTCATCGTTGATTTTCATGTTATTAGTAGTAATGCCAAGATAATCTAATTGACGCCGCAATATTGGTCGAGAACGCCGAAATCAGCGTTTTTCGTGCGAAAAACAACGTTTTATTGCGAAAACAGCAATTATCGTGCGAAAAACGACGTTTTTCGTGCAAAAACAGCGTTTTTGGTGCGAAATATATGATATATGCTGGTTCTCACCATATTCATCGTTGATTTTCATGTTATTAGTAGTAATGCCAAGATAATCTAATTGACGCCGCAATATTGGTCGAGAACGCCGAAATCAGCGTTTTTCGTTCGAAAAACAACGTTTTATTGCAAAATCAGACATAATCGTGCGAAAAACGACGTTTTTCGTGCAAAAACAGCGTTTTTGGTGCGAAATATATGATATATGCGAGTTCTCACCATATTCATCGTTGATTTTCATGTTATTAGTAGTAATGCCAAGATAATCTAATTGACGCCGCAATATTGGTCGAGAACGCCGAAATCAGCGTTTTTCGTGCGAAAAACAACGTTTTATTGCGAAAACAGCAATTATCGTGCGAAAAACGACGTTTTTCGTGCAAAAACAGCGTTTTTGGTGCGAAATATATGATATATGCGAGTTCTCATCATATTCATCGTTGATTTTCATGTTATTAGTAGTAATGCCAAGATAATCTAATTGACGCCGCAATATTGGTCGAGAACGCCGAAATCAGCGTTTTTCGTGCGAAAAACAACGTTTTATTGCGAAAACAGCAATTATCGTGCGAAAAACGACGTTTTTCGTGCAGAAACAGCGTTTTTGGTGCGAAATATATGATATATGCGAGTTCTCACCATATTCATCGTTGATTTTCATGATATTAGTAGTAATGCCAAGATAATCTAATTGACGCCGCAATATTAGTCGAGAACGCCGAAATCAGCGTTTTTCGTGCGAAGAACAACGTTTTATTGCAAAATCAGGCATAATCGTGCGAAAAACAACGTTTTTCGTGCAAAAACAGCGTTTTTGGTGCGAAATATATGATATATGCGAGTTCTCACCATATTCATTGTTGATTTTCATGATATTAGTAGTAATGCCAAGATAATCTAATTGACGCCGCAATATTGGTCGAGAAAGCCGAAATCAGCGTTTTTCGTGCGAAAAACAACGTTTTTATTGCGAAAACAGCAATTATCGTGTGAAAAACGACGTTTTTCGTGCAAAAACAGTGTTTTTGGTGCGAAATATATGATATATGCGAGTTCTCACCATATTCATCGTTAATTTTCATGTTATTAGCAGTAATGCCAAGATAATCTAATTGACGCCGCAATATTGGTCGAGAACGCCGAAATCAGCGTTTTTCGTGCGAAAAACAACGTTTTATTGCGAAAACAGCAATTATCGTGCGAAAAACGACGGTTTTTCGTGCAGAAACAGCGTTTTTGGTGCGAAATATATGATATATGCGAGTTCTCATCATATTCATCGTTGATTTTCATGTTATTAGTAGTAATGCCAAGATAATCTAATTGACGCCGCAATATTGGTCGAGAACGCCGAAATCAGCGTTTTTCGTGCGAAAAACAACGTTTTATTGCGAAAACAGCAATTATCGTGCAAAAAACGACGTTTTTCGTGCAAAAACAGCGTTTTTGGTGCGAAATATATGATATATGCGAGTTCTCGCCATATTCATCGTTGATTTTCATGTTATTAGTAGTAATGCCAAGATAATCTAATTGACGCCGCAATATTGGTCGAGAACGCCGAAATCAGCGTTTTTCGTGCGAAAAACAACGTTTTATTGCGAAAACAGCAATTATCGTGCGAAAAACGACGTTTTTCGTGCAGAAACAGCGTTTTTGGTGCGAAATATATGATATATGCGAGTTCTCACCATATTCATCGTTGATTTTCATGTTATTAGTAGTAATGCCAAGATAATCTAATTGACGCCGCAATATTGGTCGAGAACGCCGAAATCAGCGTTTTTCGTTCGAAAAACAACGTTTTATTGCGAAAACAGCAATTATCGTGCGAAAAACGACGTTTTTCGTGCAGAAACAGCGTTTTTGGTGCGAAATATATGATATATGCGAGTTCTCACCATATTCATCGTTGATTTTCATGTTATTAGTAGTAATGCCAAGATAATCTAATTGACGCCGCAATATTGGTCGAGAACGCCGAAATCAGCGTTTTTCGTGCGAAAAACAACGTTTTATTGCAAAATCAGGCATAATCGTGCGAAAAAACGACGTTTTTCGTGCAAAAACAGCGTTTTGGTGCGAAATATATGATATATGCGAGTTCTCACCATATTCATCGTTGATTTTCATGTTATTAGTAGTAATGCCAAGATAATCTAATTGACGCCGCAATATTGGTCAAGAACGCCGAAATCAGCGTTTTTCGTGCGAAAAACAACGTTTTATTGCGAAAACAGCAATTATCGTGCGAAAAACGACGTTTTTCGTGCAGAAACAGCGTTTTTGGTGCGAAATATATGATATATGCGAGTTCTCACCATATTCATCGTTGATTTTCATGTTATTAGTAGTAATGCCAAGATAATCTAATTGACGCCGCAATATTGATCGAGAACGCCGAAATCAGCGTTTTTCGTGCGAAAAACAACGTTTTATTGCAAAATCAGGCATAATCGTGCGAAAAACGACGTTTTGCGTGCAAAAACAGCGTTTTTGGTGCGAAATATATGATATATGCGAGTTCTCACCATATTCATCGTTGATTTTCATGTTATTAGTAGTAATGCCAAGATAATCTAATTGACGCCGCAATATTGGTCGAGAACGCCGAAATCAGCGTTTTTTCGTTCGAAAAACAACGTTTTATTGCAAAATCAGGCATAATCGTGCGAAAAACGACGTTTTTCGTGCAAAAACAGCGTTTTTGGTGCGAAATATATGATATATGCGAGTTCTCACCATATTCATCGTTAATTTTCATGTTATTAGCAGTAATGCCAAGATAATCTAATTGACGCCGCAATATTGGTCGAGAACGCCGAAATCAGCGTTTTTCGTTCGAAAAACAACGTTTTATTGCAAAATCAGGCATAATCATGCGAAAAACGACGTTTTTCGTGCAAAAACAGCGTTTTTGGTGCGAAATATATGATATATGCGAGTTCTCACCATATTCATCGTAGATTTTCATGTTATTAGTAGTAATGCCAAGATAATCTAATTGACGCCGCAATATTGATCGAAAACGCCGAAATCAGCGTTTTTCGTTCGAAAAACAACGTTTTATTGCAAAATCAGGCATAATCGTGCGAAAAACGACGTTTTGCGTGCAAAAACAGCGTTTTTGGTGCGAAATATATGATATATGCGAGTTCTCACCATATTCATCGTTGATTTTCATGTTATTAGTAGTAATGCCAAGATAATCTAATTGACGCCGCAATATTGGTCGAGAAAGCCGAAATCAGCGTTTTTCGTGCGAAAAACAACGTTTTATTGCGAAAACAGCAATTATCGTGTGAAAAACGACGTTTTTCGTGCAAAAACAGTGTTTTTGGTGCGAAATATATGATATATGCGAGTTCTCACCATATTCATCGTTGATTTTCATGTTATTAGTAGTAATGCCAAGATAATCTAATTGACGCCGCAATATTGGTCGAGAACGCCGAAATCAGCGTTTTTCGTGCGAAAAACAACGTTTTATTGCGAAAACAGCAATTATCGTGCGAAAAACGACGTTTTTCGTGCAGAAACAGCGTTTTTGGTGCGAAATATATGATATATGCGAGTTCTCACCATATTCATCGTTGATTTTCATGTTATTAGTAGTAATGCCAAGATAATCTAATTGACGCCGCAATATTGGTCGAGAACGCCGAAATCAGCGTTTTTCGTGCGAAAAACAACGTTTTATTGCGAAAACAGCAATTACCGTGCGAAAAACGACGTTTTTCGTGCAAAAACAGCGTTTTTGGTGCGAAATATATGATATATGCGAGTTCTCACCATATTCATCGTTGATTTTCATGATATTAGTAGTAATGCCAAGATAATCTAATTGATGCCGCAATATTGGTCGAGAAAGCCGAAATCAGCGTTTTTCGTGCGAAAAACAACGTTTTATTGCGAAAACAGCAATTATCGTGTGAAAAACGACGTTTTTCGTGCAAAAACAGTGTTTTTGGTGCGAAATATATGATATGATTTTCATGTTATTAGTAGTAATGCCAAGATAATCTAATTGACGCCGCAATATTGGTCGAGAACGCCGAAATCAGCGTTTTTCGTGCGAAAAACAACGTTTTATTGCGAAAACAGCAATTATCGTGCGAAAAACAACGTTTTTCGTGCAGAAACAGCGTTTTTGGTGCGAAATATATGATATATGCGAGTTCTCACCATATTCATCGTTGATTTTCATGTTATTAGTAGTAATGCCAAGATAATCTAATTGACGCCGCAATATTGGTCGAGAACGCCGAAATCAGCGTTTTTCGTGCGAAAAACAACGTTTTATTGCGAAAACAGCAATTATCGTGCGAAAAACGACGTTTTTCGTGCAAAAACAGCGTTTTTGGTGCGAAATATATGATATATGCGAGTTCTCGCCATATTCATCGTTGATTTTCATGTTATTAGTAGTAATGCCAAGATAATCTAATTGACGCCGCAATATTGGTCGAGAACGCCGAAATCAGCGTTTTTCGTGCGAAAAACAACGTTTTATTGCGAAAACAGCAATTATCGTGCGAAAAACGACGTTTTTCGTGCAGACACAGCGTTTTTGGTGCGAAATATATGATATATGCGAGTTCTCACCATATTCATCGTTGATTTTCATGTTATTAGTAGTAATGCCAAGATAATCTAATTGACGCCGCAATATTGGTCGAGAACGCCGAAATCAGCGTTTTTCGTGCGAAAAACAACGTTTTATTGCGAAAACAGCAATTATCGTGCGAAAAACGACGTTTTTCGTGCAAAAACAGCGTTTTTGGTGCGAAATATATGATATATGCTGGTTCTCACCATATTCATCGTTGATTTTCATGTTATTAGTAGTAATGCCAAGATAATCTAATTGACGCCGCAATATTGGTCGAGAACGCCGAAATCAGCGTTTTTCGTTCGAAAAACAACGTTTTATTGCAAAATCAGGCATAATCGTGCGAAAAACGACGTTTTTCGTGCAAAAACAGCGTTTTTGGTGCGAAATATATGATATATGCGAGTTCTCACCATATTCATCGTTGATTTTCATGTTATTAGTAGTAATGCCAAGATAATCTAATTGACGCCGCAATATTGGTCGAGAACGCCGAAATCAGCGTTTTTCGTGCGAAAAACAACGTTTTATTGCGAAAACAGCAATTATCGTGCGAAAAACGACGTTTTTCGTGCAAAAACAGCGTTTTTGGTGCGAAATATATGATATATGCGAGTTCTCACCATATTCATCGTTGATTTTCATGTTATTAGTAGTAATGCCAAGATAATCTAATTGACGCCGCAATATTGGTCGAGAACGCTAAAATCAGCGTTTTTCGTGCGAAAAACAACGTTTTATTGCGAAAACAGCAATTATCGTGCGAAAAACGACGTTTTTCGTGCAAAAACAGCGTTTTTGGTGCGAAATATATGATATATGCGAGTTCTCACCATATTCATCGTTGATTTTCATGTTATTAGTAGTAATGCCAAGATAATCTAATTGACGCCGCAATATTGGTCGAGAACGCCGAAATCAGCGTTTTTCGTGCGAAAAACAACGTTTTATTGCGAAAACAGCAATTATCGTGCGAAAAACGACGTTTTTCGTGCAAAAACAGCGTTTTTGGTGCGAAATATATGATATATGCGAGTTCTCACCATATTCATCGTTGATTTTCATGTTATTAGTAGTAATGCCAAGATAATCTAATTGACGCCGCAATATTGGTCGAGAACGCTAAAATCAGCGTTTTTCGTGCGAAAAACAACGTTTTATTGCGAAAACAGCAATTATCGTGCGAAAAACAACGTTTTTCGTGCAAAAACAGCGTTTTTGGTGCGAAATATATGATATATGCGATTTCTCACCATATTCATCGTTCATTTTCATGTTATTAGTAGTAATGCCAAGATAATCTAATTGACGCCGCAATATTGATCGAGAACGCCGAAATCAGCGTTTTTCGTGCGAAAAACAACGTTTTATTGCGAAAACAGCAATTATCGTGCGAAAAACGACGTTTTTCGTGCAGAAACAGCGTTTTTGGTGCGAAATATATGATATATGCGAGTTCTCACCATATTCATCGTTGATTTTCATGTTATTAGTAGTAATGCCAAGATAATCTAATTGACGCCGCAATATTGGTCGAGAACGCCGAAATCAGCGTTTTTCGTGCGAAAAACAACGTTTTATTGCGAAAACAGCAATTATCGTGCGAAAAACGACGTTTTTCGTGCAGAAACAGCGTTTTTGGTGCGAAATATATGATATATGCGAGTTCTCACCATATTCATCGTTGATTTTCATGTTATTAGTAGTAATGCCAAGATAATCTAATTGACGCCGCAATATTGGTCGAGAACGCCGAAATCAGCGTTTTTCGTTCGAAAAACAACGTTTTATTGCAAAATCAGGCATAATCGTGCGAAAAACGACGTTTTGCGTGCAAAAACAGCGTTTTTGGTGCGAAATATATGATATATGCGAGTTCTCACCATATTCATCGTTGATTTTCATGTTATTAGTAGTAATGCCAAGATAATCTAATTGACGCCGCAATATTGGTCGAGAACGCCGAAATCAGCGTTTTTCGTGCGAAAAACAACGTTTTATTGCGAAAACAGCAATTATCGTGCGAAAAACGACGTTTTTCGTGCAGAAACAGCGTTTTTGGTGCGAAATATATGATATATGCGAGTTCTCACCATATTCATCGTTGATTTTCATGTTATTAGTAGTAATGCCAAGATAATCTAATTGACGCCGCAATATTGATCGAGAACGCCGAAATCAGCGTTTTTCGTGCGAAAAACAACGTTTTATTGCGAAAACAGCAATTATCGTGCGAAAAACGACGTTTTTCGTGCAGAAACAGCGTTTTTGGTGCGAAATATATGATATATGCGAGTTCTCACCATATTCATCGTTGATTTTCATGTTATTAGTAGTAATGCCAAGATAATCTAATTGACGCCGCAATATTGGTCGAGAACGCCGAAATCAGCGTTTTTCGTTCGAAAAACAACGTTTTATTGAAAAATCAGGCATAATCGTGCGAAAAACGACGTTTTTCGTGCAGAAACAGCGTTTTTGGCGCGAAATATATGATATATGCGAGTTCTCACCATATTCATCGTTGATTTTCATGTTATTAGTAGTAATGCCAAGATAATCTAATTGACGCCGCAATATTGGTCGAGAACGCCGAAATCAGCGTTTTTCGTGCGAAAAACAACGTTTTATTGCGAAAACAGCAATTATCGTGCGAAAAACGACGTTTTTCGTGCAGAAACAGCGTTTTTGGTGCGAAATATATGA
Source organism: Aleochara curtula (assembly GCA_963978815.1). Taxonomy (NCBI): domain Eukaryota; kingdom Metazoa; phylum Arthropoda; class Insecta; order Coleoptera; family Staphylinidae; genus Aleochara; species Aleochara curtula. Next base: position 12,959,721 of record OZ022219.1, on the reverse strand, counting down.
TATATGCGAGTTGTCACCATATTCATCGTTGATTTTCATGTTATTAGTAGTAATGCCAAGATAATCTAATTGACGCCGCAATATTGGTCGAGAACGCCGAAATCAGCGTTTTTCGTGCGAAAAACAACGTTTTATTGCGAAAACAGCAATTATCGTGCGAAAAACGACGTTTTTCGTGCAGAAACAGCGTTTTTGGCGCGAAATATATGATATATGCGAGTTCTCACCATATTCATCGTTGATTTTCATGTTATTAGTAGTAATGCCAAGATAATCTAATTGACGCCGCAATATTGGTCGAGAACGCCGAAATCAGCGTTTTTCGTGCGAAAAACAACGTTTTATTGCGAAAACAGCAATTATCGTGCGAAAAACGACGTTTTTCGTGCAGAAACAGCGTTTTTGGTGCGAAATATATGATATATGCGAGTTGTCACCATATTCATCGTTGATTTTCATGTTATTAGTAGTAATGCCAAGATAATCTAATTGACGCCGCAATATTGGTCGAGAACGCCGAAATCAGCGTTTTTCGTGCGAAAAACAACGTTTTATTGCGAAAACAGCAATTATCGTGCGAAAAACGACGTTTTTCGTGCAGAAACAGCGTTTTTGGTGCGAAATATATGATATATGCGAGTTCTCACCATATTCATCGTTGATTTTCATGTTATTAGTAGTAATGCCAAGATAATCTAATTGACGCCGCAATATTGATCGAGAACGCCGAAATCAGCGTTTTTCGTGCGAAAAACAACGTTTTATTGCGAAAACAGCAATTATCGTGCGAAAAACGACGTTTTTCGTGCAGAAACAGCGTTTTTGGTGCGAAATATATGATATATGCGAGTTCTCACCATATTCATCGTTGATTTTCATGTTATTAGTAGTAATGCCAAGATAATCTAATTGACGCCGCAATATTGGTCGAGAACGCCGAAATCAGCGTTTTTCGTTCGAAAAACAACGTTTTATTGAAAAATCAGGCATAATCGTGCGAAAAACGACGTTTTTCGTGCAGAAACAGCGTTTTTGGCGCGAAATATATGATATATGCGAGTTCTCACCATATTCATCGTTGATTTTCATGTTATTAGTAGTAATGCCAAGATAATCTAATTGACGCCGCAATATTGGTCGAGAACGCCGAAATCAGCGTTTTTCGTGCGAAAAACAACGTTTTATTGCGAAAACAGCAATTATCGTGCGAAAAACGACGTTTTTCGTGCAGAAACAGCGTTTTTGGTGCGAAATATATGATATATGCGAGTTGTCACCATATTCATCGTTGATTTTCATGTTATTAGTAGTAATGCCAAGATAATCTAATTGACGCCGCAATATTGGTCGAGAACGCCGAAATCAGCGTTTTTCGTTCGAAAAACAACGTTTTATTGCAAAATCAGGCATAATCGTGCGAAAAACGACGTTTTGCGTGAAAAAACAGCGTTTTTGGTGCGAAATATATGATATATGCGAGTTCTCACCATATTCATCGTTGATTTTCATGTTATTAGTAGTAATGCCAAGATAATCTAATTGACGCCGCAATATTGGTCGAGAACGCCGAAATCAGCGTTTTTCGTTCGAAAAACAACGTTTTATTGCAAAATCAGGCATAATCGTGCGAAAAACGACGTTTTTCGTGCAAAAACAGCGTTTTTGGTGCGAAATATATGATATATGCGAGTTCTCACCATATTCATCGTTGATTTTCATGTTATTAGTAGTAATGCCAAGATAATCTAATTGACGACGCAATATTGGTCGAGAACGCCGAAATCAGCGTTTTTCGTTCGAAAAACAACGTTTTATTGCAAAATCAGGCATAATCGTGCGAAAAACGACGTTTTTCGTGCAAAAACAGCGTTTTTGGTGCGAAATATATGATATATGCGAGTTCTCACCATATTCATCGTTGATTTTCATGTTATTAGTAGTAATGCCAAGATAATCTAATTGACGCCGCAATATTGGTCGAGAACGCCGAAATCAGCGTTTTTCGTGCGAAAAACAACGTTTTATTGCGAAAACAGCAATTATCGTGCGAAAAACGACGTTTTTCGTGCAAAAACAGCGTTTTTGGTGCGAAATATATGATATATGCGAGTTCTCACCATATTCATCGTTGATTTTCATGATATTAGTAGTAATGCCAAGATAATCTAATTGACGCCGCAATATTGGTCGAGAAAGCCGAAATCAGCGTTTTTCGTGCGAAAAACAACGTTTTATTGCGAAAACTGCAATTATCGTGTGAAAAACGACGTTTTTCGTGCAAAAACAGTGTTTTTGGTGCGAAATATATGATATATGCGAGTTCTCACCATATTCATCGTTAATTTTCATGTTATTAGCAGTAATGCCAAGATAATCTAATTGACGCCGCAATATTGGTCGAGAACGCCGAAATCAGCGTTTTTCGTGCGAAAAACAACGTTTTATTGCGAAAACAGCAATTATCGTGCGAAAAACGACGTTTTTCGTGCAGAAACAGCGTTTTTGGTGCGAAATATATGATATATGCGAGTTCTCACCATATTCATCGTTGATTTTCATGTTATTAGTAGTAATGCCAAGATAATCTAATTGACGCCGCAATATTGGTCGAGAACGCCGAAATCAGCGTTTTTCGTGCGAAAAACAACGTTTTATTGCGAAAACAGCAATTATCGTGCGAAAAACGACGTTTTTCGTGCAGAAACAGCGTTTTTGGTGCGAAATATATGATATATGCGAGTTCTCACCATATTCATCGTTGATTTTCATGTTATTAGTAGTAATGCCAAGATAATCTAATTGACGCCGCAATATTGGTCGAGAACGCCGAAATCAGCGTTTTTCGTTCGAAAAACAACGTTTTATTGCAAAATCAGGCATAATCGTGCGAAAAACGACGTTTTTCGTGCAAAAACAGCGTTTTTGGTGCGAAATATATGATATATGCGAGTTCTCACCATATTCATCGTTGATTTTCATGTTATTAGTAGTAATGCCAAGATAATCTAATTGACGCCGCAATATTGGTCGAGAACGCCGAAATCAGCGTTTTTCGTTCGAAAAACAACGTTTTATTGCAAAATCAGGCATAATCGTGCGAAAAACGACGTTTTTCGTGCAAAAACAGCGTTTTTGGTGCGAAATATATGATATATGCGAGTTCTCACCATATTCATCGTTGATTTTCATGTTATTAGTAGTAATGCCAAGATAATCTAATTGACGCCGCAATATTGGTCGAGAACGCCGAAATCAGCGTTTTTCATGCGAAAAACAACGTTTTATTGCGAAAACAGCAAATATCGTGCGAAAAACGACGTTTTTCGTGCAAAAACAGCGTTTTTGGTGCGAAATATATGATATATGCGAGTTCTCACCATATTCATCGTTGATTTTCATGTTATTAGTAGTAATGCCAAGATAATCTAATTGACGCCGCAATATTGGTCGAGAACGCCGAAATCAGCGTTTTTCGTGCGAAAAACAACGTTTTATTGCGAAAACAGCAATTATCGTGCGAAAAACAACGTTTTTCGTGCAAAAACAGCGTTTTTGGTGCGAAATATATGATATATGCGAGTTCTCACCATATTCATCGTTGATTTTCATGTTATTAGTAGTAATGCCAAGATAATCTAATTGACGCCGCAATATTGGTCGAGAACGCCGAAATCAGCGTTTTTCGTGCGAAAAACAACGTTTTATTGCGAAAACAGCAATTATCGTGCGAAAAACGACGTTTTTCGTGCAGAAACAGCGTTTTTGGTGCGAAATATATGATATATGCGAGTTCTCACCATATTCATCGTTGATTTTCATGTTATTAGTAGTAATGCCAAGATAATCTAATTGACGCCGCAATATTGGTCGAGAACGCCGAAATCAGCGTTTTTCGTGCGAAAAACAACGTTTTATTGCGAAAACAGCAATTATCGTGCGAAAAACGACGTTTTTCGTGCAGAAACAGCGTTTTTGGTGCGAAATATATGATATATGCGAGTTCTCACCATATTCATCGTTGATTTTCATGTTATTAGTAGTAATGCCAAGATAATCTAATTGACGCCGCAATATTGGTCGAGAACGCCGAAATCAGCGTTTTTCGTTCGAAAAACAACGTTTTATTGCAAAATCAGGCATAATCGTGCGAAAAACGACGTTTTTCGTGCAAAAACAGCGTTTTTGGTGCGAAATATATGATATATGCGAGTTCTCACCATATTCATCGTTGATTTTCATGTTATTAGTAGTAATGCCAAGATAATCTAATTGACGCCGCAATATTGGTCGAGAACGCCGAAATCAGCGTTTTTCGTTCGAAAAACAACGTTTTATTGCAAAATCAGGCATAATCGTGCGAAAAACGACGTTTTTCGTGCAAAAACAGCGTTTTTGGTGCGAAATATATGATATATGCGAGTTCTCACCATATTCATCGTTGATTTTCATGTTATTAGTAGTAATGCCAAGATAATCTAATTGACGCCGCAATATTGGTCGAGAACGCCGAAATCAGCGTTTTTCGTGCGAAAAACAACGTTTTATTGCGAAAACAGCAATTATCGTGCGAAAAACGACGTTTTTCGTGCAAAAACAGCGTTTTTGGTGCGAAATATATGATATATGCGAGTTCTCACCATATTCATCGTTGATTTTCATGTTATTATTAGTAATGCCAAGATAATCTAATTGACGCCGCAATATTGGTCGAGAACGCCGAAATCAGCGTTTTTCGTGCGAAAAACAACGTTTTATTGCGAAAACAGCAATTATCGTGCGAAAAACGACGTTTTTCGTGCAGAAACAGCGTTTTTGGTGCGAAATATATGATATATGCGAGTTCTCACCATATTCATCGTTAATTTTCATGTTATTAGTAGTAATGCCAAGATAATCTAATTGACGCCGCAATATTGGTCGAGAACGCCGAAATCAGCGTTTTTCGTGCGAAAAACAACGTTTTATTGCGAAAACAGCAATTATCGTGCGAAAAACGACGTTTTTCGTGCAGAAACAGCGTTTTTGGTGCGAAATATATGATATATGCGAGTTCTCACCATATTCATCGTTGATTTTCATGTTATTAGTAGTAATGCCAAGATAATCTAATTGACGCCGCAATATTGGTCGAGAACGCCGAAATCAGCGTTTTTCGTGCGAAAAACAACGTTTTATTGCGAAAACAGCAATTATCGTGCGAAAAACAACGTTTTTCGTGCAAAAACAGCGTTTTTGGTGCGAAATATATGATATATGCGATTTCTCACCATATTCATCGTTGATTTTCATGTTATTAGTAGTAATGCCAAGATAATCTAATTGACGCCGCAATATTGGTCGAGAACGCCGAAATCAGCGTTTTTCGTGCGAAAAACAACGTTTTATTGCGAAAACAGCAATTATCGTGCGAAAAACGACGTTTTTCGTGCAAAAACAGCGTTTTTGGTGCGAAATATATGATATATGCGATTTCTCACCATATTCATCGTTGATTTTCATGTTATTAGTAGTAATGCCAAGATAATCTAATTGACGCCGCAATATTGGTCGAGAACGCCGAAATCAGCGTTTTTCGTGCGAAAAACAACGTTTTATTGCGAAAACAGCAATTATCGTGCGAAAAACGACGTTTTTCGTGCAGAAACAGCGTTTTTGGTGCGAAATATATGATATATGCGAGTTCTCACCATATTCATCGTTGATTTTCATGTTATTAGTAGTAATGCCAAGATAATCTAATTGACGCCGCAATATTGGTCGAGAACGCCGAAATCAGCGTTTTTCGTTCGAAAAACAACGTTTTATTGCAAAATCAGGCATAATCGTGCGAAAAACGATGTTTTTCGTGCAAAAACAGCGTTTTTGGTGCGAAATATATGATATATGCGAGTTCTCACCATATTCATCGTTGATTTTCATGTTATTAGTAGTAATGCCAAGATAATCTAATTGACGCCGCAATATTGGTCGAGAACGCCGAAATCAGCGTTTTTCGTTCGAAAAACAACGTTTTATTGCAAAATCAGGCATAATCGTGCGAAAAACGATGTTTTTCGTGCAAAAACAGCGTTTTTGGTGCGAAATATATGATATATGCGAGTTCTCACCATATTCATCGTTGATTTTCATGTTATTAGTAGTAATGCCAAGATAATCTAATTGACGCCGCAATATTGGTCGAGAACGCCGAAATCAGCGTTTTTCGTGCGAAAAACAACGTTTTATTGCGAAAACAGCAATTATCGTGCGAAAAACGACGTTTTTCGTGCAAAAACAGCGTTTTTGGTGCGAAATATATGATATATGCGAGTTCTCACCATATTCATCGTTGATTTTCATGTTATTAGTAGTAATGCCAAGATAATCTAATTGACGCCGCAATATTGGTCGAGAACGCCGAAATCAGCGTTTTTCGTGCGAAAAACAACGTTTTATTGCGAAAACAGCAATTATCGTGCGAAAAACAACGTTTTTCGTGCAAAAACAGCGTTTTTGGTGCGAAATATATGATATATGCGATTTCTCACCATATTCATCGTTGATTTTCATGTTATTAGTAGTAATGCCAAGATAATCTAATTGACGCCGCAATATTGGTCGAGAACGCCGAAATCAGCGTTTTTCGTGCGAAAAACAACGTTTTATTGCGAAAACAGCAATTATCGTGCGAAAAACGACGTTTTTCGTGCAGAAACAGCGTTTTTGGTGCGAAATATATGATATATGCGAGTTCTCACCATATTCATCGTTGATTTTCATGTTATTAGTAGTAATGCCAAGATAATCTAATTGACGCCGCAATATTGGTCGAGAACGCCGAAATCAGCGTTTTTCGTTCGAAAAACAACGTTTTATTGCAAAATCAGGCATAATCGTGCGAAAAACGACGTTTTGCGTGCAAAAACAGCGTTTTTGGTGCGAAATATATGATATATGCGAGTTCTCACCATATTCATCGTTGATTTTCATGTTATTAGTAGTAATGCCAAGATAATCTAATTGACGCCGCAATATTGGTCGAGAACGCCGAAATCAGCGTTTTTCGTTCGAAAAACAACGTTTTATTGCAAAATCAGGCATAATCGTGCGAAAAACGACGTTTTTCGTGCAAAAACAGCGTTTTTGGTGCGAAATATATGATATATGCGAGTTCTCACCATATTCATCGTTGATTTTCATGTTATTAGTAGTAATGCCAAGATAATCTAATTGACGCCGCAATATTGGTCGAGAACGCCGAAATCAGCGTTTTTCATTCGAAAAACAACGTTTTATTGCAAAATCAGGCATAATCGTGCGAAAAACGACGTTTTTTGTGCAAAAACAGCGTTTTTGGTGCGAAATATATGATATATGCGAGTTCTCACCATATTCATCGTTGATTTTCATGTTATTAGTAGTAATGCCAAGATAATCTAATTGACGCCGCAATATTGGTCGAGAACGCCGAAATCAGCGTTTTTCGTGCGAAAAACAACGTTTTATTGCGAAAACAGCAATTATCGTGCGAAAAACGACGTTTTTCGTGCAAAAACAGCGTTTTTGGTGCGAAATATATGATATATGCGAGTTCTCACCATATTCATCGTTGATTTTCATGATATTAGTAGTAATGCCAAGATAATCTAATTGACGCCGCAATATTAGTCGAGAACGCCGAAATCAGCGTTTTTCGTGCGAAAAACAACGTTTTATTGCAAAATCAGGCATAATCGTGCGAAAAACAACGTTTTTCGTGCAAAAACAGCGTTTTTGGTGCGAAATATATGATATATGCGAGTTCTCACCATATTCATCGTTGATTTTCATGATATTAGTAGTAATGCCAAGATAATCTAATTGACGCCGCAATATTGGTCGAGAAAGCCGAAATCAGCGTTTTTCGTGCGAAAAACAACGTTTTATTGCGAAAACAGCAATTATCGTGTGAAAAACGACGTTTTTCGTGCAAAAACAGTGTTTTTGGTGCGAAATATATGATATATGCGAGTTCTCACCATATTCATCGTTAATTTTCATGTTATTAGCAGTAATGCCAAGATAATCTAATTGACGCCGCAATATTGGTCGAGAACGCCGAAATCAGCGTTTTTCGTGCGAAAAACAACGTTTTATTGCGAAAACAGCAATTATCGTGCGAAAAACAACGTTTTTCGTGCAAAAACAGCGTTTTTGGTGCGAAATATATGATATATGCGATTTCTCACCATATTCATCGTTGATTTTCATGTTATTAGTAGTAATGCCAAGATAATCTAATTGACGCCGCAATATTGGTCGAGAACGCCGAAATCAGCGTTTTTCGTGCGAAAAACAACGTTTTATTGCGAAAACAGCAATTATCGTGCGAAAAACGACGTTTTTCGTGCAAAAACAGCGTTTTTGGTGCGAAATATATGATATATGCGATTTCTCACCATATTCATCGTTGATTTTCATGTTATTAGTAGTAATGCCAAGATAATCTAATTGACGCCGCAATATTGGTCGAGAACGCCGAAATCAGCGTTTTTCGTGCGAAAAACAACGTTTTATTGCGAAAACAGCAATTATCGTGCGAAAAACGACGTTTTTCGTGCAGAAACAGCGTTTTTGGTGCGAAATATATGATATATGCGAGTTCTCACCATATTCATCGTTGATTTTCATGTTATTAGTAGTAATGCCAAGATAATCTAATTGACGCCGCAATATTGGTCGAGAACGCCGAAATCAGCGTTTTTCGTTCGAAAAACAACGTTTTATTGCAAAATCAGGCATAATCGTGCGAAAAACGATGTTTTTCGTGCAAAAACAGCGTTTTTGGTGCGAAATATATGATATATGCGAGTTCTCACCATATTCATCGTTGATTTTCATGTTATTAGTAGTAATGCCAAGATAATCTAATTGACGCCGCAATATTGGTCGAGAACGCCGAAATCAGCGTTTTTTCGTTCGAAAAACAACGTTTTATTGCAAAATCAGGCATAATCGTGCGAAAAACGATGTTTTTCGTGCAAAAACAGCGTTTTTGGTGCGAAATATATGATATATGCGAGTTCTCACCATATTCATCGTTGATTTTCATGTTATTAGTAGTAATGCCAAGATAATCTAATTGACGCCGCAATATTGGTCGAGAACGCCGAAATCAGCGTTTTTCGTGCGAAAAACAACGTTTTATTGCGAAAACAGCAATTATCGTGCGAAAAACGACGTTTTTCGTGCAAAAACAGCGTTTTTGGTGCGAAATATATGATATATGCGAGTTCTCACCATATTCATCGTTGATTTTCATGTTATTAGTAGTAATGCCAAGATAATCTAATTGACGCCGCAATATTGGTCGAGAACGCCGAAATCAGCGTTTTTCGTGCGAAAAACAACGTTTTTATTGCGAAAACAGCAATTATCGTGCGAAAAACAACGTTTTTCGTGCAAAAACAGCGTTTTTGGTGCGAAATATATGATATATGCGATTTCTCACCATATTCATCGTTGATTTTCATGTTATTAGTAGTAATGCCAAGATAATCTAATTGACGCCGCAATATTGGTCGAGAACGCCGAAATCAGCGTTTTTCGTGCGAAAAACAACGTTTTATTGCGAAAACAGCAATTATCGTGCGAAAAACGACGTTTTTCGTGCAGAAACAGCGTTTTTGGTGCGAAATATATGATATATGCGAGTTCTCACCATATTCATCGTTGATTTTCATGTTATTAGTAGTAATGCCAAGATAATCTAATTGACGCCGCAATATTGGTCGAGAACGCCGAAATCAGCGTTTTTCGTTCGAAAAACAACGTTTTATTGCAAAATCAGGCATAATCGTGCGAAAAACGACGTTTTGCGTGCAAAAACAGCGTTTTTGGTGCGAAATATATGATATATGCGAGTTCTCACCATATTCATCGTTGATTTTCATGTTATTAGTAGTAATGCCAAGATAATCTAATTGACGCCGCAATATTGGTCGAGAACGCCCGAAATCAGCGTTTTTCGTTCGAAAAACAACGTTTTATTGCAAAATCAGGCATAATCGTGCGAAAAACGACGTTTTTCGTGCAAAAACAGCGTTTTTGGTGCGAAATATATGATATATGCGAGTTCTCACCATATTCATCGTTGATTTTCATGTTATTAGTAGTAATGCCAAGATAATCTAATTGACGCCGCAATATTGGTCGAGAACGCCGAAATCAGCGTTTTTCATTCGAAAAACAACGTTTTATTGCAAAATCAGGCATAATCGTGCGAAAAACGACGTTTTTTGTGCAAAAACAGCGTTTTTGGTGCGAAATATATGATATATGCGAGTTCTCACCATATTCATCGTTGATTTTCATGTTATTAGTAGTAATGCCAAGATAATCTAATTGACGCCGCAATATTGGTCGAGAACGCCGAAATCAGCGTTTTTCGTGCGAAAAACAACGTTTTATTGCGAAAACAGCAATTATCGTGCGAAAAACGACGTTTTTCGTGCAAAAACAGCGTTTTTGGTGCGAAATATATGATATATGCGAGTTCTCACCATATTCATCGTTGATTTTCATGATATTAGTAGTAATGCCAAGATAATCTAATTGACGCCGCAATATTAGTCGAGAACGCCGAAATCAGCGTTTTTCGTGCGAAAAACAACGTTTTATTGCAAAATCAGGCATAATCGTGCGAAAAACAACGTTTTTCGTGCAAAAACAGCGTTTTTGGTGCGAAATATATGATATATGCGAGTTCTCACCATATTCATCGTTGATTTTCATGATATTAGTAGTAATGCCAAGATAATCTAATTGACGCCGCAATATTGGTCGAGAAAGCCGAAATCAGCGTTTTTCGTGCGAAAAACAACGTTTTATTGCGAAAACAGCAATTATCGTGTGAAAAACGACGTTTTTCGTGCAAAAACAGTGTTTTTGGTGCGAAATATATGATATATGCGAGTTCTCACCATATTCATCGTTAATTTTCATGTTATTAGCAGTAATGCCAAGATAATCTAATTGACGCCGCAATATTGGTCGAGAACGCCGAAATCAGCGTTTTTCGTGCGAAAAACAACGTTTTATTGCGAAAACAGCAATTATCGTGCGAAAAACGACGTTTTTCGTGCAGAAACAGCGTTTTTGGTGCGAAATATATGATATATGCGAGTTCTCAGCATATTCATCGTTGATTTTTATGTTATTAGTAGTAATGCCAAGATAATCTAATTGACGCCGCAATATTGGTCGAGAACGCCGAAATCAGCGTTTTTCGTGCGAAAAACAACGTTTTATTGCGAAAACAACAATTATCGTGCGAAAAACGACGTTTTTCGTGCAAAAACAGCGTTTTTGGTGCGAAATATATGATATATGCGAGTTCTCGCCATATTCATCGTTGATTTTCATGTTATTAGTAGTAATGCCAAGATAATCTAATTGACGCCGCAATATTGGTCGAGAACGCCGAAATCAGCGTTTTTCGTGCGAAAAACAACGTTTTATTGCGAAAACAGCAATTATCGTGCGAAAAACGACGTTTTTCGTGCAGAAACAGCGTTTTTGGTGCGAAATATATGATATATGCGAGTTCTCACCATATTCATCGTTGATTTTCATGTTATTAGTAGTAATGCCAAGATAATCTAATTGACGCCGCAATATTGGTCGAGAACGCCGAAATCAGCGTTTTTCGTTCGAAAAACAACGTTTTATTGCAAAATCAGGCATAATCGTGCGAAAAACGACGTTTTGCGTGCAAAAACAGCGTTTTTGGTGCGAAATATATGATATATGCGAGTTCTCACCATATTCATCGTTGATTTTCATGTTATTAGTAGTAATGCCAAGATAATCTAATTGACGCCGCAATATTGGTCGAGAACGCCGAAATCAGCGTTTTTCGTTCGAAAACAACGTTTTATTGCAAAATCAGGCATAATCGTGCGAAAAACGACGTTTTTCGTGCAAAAACAGCGTTTTTGGTGCGAAATATATGATATATGCGAGTTCTCACCATATTCATCGTTGATTTTCATGTTATTAGTAGTAATGCCAAGATAATCTAATTGACGCCGCAATATTGGTCGAGAACGCCGAAATCAGCGTTTTTCGTGCGAAAAACAACGTTTTATTGCGAAAACAGCAATTATCGTGCGAAAAACGACGTTTTTCGTGCAAAAACAGCGTTTTTGGTGCGAAATATATGATATATGCGAGTTCTCACCATATTCATCGTTGATTTTCATGTTATTAGTAGTAATGCCAAGATAATCTAATTGACGCCGCAATATTGGTCGAGAACGCCGAAATCAGCGTTTTTCGTTCGAAAAACAACGTTTTATTGCAAAATCAGGCATAATCGTGCGAAAAACGACGTTTTTCGTGCAAAAACAGCGTTTTTGGTGCGAAATATATGATATATGCGAGTTCTCACCATATTCATCGTTGATTTTCATGTTATTAGTAGTAATGCCAAGATAATCTAATTGACGCCGCAATATTGGTCGAGAACGCCGAAATCAGCGTTTTTCGTGCGAAAAACAACGTTTTATTGCGAAAACAGCAATTATCGTGCGAAAAACGACGTTTTTCGTGCAGAAACAGCGTTTTTGGTGCGAAATATATGATATATGCGAGTTCTCACCATATTCATCGTTGATTTTCATGTTATTAGTAGTAATGCCAAGATAATCTAATTGACGCCGCAATATTGGTCGAGAACGCCGAAATCAGCGTTTTTCGTTCGAAAAACAACGTTTTATTGCAAAATCAGGCATAATCGTGCGAAAAACGACGTTTTTCGTGCAAAAACAGCGTTTTGGTGCGAAATATATGATATATGCGAGTTCTCACCATATTCATCGTTGATTTTCATGTTATTAGTAGTAATGCCAAGATAATCTAATTGACGCCGCAATATTGGTCGAGAACGCCGAAATCAGCGTTTTTCGTTCGAAAAACAACGTTTTATTGCAAAATCAGGCATAATCGTGCGAAAAACGACGTTTTTCGTGCAAAAACAGCGTTTTTGGTGCGAAATATATGATATATGCGAGTTCTCACCATATTCATCGTTGATTTTCATGTTATTAGTAGTAATGCCAAGATAATCTAATTGACGCCGCAATATTGGTCGAGAACGCCGAAATCAGCGTTTTTCGTGCGAAAAACAACGTTTTATTGCGAAAACAGCAATTATCGTGCGAAAAACGACGTTTTTCGTGCAAAAACAGCGTTTTTGGTGCGAAATATATGATATATGCGAGTTCTCACCATATTCATCGTTGATTTTCATGTTATTATTAGTAATGCCAAGATAATCTAAATGACGCCGCAATATTGGTCGAGAACGCCGAAATCAGCGTTTTTCGTGCGAAAAACAACGTTTTATTGCGAAAACAGCAATTATCGTGCGAAAAACGACGTTTTTCGTGCAGAAACAGCGTTTTTGGTGCGAAATATATGATATATGCGAGTTCTCACCATATTCATCGTTAATTTTCATGTTATTAGTAGTAATGCCAAGATAATCTAATTGACGCCGCAATATTGGTCGAGAACGCCGAAATCAGCGTTTTTCGTGCGAAAAACAACGTTTTATTGCGAAAACAGCAATTATCGTGCGAAAAACGACGTTTTTCGTGCAGAAACAGCGTTTTTGGTGCGAAATATATGATATATGCGAGTTCTCACCATATTCATCGTTGATTTTCATGTTATTAGTAGTAAGCCAAGATAATCTAATTGACGCCGCAATATTGGTCGAGAACGCCGAAATCAGCGTTTTTCGTTCGAAAAACAACGTTTTATTGCAAAATCAAGCATAATCGTGCGAAAAACGACGTTTTTCGTGCAGAAACAGCGTTTTTGGTGCGAAATATATGATATATGCGAGTTCTCACCATATTCATCGTTGATTTTCATGTTATTAGTAGTAATGCCAAGATAATCTAATTGACGCCGCAATATTGGTCGAGAACGCCGAAATCAGCGTTTTTCGTGCGAAAAACAACGTTTTATTGCGAAAACAGCAATTATCGTGCGAAAAACGACGTTTTTCGTGCAAAAACAGCGTTTTTGGTGCGAAATATATGATATATGCGAGTTCTCACCATATTCATCGTTGATTTTCATGTTATTAGTAGTAATGCCAAGATAATCTAATTGACGCCGCAATATTGGTCGAGAACGCCGAAATCAGCGTTTTTCGTGCGAAAAACAACGTTTTATTGCGAAAACAGCAATTATCGTGCGAAAAACAACGTTTTTCGTGCAAAAACAGCGTTTTTGGTGCGAAATATATGATATATGCGATTTCTCACCATATTCATCGTTGATTTTCATGTTATTAGTAGTAATGCCAAGATAATCTAATTGACGCCGCAATATTGGTCGAGAACGCCGAAATCAGCGTTTTTCGTGCGAAAAACAACGTTTTATTGCGAAAACAGCAATTATCGTGCGAAAAACGACGTTTTTCGTGCAGAAACAGCGTTTTTGGTGCGAAATATATGATATATGCGAGTTCTCACCATATTCATCGTTGATTTTCATGTTATTAGTAGTAATGCCAAGATAATCTAATTGACGCCGCAATATTGGTCGAGAACGCCGAAATCAGCGTTTTTCGTCCGAAAAACAACGTTTTATTGCAAAATCAGGCATAATCGTGCGAAAAACGACGTTTTGCGTGCAAAAACAGCGTTTTTGGTGCGAAATATATGATATATGCGAGTTCTCACCATATTCATCGTTGATTTCATGTTATTAGTAGTAATGCCAAGATAATCTAATTGACGCCGCAATATTGGTCGAGAACGCCGAAATCAGCGTTTTTCGTTCGAAAAACAACGTTTTATTGCAAAATCAGGCATAATCGTGCGAAAAACGACGTTTTTCGTGCAAAAACAGCGTTTTTGGTGCGAAATATATGATATATGCGAGTTCTCACCATATTCATCGTTGATTTTCATGTTATTAGTAGTAATGCCAAGATAATCTAATTGACGCCGCAATATTGGTCGAGAACGCCGAAATCAGCGTTTTTCATTCGAAAAACAACGTTTTATTGCAAAATCAGGCATAATCGTGCGAAAAACGACGTTTTTCGTGCAAAAACAGCGTTTTTGGTGCGAAATATATGATTATGCGAGTTCTCACCATATTCATCGTTGATTTTCATGTTATTAGTAGTAATGCCAAGATAATCTAATTGACGCCGCAATATTGGTCGAGAACGCCGAAATCAGCGTTTTTCGTGCGAAAAACAACGTTTTATTGCGAAAACAGCAATTATCGTGCGAAAAACGACGTTTTTCGTGCAAAAACAGCGTTTTTGGTGCGAAATATATGATATATGCGAGTTCTCACCATATTCATCGTTGATTTTCATGATATTAGTAGTAATGCCAAGATAATCTAATTGACGCCGCAATATTAGTCGAGAACGCCGAAATCAGCGTTTTTCGTGCGAAAAACAACGTTTTATTGCAAAATCAGGCATAATCGTGCGAAAAACAACGTTTTTCGTGCAAAAACAGCGTTTTTGGTGCGAAATATATGATATATGCGAGTTCTCACCATGATTCATCGTTGATTTTCATGATATTAGTAGTAATGCCAAGATAATCTAATTGACGCCGCAATATTGGTCGAGAAAGCCGAAATGAAATCAGCGTTTTTCGTTCGAAAAACAACGTTTTATTGCAAAATCAGGCATAATCGTGCGATAAACAACGTTTTTTTGTGCAAAAACAGCGTTTTTGGTGCGAAATATATGATATATGCGAGTTCTCACCATATTCATCGTTGATTTTCATGTTATTAGTAGTAATGCCAAGATAATCTAATTGACGCCGCAATATTGGTCGAGAACGCCGAAATCAGCGTTTTTCGTGCGAAAAACAACGTTTTATTGCGAAAACAGCAATTATCGTGCGAAAAACGACGTTTTTTGTGCAAAAACAGCGTTTTTGGTGCGAAATATATGATATATGCGAGTTCTCACCATATTCATCGTTGATTTTCATGTTATTAGTAGTAATGCCAAGATAATCTAATTGACGCCGCAATATTGGTCGAGAACGCCGAAATCAGCGTTTTTCGTGCGAAAAACAACGTTTTATTGCGAAAACAGCAATTATCGTGCGAAAAACGACGTTTTTCGTGCAAAAACAGCGTTTTTGGTGCGAAATATATGATATATGCGAGTTCTCGCCATATTCATCGTTGATTTTCATGTTATTAGTAGTAATGCCAAGATAATCTAATTGACGCCGCAATATTGGTCGAGAACGCCGAAATCAGCGTTTTTCGTGCGAAAAACAACGTTTTATTGCGAAAACAGCAATTATCGTGCGAAAAACGACGTTTTTCGTGCAGAAACAGCGTTTTTGGTGCGAAATATATGATATATGCGAGTTCTCACCATATTCATCGTTGATTTTCATGTTATTAGTAGTAATGCCAAGATAATCTAATTGACGCCGCAATATTGGTCGAGAACGCCGAAATCAGCGTTTTTCGTGCGAAAAACAACGTTTTATTGCGAAAACAGCAATTATCGTGCGAAAAACGACGTTTTTCGTGCAGAAACAGCGTTTTTGGTGCGAAATATATGATATATGCGAGTTCTCACCATATTCATCGTTGATTTTCATGTTATTAGTAGTAATACCAAGATAATCTAATTGACGCCGCAATATTGGTCGAGAACGCCGAAATCAGCGTTTTTCGTTCGAAAAACAACGTTTTATTGCAAAATCAGGCATAATCGTGCGAAAAACGACGTTTTTCGTGCAAAAACAGCGTTTTTGGTGCGAAATATATGATATATGCGAGTTCTCACCATATTCATCGTTGATTTTCATGTTATTAGTAGTAATGCCAAGATAATCTAATTGACGCCGCAATATTGGTCGAGAACGCCGAAATCAGCGTTTTTCGTGCGAAAAACAACGTTTTATTGCAAAATCAGGCATAATCGTGCGAAAAACGACGTTTTTCGTGCAAAAACAGCGTTTTTGGTGCGAAATATATGATATATGCGAGTTCTCACCATATTCATCGTTGATTTTCATGTTATTAGTAGTAATACCAAGATAATCTAATTGACGCCGCAATATGGGTCGAGAACGCCGAAATCAGCGTTTTTCGTGCGAAAAACAACGTTTTATTGCAAAATCAGGCATAATCGTGCGATAAACGACGTTTTTCGTGCAAAAACAGCGTTTTTGGTGCGAAATATATGATATATGCGAGTTCTCACCATATTCATCGTTGATTTTCATGTTATTAGTAGTAATGCCAAGATAATCTAATTGACGCCGCAATATTGGTCGAGAACGCCGAAATCAGCGTTTTTCGTGCGAAAAACAACGTTTTATTGCGAAAACAGCAATTATCGTGCGAAAAACGACGTTTTTCGAGCAAAAACAGCGTTTTTGGTGCGAAATATATGATATATGCGAGTTCTCGCCATATTCATCGTTGATTTTCATGTTATTAGTAGTAATGCCAAGATAATCTAATTGACGGCGCAATATTGGTCGAGAACGCCGAAATCAGCGTTTTTCGTGCGAAAAACAACGTTTTATTGCGAAAACAGCAATTATCGTGCGAAAAACGACATTTTTCGTGCAGAAACAGCGTTTTTGGTGCGAAATATATGATATATGCGAGTTCTCACCATATTCATCGTTGATTTTCATGTTATTAGTAGTAATGCCAAGATAATCTAATTGACGCCGCAATATTGGTCGAGAACGCCGAAATCAGCGTTTTTCGTGCGAAAAACAACGTTTTATTGCGAAAACAGCAATTATCGTGCGAAAAACGACGTTTTTCGTGCAGAAACAGCGTTTTTGGTGCGAAATATATGATATATGCGTGTTCTCACCATATTCATCGTTGATTTTCATGTTATTAGTAGTAATGCCAAGATAATCTAATTGACGCCGCAATATTGGTCGAGAACGCCGAAATCAGCGTTTTTCGTTCGAAAAACAACGTTTTATTGCAAAATCAGGCATAATCGTGCGAAAAACGACGTTTTTCGTGCAAAAACAGCGTTTTTGGTGCGAAATATATGATATATGCGAGTTCTCACCATATTCATCGTTGATTTTCATGTTATTAGTAGTAATGCCAAAATAATCTAATTGACGCCGCAATATTGGTCGAGAACGCCGAAATCAGCGTTTTTCGTGCGAAAAACAACGTTTTATTGCGAAAACAGCAATTATCGTGCGAAAAACGACGTTTTTCGTGCAAAAACAGCGTTTTTGGTGCGAAATATATGATATATGCGAGTTCTCGCCATATTCATCGTTGATTTTCATGTTATTAGTAGTAATGCCAAGATAATCTAATTGACGCCGCAATATTGGTCGAGAACGCCGAAATCAGCGTTTTTCGTGCGAAAAACAACGTTTTATTGCGAAAACAGCAATTATCGTGCGAAAAAACGACATTTTTCGTGCAGAAACAGCGTTTTTGGTGCAAAATATATGATATATGCGAGTTCTCACCATATTCATCGTTGATTTTCATGTTATTAGTGGTAATGCCAAGATAATCTAATTGACGCCGCAATATTGGTCAAGAACGCCGAAATGAGCGTTTTTCGTGTGAAAAACAACGTTTTATTGCAAAATCAGGCATAATCGTGCGAAAAACGACGTTTTTCGTGCAAAAACAGCGTTTTTGGTGCGAAATATATGATATATGCGAGTTCTCACCATATTCATCGTTGATTTTCATGTTATTAGTGGTAATGCCAAGATAATCTAATTGACGCCGCAATATTGGTCGAGAACGCCGAAATCAGCGTTTTTCGTGCGAAAAACAACGTTTTATTGCAAAATCAGGCATAATCGTGCGATAAACGACGTTTTTCGTGCAAAAACAGCGTTTTTGGTGCGAAATATATGATATATTCTCACCATATTCATCGTTGATTTTCATGTTATTAGTAGTAATGCCAAGATAATCTAATTGACGCCGCAATATTGGTCGAGAACGCCGAAATCAGCGTTTTTCGTGCGAAAAACAACGTTTTATTGCAAAATCAGGCATAATCGTGCGAAAAACGACGTTTTTCGTGCAAAAACAGCGTTTTTGGTGCGAAATATATGATATATGCAAGTTCTCACCATATTCATCGTTGATTTTCATGTTATTAGTAGTAATGCCAAGATAATCTAATTGACGCCGCAATATTGGTCGAGAACGCCGAAATCAGCGTTTTTCGTGCGAAAAACAACGTTTTATTGAGAAAACAGCAATTATCGTGCGAAAAACGACGTTTTTCGTGCAAAAACAGCGTTTTTGGTGCGAAATATATGATATATGCGAGTTCTCACCATATTCATCGTTGATTGTCATGTTATTAGTAGTAATGCCAAGATAATCTAATTGACGCCGCAATATTGGTCGAGAACGCCGAAATCAGCGTTTTTCGTGCGAAAAACAACGTTTTATTGCGAAAACAGCAATTATCGTGCGAAAAACGACATTTTTCGTGCAGAAACAGCGTTTTTGGTGCGAAATATATGATATATGCGAGTTCTCACCATATTCATCGTTGATTTTCATGTTATTAGTAGTAATGCCAAGATAATCTAATTGACGCCGCAATATTGGTCGAGAACGCCGAAATCAGCGTTTTTCGTGCGAAAAACAACGTTTTATTGCGAAAACAGCAATTATCGTGCGAAAAACGACGTTTTTCGTGCAGAAACAGCGTTTTTGGTGCGAAATATATGATATATGCGTGTTCTCACCATATTCATCGTTGATTTTCATGTTATTAGTAGTAATGCCAAGATAATCTAATTGACGCCGCAATATTGGTCGAGAACGCCGAAATCAGCGTTTTTCGTTCGAAAAACAACGTTTTATTGCAAAATCAGGCATAATCGTGCGAAAAACGACGTTTTTCGTGCAAAAACAGCGTTTTTGGTGCGAAATATATGATATATGCGAGTTCTCACCATATTCATCGTTGATTTTCATGTTATTAGTAGTAATGCCAAGATAATCTAATTGACGCCGCAATATTGGTCGAGAACGCCGAAATCAGCGTTTTTCGTGCGAAAAACAACGTTTTATTGCGAAAACAGCAATTATCGTGCGAAAAACGACGTTTTTATGCAAAAACAGCGTTTTTGGTGCGAAATATGTGATATATGCGAGTTCTCGCCATATTCATCGTTGATTTTCATGTTATTAGTAGTAATGCCAAGATAATCTAATTGACGCCGCAATATTGGTCGAGAACGCCGAAATCAGCGTTTTTCGTGCGAAAAACAACGTTTTATTGCGAAAACAGCAATTATCGTGCGAAAAACGACATTTTTCGTGCAGAAACAGCGTTTTTGGTGCGAAATATATGATATATGCGAGTTCTCACCATATTCATCGTTGATTTTCATGTTATTAGTAGTAATGCCAAGATAATCTAATTGACGCCGCAATATTGGTCGAGAACGCCGAAATCAGCGTTTTTCGTTCGAAAAACAACGTTTTATTGCAAAATCAGGCATAATCGTGCGAAAAACGACGTTTTTCGTGCAAAAACAGCGTTTTTGGTGCGAAATATATGATATATGCAAGTTCTCACCATATTCATCGTTGGTTTTCATGTTATTAGTAGTAATGCCAAGATAATCTAATTGACGCCGCAATATTGGTCGAGAACGCCGAAATCAGCGTTTTTCGTGCGAAAAACAACGTTTTATTGCAAAATCAGGCATAATCGTGCGAAAAACGACGTTTTTCGTGCAAAAACAGCGTTTTTGGTGCGAAATATATGATATATGCGAGTTCTCACCATATTCATCGTTGATTTTCATGTTATTAGTAGTAATGCCAAGATAATCTAATTGACGCCGCAATATTGGTCAAGAACGCCGAAATGAGCGTTTTTCGTGTGAAAAACAACGTTTTATTGCAAAATCAGGCATAATCGTGCGAAAAACGACGTTTTTCGTGCAAAAACAGCGTTTTTGGTGCGAAATATATGATATATGCGAGTTCTCACCATATTCATCGTTGATTTTCATGTTATTAGTGGTAATGCCGAGATAATCTAATTGACGCCGCAATATTGGTCGAGAACGCCGAAATCAGCGTTTTTCGTGCGAAAAACAACGTTTTATTGCAAAATCAGGCATAATCGTGCGATAAACGACGTTTTTCGTGCAAAAACAGCGTTTTTGGTGCGAAATATATGATATATTCTCACCATATTCATCGTTAATTTTCATGTTATTAGTAGTAATGCCAAGATAATCTAATTGACGCCGCAATATTGGTCGAGAACGCCGAAATCAGCGTTTTTCGTGCGAAAAACAACGTTTTATTGCAAAATCAGGCATAATCGTGCGAAAAACGACGTTTTTCGTGCAAAAACAGCGTTTTTGGTGCGAAATATATGATATATGCAAGTTCTCACCATATTCATCGTTGATTTTCATGTTATTAGTAGTAATGCCAAGATAATCTAATTGACGCCGCAATATTAGTCGAGAACGCCGAAATCAGCGTTTTTCGTGCGAAAAACAACGTTTTATTGAGAAAACAGCAATTATCGTGCGAAAAACGACGTTTTTCGTGCAAAAACAGCGTTTTTGGTGCGAAATATATGATATATGCGAGTTCTCACCATATTCATCGTTGATTGTCATGTTATTAGTAGTAATGCCAAGATAATCTAATTGACGCCGCAATATTGGTCAAGAACGCCAAAATCAGCGTTTTTCGTGCGAAAAACAGCGTTTTTGGTGCGAAATATATGATATATTCTCACCATATTCATCGTTGATTTTCATGTTATTAGTAGTAATGCCAAGATAATCTAATTGACGCCGAAATATTGGTCGAGAACGCCGAAATCAGCGTTTTTCGTGCGAAAAACAACGTTTTATTGCGAAAACAGCAATTATCGTGCGAAAAACGACGTTTTTCGTGCAAAAACAGCGTTTTTGGTGCGAAATATATGATATATGCGAGTTCTCACCATATTCATCGTTGATTTTCATGTTATTAGTAGTAATGCCAAGATAATCTAATTGACGCCGCAATATTGGTCGAGAACGCCGAAATCAGCGTTTTTCGTGCGAAAAACAACGTTTTATTGCAAAATCAGGCATAATCGTGCGAAAAACGACGTTCTTCGTGCAAAAACAGCGTTTTTGGTGCGAAATATATGATATATTCTCACCATATTCATCGTTGATTTTCATGTTATTAGTAGTAATGCCAAGATAATCTAATTGACGCCGAAATATTGGTCGAGAACGCCGAAATCAGCGTTTTTCGTGCGAAAAACAACGTTTTATTGCGAAAACAGCAATTATCGTGCGAAAAACGACGTTTTTCGTGCAAAAACAGCGTTTTTGGTGCGAAATATATGATATATGCGAGTTCTCACCATATTCATCGTTGATTTTCATGTTATTAGTAGTAATGCCAAGATAATCTAATTGACGCCGCAATATTGGTCGAGAACGCCGAAATCAGCGTTTTTCGTGCGAAAAACAACGTTTTATTGCAAAATCAGGCATAATCGTGCGAAAAACGACGTTCTTCGTGCAAAAACAGCGTTTTTGGTGCGAAATATATGATATATGCGAGTTCTCACCATATTCATCGTTGATTTTCATGTTATTAGTAGTAATGCCAAGATAATCTAATTGACGCCGCAATATTGGTCGAGAAGGCCGAAATCAGCGTTTTTCGTGCGAAAAACAACGTTTTATTGCGAAAACAGCAATTATCGTGCGAAAAACAACGTTTTTCGTGCAAAAACAGCGTTTTTGGTGCGAAATATATGATATATGCGAGTTGTCACCATATTCATCGTTGATTTTCATGTTATTAGTAGTAATGCCAAGATAATCTAATTGACGCCGCAATATTGGTCGAGAACGCCGAAATCAGCGTTTTTCGTTCGAAAAACAACGTTTTATTGCAAAATCAGGCATAATCGTGCGAAAAACGACGTTCTTCGTGCAAAAACAGCGTTTTTGGTGCGAAATATATGATATATGCGAGTTCTCACCATATTCATCGTTGATTTTCATGTTATTAGTAGTAATGCCAAGATAATCTAATTGACGCCGCAATATTGGTCGAGAACGCCGAAATCAGCGTTTTTCGTGCGAAAAACAACGTTTTATTGCGAAAACAGCAATTATCGTGCGAAAAACGACGTTTTTCGTGCAGAAACAGCGTTTTTGGTGCGAAATATATGATATATGCGTGTTCTCACCATATTCATCGTTGATTTTCATGTTATTAGTAGTAATGCCAAGATAATCTAATTGACGCCGCAATATTGGTCGAGAACGCCGAAATCAGCGTTTTTCGTTCGAAAAACAACGTTTTATTGCAAAATCAGGCATAATCGTGCGAAAAACGACGTTTTTCGTGCAAAAACAGCGTTTTTGGTGCGAAATATATGATATATGCGAGTTCTCACCATATTCATCGTTGATTTTCATGTTATTAGTAGTAATGCCAAGATAATCTAATTGACGCCGCAATATTGGTCGAGAACGCCGAAATCAGCGTTTTTCGTGCGAAAAACAACGT
This sequence comes from Aleochara curtula, assembly GCA_963978815.1. Lineage (NCBI taxonomy): Eukaryota > Metazoa > Arthropoda > Insecta > Coleoptera > Staphylinidae > Aleochara > Aleochara curtula. The sequence continues at coordinate 12,936,150 of OZ022219.1, read as the reverse complement.
TTTATTGCGAAAACAGCAATTATCGTGCGAAAAACGACGTTTTTCGTGCAAAAACAGCGTTTTTGGTGCGAAATATATGATATATGCGAGTTCTCGCCATATTCATCGTTGATTTTCATGTTATTAGTAGTAATGCCAAGATAATCTAATTGACGCCGCAATATTGGTCGAGAACGCCGAAATCAGCGTTTTTCGTGCGAAAAAAACGTTTTATTGCGAAAACAGCAATTATCGTGCGAAAAACGACATTTTTCGTGCAGAAACAGCGTTTTTGGTGCGAAATATATGATATATGCGAGTTCTCACCATATTCATCGTTGATTTTCATGTTATTAGTAGTAATGCCAAGATAATCTAATTGACGCCGCAATATTGGTCGAGAACGCCGAAATCAGCGTTTTTCGTTCGAAAAACAACGTTTTATTGCAAAATCAGGCATAATCGTGCGAAAAACGACGTTTTTCGTGCAAAAACAGCGTTTTTGGTGCGAAATATATGATATATGCGAGTTCTCACCATATTCATGGTTGATTTTCATGTTATTAGTAGTAATGCCAAGATAATCTAATTGACGCCGCAATATTGGTCGAGAACGCCGAAATCAGCGTTTTTCGTGCGAAAAACAACGTTTTATTGCAAAATCAGGCATAATCGTGCGAAAAACGACGTTTTTCGTGCAAAAACAGCGTTTTTGGTGCGAAATATATGATATATGCGAGTTCTCACCATATTCATCGTTGATTTTCATGTTATTAGTGGTAATGCCGAGATAATCTAATTGACGCCGCAATATTGGTCGAGAACGCCGAAATCAGCGTTTTTCGTGCGAAAAACAACGTTTTATTGCGAAAACAGCAATTATCGTGCGAAAAACGACATTTTTCGTGCAGAAACAGCGTTTTTGGTGCGAAATATATGATATATGCGAGTTCTCACCATATTCATCGTTGATTTTCATGTTATTAGTAGTAATGCCAAGATAATCTAATTGACGCCGCAATATTGGTCGAGAACGCCGAAATCAGCGTTTTTCGTTCGAAAAACAACGTTTTATTGCAAAATCAGGCATAATCGTGCGAAAAACGACGTTTTTCGTGCAAAAACAGCGTTTTTGGTGCGAAATATATGATATATGCGAGTTCTCACCATATTCATCGTTGATTTTCATGTTATTAGTAGTAATGCCAAGATAATCTAATTGACGCCGCAATATTGGTCGAGAACGCCGAAATCAGCGTTTTTCGTGCGAAAAACAACGTTTTATTGCAAAATCAGGCATAATCGTGCGAAAAACGACGTTTTTCGTGCAAAAACAGCGTTTTTGGTGCGAAATATATGATATATGCGAGTTCTCACCATATTCATCGTTGATTTTCATGTTATTAGTAGTAATGCCAAGATAATCTAATTGACGCCGCAATATTGGTCAAGAACGCCGAAATGAGCGTTTTTCGTGTGAAAAACAACGTTTTATTGCAAAATCAGGCATAATCGTGCGAAAAACGACGTTTTTCGTGCAAAAACAGCGTTTTTGGTGCGAAATATATGATATATGCGAGTTCTCACCATATTCATCGTTGATTTTCATGTTATTAGTGGTAATGCCGAGATAATCTAATTGACGCCGCAATATTGGTCGAGAACGCCGAAATCAGCGTTTTTCGTGCGAAAAACAACGTTTTATTGCAAAATCAGGCATAATCGTGCGATAAACGACGTTTTTCGTGCAAAAACAGCGTTTTTGGTGCGAAATATATGATATATTCTCACCATATTCATCGTTAATTTTCATGTTATTAGTAGTAATGCCAAGATAATCTAATTGACGCCGCAATATTGGTCGAGAACGCCGAAATCAGCGTTTTTCGTGCGAAAAACAACGTTTTATTGCAAAATCAGGCATAATCGTGCGAAAAACGACGTTTTTCGTGCAAAAACAGCGTTTTTGGTGCGAAATATATGATATATGCAAGTTCTCACCATATTCATCGTTGATTTTCATGTTATTAGTAGTAATGCCAAGATAATCTAATTGACGCCGCAATATTGGTCGAGAACGCCGAAATCAGCGTTTTTCGTGCGAAAAACAACGTTTTATTGAGAAAACAGCAATTATCGTGCGAAAAACGACGTTTTTCGTGCAAAAACAGCGTTTTTGGTGCGAAATATATGATATATGCGAGTTCTCACCATATTCATCGTTGATTGTCATGTTATTAGTAGTAATGCCAAGATAATCTAATTGACGCCGCAATATTGGTCAAGAACGCCAAAATCAGCGTTTTTCGTGCGAAAAACAGCGTTTTTGGTGCGAAATATATGATATATTCTCACCATATTCATCGTTGATTTTCATGTTATTAGTAGTAATGCCAAGATAATCTAATTGACGCCGAAATATTGGTCGAGAACGCCGAAATCAGCGTTTTTCGTGCGAAAAACAACGTTTTATTGCGAAAACAGCAATTATCGTGCGAAAAACGACGTTTTTCGTGCAAAAACAGCGTTTTTGGTGCGAAATATATGATATATGCGAGTTCTCACCATATTCATCGTTGATTTTCATGTTATTAGTAGTAATGCCAAGATAATCTAATTGACGCCGCAATATTGGTCGAGAACGCCGAAATCAGCGTTTTTCGTGCGAAAAACAACGTTTTATTGAGAAAACAGCAATTATCGTGCGAAAAACGACGTTTTTCGTGCAAAAACAGCGTTTTTGGTGCGAAATATATGATATATGCGAGTTCTCACCATATTCATCGTTGATTGTCATGTTATTAGTAGTAATGCCAAGATAATCTAATTGACGCCGCAATATTGGTCAAGAACGCCAAAATCAGCGTTTTTCGTGCGAAAAACAGCGTTTTTGGTGCGAAATATATGATATATTCTCACCATATTCATCGTTGATTTTCATGTTATTAGTAGTAATGCCAAGATAATCTAATTGACGCCGCAATATTGGTCAAGAACGCCAAAATCAGCGTTTTTCGTGCGAAAAACAGCGTTTTTGGTGCGAAATATATGATATATTCTCACCATATTCATCGTTGATTTTCATGTTATTAGTAGTAATGCCAAGATAATCTAATTGACGCCGAAATATTGGTCGAGAACGCCGAAATCAGCGTTTTTTGTGCGAAAAACAACGTTTTATTGCGAAAACAGCAATTATCGTGCGAAAAACGACGTTTTTCGTGCAAAAACAGCGTTTTTGGTGCGAAATATATGATATATGCGAGTTCTCACCATATTCATCGTTGATTTTCATGTTATTAGTAGTAATGCCAAGATAATCTAATTGACGCCGCAATATTGGTCGAGAACGCCGAAATCAGCGTTTTTCGTGCGAAAAACAACGTTTTATTGCAAAATCAGGCATAATCGTGCGAAAAACGACGTTTTTCGTGCAAAAACAGCGTTTTTGGTGCGAAATATATGATATATGCGAGTTCTCACCATATTCATCGTTGATTGTCATGTTATTAGTAGTAATGCCAAGATAATCTAATTGACGCCGCAATATTGGTCAAGAACGCCAAAATCAGCGTTTTTCGTGCGAAAAACAGCGTTTTTGGTGCGAAATATATGATATATTCTCACCATATTCATCGTTGATTTTCATGTTATTAGTAGTAATGCCAAGATAATCTAATTGACGCCGCAATATTGGTCGAGAAGGCCGAAATCAGCGTTTTTCGTGCGAAAAACAACGTTTTATTGCGAAAACAGCAATTATCGTGCGAAAAACAACGTTTTTCGTGCAAAAACAGCGTTTTTGGTGCGAAATATATGATATATGCGAGTTGTCACCATATTCATCGTTGATTTTCATGTTATTAGTAGTAATGCCAAGATAATCTAATTGACGCCGCAATATTGGTCGAGAACGCCGAAATCAGCGTTTTTCGTTCGAAAAACAACGTTTTATTGCAAAATCAGGCATAATCGTGCGAAAAACGACGTTCTTCGTGCAAAAACAGCGTTTTTGGTGCGAAATATATGATATATGCGAGTTCTCACCATATTCATCGTTGATTTTCATGTTATTAGTAGTAATGCCAAGATAATCTAATTGACGCCGCAATATTGGTCGAGAACGCCGAAATCAGCGTTTTTCGTGCGAAAAACAACGTTTTATTGCGAAAACAGCAATTATCGTGCGAAAAACGACGTTTTTCGTGCAGAAACAGCGTTTTTGGTGCGAAATATATGATATATGCGTGTTCTCACCATATTCATCGTTGATTTTCATGTTATTAGTAGTAATGCCAAGATAATCTAATTGACGCCGCAATATTGGTCGAGAACGCCGAAATCAGCGTTTTTCGTTCGAAAAACAACGTTTTATTGCAAAATCAGGCATAATCGTGCGAAAAACGACGTTTTTCGTGCAAAAACAGCGTTTTTGGTGCGAAATATATGATATATGCGAGTTCTCACCATATTCATCGTTGATTTTCATGTTATTAGTAGTAATGCCAAGATAATCTAATTGACGCCGCAATATTGGTCGAGAACGCCGAAATCAGCGTTTTTCGTGCGAAAAACAACGTTTTATTGCGAAAACAGCAATTATCGTGCGAAAAACGACGTTTTTCGTGCAAAAACAGCGTTTTTGGTGCGAAATATATGATATATGCGAGTTCTCGCCATATTCATCGTTGATTTTCATGTTATTAGTAGTAATGCCAAGATAATCTAATTGACGCCGCAATATTGGTCGAGAACGCCGAAATCAGCGTTTTTCGTGCGAAAAACAACGTTTTATTGCAAAATCAGGCATAATCGTGCGAAAAACGACGTTTTTCGTGCAAAAACAGCGTTTTTGGTGCGAAATATATGATATATGCAAGTTCTCACCATATTCATCGTTGATTTTCATGTTATTAGTAGTAATGCCAAGATAATCTAATTGACGCCGCAATATTGGTCGAGAACGCCGAAATCAGCGTTTTTCGTGCGAAAAACAACGTTTTATTGAGAAAACAGCAATTATCGTGCGAAAAACGACGTTTTTCGTGCAAAAACAGCGTTTTTTGGTGCGAAATATATGATATATGCGAGTTCTCACCATATTCATCGTTGATTGTCATGTTATTAGTAGTAATGCCAAGATAATCTAATTGACGCCGCAATATTGGTCAAGAACGCCAAAATCAGCGTTTTTCGTGCGAAAAACAGCGTTTTTGGTGCGAAATATATGATATATTCTCACCATATTCATCGTTGATTTTCATGTTATTAGTAGTAATGCCAAGATAATCTAATTGACGCCGAAATATTGGTCGAGAACGCCGAAATCAGCGTTTTTCGTGCGAAAAACAACGTTTTATTGCGAAAACAGCAATTATCGTGCGAAAAACGACGTTTTTCGTGCAAAAACAGCGTTTTTGGTGCGAAATATATGATATATGCGAGTTCTCACCATATTCATCGTTGATTTTCATGTTATTAGTAGTAATGCCAAGATAATCTAATTGACGCCGCAATATTGGTCGAGAACGCCGAAATCAGCGTTTTTCGTGCGAAAAACAACGTTTTATTGAGAAAACAGCAATTATCGTGCGAAAAACGACGTTTTTCGTGCAAAAACAGCGTTTTTGGTGCGAAATATATGATATATGCGAGTTCTCACCATATTCATCGTTGATTGTCATGTTATTAGTAGTAATGCCAAGATAATCTAATTGACGCCGCAATATTGGTCAAGAACGCCAAAATCAGCGTTTTTCGTGCGAAAAACAGCGTTTTTGGTGCGAAATATATGATATATTCTCACCATATTCATCGTTGATTTTCATGTTATTAGTAGTAATGCCAAGATAATCTAATTGACGCCGCAATATTGGTCAAGAACGCCAAAATCAGCGTTTTTCGTGCGAAAAACAGCGTTTTTGGTGCGAAATATATGATATATTCTCACCATATTCATCGTTGATTTTCATGTTATTAGTAGTAATGCCAAGATAATCTAATTGACGCCGAAATATTGGTCGAGAACGCCGAAATCAGCGTTTTTTGTGCGAAAAACAACGTTTTATTGCGAAAACAGCAATTATCGTGCGAAAAACAACGTTTTTCGTGCAAAAACAGCGTTTTTGGTGCGAAATATATGATATATGCGAGTTGTCACCATATTCATCGTTGATTTTCATGTTATTAGTAGTAATGCCAAGATAATCTAATTGACGCCGCAATATTGGTCGAGAACGCCGAAATCAGCGTTTTTCGTTCGAAAAACAACGTTTTTATTGCAAAATCAGGCATAATCGTGCGAAAAACGACGTTCTTCGTGCAAAAACAGCGTTTTGGTGCGAAATATATGATATATGCGAGTTCTCACCATATTCATCGTTGATTTTCATGTTATTAGTAGTAATGCCAAGATAATCTAATTGACGCCGCAATATTGGTCGAGAACGCCGAAATCAGCGTTTTTCGTGCGAAAAACAACGTTTTATTGCAAAATCAGGCATAATCGTGCGAAAAACGACGTTTTTCGTGCAAAAACAGCGTTTTTGGTGCGAAATATATGATATATGCGAGTTCTCACCATATTCATCGTTGATTGTCATGTTATTAGTAGTAATGCCAAGATAATCTAATTGACGCCGCAATATTGGTCAAGAACGCCAAAATCAGCGTTTTTCGTGCGAAAAACAGCGTTTTTGGTGCGAAATATATGATATATTCTCACCATATTCATCGTTGATTTTCATGTTATTAGTAGTAATGCCAAGATAATCTAATTGACGCCGCAATATTGGTCGAGAAGGCCGAAATCAGCGTTTTTCGTGCGAAAAACAACGTTTTATTGCGAAAACAGCAATTATCGTGCGAAAAACAACGTTTTTCGTGCAAAAACAGCGTTTTTGGTGCGAAATATATGATATATGCGAGTTGTCACCATATTCATCGTTGATTTTCATGTTATTAGTAGTAATGCCAAGATAATCTAATTGACGCCGCAATATTGGTCGAGAACGCCGAAATCAGCGTTTTTCGTTCGAAAAACAACGTTTTATTGCAAAATCAGGCATAATCGTGCGAAAAACGACGTTCTTCGTGCAAAAACAGCGTTTTTGGTGCGAAATATATGATATATGCGAGTTCTCACCATATTCATCGTTGATTTTCATGTTATTAGTAGTAATGCCAAGATAATCTAATTGACGCCGCAATATTGGTCGAGAACGCCGAAATCAGCGTTTTTCGTGCGAAAAATAACGTTTTATTGCGAAAACAGCAATTATCGTGCGAAAAACGACGTTTTTCGTGCAGAAACAGCGTTTTTGGTGCGAAATATATGATATATGCGTGTTCTCACCATATTCATCGTTGATTTTCATGTTATTAGTAGTAATGCCAAGATAATCTAATTGACGCCGCAATATTGGTCGAGAACGCCGAAATCAGCGTTTTTCGTTCGAAAAACAACGTTTTATTGCAAAATCAGGCATAATCGTGCGAAAAACGACGTTTTTCGTGCAAAAACAGCGTTTTTGGTGCGAAATATATGATATATGCGAGTTCTCACCATATTCATCGTTGATTTTCATGTTATTAGTAGTAATGCCAAGATAATCTAATTGACGCCGCAATATTGGTCGAGAACGCCGAAATCAGCGTTTTTCGTGCGAAAAACAACGTTTTATTGCGAAAACAGCAATTATCGTGCGAAAAACGACGTTTTTCGTGCAAAAACAGCGTTTTTGGTGCGAAATATATGATATATGCGAGTTCTCGCCATATTCATCGTTGATTTTCATGTTATTAGTAGTAATGCCAAGATAATCTAATTGACGCCGCAATATTGGTCGAGAACGCCGAAATCAGCGTTTTTCGTGCGAAAAAAAACGTTTTATTGCGAAAACAGCAATTATCGTGCGAAAAACGACATTTTTCGTGCAGAAACAGCGTTTTTGGTGCGAAATATATGATATATGCGAGTTCTCACCATATTCATCGTTGATTTTCATGTTATTAGTAGTAATGCCAAGATAATCTAATTGACGCCGCAATATTGGTCGAGAACGCCGAAATCAGCGTTTTTCGTTCGAAAAACAACGTTTTATTGCAAAATCAGGCATAATCGTGCGAAAAACGACGTTTTTCGTGCAAAAACAGCGTTTTTGGTGCGAAATATATGATATATGCGAGTTCTCACCATATTCATCGTTGATTTTCATGTTATTAGTAGTAATGCCAAGATAATCTAATTGACGCCGCAATATTGGTCGAGAACGCCGAAATCAGCGTTTTTCGTGCGAAAAACAACGTTTTATTGCAAAATCAGGCATAATCGTGCGAAAAACGACGTTTTTCGTGCAAAAACAGCGTTTTTGGTGCGAAATATATGATATATGCGAGTTCTCACCATATTCATCGTTGATTTTCATGTTATTAGTGGTAATGCCGAGATAATCTAATTGACGCCGCAATATTGGTCGAGAACGCCGAAATCAGCGTTTTTCGTGCGAAAAACAACGTTTTATTGCAAAATCAGGCATAATCGTGCGATAAACGACGTTTTTCGTGCAAAAACAGCGTTTTTGGTGCGAAATATATGATATATTCTCACCATATTCATCGTTGATTTTCATGTTATTAGTAGTAATGCCAAGATAATCTAATTGACGCCGCAATATTGGTCGAGAACGCCGAAATCAGCGTTTTTCGTGCGAAAAACAACGTTTTATTGCAAAATCAGGCATAATCGTGCGAAAAACGACGTTTTTCGTGCAAAAACAGCGTTTTTGGTGCGAAATATATGATATATGCGAGTTCTCACCATATTCATCGTTGATTGTCATGTTATTAGTAGTAATGCCAAGATAATCTAATTGACGCCGCAATATTGGTCAAGAACGCCAAAATCAGCGTTTTTCGTGCGAAAAACAGCGTTTTTGGTGCGAAATATATGATATATTCTCACCATATTCATCGTTGATTTTCATGTTATTAGTAGTAATGCCAAGATAATCTAATTGACGCCGCAATATTGGTCAAGAACGCCAAAATCAGCGTTTTTCGTGCGAAAAACAGCGTTTTTGGTGCGAAATATATGATATATTCTCACCATATTCATCGTTGATTTTCATGTTATTAGTAGTAATGCCAAGATAATCTAATTGACGCCGAAATATTGGTCGAGAACGCCGAAATCAGCGTTTTTTGTGCGAAAAACAACGTTTTATTGCGAAAACAGCAATTATCGTGCGAAAAACGACGTTTTTCGTGCAAAAACAGCGTTTTTGGTGCGAAATATATGATATATGCGAGTTCTCACCATATTCATCGTTGATTGTCATGTTATTAGTAGTAATGCCAAGATAATCTAATTGACGCCGAAATATTGGTCGAGAACGCCGAAATCAGCGTTTTTTGTGCGAAAAACAACGTTTTATTGAGAAAACAGCAATTATCGTGCGAAAAACGACGTTTTTCGTGCAAAAACAGCGTTTTTGGTGCGAAATATATGATATATGCGAGTTCTCACCATATTCATCGTTGATTGTCATGTTATTAGTAGTAATGCCAAGATAATCTAATTGACGCCGCAATATTGGTCAAGAACGCCAAAATCAGCGTTTTTCGTGCGAAAAACAGCGTTTTTGGTGCGAAATATATGATATATTCTCACCATATTCATCGTTGATTTTCATGTTATTAGTAGTAATGCCAAGATAATCTAATTGACGCCGCAATATTGGTCAAGAACGCCAAAATCAGCGTTTTTCGTGCGAAAAACAGCGTTTTTGGTGCGAAATATATGATATATTCTCACCATATTCATCGTTGATTTTCATGTTATTAGTAGTAATGCCAAGATAATCTAATTGACGCCGAAATATTGGTCGAGAACGCCGAAATCAGCGTTTTTTGTGCGAAAAACAACGTTTTATTGCGAAAACAGCAATTATCGTGCGAAAAACGACGTTTTTCGTGCAAAAACAGCGTTTTTGGTGCGAAATATATGATATATGCGAGTTCTCACCATATTCATCGTTGATTTTCATGTTATTAGTAGTAATGCCAAGATAATCTAATTGACGCCGCAATATTGGTCGAGAACGCCGAAATCAGCGTTTTTCGTGCGAAAAACAACGTTTTATTGCAAAATCAGGCATAATCGTGCGAAAAACGACGTTTTTCGTGCAAAAACAGCGTTTTTGGTGCGAAATATATGATATATGCGAGTTCTCACCATATTCATCGTTGATTGTCATGTTATTAGTAGTAATGCCAAGATAATCTAATTGACGCCGCAATATTGGTCAAGAACGCCAAAATCAGCGTTTTTCGTGCGAAAAACAGCGTTTTTGGTGCGAAATATATGATATATTCTCACCATATTCATCGTTGATTTTCATGTTATTAGTAGTAATGCCAAGATAATCTAATTGACGCCGCAATATTGGTCGAGAAGGCCGAAATCAGCGTTTTTCGTGCGAAAAACAACGTTTTATTGCGAAAACAGCAATTATCGTGCGAAAAACAACGTTTTTCGTGCAAAAACAGCGTTTTTGGTGCGAAATATATGATATATGCGAGTTGTCACCATATTCATCGTTGATTTTCATGTTATTAGTAGTAATGCCAAGATAATCTAATTGACGCCGCAATATTGGTCGAGAACGCCGAAATCAGCGTTTTTCGTTCGAAAAACAACGTTTTATTGCAAAATCAGGCATAATCGTGCGAAAAACGACGTTCTTCGTGCAAAAACAGCGTTTTTGGTGCGAAATATATGATATATGCGAGTTCTCACCATATTCATCGTTGATTTTCATGTTATTAGTAGTAATGCCAAGATAATCTAATTGACGCCGCAATATTGGTCGAGAACGCCGAAATCAGCGTTTTTCGTGCGAAAAACAACGTTTTATTGCGAAAACAGCAATTATCGTGCGAAAAACGACGTTTTTCGTGCAGAAACAGCGTTTTTGGTGCGAAATATATGATATATGCGTGTTCTCACCATATTCATCGTTGATTTTCATGTTATTAGTAGTAATGCCAAGATAATCTAATTGACGCCGCAATATTGGTCGAGAACGCCGAAATCAGCGTTTTTCGTTCGAAAAACAACGTTTTATTGCAAAATCAGGCATAATCGTGCGAAAAACGACGTTTTTCGTGCAAAAACAGCGTTTTTGGTGCGAAATATATGATATATGCGAGTTCTCACCATATTCATCGTTGATTTTCATGTTATTAGTAGTAATGCCAAGATAATCTAATTGACGCCGCAATATTGGTCGAGAACGCCGAAATCAGCGTTTTTCGTGCGAAAAACAACGTTTTATTGCGAAAACAGCAATTATCGTGCGAAAAACGACGTTTTTCGTGCAAAAACAGCGTTTTTGGTGCGAAATATATGATATATGCGAGTTCTCGCCATATTCATCGTTGATTTTCATGTTATTAGTAGTAATGCCAAGATAATCTAATTGACGCCGCAATATTGGTCGAGAACGCCGAAATCAGCGTTTTTCGTGCGAAAAAAAACGTTTTATTGCGAAAACAGCAATTATCGTGCGAAAAACGACATTTTTCGTGCAGAAACAGCGTTTTTGGTGCGAAATATATGATATATGCGAGTTCTCACCATATTCATCGTTGATTTTCATGTTATTAGTAGTAATGCCAAGATAATCTAATTGACGCCGCAATATTGGTCGAGAACGCCGAAATCAGCGTTTTTCGTTCGAAAAACAACGTTTTATTGCAAAATCAGGCATAATCGTGCGAAAAACGACGTTTTTCGTGCAAAAACAGCGTTTTTGGTGCGAAATATATGATATATTCTCACCATATTCATCGTTGATTTTCATGTTATTAGTAGTAATGCCAAGATAATCTAATTGACGCCGCAATATTGGTCGAGAAGGCCGAAATCAGCGTTTTTCGTGCGAAAAACAACGTTTTATTGCGAAAACAGCAATTATCGTGCGAAAAACAACGTTTTTCGTGCAAAAACAGCGTTTTTGGTGCGAAATATATGATATATGCGAGTTCTCACCATATTCATCGTTGATTTTCATGTTATTAGTAGTAATGCCAAGATAATCTAATTGACGCCGCAATATTGGTCGAGAACGCCGAAATCAGCGTTTTTCGTTCGAAAAACAACGTTTTATTGCAAAATCAGGCATAATCGTGCGAAAAACGACGTTTTTCGTGCAAAAACAGCGTTTTTGGTGCGAAATATATGATATATTCTCACCATATTCATCGTTGATTTTCATGTTATTAGTAGTAATGCCAAGATAATCTAATTGACGCCGCAATATTGGTCAAGAACGCCAAAATCAGCGTTTTTCGTGCGAAAAACAGCGTTTTTGGTGCGAAATATATGATATATTCTCACCATATTCATCGTTGATTTTCATGTTATTAGTAGTAATGCCAAGATAATCTAATTGACGCCGCAATATTGGTCGAGAAGGCCGAAATCAGCGTTTTTCGTGCGAAAAACAACGTTTTATTGCGAAAACAGCAATTATCGTGCGAAAAACAACGTTTTTCGTGCAAAAACAGCGTTTTTGGTGCGAAATATATGATATATGCGAGTTGTCACCATATTCATCGTTGATTTTCATGTTATTAGTAGTAATGCCAAGATAATCTAATTGACGCCGCAATATTGGTCGAGAACGCCGAAATCAGCGTTTTTCGTTCGAAAAACAACGTTTTATTGCAAAATCAGGCATAATCGTGCGAAAAACGACGTTCTTCGTGCAAAAACAGCGTTTTTGGTGCGAAATATATGATATATGCGAGTTCTCACCATATTCATCGTTGATTTTCATGTTATTAGTAGTAATGCCAAGATAATCTAATTGACGCCGCAATATTGGTCGAGAACGCCGAAATCAGCGTTTTTCGTGCGAAAAACAACGTTTTATTGCGAAAACAGCAATTATCGTGCGAAAAACGACGTTTTTCGTGCAGAAACAGCGTTTTTGGTGCGAAATATATGATATATGCGTGTTCTCACCATATTCATCGTTGATTTTCATGTTATTAGTAGTAATGCCAAGATAATCTAATTGACGCCGCAATATTGGTCGAGAACGCCGAAATCAGCGTTTTTCGTTCGAAAAACAACGTTTTATTGCAAAATCAGGCATAATCGTGCGAAAAACGACGTTTTTCGTGCAAAAACAGCGTTTTTGGTGCGAAATATATGATATATGCGAGTTCTCACCATATTCATCGTTGATTTTCATGTTATTAGTAGTAATGCCAAGATAATCTAATTGACGCCGCAATATTGGTCGAGAACGCCGAAATCAGCGTTTTTCGTGCGAAAAACAACGTTTTATTGCGAAAACAGCAATTATCGTGCGAAAAACGACGTTTTTCGTGCAAAAACAGCGTTTTTGGTGCGAAATATATGATATATGCGAGTTCTCGCCATATTCATCGTTGATTTTCATGTTATTAGTAGTAATGCCAAGATAATCTAATTGACGCCGCAATATTGGTCGAGAACGCCGAAATCAGCGTTTTTCGTGCGAAAAAAAACGTTTTATTGCGAAAACAGCAATTATCGTGCGAAAAACGACATTTTTCGTGCAGAAACAGCGTTTTTGGTGCGAAATATATGATATATGCGAGTTCTCACCATATTCATCGTTGATTTTCATGTTATTAGTAGTAATGCCAAGATAATCTAATTGACGCCGCAATATTGGTCGAGAACGCCGAAATCAGCGTTTTTCGTTCGAAAAACAACGTTTTATTGCAAAATCAGGCATAATCGTGCGAAAAACGACGTTTTTCGTGCAAAAACAGCGTTTTTGGTGCGAAATATATGATATATGCGAGTTCTCACCATATTCATCGTTGATTTTCATGTTATTAGTAGTAATGCCAAGATAATCTAATTGACGCCGCAATATTGGTCGAGAACGCCGAAATCAGCGTTTTTCGTGCGAAAAACAACGTTTTATTGCAAAATCAGGCATAATCGTGCGAAAAACGACGTTTTTCGTGCAAAAACAGCGTTTTTGGTGCGAAATATATGATATATGCGAGTTCTCACCATATTCATCGTTGATTTTCATGTTATTAGTGGTAATGCCGAGATAATCTAATTGACGCCGCAATATTGGTCGAGAACGCCGAAATCAGCGTTTTTCGTGCGAAAAACAACGTTTTATTGCAAAATCAGGCATAATCGTGCGATAAACGACGTTTTTCGTGCAAAAACAGCGTTTTTGGTGCGAAATATATGATATATTCTCACCATATTCATCGTTGATTTTCATGTTATTAGTAGTAATGCCAAGATAATCTAATTGACGCCGCAATATTGGTCGAGAACGCCGAAATCAGCGTTTTTCGTGCGAAAAACAACGTTTTATTGCAAAATCAGGCATAATCGTGCGAAAAACGACGTTTTTCGTGCAAAAACAGCGTTTTTGGTGCGAAATATATGATATATGCAAGTTCTCACCATATTCATCGTTGATTTTCATGTTATTAGTAGTAATGCCAAGATAATCTAATTGACGCCGCAATATTGGTCGAGAACGCCGAAATCAGCGTTTTTCGTGCGAAAAACAACGTTTTATTGAGAAAACAGCAATTATCGTGCGAAAAACGACGTTTTTCGTGCAAAAACAGCGTTTTTGGTGCGAAATATATGATATATGCGAGTTCTCACCATATTCATCGTTGATTGTCATGTTATTAGTAGTAATGCCAAGATAATCTAATTGACGCCGGAATATTGGTCAAGAACGCCAAAATCAGCGTTTTTCGTGCGAAAAACAACGTTTTATTGCAAAATCAGGCATAATCGTGCGATAAACGACGTTTTTCGTGCAAAAACAGCGTTTTTGGTGCGAAATATATGATATATTCTCACCATATTCATCGTTGATTTTCATGTTATTAGTAGTAATGCCAAGATAATCTAATTGACGCCGAAATATTGGTCGAGAACGCCGAAATCAGCGTTTTTCGTGCGAAAAACAACGTTTTATTGCGAAAACAGCAATTATCGTGCGAAAAACGACGTTTTTCGTGCAAAAACAGCGTTTTTGGTGCGAAATATATGATATATGCGAGTTCTCACCATATTCATCGTTGATTTTCATGTTATTAGTAGTAATGCCAAGATAATCTAATTGACGCCGCAATATTGGTCGAGAACGCCGAAATCAGCGTTTTTCGTGCAAAAAACAACGTTTTATTGCAAAATCAGGCATAATCGTGCGAAAAACGACGTTCTTCGTGCAAAAACAGCGTTTTTGGTGCGAAATATATGATATATGCGAGTTCTCACCATATTCATCGTTGATTTTCATGTTATTAGTAGTAATGCCAAGATAATCTAATTGACGCCGCAATATTGGTCGAGAACGCCGAAATCAGCGTTTTTCGTTCGAAAAACAACGTTTTATTGCAAAATCAGGCATAATCGTGCGAAAAACGACGTTCTTCGTGCAAAAACAGCGTTTTTGGTGCGAAATATATGATATATGCGAGTTCTCACCATATTCATCGTTGATTTTCATGTTATTAGTAGTAATGCCAAGATAATCTAATTGACGCCGCAATATTGGTCGAGAACGCCGAAATCAGCGTTTTTCGTTCGAAAAACAACGTTTTATTGCAAAATCAGGCATAATCGTGCGAAAAACGACGTTTTTCGTGCAAAAACAGCGTTTTTCGTGCAAAAACAGCGTTTTTGGTGCGAAATATATGATATATGCGAGTTCTCACCATATTCATCGTTGATTTTCATGTTATTAGTAGTAATGCCAAGATAATCTAATTGACGCCGCAATATTGGTCGAGAACGCCGAAATCAGCGTTTTTCGTGCGAAAAACAACGTTTTATTGCAAAATCAGGCATAATCGTGCGAAAAACGACGTTTTTCGTGCAAAAACAGCGTTTTTGGTGCGAAATATATGATATATGCGAGTTCTCACCATATTCATCGTTGATTTTCATGTTATTAGTGGTAATGCCGAGATAATCTAATTGACGCCGCAATATTGGTCGAGAACGCCGAAATCAGCGTTTTTCGTGCGAAAAACAACGTTTTATTGCAAAATCAGGCATAATCGTGCGATAAACGACGTTTTTCGTGCAAAAACAGCGTTTTTGGTGCGAAATATATGATATATTCTCACCATATTCATCGTTGATTTTCATGTTATTAGTAGTAATGCCAAGATAATCTAATTGACGCCGCAATATTGGTCGAGAACGCCGAAATCAGCGTTTTTCGTGCGAAAAACAACGTTTTATTGCAAAATCAGGCATAATCGTGCGAAAAACGACGTTTTTCGTGCAAAAACAGCGTTTTTGGTGCGAAATATATGATATATGCAAGTTCTCACCATATTCATCGTTGATTTTCATGTTATTAGTAGTAATGTCAAGATAATCTAATTGACGCCGCAATATTGGTCGAGAACGCCGAAATCAGCGTTTTTCGTGCGAAAAACAACGTTTTATTGAGAAAACAGCAATTATCGTGCGAAAAACGACGTTTTTCGTGCAAAAACAGCGTTTTTGGTGCGAAATATATGATATATGCGAGTTCTCACCATATTCATCGTTGATTGTCATGTTATTAGTAGTAATGCCAAGATAATCTAATTGACGCCGGAATATTGGTCAAGAACGCCAAAATCAGCGTTTTTCGTGCGAAAAACAACGTTTTATTGCAAAATCAGGCATAATCGTGCGATAAACGACGTTTTTCGTGCAAAAACAGCGTTTTTGGTGCGAAATATATGATATATTCTCACCATATTCATCGTTGATTTTCATGTTATTAGTAGTAATGCCAAGATAATCTAATTGACGCCGAAATATTGGTCGAGAACGCCGAAATCAGCGTTTTTCGTGCGAAAAACAACGTTTTATTGCGAAAACAGCAATTATCGTGCGAAAAACGACGTTTTTCGTGCAAAAACAGCGTTTTTGGTGCGAAATATATGATATATGCGAGTTCTCACCATATTTATCGTTGATTTTCATGTTATTAGTAGTAATGCCAAGATAATCTAATTGACGCCGCAATATTGGTCGAGAACGCCGAAATCAGCGTTTTTCGTGCAAAAAACAACGTTTTATTGCAAAATCAGGCATAATCGTGCGAAAAACGACGTTCTTCGTGCAAAAACAGCGTTTTTGGTGCGAAATATATGATATATGCGAGTTCTCACCATATTCATCGTTGATTTTCATGTTATTAGTAGTAATGCCAAGATAATCTAATTGACGCCGCAATATTGGTCGAGAAGGCCGAAATCAGCGTTTTTCGTGCGAAAAACAACGTTTTATTGCAAAATCAGGCATAATCGTGCGATAAACGACGTTTTTCGTGCAAAAACAGCGTTTTTGGTGCGAAATATATGATATATTCTCACCATATTCATCGTTGATTTTCATGTTATTAGTAGTAATGCCAAGATAATCTAATTGACGCCGCAATATTGGTCGAGAACGCCGAAATCAGCGTTTTTCGTGCGAAAAACAACGTTTTATTGCAAAATCAGGCATAATCGTGCGAAAAACGACGTTTTTCGTGCAAAAACAGCGTTTTTGGTGCGAAATATATGATATATGCGAGTTCTCACCATATTCATCGTTGATTTTCATGTTATTAGTGGTAATGCCGAGATAATCTAATTGACGCCGCAATATTGGTCGAGAACGCCGAAATCAGCGTTTTTCGTGCGAAAAACAACGTGTTATTGCAAAATCAGGCATAATCGTGCGATAAACGACGTTTTTCGTGCAAAAACAGCGTTTTTGGTGCGAAATATATGATATATTCTCACCATATTCATCGTTGATTTTCATGTTATTAGTAGTAATGCCAAGATAATCTAATTGACGCCGCAATATTGGTCGAGAACGCCGAAATCAGCGTTTTTCGTGCGAAAAACAACGTTTTATTGCAAAATCAGGCATAATCGTGCGAAAAACGACGTTTTTCGTGCAAAAACAGCGTTTTTGGTGCGAAATATATGATATATGCAAGTTCTCACCATATTCATCGTTGATTTTCATGTTATTAGTAGTAATGCCAAGATAATCTAATTGACGCCGCAATATTGGTCGAGAACGCCGAAATCAGCGTTTTTCGTGCGAAAAACAACGTTTTATTGAGAAAACAGCAATTATCGTGCAAAAAACGACGTTTTTCGTGCAAAAACAGCGTTTTTGGTGCGAAATATATGATATATGCGAGTTCTCACCATATTCATCGTTGATTGTCATGTTATTAGTAGTAATGCCAAGATAATCTAATTGACGCCGGAATATTGGTCAAGAACGCCAAAATCAGCGTTTTTCGTGCGAAAAACAACGTTTTATTGCAAAATCAGGCATAATCGTGCGATAAACGACGTTTTTCGTGCAAAAACAGCGTTTTTGGTGCGAAATATATGATATATTCTCACCATATTCATCGTTGATTTTCATGTTATTAGTAGTAATGCCAAAATAATCTAATTGACGCCGAAATATTGGTCGAGAACGCCGAAATCAGCGTTTTTCGTGCGAAAAACAACGTTTTATTGCGAAAACAGCAATTATCGTGCGAAAAACGACGTTTTTCGTGCAAAAACAGCGTTTTTGGTGCGAAATATATGATATATGCGAGTTCTCACCATATTCATCGTTGATTTTCATGTTATTAGTAGTAATGCCAAGATAATCTAATTGACGCCGCAATATTGGTCGAGAACGCCGAAATCAGCGTTTTTCGTGCGAAAAACAACGTTTTATTGCAAAATCAGGCATAATCGTGCGAAAAACGACGTTCTTCGTGCAAAAACAGCGTTTTTGGTGCGAAATATATGATATATGCGAGTTCTCACCATATTCATCGTTGATTTTCATGTTATTAGTAGTAATGCCAAGATAATCTAATTGACGCCGCAATATTGGTCGAGAAGGCCGAAATCAGCGTTTTTCGTGCGAAAAACAACGTTTTATTGCGAAAACAGCAATTATCGTGCGAAAAACAACGTTTTTCGTGCAAAAACAGCGTTTTTGGTGCGAAATATATGATATATGCGAGTTGTCACCATATTCATCGTTGATTTTCATGTTATTAGTAGTAATGCCAAGATAATCTAATTGACGCCGAAATATTGGTCGAGAACGCCGAAATCAGCGTTTTTCGTGCGAAAAACAACGTTTTATTGCAAAATCAGGCATAATCGTGCGAAAAACGACGTTTTTTGTGCAAAAACAGCGTTTTTGGTGCGAAATATATGATATATGCGAGTTCTCACCATATTCATCGTTGATTTTCATGTTATTAGTAGTAATGCCAAGATAATCTAATTGACGCCGCAATATTGGTCGAGAACGCCGAAATCAGCGTTTTTCGTGCGAAAAACAACGTTTTATTGCGAAAACAGCAATTATCGTGCGAAAAACGACGTTTTTCGTGCAAAAACAGCGTTTTTGGTGCGAATAATATGATATATGCGAGTTCTCACCATATTCATCGTTGATTTTCATGTTATTAGTAGTAATGCCAAGATAATCTAATTGACGCCGCAATATTGGTCAAGAACGCCGAAATCAGCGTTTTTCGTGCGAAAAACAACGTTTTATTGCAAAATCAGGCATAATCGTGCGATAAACGACGTTTTTCGTGCAAAAACAGCGTTTTTGGTGCGAAATATATGATATATTCTCACCATATTCATCGTTGATTTTCATGTTATTAGTAGTAATGCCAAGATAATCTAGTTGACGCCGAAATATTGGTCGAGAACGCCGAAATCAGCGTTTTTCGTGCGAAAAACAACGTTTTATTGCGAAAACAGCAATTATCGTGCGAAAAACGACGTTTTTCGTGCAGAAACAGCGTTTTTGGTGCGAAATATATGATATATGCGAGTTCTCACCATATTCATCGTTGATTTTCATGTTATTAGTAGTAATGCCAAGATAATCTAATTGACGCCGCAATATTGGTCGAGAACGCCGAAATCAGCGTTTTTCGTGCGAAAAACAACGTTTTATTGCAAAATCAGGCATAATCGTGCGAAAAACGACGTTTTTCGTGCAAAAACAGCGTTTTTGGTGCGAAATATATGATATATGCAAGTTCTCACCATATTCATCGTTGATTTTCATGTTATTAGTAGTAATGCCAAGATAATCTAATTGACGCCGCAATATTGGTCGAGAATGCCGAAATCAGCGTTTTTCGTGCGAAAAACAACGTTTTATTGCAAAATCAGGCATAATCGTGCGAAAAACGACGTTTTTCGTGCAAAAACAGCGTTTTTGGTGCGAAATATATGATATATGCGAGTTCTCACCATATTCATCGTTGATTTTCATGTTATTAGTAGTAATGCCAAGATAATCTAATTGACGCCGCAATATTGGTCAAGAACGCCGAAATCAGCGTTTTTCGTTCGAAAAACAACGTTTTATTGCAAAATCAGGCATAATCGTGCGAAAAACGACGTTTTTCGTGCAAAAACAGCGTTTTTGGTGCGAAATCTATATATATATAAAGCAAAGTAGTGTTTCTTTGTGCGAGGTGGACGTGAAAACCACTGGACGGATTTTAAAGCGGTTTTCTTCATTATGTTCGGTATATATGTCGCCAGGTTTTAGGCTATAGAAAAAAACGTAGACTTGCATAATTGTTGAAAAATTAACAAATTACTGATTTTAAGTGTGTTGGGTTGCATATTCAGTTACGCCCCTAAACGATATCAAATTACCAAACTCCTTAAGGCGGGCACACTAAGCGCACCCTTTGTACGCCGATGATGCTGAGGCTGCTAAGATGAACTGAGAGTATTGAAAGAGCAAACTTTCTAAAATCGGGGGTGTGATAAATGCATATGGGCCGAGAAAATGTGAAGTTTTAATGTCGAGGGTGTGACGGACAAACACAACATTTGATTTGAATACATGTAAGAGCGCTTAAGAGAATACACCGAATGCAACTGAAGAAATGGAGCAATGTTGATGTTTCTAGATAATGTTGTAAATTTGAGGTGCGTCTCATCGTTCGGTGCGTGAATACGTTATCAAAGAATGTAAATTTCAGTTCAAATTTTAAAAATCACTACGAACGGGTAACAATATGAATGGAAAACATAGGATGAAACATGAATTTTAATTCGGGATGTGATAGCCGAGTGCCAAATTTGGTACATATATAAATTTGAAATGGATATAAGTATAAATAGTGAATTGAAATTTGAAAGATGAGCGCATCAAGTAAATTTGATTCTTATGGACCGAGAAAATGTGAAGTTTTAAAGTCGAGGGTGTGACGGATGAGCACGACATTTGATTTGAATACATGTAAGAAAAAGCGCATAAGAGAATACACCGAATGAAGACATGAATGGTGATGTTTTTAGATCATGTTGTATTTTAGATTAGAATTGTAAATTTGGGGTCCATTTTATCGTTCACTGCGTGTAATAGTACGTGTATAAACGCGTTATCAAAGAATGTAAATTTCACTTTAAAAGTAATTTCTAATTAAGATCACTATTAACGGGTTACAATATGAATGTAGAACATACGATATAAATGAATTAAATGAATGAATTTGAAATGAATTTAAACCGGGATGTGATGAATTATTTTCCGAGCGCCCAATTTGGAATGGAAATAATGAATGGAAATTTGAAAAATGAACATCAACTAAATTTGATTCTTTCAAATGCGTTATAGAAACACCAAAATTAAATCCCCGGCGAAGCGGGGCTTGCAAGGGGCCCCTAGTATATGATATATGCGAGTTCTCACCATATTCATCGTTGATTTTCATGTTATTAGTAGTAATGCCAAGATAATCTAATTGACGCCGCAATATTGGTCGAGAACGCCGAAATCAGCGTTTTTCGTGCGAAAAACAACGTTTTATTGCAAAATCAGGCATAATCGTGCGAAAAACGACGTTTTTCGTGCAAAAACAGCGTTTTTGGTGCGAAATATATGATATATGCGAGTTCTCACCATATTCATCGTTGATTTTCATGTTATTAGTAGTAATACCAAGATAATCTAATTGACGCCGCAATATGGGTCGAGAACGCCGAAATCAGCGTTTTTCGTGCGAAAAACAACGTTTTATTGCAAAATCAGGCATAATCGTGCGATAAACGACGTTTTTCGGGCAAAAACAGCGTTTTTGGTGCGAAATATATGATATATGCGAGTTCTCACCATATTCATCGTTGATTTTCATGTTATTAGTAGTAATGCCAAGATAATCTAATTGACGCCGCAATATTGGTCAAGAACGCCGAAATGAGCGTTTTTCGTGCGAAAAACAACGTTTTATTGCAAAATCAGGCATAATCGTGCGAAAAACGACGTTTTTCGTGCAAAAACAGCGTTTTTGGTGCGAAATATATGATATATGCGAGTTCTTACCATATTCATCGTTGATTTTCATGTTATTAGTGGTAATGCCAAGATAATCTAATTGACGCCGCAATATTGGTCGAGAACGCCGAAATCAGCGTTTTTCGTGCAAAAACAGCGTTTTTGGTGCGAAATATATGATATATGCGAGTTCTCACCATATTCATCGTTGATTTTCATGTTATTAGTGGTAATGCCAAGATAATCTAATTGACGCCGCAATATTGGTCGAGAACGCCGAAATCAGCGTTTTTCGTGCGAAAAACAACGTTTTATTGCAAAATCAGGCATAATCGTGCGATAAACGACGTTTTTCGTGCAAAAACAGCGTTTTTGGTGCGAAATATATGATATATTCTCACCATATTCATCGTTGATTTTCATGTTATTAGTAGTAATGCCAAGATAATCTAATTGACGCCGCAATATTGGTCGAGAACGCCGAAATCAGCGTTTTTCGTGCGAAAAACAACGTTTTATTGCAAAATCAGGCATAATCGTGCGAAAAACGACGTTTTTCGTGCAAAAACAGCGTTTTTGGTGCGAAATATATGATATATGCAAGTTCTCACCATATTCATCGTTGATTTTCATGTTATTAGTAGTAATGCCAAGATAATCTAATTGACGCCGCAATATTGGTCGAGAATGCCGAAATCAGCGTTTTTCGTGCGAAAAACAACGTTTTATTGCAAAATCAGGCATAATCGTGCGAAAAACGACGTTTTTCGTGCAAAAACAGCGTTTTTGGTGCGAAATATATGATATATGCGAGTTCTCACCATATTCATCGTTGATTTTCATGTTATTAGTAGTAATGCCAAGATAATCTAATTGACGCCGCAATATTGGTCAAGAACGCCGAAATCAGCGTTTTTCGTTCGAAAAACAACGTTTTATTGCAAAATCAGGCATAATCGTGCGAAAAACGACGTTTTTCGTGCAAAAACAGCGTTTTTGGTGCGAAATCTATATATATATAAAGCAAAGTAGTGTTTCTTTGTGCGAGGTGGACGTGAAAACCACTGGACGGATTTTAAAGCGGTTTTCTTCATTATGTTCGGTATATATGTCGCCAGGTTTTAGGCTATAGAAAAAAACGTAGACTTGCATAATTGTTGAAAAATTAACAAATTACTGATTTTAAGTGTGTTGGGTTGCATATTCAGTTACGCCCCTAAACGATATCAAATTACCAAACTCCTTAAGGCGGGCACACTAAGCGCACCCTTTGTACGCCGATGATGCTGAGGCTGCTAAGATGAACTGAGAGTATTGAAAGAGCAAACTTTCTAAAATCGGGGGTGTGATAAATGCATATGGGCCGAGAAAATGTGAAGTTTTAATGTCGAGGGTGTGACGGACAAACACAACATTTGATTTGAATACATGTAAGAGCGCTTAAGAGAATACACCGAATGCAACTGAAGAAATGGAGCAATGTTGATGTTTCTAGATAATGTTGTAAATTTGAGGTGCGTCTCATCGTTCGGTGCGTGAATACGTTATCAAAGAATGTAAATTTCAGTTCAAATTTTAAAAATCACTACGAACGGGTAACAATATGAATGGAAAACATAGGATGAAACATGAATTTTAATTCGGGATGTGATAGCCGAGTGCCAAATTTGGTACATATATAAATTTGAAATGGATATAAGTATAAATAGTGAATTGAAATTTGAAAGATGAGCGCATCAAGTAAATTTGATTCTTATGGACCGAGAAAATGTGAAGTTTTAAAGTCGAGGGTGTGACGGATGAGCACGACATTTGATTTGAATACATGTAAGAAAAAGCGCATAAGAGAATACACCGAATGAAGACATGAATGGTGATGTTTTTAGATCATGTTGTATTTTAGATTAGAATTGTAAATTTGGGGTCCATTTTATCGTTCACTGCGTGTAATAGTACGTGTATAAACGCGTTATCAAAGAATGTAAATTTCACTTTAAAAGTAATTTCTAATTAAGATCACTATTAACGGGTTACAATATGAATGTAGAACATACGATATAAATGAATTAAATGAATGAATTTGAAATGAATTTAAACCGGGATGTGATGAATTATTTTCCGAGCGCCCAATTTGGAATGGAAATAATGAATGGAAATTTGAAAAATGAACATCAACTAAATTTGATTCTTTCAAATGCGTTATAGAAACACCAAAATTAAATCCCCGGCGAAGCGGGGCTTGCAAGGGGCCCCTAGTATATGATATATGCGAGTTCTCACCATATTCATCGTTGATTTTCATGTTATTAGTAGTAATGCCAAGATAATCTAATTGACGCCGCAATATTGGTCGAGAACGCCGAAATCAGCGTTTTTCGTGCGAAAAACAACGTTTTATTGCAAAATCAGGCATAATCGTGCGAAAAACGACGTTTTTCGTGCAAAAACAGCGTTTTTGGTGCGAAATATATGATATATGCGAGTTCTCACCATATTCATCGTTGATTTTCATGTTATTAGTAGTAATACCAAGATAATCTAATTGACGCCGCAATATGGGTCGAGAACGCCGAAATCAGCGTTTTTCGTGCGAAAAACAACGTTTTATTGCAAAATCAGGCATAATCGTGCGATAAACGACGTTTTTCGGGCAAAAACAGCGTTTTTGGTGCGAAATATATGATATATGCGAGTTCTCACCATATTCATCGTTGATTTTCATGTTATTAGTGGTAATGCCAAGATAATCTAATTGACGCCGCAATATTGGTCGAGAACGCCGAAATCAGCGTTTTTCGTGCGAAAAACAACGTTTTATTGCAAAATCAGGCATAATCGTGCGAAAAACGACGTTTTTCGTGCAAAAACAGCGTTTTTGGTGCGAAATATATGATATATGCAAGTTCTCACCATATTCATCGTTGATTTTCATGTTATTAGTAGTAATGCCAAGATAATCTAATTGACGCCGCAATATTGGTCGAGAATGCCGAAATCAGCGTTTTTCGTGCGAAAAACAACGTTTTATTGCAAAATCAGGCATAATCGTGCGAAAAACGACGTTTTTCGTGCAAAAACAGCGTTTTTGGTGCGAAATATATGATATATGCGAGTTCTCACCATATTCATCGTTGATTTTCATGTTATTAGTAGTAATGCCAAGATAATCTAATTGACGCCGCAATATTGGTCAAGAACGCCGAAATGAGCGTTTTTCGTGTGAAAAACAACGTTTTATTGCAAAATCAGGCATAATCGAGCGAAAAACGACGTTTTTCGTGCAAAAACAGCGTTTTTGGTGCGAAATATATGATATATGCGAGTTCTCACCATATTCATCGTTGATTTTCATGTTATTAGTAGTAATGCCAAGATAATCTAATTGACGCCGCAATATTGGTCAAGAACGCCGAAATGAGCGTTTTTCGTGTGAAAAACAACGTTTTATTGCAAAATCAGGCATAATCGTGCGAAAAACGACGTTTTTCGTGCAAAAACAGCGTTTTTGGTGCGAAATATATGATATATTCTCACCATATTCATCGTTGATTTTCATGTTATTAGTAGTAATGCCAAGATAATCTAATTGACGCCGCAATATTGGTCGAGAACGCCGAAATCAGCGTTTTTCGTGCGAAAAACAACGTTTTATTGCAAAATCAGGCATAATCGTGCGAAAAACGACGTTTTTCGTGCAAAAACAGCGTTTTTGGTGCGAAATATATGATATATGCGAGTTCTCACCATATTCATCGTTGATTTTCATGTTATTAGTAGTAATGCCAAGATAATCTAATTGACGCCGCAATATTGGTCGAGAACGCCGAAATCAGCGTTTTTCGTGCGAAAAACAACGTTTTATTGCAAAATCAGGCATAATCGTGCGAAAAACGACGTTTTTCGTGCAAAAACAGCGTTTTTGGTGCGAAATATATGATATATGCGAGTTCTCACCATATTCATCGTTGATTTTCATGTTATTAGTAGTAATGCCAAGATAATCTAATTGACGCCGCAATATTGGTCAAGAAGGCCGAAATGAGCGTTTTTCGTGTGAAAAACAACGTTTTATTGCAAAATCAGGCATAATCGTGCGAAAAACGACGTTTTTCGTGCAAAAACAGCGTTTTTGGTGCGAAATATATGATATATGCGAGTTCTCACCATATTCATCGTTGATTTTCATGTTATTAGTGGTAATGCCGAGATAATCTAATTGACGCCGCAATATTGGTCGAGAACGCCGAAATCAGCGTTTTTCGTGCGAAAAACAACGTTTTATTGCAAAATCAGGCATAATCGTGCGATAAACGACGTTTTTCGTGCAAAAACAGCGTTTTTGGTGCGAAATATATGATATATTCTCACCATATTCATCGTTGATTTTCATGTTATTAGTAGTAATGCCAAGATAATCTAATTGACGCCGCAATATTGGTCAAGAACGCCGAAATGAGCGTTTTTCGTGTGAAAAACAACGTTTTATTGCAAAATCAGGCATAATCGTGCGAAAAACGACGTTTTTCGTGCAAAAACAGCGTTTTTGGTGCGAAATATATGATATATTCTCACCATATTCATCGTTGATTTTCATGTTATTAGTAGTAATGCCAAGATAATCTAATTGACGCCGCAATATTGGTCGAGAACGCCGAAATCAGCGTTTTTCGTGCGAAAAACAACGTTTTATTGCAAAATCAGGCATAATCGTGCGAAAAACGACGTTTTTCGTGCAAAAACAGCGTTTTTGGTGCGAAATATATGATATATGCGAGTTCTCACCATATTCATCGTTGATTTTCATGTTATTAGTAGTAATGCCAAGATAATCTAATTGACGCCGCAATATTGGTCGAGAACGCCGAAATCAGCGTTTTTCGTGCGAAAAACAACGTTTTATTGCGAAAACAGCAATTATCGTGCGAAAAACGACGTTTTTCGTGCAAAAACAGCGTTTTTGGTGCGAAATATATGATATATGCGAGTTCTCACCATATTCATCGTTGATTTTCATGTTATTAGTAGTAATGCCAAGATAATCTAATTGACGCCGCAATATTGGTCAAGAAGGCCGAAATGAGCGTTTTTCGTGTGAAAAACAACGTTTTATTGCAAAATCAGGCATAATCGTGCGAAAAACGACGTTTTTCGTGCAAAAACAGCGTTTTTTGTGCGAAATATATGATATATGCGAGTTCTCACCATATTCATCGTTGATTTTCATGTTATTAGTGGTAATGCCGAGATAATCTAATTGACGCCGCAATATTGGTCGAGAACGCCGAAATCAGCGTTTTTCGTGCGAAAAACAACGTTTTATTGCAAAATCAGGCATAATCGTGCGAAAAACGACGTTTTTCGTGCAAAAACAGCGTTTTTGGTGCGAAATATATGATATATGCGAGTTCTCACCATATTCATCGTTGATTTTCATGTTATTAGTAGTAATGCCAAGATAATCTAATTGACGCCGCAATATTGGTCAAGAAGGCCGAAATGAGCGTTTTTCGTGTGAAAAACAACGTTTTATTGCAAAATCAGGCATAATCGTGCGAAAAACGACGTTTTTCGTGCAAAAACAGCGTTTTTGGTGCGAAATATATGATATATTCTCACCATATTCATCGTTGATTTTCATGTTATTAGTAGTAATGCCAAGATAATCTAATTGACGCCGCAATATTGGTCGAGAACGCCGAAATCAGCGTTTTTCGTGCGAAAAACAACGTTTTATTGCAAAATCAGGCATAATCGTGCGAAAAACGACGTTTTTCGTGCAAAAACAGCGTTTTTGGTGCGAAATATATGATATATGCGAGTTCTCACCATATTCATCGTTGATTTTCATGTTATTAGTAGTAATGCCAAGATAATCTAATTGACGCCGCAATATTGGTCGAGAACGCCGAAATCAGCGTTTTTCGTGCGAAAAACAACGTTTTATTGCGAAAACAGCAATTATCGTGCGAAAAACGACGTTTTTCGTGCAAAAACAGCGTTTTTGGTGCGAAATATATGATATATGCGAGTTCTCACCATATTCATCGTTGATTTTCATGTTATTAGTAGTAATGCCAAGATAATCTAATTGACGCCGCAATATTGGTCAAGAAGGCCGAAATGAGCGTTTTTCGTGTGAAAAACAACGTTTTATTGCAAAATCAGGCATAATCGTGCGAAAAACGACGTTTTTCGTGCAAAAACAGCGTTTTTTGTGCGAAATATATGATATATGCGAGTTCTCACCATATTCATCGTTGATTTTCATGTTATTAGTGGTAATGCCGAGATAATCTAATTGACGCCGCAATATTGGTCGAGAACGCCGAAATCAGCGTTTTTCGTGCGAAAAACAACGCTTTATTGCAAAATCAGGCATAATCGTGCGATAAACGACGTTTTTCGTGCAAAAACAGCGTTTTTGGTGCGAAATATATGATATATTCTCACCATATTCATCGTTGATTTTCATGTTATTAGTAGTAATGCCAAGATAATCTAATTGACGCCGCAATATTGGTCAAGAACGCCGAAATGAGCGTTTTTCGTGTGAAAAACAACGTTTTATTGCAAAATCAGGCATAATCGTGCGAAAAACGACGTTTTTCGTGCAAAAACAGCGTTTTTGGTGCGAAATATATGATATATTCTCACCATATTCATCGTTGATTTTCATGTTATTAGTAGTAATGCCAAGATAATCTAATTGACGCCGCAATATTGGTCGAGAACGCCGAAATCAGCGTTTTTCGTGCGAAAAACAACGTTTTATTGCAAAATCAGGCATAATCGTGCGAAAAACGACGTTTTTCGTGCAAAAACAGCGTTTTTGGTGCGAAATATATGATATATGCGAGTTCTCACCATATTCATCGTTGATTTTCATGTTATTAGTAGTAATGCCAAGATAATCTAATTGACGCCGCAATATTGGTCAAGAAGGCCGAAATGAGCGTTTTTCGTGTGAAAAACAACGTTTTATTGCAAAATCAGGCATAATCGTGCGAAAAACGACGTTTTTCGTGCAAAAACAGCGTTTTTGGTGCGAAATATATGATATATGCGAGTTCTCACCATATTCATCGTTGATTTTCATGTTATTAGTGGTAATGCCGAGATAATCTAATTGACGCCGCAATATTGGTCGAGAACGCCGAAATCAGCGTTTTTCGTGCGAAAAACAACGTTTTATTGCAAAATCAGGCATAATCGTGCGATAAACGACGTTTTTCGTGCAAAAACAGCGTTTTTGGTGCGAAATATATGATATATTCTCACCATATTCATCGTTGATTTTCATGTTATTAGTAGTAATGCCAAGATAATCTAATTGACGCCGCAATATTGGTCAAGAACGCCGAAATGAGCGTTTTTCGTGTGAAAAACAACGTTTTATTGCAAAATCAGGCATAATCGTGCGAAAAACGACGTTTTTCGTGCAAAAACAGCGTTTTTGGTGCGAAATATATGATATATTCTCACCATATTCATCGTTGATTTTCATGTTATTAGTAGTAATGCCAAGATAATCTAATTGACGCCGCAATATTGGTCGAGAACGCCGAAATCAGCGTTTTTCGTGCGAAAAACAACGTTTTATTGCAAAATCAGGCATAATCGTGCGAAAAACGACGTTTTTCGTGCAAAAACAGCGTTTTTGGTGCGAAATATATGATATATGCGAGTTCTCACCATATTCATCGTTGATTTTCATGTTATTAGTAGTAATGCCAAGATAATCTAATTGACGCCGCAATATTGGTCGAGAACGCCGAAATCAGCGTTTTTCGTGCGAAAAACAACGTTTTATTGCGAAAACAGCAATTATCGTGCGAAAAACGACGTTTTTCGTGCAAAAACAGCGTTTTTGGTGCGAAATATATGATATATGCGAGTTCTCACCATATTCATCGTTGATTTTCATGTTATTAGTAGTAATGCCAAGATAATCTAATTGACGCCGAAATATTGGTCGAGAACGCCGAAATCAGCGTTTTTCGTGCGAAAAACAACGTTTTATTGCAAAATCAGGCATAATCGTGCGAAAAACGACGTTTTTCGTGCAAAAACAGCGTTTTTGGTGCGAAATATATGATATATGCGAGTTCTCACCATATTCATCGTTGATTTTCATGTTATTAGTAGTAATGCCAAGATAATCTAATTGACGCCGCAATATTGGTCGAGAACGCCGAAATCAGCGTTTTCGTGCGAAAAACAACGTTTTATTGCGAAAACAGCAATTATCGTGCGAAAAACGACGTTTTTCGTGCAAAAACAGCGTTTTTGGTGCGAAATATATGATATATGCGAGTTCTCACCGTATTCATCGTTGATTTTCATCTTATTAGTAGTAATGCCAAGATAATCTAATTGACGCCGCAATATTGGTCAAGAACGCCGAAATCAGCGTTTTTCGTGCGAAAAACAACGTTTTATTGCAAAATCAGGCATAATCGTGCGATACACGACGTTTTTCGTGCAAAACAGCGTTTTTGGTGCGAAATATATGATATATTCTCACCATATTCATCGTTGATTTTCATGTTATTAGTAGTAATGCCAAGATAATCTAATTGACGCCGAAATATTGGTCGAGAACGCCGAAATCAGCGTTTTTCGTGCGAAAAACAACGTTTTATTACGAAAACAGCAATTATCGTGCGAAAAACGACGTTTTTCGTGCAAAAACAGCGTTTTTGGTGCGAAATATATGATATATGCGAGTTCTCACCAGATTCATCGTTGATTTTCATGTTATTAGTAGTAATGCCAAGATAATCTAATTGACGCCGCAATATTGGTCGAGAACGCCGAAATCAGCGTTTTTCGTGCGAAAAACAACGTTTTATTGCAAAATCAGGCATAATCGTGCGAAAAACGACGTTTTTCGTGCAAAAACAGCGTTTTTGGTGCGAAATATATGATATATGCGAGTTCTCACCATATTCATCGTTGATTTTCATGTTATTAGTAGTAATGCCAAGATAATCTAATTGACGCCGCAATATTGGTCGAGAACGCCGAAATCAGCGTTTTTCGTGCGAAAAACAACGTTTTATTGCAAAAACAGCAATTATCGTGCGAAAAACGATGTTTTTCGTGCAAAAACAGCGTTTTTGGTGCGAAATATATGATATATGCGAGTTCTCACCATATTCATCGTTGATTTTCATGTTATTAGTAGTAATGCCAAGATAATCTAATTGACGCCGAAATATTGGTCGAGAACGCCGAAATCAGCGTTTTTCGTGCGAAAAACAACGTTTTATTGCGAAAACAGCAATTATCGTGCGAAAAACGACGTTTTTCGTGCAAAAACAGCGTTTTTGGTGCGAAATATATGATATATGCGAGTTCTCACCATATTCATCGTTGATTTTCATGTTATTAGTAGTAATGCCAAGATAATCTAATTGACGCCGCAATATTGGTCAAGAACGCCGAAATCAGCGTTTTTCGTGCAAAAAACAACGTTTTATTGCAAAAACAGCAATTATCGTGCGAAAAACGATGTTTTTCGTGCAAAAACAGCGTTTTTGGTGCGAAATATATGATATATGCGAGTTCTCACCATATTCATCGTTGATTTTCATGTTATTAGTAGTAATGCCAAGATAATCTAATTGACGCCGAAATATTGGTCGAGAACGCCGAAATCAGCGTTTTTCGTGCGAAAAACAACGTTTTATTGCGAAAACAGCAATTATCGTGCGAAAAACGACGTTTTTCGTGCAAAAACAGCGTTTTTGGTGCGAAATATATGATATATGCGAGTTCTCACCATATTCATCGTTGATTTTCATGTTATTAGTAGTAATGCCAAGATAATCTAATTGACGCCGAAATATTGGTCGAGAACGCCGAAATCAGCGTTTTTCGTGCGAAAAACAACGTTTTATTGCGAAAACAGCAATTATTGTGCGAAAAACGACGTTTTTCGTGCAAAAACAGCGTTTTTGGTGCGAAATATTTGATATATGCGAGTTCTCACCATATTCATCGTTGATTTTCATGTTATTAGTAGTAATGCCAAGATAATCTAATTGACGCCGCAATATTGGTCAAGAACGCCGAAATCAGCGTTTTTCGTGCAAAAAACAACGTTTTATTGCAAAATCAGGCATAATCGTGCGATAAACGACGTTTTTCGTGCAAAAACAGCGTTTTTGGTGCGAAATATATGATATATGCGAGTTCTCACCATATTCATCGTTGATTTTCATGTTATTAGTAGTAATGCCAAGATAATCTAATTGACGCCGAAATATTGGTCGAGAACGCCGAAATCAGCGTTTTTCGTGCGAAAAACAACGTTTTATTGCGAAAACAGCAATTATCGTGCGAAAAACGACGTTTTTCGTGCAAAAACAGCGTTTTTGGTGCGAAATATTTGATATATGCGAGTTCTCACCATATTCATCGTTGATTTTCATGTTATTAGTAGTAATGCCAAGATAATCTAATTGACGCCGAAATATTGGTCGAGAACGCCGAAATCAGCGTTTTTCGTGCGAAAAACAACGTTTTATTGCGAAAACAGCAATTATCGTGCGAAAAACGACGTTTTTCGTGCAAAAACAGCGTTTTTGGTGCGAAATATATGATATATGCGAGTTCTCACCAGATTCATCGTTGATTTTCATGTTATTAGTAGTAATGCCAAGATAATCTAATTGACGCCGCAATATTGGTCGAGAACGCCGAAATCAGCGTTTTTCGTGCGAAAAACAACGTTTTATTGCAAAATCAGGCATAATCGTGCGAAAAACGACGTTTTTCGTGCAAAAACAGCGTTTTTGGTGCGAAATATATGATATATGCGAGTTCTCACCATATTCATCGTTGATTTTCATGTTATTAGTAGTAATGCCAAGATAATCTAATTGACGCCGCAATATTGGTCGAGAACGCCGAAATCAGCGTTTTTCGTGCGAAAAACAACGTTTTATTGCAAAAACAGCAATTATCGTGCGAAAAACGATGTTTTTCGTGCAAAAACAGCGTTTTTGGTGCGAAATATATGATATATGCGAGTTCTCACCATATTCATCGTTGATTTTCATGTTATTAGTAGTAATGCCAAGATAATCTAATTGACGCCGAAATATTGGTCGAGAACGCCGAAATCAGCGTTTTTCGTGCGAAAAACAACGTTTTATTGCGAAAACAGCAATTATCGTGCGAAAAACGACGTTTTTCGTGCAAAAACAGCGTTTTTGGTGCGAAATATATGATATATGCGAGTTCTCACCATATTCATCGTTGATTTTCATGTTATTAGTAGTAATGCCAAGATAATCTAATTGACGCCGCAATATTGGTCAAGAACGCCGAAATCAGCGTTTTTCGTGCAAAAAACAACGTTTTATTGCAAAAACAGCAATTATCGTGCGAAAAACGATGTTTTTCGTGCAAAAACAGCGTTTTTGGTGCGAAATATATGATATATGCGAGTTCTCACCATATTCATCGTTGATTTTCATGTTATTAGTAGTAATGCCAAGATAATCTAATTGACGCCGAAATATTGGTCGAGAACGCCGAAATCAGCGTTTTTCGTGCGAAAAACAACGTTTTATTGCGAAAACAGCAATTATCGTGCGAAAAACGACGTTTTTCGTGCAAAAACAGCGTTTTTGGTGCGAAATATATGATATATGCGAGTTCTCACCATATTCATCGTTGATTTTCATGTTATTAGTAGTAATGCCAAGATAATCTAATTGACGCCGAAATATTGGTCGAGAACGCCGAAATCAGCGTTTTTCGTGCGAAAAACAACGTTTTATTGCGAAAACAGCAATTATTGTGCGAAAAACGACGTTTTTCGTGCAAAAACAGCGTTTTTGGTGCGAAATATTTGATATATGCGAGTTCTCACCATATTCATCGTTGATTTTCATGTTATTAGTAGTAATGCCAAGATAATCTAATTGACGCCGCAATATTGGTCAAGAACGCCGAAATCAGCGTTTTTCGTGCAAAAAACAACGTTTTATTGCAAAATCAGGCATAATCGTGCGATAAACGACGTTTTTCGTGCAAAAACAGCGTTTTTGGTGCGAAATATATGATATATTCTCACCATATTCTTCGTTGATTTTCATGTTATTAGTAGTAATGCCAAGATAATCTAATTGACGCCGAAATATTGGTCGAGAACGCCGAAATCAGCGTTTTTCGTGCGAAAAACAACGTTTTATTGCGAAAACAGCAATTATCGTGCGAAAAACGACGTTTTTCGTGCAAAAACAGCGTTTTTGGTGCGAAATATATGATATATGCGAGTTCTCACCATATTCATCGTTGATTTTCATGTTATTAGTAGTAATGCCAAGATAATCTAATTGACGCCGCAATATTGGTCGAGAACGCCGAAATCAGCGTTTTTCGTTCGAAAAACAACGTTTTATTGCAAAATCAGGCATAATCGTGCGAAAAACGATGTTTTTCGTGCAAAAACAGCGTTTTTGGTGCGAAATATATGATATATGCGAGTTCTCACCATATTCATCGTTGATTTTCATGTTATTAGTAGTAATGCCAAGATAATCTAATTGACGCCGAAATATTGGTCGAGAACGCCGAAATCAGCGTTTTTCGTGCGAAAAACAACGTTTTATTGCGAAAACAGCAATTATCGTGCGAAAAACGACGTTTTTCGTGCAAAAACAGCGTTTTTGGTGCGAAATATATGATATATGCGAGTTCTCACCATATTCATCGTTGATTTTCATGTTATTAGTACTAATGCCAAGATAATCTAATTGACGCCGCAATATTGGTCGAGAACGCCGAAATCAGCGTTTTTCGTTCGAAAAACAACGTTTTATTGCAAAATCAGGCATAATCGTGCGAAAAACGATGTTTTTCGTGCAAAAACAGCGTTTTTGGTGCGAAATATATGATATATGCGAGTTCTCACCATATTCATCGTTGATTTTCATGTTATTAGTAGTAATGCCAAGATAATCTAATTGACGCCGAAATATTGGTCGAGAACGCCGAAATCAGCGTTTTTCGTGCGAAAAACAACGTTTTATTGCGAAAACAGCAATTATCGTGCGAAAAACGACGTTTTTCGTGCAAAAACAGCGTTTTTGGTGCGAAATATATGATATATGCGAGTTCTCACCATATTCATCGTTGATTTTCATGTTATTAGTACTAATGCCAAGATAATCTAATTGACGCCGCAATATTGGTCGAGAACGCCGAAATCAGCGTTTTTCGTTCGAAAAACAACGTTTTATTGCAAAATCAGGCATAATCGTGCGAAAAACGATGTTTTTCGTGCAAAAACAGCGTTTTTGGTGCGAAATATATGATATATGCGAGTTCTCACCATATTCATCGTTGATTTTCATGTTATTAGTAGTAATGCCAAGATAATCTAATTGACGCCGCAATATTGGTCAAGAACGCCGAAATCAGCGTTTTTCGTGCAAAAAACAACGTTTTATTGCAAAATCAGGCATAATCGTGCGATAAACAACGTTTTTCGTGCAAAAACAGCGTTTTTGGTGCGAAATGTATGATATATTCTTACCATATTCATCGTTGATTTTCATGTTATTAGTAGTAATGCCAAGATAATCTAATTGACGCCGAAATATTGGTCGAGAACGCCGAAATCAGCGTTTTTCGTGCGAAAAACAACGTTTTATTGCGAAAACAGCAATTATCGTGCGAAAAACGACGTTTTTCGTGCAAAAACAGCGTTTTTGGTGCGAAATATATGATATATGCGAGTTCTCACCATATTCATCGTTGATTTTCATGTTATTAGTAGTAATGCCAAGATAATCTAATTGACGCCGCAATATTGGTCGAGAACGCCGAAATCAGCGTTTTTCGTGCGAAAAACAACGTTTTATTGCGAAAACAGCAATTATCGTGCGAAAAACGACGTTTTTCGTGTAAAAACAGCGTTTTTGGTGCGAAATATATGATATATGCGAGTTCTCACCATATTCATCGTTGATTTTCATGTTATTAGTACTAATGCCAAGATAATCTAATTGACGCCGCAATATTGGTCGAGAACGCCGAAATCAGCGTTTTTCGTTCGAAAAACAACGTTTTATTGCAAAATCAGGCATAATCGTGCGAAAAACGATGTTTTTCGTGCAAAAACAGCGTTTTTGGTGCGAAATATATGATATATGCGAGTTCTCACCATATTCATCGTTGATTTTCATGTTATTAGTAGTAATGCCAAGATAATCTAATTGACGCCGAAATATTGGTCGAGAACGCCGAAATCAGCGTTTTTCGTACGAAAAACAACGTTTTATTGCGAAAACAGCAATTATCGTGCGAAAAACGACGTTTTTCGTGCAAAAACAGCGTTTTTGGTGCGAAATATATGATATATGCGAGTTCTCACCATATTCATCGTTGATTTTCATGTTATTAGTAGTAATGCCAAGATAATCTAATTGACGCCGCAATATTGGTCAAGAACGCCGAAATCAGCGTTTTTCGTGCAAAAAACAACGTTTTATTGCAAAATCCGAAAAACAACGTTTTATTGCGAAAACAGCAATTATCGTGCGAAAAACGACGTTTTTCGTGCAAAAACAGCGTTTTTGGTGCGAAATATATGATAAATGCGAGTTCTCACCATATTCATCGTTGATTTTCATGTTATTAGTACTAATGCCAAGATAATCTAATTGACGCCGCAATATTGGTCGAGAACGCCGAAATCAGCGTTTTTCGTTCGAAAAACAACGTTTTATTGCAAAATCAGGCATAATCGTGCGAAAAACGATGTTTTTCGTGCAAAAACAGCGTTTTTGGTGCGAAATATATGATATATGCGAGTTCTCACCATATTCATCGTTGATTTTCATGTTATTAGTAGTAATGCCAAGATAATCTAATTGACGCCGAAATATTGGTCGAGAACGCCGAAATCAGCGTTTTTCGTGCGAAAAACAACGTTTTATTGCGAAAACAGCAATTATCGTGCGAAAAACGACGTTTTTCGTGCAAAAACAGCGTTTTTGGTGCGAAATATATGATATATGCGAGTTCTCACCATATTCATCGTTGATTTTCATGTTATTAGTACTAATGCCAAGATAACCTAATTGACGCCGCAATATTGGTCGAGAACGCCGAAATCAGCGTTTTTCGTTCGAAAAACAACGTTTTATTGCAAAATCAGGCATAATCGTGCGAAAAACGATGTTTTTCGTGCAAAAACAGCGTTTTTGGTGCGAAATATATGATATATGCGAGTTCTCACCATATTCATCGTTGATTTTCATGTTATTAGTAGTAATGCCAAGATAATCTAATTGACGCCGCAATATTGGTCAAGAACGCCGAAATCAGCGTTTTTCGTGCAAAAAACAACGTTTTATTGCAAAATCAGGCATAATCGTGCGATAAACAACGTTTTTCGTGCAAAAACAGCGTTTTTGGTGCGAAATGTATGATATATTCTTACCATATTCATCGTTGATTTTCATGTTATTAGTAGTAATGCCAAGATAATCTAATTGACGCCGAAATATTGGTCGAGAACGCCGAAATCAGCGTTTTTCGTGCGAAAAACAACGTTTTATTGCGAAAACAGCAATTATCGTGCGAAAAACGACGTTTTTCGTGCAAAAACAGCGTTTTTGGTGCGAAATATATGATATATGCGAGTTCTCACCATATTCATCGTTGATTTTCATGTTATTAGTAGTAATGCCAAGATAATCTAATTGACGCCGCAATATTGGTCGAGAACGCCGAAATCAGCGTTTTTCGTGCGAAAAACAACGTTTTATTGCGAAAACAGCAATTATCGTGCGAAAAACGACGTTTTTCGTGTAAAAACAGCGTTTTTGGTGCGAAATATATGATATATGCGAGTTCTCACCATATTCATCGTTGATTTTCATGTTATTAGTACTAATGCCAAGATAATCTAATTGACGCCGCAATATTGGTCGAGAACGCCGAAATCAGCGTTTTTCGTTCGAAAAACAACGTTTTATTGCAAAATCAGGCATAATCGTGCGAAAAACGATGTTTTTCGTGCAAAAACAGCGTTTTTGGTGCGAAATATATGATATATGCGAGTTCTCACCATATTCATCGTTGATTTTCATGTTATTAGTAGTAATGCCAAGATAATCTAATTGACGCCGAAATATTGGTCGAGAACGCCGAAATCAGCGTTTTTCGTGCGAAAAACAACGTTTTATTGCGAAAACAGCAATTATCGTGCGAAAAACGACGTTTTTCGTGCAAAAACAGCGTTTTTGGTGCGAAATATATGATATATGCGAGTTCTCACCATATTCATCGTTGATTTTCATGTTATTAGTAGTAATGCCAAGATAATCTAATTGACGCCGCAATATTGGTCAAGAACGCCGAAATCAGCGTTTTTCGTGCAAAAAACAACGTTTTATTGCAAAATCAGGCATAATCGTGCGATAAACGACGTTTTTCGTGCAAAAACAGCGTTTTTGGTGCAAAATATATGATATATTCTCACCATATTCATCGTTGATTTTCATGTTATTAGTAGTAATGCCAAGTTAATCTAATTGACGCCGAAATATTGGTCGAGAACGCCGAAATCAGCGTTTTTCGTGCGAAAAACAACGTTTTATTGCGAAAACAGCAATTATCGTGCGAAAAACGACGTTTTTCGTGTAAAAACAGCGTTTTTGGTGCGAAATATATGATATATGCGAGTTCTCACCATATTCATCGTTGATTTTCATGTTATTAGTACTAATGCCAAGATAATCTAATTGACGCCGCAATATTGGTCGAGAACGCCGAAATCAGCGTTTTTCGTTCGAAAAACAACGTTTTATTGCAAAATCAGGCATAATCGTGCGAAAAACGATGTTTTTCGTGCAAAAACAGCGTTTTTGGTGCGAAATATATGATATATGCGAGTTCTCACCATATTCATCGTTGATTTTCATGTTATTAGTAGTAATGCCAATATAACCTAATTGACGCCGAAATATTGGTCGAGAACGCCGAAATCAGCGTTTTTCGTGCGAAAAACAACGTTTTATTGCGAAAACAGCAATTATCGTGCGAAAAACGACGTTTTTCGTGCAAAAACAGCGTTTTTAGTGCGAAATATATGATATATGCGAGTTCTCACCATATTTATCGTTGATTTTCATGTTATTAGTAGTAATGCCAAGATAATCTAATTGACGCCGAAATATTGGTCGAGAACGCCGAAATCAGCGTTTTTCGTGCGAAAAACAACGTTTTATTGCGAAAACAGCAATTATCGTGCGAAAAACGACGTTTTTCGTGCAAAAACAGCGTTTTTGGTGCGAAATATATGATATATGCGAGTTCTCACCATATTCATCGTTGATTTTCATGTTATTAGTAGTAATGCCAAGATAATCTAATTGACGCCGCAATATTGGTCGAGAACGCCGAAATCAGCGTTTTTCGTGCGAAAAACAACGTTTTATTGCAAAATCAGGCATAATCGTGCGAAAAACGACGTTTTTCGTGCAAAAACAGCGTTTTTGGTGCGAAATATATGATATATGCGAGTTGTCACCATATTCATCGTTGATTTTCATGTTATTAGTAGTAATGCCAAGATAATCTAATTGACGCCGCAATATTGGTCGAGAACGCCGAAATCAGCGTTTTTCGTGCGAAAAACAACGTTTTATTGCAAAAACAGCAATTATCGTGCGAAAAACAACGTTTTTCGTGCAAAAACAGCGTTTTTGGTGCGAAATATATGATATATGCGAGTTGTCACCATATTCATCGTTGATTTTCATGTTATTAGTAGTAATGCCAAGATAATCTAATTGACGCCGCAATATTGGTCGAGAACGCCGAAATCAGCGTTTTTCGTGCGAAAATCAACGTTTTATTGCGAAAACAGCAATTATCGTGCGAAAAACGACGTTTTTCGTGCAAAAACAGCGTTTTTGGTGCGAAATATATGATATATGCGAGTTCTCACCATATTCATCGTTGATTTTCATGTTATTAGTAGTAATGCCAAGATAATCTAATTGACGCCGCAATATTGGTCGAGAACGCCGAAATCAGCGTTTTTCGTGCGAAAAACAACGTTTTATTGCAAAATCAGGCATAATCGTGCGAAAAACGACGTTTTTCGAGCAAAAACAGCGTTTTTGGTGCGAAATATATGATATATGCGAGTTCTCACCATATTCATCGTTGATTTTCATGTTATTAGTAGTAATGCCAAGATAATCTAATTGACGCCGCAATATTGGTCGAGAACGCCGAAATCAGCGTTTTTCGTGCGAAAAACAACGTTTTATTGCAAAAACAGCAATTATCGTGCGAAAAACAACGTTTTTCGTGCAAAAACAGCGTTTTTGGTGCGAAATATATGATATATGCGAGTTGTCACCATATTCATCGTTGATTTTCATGTTATTAGTAGTAATGCCAAGATAATCTAATTGACGCCGCAATATTGGTCGAGAACGCCGAAATCAGCGTTTTTCGTGCGAAAATCAACGTTTTATTGCGAAAACAGCAATTATCGTGCGAAAAACGACGTTTTTCGTGCAAAAACAGCGTTTTTGGTGCGAAATATATGATATATGCGAGTTCTCACCATATTCATCGTTGATTTTCATGTTATTAGTAGTAATGCCAAGATAATCTAATTGACGCCGAAATATTGGTCGAGAACGCCGAAATCAGCGTTTTTCGTGCGAAAAACAACGTTTTATTGCAAAATCAGGCATAATCGTGCGAAAAACGACGTTTTTCGTGCAAAAACAGCGTTTTTGGTGCGAAATATATGATATATGCGAGTTCTCACCATATTCATCGTTGATTTTCATGTAATTAGTAGTAATGCCAAGATAATCTAATTGACGCCGCAATATTGGTCGAGAACGCCGAAATCAGCGTTTTTCGTGCGAAAAACAACGTTTTATTGCGAAAACAGCAATTATCGTGCGAAAAACGACGTTTTTCGTGCAAAAACAGCGTTTTTGGTGCGAAATATATGATATATGCGAGTTCTCACCGTATTCATCGTTGATTTTCATGTTATTAGTAGTAATGCCAAGATAATCTAATTGACGCCGCAATATTGGTCAAGAACGCCGAAATCAGCGTTTTTCGTGCGAAAAACAACGTTTTATTGCAAAATCAGGCATAATCGTGCGATACACGACGTTTTTCGTGCAAAAACAGCGTTTTTGGTGCGAAATATATGATATATTCTCACCATATTCATCGTTGATTTTCATGTTATTAGTAGTAATGCCAAGATAATCTAATTGACGCCGAAATATTGGTCGACAACGCCGAAATCAGCGTTTTTCGTGCGAAAAACAACGTTTTATTGCGAAAACAGCAATTATCGTGCGAAAAACGACGTTTTTCGTGCAAAAACAGCGTTTTTGGTGCGAAATATATGATATATGCGAGTTCTCACCATATTCATCGTTGATTTTCATGTTATTAGTAGTAATGCCAAGATAATCTAATTGACGCCGCAATGTTGGTCGAGAACGCCGAAATCAGCGTTTTTCGTGCGAAAAACAACGTTTTATTGCAAAATTAGGCATAATCGTGCGAAAAACGACGTTTTTCGTGCAAAAACAGCGTTTTTGGTGCGAAATATATGATATATGCGAGTTCTCACCATATTCATCGTTGATTTTCATGTTATTAGTAGTAATGCCAAGATAATCTAATTGACGCCGCAATATTGGTCGAGAACGCCGAAATCAGCGTTTTTCGTGCGAAAAACAACGTTTTATTGCAAAAACAGCAATTATCGTGCGAAAAACAACGTTTTTCGTGCAAAAACAGCGTTTTCGGTGCGAAATATATGATATATGCGAGTTGTCACCATATTCATCGTTGATTTTCATGTTATTAGTAGTAATGCCAAGATAATCTAATTGACGCCGCAATATTGGTCGAGAACGCCGAAATCAGCGTTTTTCGTGCAAAAAACAACGTTTTATTGCGAAAACAGCAATTATCGTGCGAAAAACGACGTTTTTCGTGCAAAAACAGCGTTTTTGGTGCGAAATATATAATATATGCGAGTTCTCACCATATTCATCGTTGATTTTCATGTTATTAGTAGTAATGCCAAGATAATCTAATTGACGCCGCTATATTGGTCGAGAACGCCGAAATCAGCGTTTTTCGTTCGAAAAACAACGTTTTATTGCAAAATCAGGCATAATCGTGCGAAAAACGATGTTTTTCGTGCAAAAACAGCGTTTTTGGTGCGAAATATATGATATATGCGAGTTCTCACCATATTCATCGTTGATTTTCATGTTATTAGTAGTAATGCCAAGATAATCTAATTGACGCCGAAATATTGGTCGAGAACGCCGAAATCAGCGTTTTTCGTGCGAAAAACAACGTTTTATTGCGAAAACAGCAATTATCTTGCGAAAAACCACGTTTTTCGTGCAAAAACAGCGTTTTTGGTGCGAAATATATGATATATGCGAGTTCTCACCATATTCATCGTTGATTTTCATGTTATTAGTAGTAATGCCAAGATAATCTAATTGACGCCGCAATAATGGTCGAGAACGCCCAAATCAGCGTTTTTCGTGCGAAAAACAACGTTTTATTGCAAAATCAGGCATAATCGTGCGAAAAACGACGTTTTTCGTGCAAAAACAGCGTTTTTGGTGCGAAATATATGATATATGCGAGTTCTCACCATATTCATCGTTGATTTTCATGTTATTAGTGGTAATGCCAAGATAATCTAATTGACGCCGCAATATTGGTCGAGAACGCCGAAATCAGCGTTTTTCGTGCGAAAAACAACGTTTTATTGCAAAATCAGGCATAATCGTGCGATAAACGACGTTTTTCGTGCAAAAACAGCGTTTTT
Organism: Aleochara curtula; assembly: GCA_963978815.1. Classification (NCBI taxonomy): domain Eukaryota; kingdom Metazoa; phylum Arthropoda; class Insecta; order Coleoptera; family Staphylinidae; genus Aleochara; species Aleochara curtula. The sequence continues at coordinate 12,892,900 of OZ022219.1, read as the reverse complement.
GGTGCGAAATATATGATATATTCTCACCATATTCATCGTTGATTTTCATGTTATTAGTAGTAATGCCAAGATAATCTAATTGACGCCGCAATATTGGTCGAGAACGCCCAAATCAGCGTTTTTCGTGCGAAAAACAACGTTTTATTACAAAATCAGGCATAATCGTGCAAGAAACGACGTTTTTCGTGCAAAAACAGCGTTTTTGGTGCGAAATATATGATATATGCGAGTTCTCACCATATTCATCGTTGATTTTCATGTTATTAGTAGTAATGCCAAGATAATCTAATTGACGCCGCAATATTGGTCGAGAACGCCGAAATCAGCGTTTTTCGTGCGAAAAACAACGTTTTATTGCGAAAACAGCAATTATTGTGCGAAAAACGACGTTTTTCGTGCAAAAACAGCGTTTTTGGTGCGAAATATTTGATATATGCGAGTTCTCACCATATTCATCGTTGATTTTCATGTTATTAGTAGTAATGCCAAGATAATCTAATTGACGCCGCAATATTGGTCAAGAACGCCGAAATCAGCGTTTTTCGTGCAAAAAACAACGTTTTACTGCGAAAACAGCAATTATTGTGCGAAAAACGACGTTTTTCGTGCAAAAACAGCATTTTTGGTGCGAAATACATGATATATGCGAGTTCTCACCATATTCATCGTTGATTTTCATGTTATTAGTAGTAATGCCAAGATAATCTAATTGACGCCGCAATATTGGTCAAGAACGCCGAAATCAGCGTTTTTCGTGCAAAAAACAACGTTTTATTGCAAAATCAGGCATAATCGTGCGATAAACGACGTTTTTCGTGCAAAAACAGCGTTTTTGGTGCGAAATATATGATATATTCTCACCATATTCATCGTTGATTTTCATGTTATTAGTAGTAATGCCAAGATAATCTAATTGACGCCGCAATATTGGTCGAGAACGCCGAAATCAGCGTTTTTCGTGCGAAAAACAACGTTTTATTGCGAAAACAGCAATTATTGTGCGAAAAACGACGTTTTTCGTGCAAAAACAGCGTTTTTGGTGCGAAATATATGATATATGCGAGTTCTCACCATATTCATCGTTGATTTTCATGTTATTAGTAGTAATGCCAAGATAATCTAATTGACGCCGCAATATTGGTCAAGAACGCCGAAATCAGCGTTTTTCGTGCAAAAAACAACGTTTTATTGCAAAATCAGGCATAATCGTGCGATAAACGACGTTTTTCGTGCAAAAACAGCGTTTTTGGTGCGAAATATATGATATATTCTCACCATATTCATCGTTGATTTTCATGTTATTAGTAGTAATGCCAAGATAATCTAATTGACGCCGCAATATTGGTCGAGAACGCCGAAATCAGCGTTTTTCGTGCGAAAAACAACGTTTTATTGCAAAATCAGGCATAATCGTGCGAAAAACGACGTTTGTTGTGCAAAAACAGCGTTTTTGGTGCGAAATATATGATATATGCGAGTTCTCACCATACTCATCGTTGATTTTCATGTTATTAGTAGTAATGCCAAGATAATCTAATTGACGCCGCAATATTGGTCGAGAACGCCGAAATCAGCGTTTTTCGTGCGAAAAACAACGTTTTATTGCGAAAACAGCAATTATTGTGCGAAAAACGACGTTTTTCGTGCAAAAACAGCGTTTTTGGTGCGAAATATTTGATATATGCGAGTTCTCACCATATTCATCGTTGATTTTCATGTTATTAGTAGTAATGCCAAGATAATCTAATTGACGCCGAAATATTGGTCGAGAACGCCGAAATCAGCGTTTTTCGTGCGAAAAACAACGTTTTATTGCGAAAACAGCAATTATTGTGCGAAAAACGACGTTTTTCGTGCAAAAACAGCGTTTTTGGTGCGAAATATATGATATATGCGAGTTCTCACCATATTCATCGTTGATTTTCATGTTATTAGTAGTAATGCCAAGATAATCTAATTGACGCCGCAATATTGGTCGAGAACGCCGAAATCAGCGTTTTTCGTGCGAAAAACAACGTTTTATTGCGAAAACAGCAATTATTGTGCGAAAAACGACGTTTTTCGTGCAAAAACAGCGTTTTTGGTGCGAAATATTTGATATATGCGAGTTCTCACCATATTCATCGTTGATTTTCATGTTATTAGTAGTAATGCCAAGATAATCTAATTGACGCCGAAATATTGGTCGAGAACGCCGAAATCAGCGTTTTTCGTGCGAAAAACAACGTTTTATTGCGAAAACAGCAATTATCGTGCGAAAAACGACGTTTTTCGTGCAAAAACAGCGTTTTTGGTGCGAAATATATGATATATGCGAGTTCTCACCATATTCATCGTTGATTTTTATGTTATTAGTAGTAATGCCAAGATAATCTAATTGACGCCGCAATATTGGTCGAGAACGCCGAAATCAGCGTTTTTCGTGCGAAAAACAACGTTTTATTGCAAAATCAGGCATAATCGTGCGAAAAACGACGTTTTTCGTGCAAAAACAGCGTTTTTGGTGCGAAATATATGATATATGCGAGTTCTCACCATATTCATCGTTGATTTTCATGTTATTAGTAGTAATGCCAAGATAATCTAATTGACGCCGCAATATTGGTCGAGAACGCCGAAATCAGCGTTTTTCGTGCGAAAAACAACGTTTTATTGCGAAAACAGCAATTATCATGCGAAAAACAACGTTTTTCGTGCAAAAACAGCGTTTTTGGTGCGAAATATATGATATATGCGAGTTGTCACCATATTCATTGTTGATTTTCATGTTATTAGTAGTAATGCCAAGATAATCTAATTGAAGCCGCAATATTGGTCGAGAACGCCGAAATCAGCGTTTTTCGTGCGAAAAACAACGTTTTATTGCGAAAACAGCAATTATCGTGCGAAAAACGACGTTTTTCGTGCAAAAACAGCGTTTTTGGTGCGAAATATGATATATGCGAGTTCTCACCATATTCATCGTTGATTTTCATGTTATTAGTAGTAATGCCAAGATAATCTAATTGACGCCGCAATATTGGTCGAGAACGCCGAAATCAGCGTTTTTCGTGCGAAAAACAACGTTTTATTGCAAAATCAGGCATAATCGTGCGAAAAACGACGTTTGTTGTGCAAAAACAGCGTTTTTGGTGCGAAATATATGATATATGCGAGTTCTCACCATACTCATCGTTGATTTTCATGTTATTAGTAGTAATGCCAAGATAATCTAATTGACGCCGCAATATTGGTCGAGAACGCCGAAATCAGCGTTTTTCGTGCGAAAAACAACGTTTTATTGCAAAATCAGGCATAATCGTGCGATAAACGACGTTTTTCGTGCAAAAACAGCGTTTTTGGTGCGAAATATATGATATATTCTCACCATATTCATCGTTGATTTTCATGTTATTAGTAGTAATGCCAAGATAATCTAATTGACGCCGCAATATTGGTCGAGAACGCCCAAATCAGCGTTTTTCGTGCGAAAAACAACGTTTTATTGCAAAATCAGGCATAATCGTGCGAGAAACGACGTTTTTCGTGCAAAAACAGCGTTTTTGGTGCGAAATATATGATATATTCTCACCATATTCATCGTTGATTTTCATGTTATTAGTAGTAATGCCAAGATAATCTAATTGACGCCGCAATATTGGTCGAGAACGCCGAAATCAGCGTTTTTCGTGCGAAAAACAACGTTTTATTGCGAAAACAGCAATTATTGTGCGAAAAACGACGTTTTTCGTGCAAAAACAGCGTTTTTGGTGCGAAATATTTGATATATGCGAGTTCTCACCATATTCATCGTTGATTTTCATGTTATTAGTAGTAATGCCAAGATAATCTAATTGACGCCGCAATATTGGTCAAGAACGCCGAAATCAGCGTTTTTCGTGCAAAAAACAACGTTTTATTGCAAAATCAGGCATAATCGTGCGATAAACGACGTTTTTCGTGCAAAAACAGCGTTTTTGGTGCGAAATATATGATATATTCTCACCATATTCATCGTTGATTTTCATGTTATTAGTAGTAATGCCAAGATAATCTAATTGACGCCGAAATATTGGTCGAGAACGCCGAAATCAGCGTTTTTCGTGCGAAAAACAACGTTTTATTGCGAAAACAGCAATTATCGTGCGAAAAACGACGTTTTTCGTGCAAAAACAGCGTTTTTGGTGCGAAATATATGATATATGCGAGTTCTCACCATATTCATCGTTGATTTTCATGTTATTAGTAGTAATGCCAAGATAATCTAATTGACGCCGCAATATTGGTCGAGAACGCCGAAATCAGCGTTTTTCGTGCGAAAAACAACGTTTTATTGCAAAATCAGGCATAATCGTGCGAAAAACGACGTTTTTCGTGCAAAAACAGCGTTTTTGGTGCGAAATATATGATATATGCGAGTTCTCACCATATTCATCGTTGATTTTCATGTTATTAGTAGTAATGCCAAGATAATCTAATTGACGCCGCAATATTGGTCGAGAACGCCGAAATCAGCGTTTCTCGTGCGAAAAACAACGTTTTATTGCGAAAACAGCAATTATCGTGCGAAAAACAACGTTTTTCGTGCAAAAACAGCGTTTTTGGTGCGAAATATATGATATATGCGAGTTGTCACCATATTCATCGTTGATTTTCATGTTATTAGTAGTAATGCCAAGATAATCTAATTGACGCCGCAATATTGGTCGAGAACGCCGAAATCAGCGTTTTTCGTGCGAAAAACAACGTTTTATTGCGAAAACAGCAATTATCGTGCGAAAAACGACGTTTTTCGTGCAAAAACAGCGTTTTTGGTGCGAAATATGATATATGCGAGTTCTCACCATATTCATCGTTGATTTTCATGTTATTAGTAGTAATGCCAAGATAATCTAATTGACGCCGCAATATTGGTCGAGAACGCCGAAATCAGCGTTTTTCGTGCGAAAAACAACGTTTTATTGCAAAATCAGGCATAATCGTGCGAAAAACGACGTTTTTTGTGCAAAAACAGCGTTTTTGGTGCGAAATATATGATATATGCGAGTTCTCACCATACTCATCGTTGATTTTCATGTTATTAGTAGTAATGCCAAGATAATCTAATTGACGCCGCAATATTGGTCGAGAACGCCGAAATCAGCGTTTTTCGTGCGAAAAACAACGTTTTATTGCGAAAACAGCAATTATCGTGCGAAAAACGACGTTTTTCGTGCAATAACAGCGTTTTTGGTGCGAAATATATGATATATGCGAGTTCTCACCATATTCATCGTTGATTTTCATGTTATTAGTTGTAATGCCAAGATAATCTAATTGACGCCGCAATATTGGTCGAAAACGCCGAAATCAGCGTTTTTCGTGCGAAAAACAACGTTTTATTGCGAAAACAGCAATTATCGTGCGAAAAACGACGTTTTTCGTGCAAAAACAGCGTTTTTGGTGCGAAATATATGATATATGCGAGTTCTCACCATATTCATCGTTGATTTTCATGTTATTAGTTGTAATGCCAAGATAATCTAATTGACGCCGCAATATTGGTCGAGAACGCCGAAATCAGCGTTTTTCGTGCGAAAAACAACGTTTTATTGCGAAAACAGCAATTATCGTGCGAAAAACGACGTTTTTCGTGCAAAAACAGCGTTTTTGGTGCGAAATATATGATATATGCGAGTTCTCACCATATTCATCGTTGATTTTCATGTTATTAGTTGTAATGCCAAGATAATCTAATTGACGCCGCAATATTGGTCGAGAACGCCGAAATCAGCGTTTTTCGTTCGGAAAACAACGTTTTATTGCAAAATCAGGCATAATCGTGCGAAAAACGACGTTTTTCGTGCAAAAACAGCGTTTTTGGTGCGAAATATATGATATATGCGAGTTCCCACCATATTCATCGTTGATTTTCATGTTATTAGTAGTAATGCCAAGATAATCTAATTGACGCCGAAATATTGGTCGAGAACGCCGAAATCAGCGTTTTTCGTGCGAAAAACAACGTTTTATTGCGAAAACAGCAATTATCGTGCGAAAAACGACGTTTTTCGTGCAATAACAGCGTTTTTGGTGCGAAATATATGATATATGCGAGTTCTCACCATATTCATCGTTGATTTTCATGTTATTAGTTGTAATGCCAAGATAATCTAATTGACGCCGCAATATTGGTCGAAAACGCCGAAATCAGCGTTTTTCGTGCGAAAAACAACGTTTTATTGCAAAATCAGGCATAATCGTGCGAAAAACGACGTTTTTCGTGCAAAAACAGCGTTTTTGGTGCGAAATATATGATATATGCGAGTTCTCACCATATTCATTGTTGATTTTCATGTTATTAGTAGTAATGCCAAGATAATCTAATTGACGCCGTAATATTGGTCGAGAACGCCGAAATCAGCGTTTTTCGTGCGAAAAACAACGTTTTATTGCAAAATCAGGCATAATCGTGCGAAAAACGACGTTTTTCGTGCAAAAACAGCGTTTTTGGTGCGAAATATATGATATATGCGAGTTCTCACCATATTCATCGTTGATTTTCATGTTATTAGTAGTAATGCCAAGATAATCTTTTTGACGCCGCAATATTGGTCGAGAACGCCGAAATCAGCGTTTTTCGTTCGGAAAACAACGTTTTATTGCAAAATCAGGCATAATCGTGCGAAAAACGACGTTTTTCGTGCAAAAACAGCGTTTTTGGTGCGAAATATATGATATATGCGAGTTCTCACCATATTCATCGTTGATTTTCATGTTATTAGTAGTAATGCCAAGATAATCTAATTGACGCCGCAATATTGGTCGAGAACGCCGAAATCAGCGTTTTTCGTGCGAAAAACAACGTTTTATTGCGAAAACAGCAATTATCGTGCGAAAAACAACGTTTTTCGTGCAAAAACAGCGTTTTTGGTGCGAAATATATGATATATGCGAGTTGTCACCATATTCATCGTTGATTTTCATGTTATTAGTAGTAATGCCAAGATAATCTAATTGACGCCGCAATATTGGTCGAGAACGCCGAAATCAGCGTTTTTCGTGCGAAAAACAACGTTTTATTGCGAAAACAGCAATTATCGTGCGAAAAACGACGTTTTTCGTGCAAAAACAGCGTTTTTGGTGCGAAATATGATATATGCGAGTTCTCACCATATTCATCGTTGATTTTCATGTTATTAGTAGTAATGCCAAGATAATCTAATTGACGCCGCAATATTGGTCGAGAACGCCGAAATCAGCGTTTTTCGTGCGAAAAACAACGTTTTATTGCAAAATCAGGCATAATCGTGCGAAAAACGACGTTTTTTTTGCAAAAACAGCGTTTTTGGTGCGAAATATATGATATTTGCGAGTTCTCACCATATTCATCGTTGATTTTCATGTTATTAGTACTAATGCCAAGATAATCTAATTGACGCCGCAATATTGGTCGAGAACGCCGAAATCAGCGTTTTTCGTTCGAAAAACAACGTTTTATTGCAAAATCAGGCATAATCGTGCGAAAAACGATGTTTTTCGTGCAAAAACAGCGTTTTTGGTGCGAAATATATGATATATGCGAGTTCTCACCATATTCATCGTTGATTTTCATGTTATTAGTAGTAATGCCAAGATAATCTAATTGACGCCGCAATATTGGTCGAGAACGCCGAAATCAGCGTTTTTCGTTCGAAAAACAACGTTTTATTGCAAAATCAGGCATAATCGTGCGAAAAACGATGTTTTTCGTGCAAAAACAGCGTTTTTGGTGCGAAATATATGATATATGCGAGTTCTCACCATATTCATCGTTGATTTTCATGTTATTAGTTGTAATGCCAAGATAATCTAATTGACGCCGCAATATTGGTCGAAAACGCCGAAATCAGCGTTTTTCGTGCGAAAAACAACGTTTTATTGCAAAATCAGGCATAATCGTGCGAAAAACGACGTTTTTCGTGCAAAAACAGCGTTTTTGGTGCGAAATATATGATATATGCGAGTTCTCACCATATTCATTGTTGATTTTCATGTTATTAGTAGTAATGCCAAGATAATCTAATTGACGCCGTAATATTGGTCGAGAACGCCGAAATCAGCGTTTTTCGTGCGAAAAACAACGTTTTATTGCAAAATCAGGCATAATCGTGCGAAAAACGACGTTTTTCGTGCAAAAACAGCGTTTTTGGTGCGAAATATATGATATATGCGAGTTCTCACCATATTCATCGTTGATTTTCATGTTATTAGTAGTAATGCCAAGATAATCTTTTTGACGCCGCAATATTGGTCGAGAACGCCGAAATCAGCGTTTTTCGTTCGGAAAACAACGTTTTATTGCAAAATCAGGCATAATCGTGCGAAAAACGACGTTTTTCGTGCAAAAACAGCGTTTTTGGTGCGAAATATATGATATATGCGAGTTCTCACCATATTCATCGTTGATTTTCATGTTATTAGTAGTAATCCCAAGATAATCTAATTGACGCCGCAATATTGGTCGAGAACGCCGAAATCAGCGTTTTTCGTGCGAAAAACAACGTTTTATTGCGAAAACAGCAATTATCGTGCGAAAAACAACGTTTTTCGTGCAAAAACAGCGTTTTTGGTGCGAAATATATGATATATGCGAGTTGTCACCATATTCATCGTTGATTTTCATGTTATTAGTAGTAATGCCAAGATAATCTAATTGACGCCGCAATATTGGTCGAGAACGCCGAAATCAGCGTTTTTCGTGCGAAAAACAACGTTTTATTGCGAAAACAGCAATTATCGTGCGAAAAACGACGTTTTTCGTGCAAAAACAGCGTTTTTGGTGCGAAATATGATATATGCGAGTTCTCACCATATTCATCGTTGATTTTCATGTTATTAGTAGTAATGCCAAGATAATCTAATTGACGCCGCAATATTGGTCGAGAACGCCGAAATCAGCGTTTTTCGTGCGAAAAACAACGTTTTATTGCAAAATCAGGCATAATCGTGCGAAAAACGACGTTTTTTTTGCAAAAACAGCGTTTTTGGTGCGAAATATATGATATTTGCGAGTTCTCACCATATTCATCGTTGATTTTCATGTTATTAGTACTAATGCCAAGATAATTTAATTGACGCCGCAATATTGGTCGAGAACGCCGAAATCAGCGTTTTTCGTTCGAAAAACAACGTTTTATTGCAAAATCAGGCATAATCGTGCGAAAAACGATGTTTTTCGTGCAAAAACAGCGTTTTTGGTGCGAAATATATGATATATGCGAGTTCTCACCATATTCATCGTTGATTTTCATGTTATTAGTAGTAATGCCAAGATAATCTAATTGACGCCGCAATATTGGTCGAGAACGCCGAAATCAGCGTTTTTCGTTCGAAAAACAACGTTTTATTGCAAAATCAGGCATAATCGTGCGAAAAACGATGTTTTTCGTGCAAAAACAGCGTTTTTGGTGCGAAATATATGATATATGCGAGTTCTCACCATATTCATCGTTGATTTTCATGTTATTAGTTGTAATGCCAAGATAATCTAATTGACGCCGCAATATTGGTCGAAAACGCCGAAATCAGCGTTTTTCGTGCGAAAAACAACGTTTTATTGCAAAATCAGGCATAATCGTGCGAAAAACGACGTTTTTCGTGCAAAAACAGCGTTTTTGGTGCGAAATATATGATATATGCGAGTTCTCACCATATTCATTGTTGATTTTCATGTTATTAGTAGTAATGCCAAGATAATCTAATTGACGCCGTAATATTGGTCGAGAACGCCGAAATCAGCGTTTTTCGTGCGAAAAACAACGTTTTATTGCAAAATCAGGCATAATCGTGCGAAAAACGACGTTTTTCGTGCAAAAACAGCGTTTTTGGTGCGAAATATATGATATATGCGAGTTCTCACCATATTCATCGTTGATTTTCATGTTATTAGTAGTAATGCCAAGATAATCTTTTTGACGCCGCAATATTGGTCGAGAACGCCGAAATCAGCGTTTTTCGTTCGGAAAACAACGTTTTATTGCAAAATCAGGCATAATCGTGCGAAAAACGACGTTTTTCGTGCAAAAACAGCGTTTTTGGTGCGAAATATATGATATATGCGAGTTCTCACCATATTCATCGTTGATTTTCATGTTATTAGTAGTAATGCCAAGATAATCTAATTGACGCCGCAATATTGGTCGAGAACGCCGAAATCAGCGTTTTTCGTGCGAAAAACAACGTTTTATTGCGAAAACAGCAATTATCGTGCGAAAAACAACGTTTTTCGTGCAAAAACAGCGTTTTTGGTGCGAAATATATGATATATGCGAGTTGTCACCATATTCATCGTTGATTTTCATGTTATTAGTAGTAATGCCAAGATAATCTAATTGACGCCGCAATATTGGTCGAGAACGCCGAAATCAGCGTTTTTCGTGCGAAAAACAACGTTTTATTGCGAAAACAGCAATTATCGTGCGAAAAACGACGTTTTTCGTGCAAAAACAGCGTTTTTGGTGCGAAATATGATATATGCGAGTTCTCACCATATTCATCGTTGATTTTCATGTTATTAGTAGTAATGCCAAGATAATCTAATTGACGCCGCAATATTGGTCGAGAACGCCGAAATCAGCGTTTTTCGTGCGAAAAACAACGTTTTATTGCAAAATCAGGCATAATCGTGCGAAAAACGACGTTTTTTTTTGCAAAAACAGCGTTTTTGGTGCGAAATATATGATATTTGCGAGTTCTCACCATATTCATCGTTGATTTTCATGTTATTAGTACTAATGCCAAGATAATCTAATTGACGCCGCAATATTGGTCGAGAACGCCGAAATCAGCGTTTTTCGTTCGAAAAACAACGTTTTATTGCAAAATCAGGCATAATCGTGCGAAAAACGATGTTTTTCGTGCAAAAACAGCGTTTTTGGTGCGAAATATATGATATATGCGAGTTCTCACCATATTCATCGTTGATTTTCATGTTATTAGTAGTAATGCCAAGATAATCTAATTGACGCCGCAATATTGGTCGAGAACGCCGAAATCAGCGTTTTTCGTTCGGAAAACAACGTTTTATTGCAAAATCAGGCATAATCGTGCGAAAAACGACGTTTTTCGTGCAAAAACAGCGTTTTTGGTGCGAAATATATGATATATGCGAGTTCCCACCATATTCATCGTTGATTTTCATGTTATTAGTAGTAATGCCAAGATAATCTAATTGACGCCGAAATATTGGTCGAGAACGCCGAAATCAGCGTTTTTCGTGCGAAAAACAACGTTTTATTGCAAAATCAGGCATAATCGTGCGAAAAACGACGTTTTTCGTGCAAAAACAGCGTTTTTGGTGCGAAATATATGATATATGCGAGTTCTCACCATATTCATTGTTGATTTTCATGTTATTAGTAGTAATGCCAAGATAATCTAATTGACGCCGTAATATTGGTCGAGAACGCCGAAATCAGCGTTTTTCGTGCGAAAAACAACGTTTTATTGCAAAAACAGCAATTATCGTGCGAAAAACGACGTTTTTCGTGCAAAAACAGCGTTTTTGGTGCGAAATATATGATATATGCGAGTTCTCACCATATTCATCGTTGATTTTCATGTTATTAGTTGTAATGCCAAGATAATCTAATTGACGCCGCAATATTGGTCGAAAACGCCGAAATCAGCGTTTTTCGTGCGAAAAACAACGTTTTATTGCAAAATCAGGCATAATCGTGCGAAAAACGACGTTTTTCGTGCAAAAACAGCGTTTTTGGTGCGAAATATATGATATATGCGAGTTCTCACCATATTCATTGTTGATTTTCATGTTATTAGTAGTAATGCCAAGATAATCTAATTGACGCCGTAATATTGGTCGAGAACGCCGAAATCAGCGTTTTTCGTGCGAAAAACAACGTTTTATTGCAAAATCAGGCATAATCGTGCGAAAAACGACGTTTTTCGTGCAAAAACAGCGTTTTTGGTGCGAAATATATGATATATGCGAGTTCTCACCATATTCATCGTTGATTTTCATGTTATTAGTAGTAATGCCAAGATAATCTTTTTGACGCCGCAATATTGGTCGAGAACGCCGAAATCAGCGTTTTTCGTTCGGAAAACAACGTTTTATTGCAAAATCAGGCATAATCGTGCGAAAAACGACGTTTTTCGTGCAAAAACAGCGTTTTTGGTGCGAAATATATGATATATGCGAGTTCTCACCATATTCATCGTTGATTTTCATGTTATTAGTAGTAATGCCAAGATAATCTAATTGACGCCGCAATATTGGTCGAGAACGCCGAAATCAGCGTTTTTCGTGCGAAAAACAACGTTTTATTGCGAAAACAGCAATTATCGTGCGAAAAACAACGTTTTTCGTGCAAAAACAGCGTTTTTGGTGCGAAATATATGATATATGCGAGTTGTCACCATATTCATCGTTGATTTTCATGTTATTAGTAGTAATGCCAAGATAATCTAATTGACGCCGCAATATTGGTCGAGAACGCCGAAATCAGCGTTTTTCGTGCGAAAAACAACGTTTTATTGCGAAAACAGCAATTATCGTGCGAAAAACGACGTTTTTCGTGCAAAAACAGCGTTTTTGGTGCGAAATATGATATATGCGAGTTCTCACCATATTCATCGTTGATTTTCATGTTATTAGTAGTAATGCCAAGATAATCTAATTGACGCCGCAATATTGGTCGAGAACGCCGAAATCAGCGTTTTTCGTGCGAAAAACAACGTTTTATTGCAAAATCAGGCATAATCGTGCGAAAAACGACGTTTTTTTTGCAAAAACAGCGTTTTTGGTGCGAAATATATGATATTTGCGAGTTCTCACCATATTCATCGTTGATTTTCATGTTATTAGTACTAATGCCAAGATAATCTAATTGACGCCGCAATATTGGTCGAGAACGCCGAAATCAGCGTTTTTCGTTCGAAAAACAACGTTTTATTGCAAAATCAGGCATAATCGTGCGAAAAACGATGTTTTTCGTGCAAAAACAGCGTTTTTGGTGCGAAATATATGATATATGCGAGTTCTCACCATATTCATCGTTGATTTTCATGTTATTAGTAGTAATGCCAAGATAATCTAATTGACGCCGCAATATTGGTCGAGAACGCCGAAATCAGCGTTTTTCGTTCGGAAAACAACGTTTTATTGCAAAATCAGGCATAATCGTGCGAAAAACGACGTTTTTCGTGCAAAAACAGCGTTTTTGGTGCGAAATATATGATATATGCGAGTTCCCACCATATTCATCGTTGATTTTCATGTTATTAGTAGTAATGCCAAGATAATCTAATTGACGCCGAAATATTGGTCGAGAACGCCGAAATCAGCGTTTTTCGTGCGAAAAACAACGTTTTATTGCAAAATCAGGCATAATCGTGCGAAAAACGACGTTTTTCGTGCAAAAACAGCGTTTTTGGTGCGAAATATATGATATATGCGAGTTCTCACCATATTCATTGTTGATTTTCATGTTATTAGTAGTAATGCCAAGATAATCTAATTGACGCCGTAATATTGGTCGAGAACGCCGAAATCAGCGTTTTTCGTGCGAAAAACAACGTTTTATTGCAAAAACAGCAATTATCGTGCGAAAAACGACGTTTTTCGTGCAAAAACAGCGTTTTTGGTGCGAAATATATGATATATGCGAGTTCTCACCATATTCATCGTTGATTTTCATGTTATTAGTTGTAATGCCAAGATAATCTAATTGACGCCGCAATATTGGTCGAAAACGCCGAAATCAGCGTTTTTCGTGCGAAAAACAACGTTTTATTGCAAAATCAGGCATAATCGTGCGAAAAACGACGTTTTTCGTGCAAAAACAGCGTTTTTGGTGCGAAATATATGATATATGCGAGTTCTCACCATATTCATTGTTGATTTTCATGTTATTAGTAGTAATGCCAAGATAATCTAATTGACGCCGTAATATTGGTCGAGAACGCCGAAATCAGCGTTTTTCGTGCGAAAAACAACGTTTTATTGCAAAATCAGGCATAATCGTGCGAAAAACGACGTTTTTCGTGCAAAAACAGCGTTTTTGGTGCGAAATATATGATATATGCGAGTTCTCACCATATTCATCGTTGATTTTCATGTTATTAGTAGTAATGCCAAGATAATCTAATTGACGCCGCAATATTGGTCGAGAACGCCGTAATCAGCGTTTTTGTGCGAAAAACAACGTTTTATTGCGAAAACAGCAATTATCGTGCGAAAAACAACGTTTTTCGTGCAAAAACAGCGTTTTTGGTGCGAAATATATGATATATGCGAGTTGTCACCATATTCATCGTTGATTTTCATGTTATTAGTAGTAATGCCAAGATAATCTAATTGACGCCGCAATATTGGTCGAGAACGCCGAAATCAGCGTTTTTCGTGCGAAAAACAACGTTTTATTGCGAAAACAGCAATTATCGTGCGAAAAACAACGTTTTTCGTGCAAAAACAGCGTTTTTGGTGCGAAATATATGATATATGCGAGTTGTCACCATATTCATCGTTGATTTTCATGTTATTAGTAGTAATGCCAAGATAATCTAATTGACGCCGCAATATTGGTCGAGAACGCCGAAATCAGCGTTTTTCGTGCGAAAAACAACGTTTTATTGCGAAAACAGCAATTATCGTGCGAAAAACGACGTTTTTCGTGCAAAAACAGCGTTTTTGGTGCGAAATATGATATATGCGAGTTCTCACCATATTCATCGTTGATTTTCATGTTATTAGTAGTAATGCCAAGATAATCTAATTGACGCCGCAATATTGGTCGAGAACGCCGAAATCAGCGTTTTTCGTGCGAAAAACAACGTTTTATTGCAAAATCAGGCATAATCGTGCGAAAAACGACGTTTTTTTTTGCAAAAACAGCGTTTTTGGTGCGAAATATATGATATATGCGAGTTCTCACCATATTCATCGTTGATTTTCATGTTATTAGTACTAATGCCAAGATAATCTAATTGACGCCGCAATATTGGTCGAGAACGCCGAAATCAGCGTTTTTCGTTCGAAAAACAACGTTTTATTGCAAAATCAGGCATAATCGTGCGAAAAACGATGTTTTTCGTGCAAAAACAGCGTTTTTGGTGCGAAATATATGATATATGCGAGTTCTCACCATATTCATCGTTGATTTTCATGTTATTAGTAGTAATGCTAAGATAATCTAATTGACGCCAAAATATTGGTCGAGAACGCCGAAATCAGCGTTTTTCGTGCGAAAAACAACGTTTTATTGCGAAAACAGCAATTATCGTGCGAAAAACGACGTTTTTCGTGCAAAAACAGCGTTTTTGGTGCGAAATATATGATATATGCGAGTTCTCACCATATTCATCGTTGATTTTCATGTTATTAGTAGTAATGCCAAGATAATCTAATTGACGCCGCAATATTGGTCGAGAACGCCGAAATCAGCGTTTTTCGTGCGAAAAACAACGTTTTATTGCAAAATCAGGCATAATCGTGCGAAAAACGACGTTTTTCGTGCAAAAACAGCGTTTTTGGTGCGAAATATATGATATATGCGAGTTCTCACCATATTCATCGTTGATTTTCATGTTATTAGTAGTAATGCCAAGATAATCTAATTGACGCCGCAATATTGGTCGAGAACGCCGAAATCAGCGTTTTTCGTGCGAAAAACAACGTTTTATTGCGAAAACAGCAATTATCGTGCGAAAAACAACGTTTTTCGTGCAAAAACAGCGTTTTTGGTGCGAAATATATGATATATGCGAGTTGTCATCATATTCATCGTTGATTTTCATGTTATTAGTAGTAATGCTAAGATAATCTAATTGACGCCAAAATATTGGTCGAGAACGCCGAAATCAGCGTTTTTCGTGCGAAAAACAACGTTTTATTGCGAAAACAGCAATTATCGTGCGAAAAACGACGTTTTTCGTGCAAAAACAGCGTTTTTGGTGCGAAATATATGATATATGCGAGTTCTCACCATATTCATCGTTGATTTTCATGTTATTAGTAGTAATGCCAAGATAATCTAATTGACGCCGCAATATTGGTCGAGAACGCCGAAATCAGCGTTTTTCGTGCGAAAAACAACGTTTTATTGCAAAATCAGGCATAATCGTGCGAAAAACGACGTTTTTCGTGCAAAAACAGCGTTTTTGGTGCGAAATATATGATATATGCGAGTTCTCACCATATTCATTGTTGATTTTCATGTTATTAGTAGTAATGCCAAGATAATCTAATTGACGCCGTAATATTGGTCGAGAACGCCGAAATCAGCGTTTTTCGTGCGAAAAACAACGTTTTATTGCGAAAACAGCAATTATCGTGCGAAAAACGACGTTTTTCGTGCAAAAACAGCGTTTTTGGTGCGAAATATATGATATATGCGAGTTCTCACCATATTCATCGTTGATTTTCATGTTATTAGTTGTAATGCCAAGATAATCTAATTGACGCCGCAATATTGGTCGAAAACGCCGAAATCAGCGTTTTTCGTGCGAAAAACAACGTTTTATTGCAAAATCAGGCATAATCGTGCGAAAAACGACGTTTTTCGTGCAAAAACAGCGTTTTTGGTGCGAAATATATGATATATGCGAGTTCTCACCATATTCATTGTTGATTTTCATGTTATTAGTAGTAATGCCAAGATAATCTAATTGACGCCGTAATATTGGTCGAGAACGCCGAAATCAGCGTTTTTCGTGCGAAAAACAACGTTTTATTGCAAAATCAGGCATAATCGTGCGAAAAACGACGTTTTTCGTGCAAAAACAGCGTTTTTGGTGCGAAATATATGATATATGCGAGTTCTCACCATATTCATCGTTGATTATTATGTTATTAGTAGTAATGCCAAGATAATCTTTTTGACGCCGCAATATTGGTCGAGAACGCCGAAATCAGCGTTTTTCGTTCGGAAAACAACGTTTTATTGCAAAATCAGGCATAATCGTGCGAAAAACGACGTTTTTCGTGCAAAAACAGCGTTTTTGGTGCGAAATATATGATATATGCGAGTTCTCACCATATTCATCGTTGATTTTCATGTTATTAGTAGTAATGCCAAGATAATCTAATTGACGCCGCAATATTGGTCGAGAACGCCGAAATCAGCGTTTTTCGTGCGAAAAACAACGTTTTATTGCGAAAACAGCAATTATCGTGCGAAAAACAACGTTTTTCGTGCAAAAACAGCGTTTTTGGTGCGAAATATATGATATATGCGAGTTGTCACCATATTCATCGTTGATTTTCATGTTATTAGTAGTAATGCCAAGATAATCTAATTGACGCCGCAATATTGGTCGAGAACGCCGAAATCAGCGTTTTTCGTGCGAAAAACAACGTTTTATTGCGAAAACAGCAATTATCGTGCGAAAAACGACGTTTTTCGTGCAAAAACAGCGTTTTTGGTGCGAAATATGATATATGCGAGTTCTCACCATATTCATCGTTGATTTTCATGTTATTAGTAGTAATGCCAAGATAATCTAATTGACGCCGCAATATTGGTCGAGAACGCCGAAATCAGCGTTTTTCGTGCGAAAAACAACGTTTTATTGCAAAATCAGGCATAATCGTGCGAAAAACGACGTTTTTTTTGCAAAAACAGCGTTTTTGGTGCGAAATATATGATATATGCGAGTTCTCACCATATTCATCGTTGATTTTCATGTTATTAGTACTAATGCCAAGATAATCTAATTGACGCCGCAATATTGGTCGAGAACGCCGAAATCAGCGTTTTTCGTTCGAAAAACAACGTTTTATTGCAAAATCAGGCATAATCGTGCGAAAAACGATGTTTTTCGTGCAAAAACAGCGTTTTTGGTGCGAAATATATGATATATGCGAGTTCTCACCATATTCATCGTTGATTTTCATGTTATTAGTAGTAATGCTAAGATAATCTAATTGACGCCAAAATATTGGTCGAGAACGCCGAAATCAGCGTTTTTCGTGCGAAAAACAACGTTTTATTGCGAAAACAGCAATTATCGTGCGAAAAACGACGTTTTTCGTGCAAAAACAGCGTTTTTGGTGCGAAATATATGATATATGCGAGTTCTCACCATATTCATCGTTGATTTTCATGTTATTAGTAGTAATGCCAAGATAATCTAATTGACGCCGCAATATTGGTCGAGAACGCCGAAATCAGCGTTTTTCGTGCGAAAAACAACGTTTTATTGCAAAATCAGGCATAATCGTGCGAAAAACGACGTTTTTCGTGCAAAAACAGCGTTTTTGGTGCGAAATATATGATATATGCGAGTTCTCACCATATTCATCGTTGATTTTCATGTTATTAGTAGTAATGCCAAGATAATCTAATTGACGCCGCAATATTGGTCGAGAACGCCGAAATCAGCGTTTTTCGTGCGAAAAACAACGTTTTATTGCGAAAACAGCAATTATCGTGCGAAAAACAACGTTTTTCGTGCAAAAACAGCGTTTTTGGTGCGAAATATATGATATATGCGAGTTGTCATCATATTCATCGTTGATTTTCATGTTATTAGTAGTAATGCCAAGATAATCTAATTGACGCCGCAATATTGGTCGAGAATGCCGAAATCAGCGTTTTTCGTGCGAAAAACAACGTTTTATTGCGAAAACAGCAATTATCGTGCGAAAAACGACGTTTTTCGTGCAAAAACAGCGTTTTTGGTGCGAATTATATTATATATGCGAGTTCTCACCATATTCATCGTTGATTTTCATGTTATTAGTAGTAATGCCAAGATAATCTAATTGACGCCGCAATATTGGTCGAGAACGCCGAAATCAGCGTTTTTCGTTCGGAAAACAACGTTTTATTGCAAAATCAGGCATAATCGTGCGAAAAACGACGTTTTTCGTGCAAAAACAGCGTTTTTGGTGCGAAATATATGATATATGCGAGTTCTCACCATATTCATTGTTGATTTTCATGTTATTAGTAGTAATGCCAAGATAATCTAATTGACGCCGTAATATTGGTCGAGAACGCCGAAATCAGCGTTTTTCGTGCGACAAACAACGTTTTATTGCGAAAACAGCAATTATCGTGCGAAAAACGACGTTTTTCGTGCAAAAACAGCGTTTTTGGTGCGAAATATATGATATATGCGAGTTCTCACCATATTCATCGTTGATTTTCATGTAATTAGTTGTAATGCCAAGATAATCTAATTGACGCCGCAATATTGGTCGAAAACGCCGAAATCAGCGTTTTTCGTGCGAAAAACAACGTTTTATAGCAAAATCAGGCATAATCGTTCGAAAAACGACGTTTTTCGTGCAAAAACAGCGTTTTTGGTGCGAAATATATGATATATGCGAGTTCTCACCATATTCATCGTTGATTTTCATGTTATTAGTAGTAATGCCAAGATAATCTAATTGACGCCGCAATATTGGTCGAGAACGCCGAAATCAGCGTTTTTCGTTCGGAAAACAACGTTTTATTGCAAAATCAGGCATAATCGTGCGAAAAACAACGTTTTTCGTGCAAAAACAGCGTTTTTGGTGCGAAATATATGATATATGCGAGTTCCCACCATATTCATCGTTGATTTTCATGTTATTAGTAGTAATGCCAAGATAATCTAATTGACGCCGAAATATTGGTCGAGAACGCCGAAATCAGCGTTTTTCGTGCGACAAACAACGTTTTATTGCAAAATCAGGCATAATCGTGCGAAAAACGACGTTTTTCGTGCAAAAACAGCGTTTTTGGTGCGAAATATATGATATATGCGAGTTCCCACCATATTCATCGTTGATTTTCATGTTATTAGTAGTAATGCCAAGATAATCTAATTGACGCCGCAATATTGGTCGAGGACGCCGAAATCAGCGTTTTTCGTTCGGAAAACAACGTTTTATTGCAAAATCAGGCATAATCGTGCGAAAAACGACGTTTTTCGTGCAAAAACAGCGTTTTTGGTGCGAAATATATGATATATGCGAGTTCTCACCATATTCATCGTTGATTTTCAAGTTATTAGTAGTAATGCCAAGATAATCTAATTGACGCCGCAATATTGGTCGAAAACGCCAAAATCAGCGTTTTTCGTGCGAAAAACAACGTTTTATTGCAAAATCAGGCATAATCGTGCGAAAAACGACGTTTTTCGTGCAAAAACAGCGTTTTTGGTGCGAAATATATGATATATGCGAGTTCTCACCATATTCATCGTTGATTTTCATGTTATTAGTAGTAATGCCAAGATAATCTAATTGACGCCGCAATATTGGTCGAGAACGCCGAAATCAGCGTTTTTCGTGCGAAAAACAACGTTTTATTGCGAAAACAGCAATTATCGTGCGAAAAACGACGTTTTTCGTGCAAAAACAGCGTTTTTGGTGCGAAATATATTATATATGCGAGTTCTCACCATATTCATCGTTGATTTTCATGTTATTAGTAGTAATGCCAAGATAATCTAATTGACGCCGCAATATTGGTCGAGAACGCCGAAATCAGCGTTTTTCGTGCGAAAAACAACGTTTTATTGCGAAAACAGCAATTATCGTGCGAAAAACGACGTTTTTCGTGCAAAAACAGCGTTTTTGGTGCGAAATATATGATATATGCGAGTTCTCACCATATTCATCGTTGATTTTCATGTTATTAGTAGTAATGCCAAGATAATCTAATTGACGCCGCAATATTGGTCGAGAACGCCGAAATCAGCGTTTTTCGTTCGGAAAACAACGTTTTATTGCAAAATCAGGCATAATCGTGCGAAAAACGACGTTTTTCGTGCAAAAACAGCGTTTTTGGTGCGAAATATATGATATATGCGAGTTCTCACCATATTCATTGTTGATTTTCATGTTATTAGTAGTAATGCCAAGATAATCTAATTGACGCCGTAATATTGGTCGAGAACGCCGAAATCAGCGTTTTTCGTGCGACAAACAACGTTTTATTGCGAAAACAGCAATTATCGTGCGAAAAACGACGTTTTTCGTGCAAAAACAGCGTTTTTGGTGCGAAATATATGATATATGCGAGTTCTCACCATATTCATCGTTGATTTTCATGTAATTAGTTGTAATGCCAAGATAATCTAATTGACGCCGCAATATTGGTCGAAAACGCCGAAATCAGCGTTTTTCGTGCGAAAAACAACGTTTTATAGCAAAATCAGGCATAATCGTTCGAAAAACGACGTTTTTCGTGCAAAAACAGCGTTTTTGGTGCGAAATATATGATATATGCGAGTTCTCACCATATTCATCGTTGATTTTCATGTTATTAGTAGTAATGCCAAGATAATCTAATTGACGCCGCAATATTGGTCGAGAACGCCGAAATCAGCGTTTTTCGTTCGGAAAACAACGTTTTATTGCAAAATCAGGCATAATCGTGCGAAAAAACGACGTTTTTCGTGCAAAAACAGCGTTTTTGGTGCGAAATATATGATATATGCGAGTTCCCACCATATTCATCGTTGATTTTCATGTTATTAGTAGTAATGCCAAGATAATCTAATTGACGCCGAAATATTGGTCGAGAACGCCGAAATCAGCGTTTTTCGTGCGACAAACAACGTTTTATTGCAAAATCAGGCATAATCGTGCGAAAAACGACGTTTTTCGTGCAAAAACAGCGTTTTTGGTGCGAAATATATGATATATGCGAGTTCCCACCATATTCATCGTTGATTTTCATGTTATTAGTAGTAATGCCAAGATAATCTAATTGACGCCGCAATATTGGTCGAGAACGCCGAAATCAGCGTTTTTCGTTCGGAAAACAACGTTTTATTGCAAAATCAGGCATAATCGTGCGAAAAACGACGTTTTTCGTGCAAAAACAGCGTTTTTGGTGCGAAATATATGATATATGCGAGTTCTCACCATATTCATCGTTGATTTTCATGTTATTAGTAGTAATGCCAAGATAATCTAATTGACGCCGCAATATTGGTCGAAAACGCCAAAATCAGCGTTTTTCGTGCGAAAAACAACGTTTTATTGCAAAATCAGGCATAATCGTGCGAAAAACGACGTTTTTCGTGCAAAAACAGCGTTTTTGGTGCGAAATATATGATATATGCGAGTTCTCACCATATTCATCGTTGATTTTCATGTTATTAGTAGTAATGCCAAGATAATCTAATTGACGCCGCAATATTGGTCGAGAACGCCGAAATCAGCGTTTTTCGTGCGAAAAACAACGTTTTATTGCGAAAACAGCAATTATCGTGCGAAAAACAACGTTTTTCGTGCAAAAACAGCGTATTTGGTGCGAAATATATGATATATGCGAGTTGTCACCATATTCAACGTTGATTTTCATGTTATTAGTAGTAATGCCAAGATAATCTAATTGACGCCGCAATATTGGTCGAGAACGCCGAAATCAGCGTTTTTCGTGCGAAAAACAACGTTTTATTGCGAAAACAGCAATTATCGTGCGAAAAACGACGTTTTTCGTGCAAAAACAGCGTTTTTGGTGCGAAATATGTGATATATGCGAGTTCTCACCATATTCATCGTTGATTTTCATGTTATTAGTAGTAATGCCAAGATAATCTAATTGACGCCACAATATTGGTCGAGAACGCCGAAATCAGCGTTTTTCGTTCGGAAAACAACGTTTTATTGCAAAATCAGGCATAATCGTGCGAAAAACGACGTTTTTCGTGCAAAAACAGCGTTTTTGGTGCGAAATATATGATATATGCGAGTTCCCACCATATTCATCGTTGATTTTCATGTTATTAGTAGTAATGCCAAGATAATCTAATTGACGCCGAAATATTGGTCGAGAACGCCGAAATCAGCGTTTTTCGTGCGACAAACAACGTTTTATTGCGAAAACAGCAATTATCGTGCGAAAAACGACGTTTTTCGTGCAAAAACAGCGTTTTTGGTGCGAAATATATGATATATGCGAGTTCTCACCATATTCATCGTTGATTTTCATGTTATTAGTTGTAATGCCAAGATAATCTAATTGACGCCGCAATATTGGTCGAAAACGCCGAAATCAGCGTTTTTCGTGCGAAAAACAACGTTTTATTGCAAAATCAGGCATAATCGTGCGAAAAACGACGTTTTTCGTGCAAAAACAGCGTTTTTGGTGCGAAATATATGATATATGCGAGTTCTCACCATATTCATTGTTGATTTTCATGTTATTAGTGGTAATGCTAAGATAATCTAATTGACGCCGTAATATTGGTCGAGAACGCCGAAATCAGCGTTTTTCGTGCGAAAAACAACGTTTTATTGCAAAATCAGGCATAATCGTGCGAAAAACGACGTTTTTCGTGCAAAAACAGCGTTTTTGGTGCGAAATATATGATATATGCGAGTTCTCACCATATTCATCGTTGATTTTCATGTTATTAGTAGTAATGCCAAGATAATCTTATTGACGCCGCAATATTGGTCGAGAACGCCGAAATCAGCGTTTTTCGTTCGGAAAACAACGTTTTATTGCAAAATCAGGCATAATCGTGCGAAAAACGACGTTTTTCGTGCAAAAACAGCGTTTTTGGTGCGAAATATATCAGTAATGCCAAGATAATCTAATTGACGCCGCAATATTGGTCGAGAACGCCGAAATCAGCGTTTTTCGTGCGAAAAACAACGTTTTATTGCAAAATCAGGCATAATCGTGCGAAAAACGACGTTTTTCGTGCAAAAACAGCGTTTTTGGTGCGAAATATATGATATATGCGAGTTCTCACCATATTCATCGTTGATTTTCATATTATTAGTAGTAATGCCAAGATAATCTAATTGACGCCGCAATATTGGTCGAGAACGCCGAAATCAGCGTTTTTCGTGCGAAAAACAACGTTTTATTGCGAAAACAGCAATTATCGTGCGAAAAACGACGTTTTTCGGGCAAAAACAGCGTTTTTGGTGCGAAATATATGATATATGCGAGTTCTCACCATATTCATCGTTGATTTTCATGTTATTAGTAGTAATGCCAAGATAATCTAATTGACGCCGAAATATTGGTCGAGAACGCCGAAATCAGCGTTTTTCGTGCGACAAACAACGTTTTATTGCGAAAACAGCAATTATCGTGCGAAAAACGACGTTTTTCGTGCAAAAACAGCGTTTTTGGTGCGAAATATATGATATATGCGAGTTCTCACCATATTCATCGTTGATTTTCATGTTATTAGTAGTAATGCCAAGATAATCTAATTGACGCCGCAATATTGGTCGAGAACGCCGAAATCAGCGTTTTTCGTTCGGAAAACAACGTTTTATTACAAAATCAGGCATAATCGTGCGAAAAACGACGTTTTTCGTGCAAAAACAGCGTTTTTGGTGCGAAATATATAGTAATGCCAAGATAATCTAATTGACGCCGCAATATTGGTCGAGAACGCCGAAATCAGCGTTTTTCGTGCGAAAAACAACGTTTTATTGCAAAGTCAGGCATAATCGTGCGAAAAACGACGTTTTTTGTGCTAAAACAGCGTTTTTGGTGCGAAATATATGATATATGCGAGTTCTCACCATATTCATCGTTGATTTTCATGTTATTAGTAGTAATGCCAAGATAATCTAATTGACGCCGCAATATTGGTCGAGAACGCCGAAATCAGCGTTTTTCGTGCGAAAAACAACGTTTTATTGCAAAATCAGGCATAATCGTGCGAAAAACGACGTTTTTCGTGCAAAAACAGCGTTTTGGTGCGAAATATATGATATATGCGAGTTCTCACCATATTCATCGTTGATTTTCATGTTATTAGTAGTAATGCCAAGATAATCTAATTGACGCCGTAATATTGGTCGAGAACGCCGAAATCAGCGTTTTTCGTGCGAAAAACAACGTTTTATTGCGAAAACAGCAATTATCGTGCGAAAAACGACGTTTTTCGTGCAAAAACAGCGTTTTTGGTGCGAAATATATGATATATGCGAGTTCTCACCATATTCATCGTTGATTTTCATGTTATTAGTAGTAATGCCAAGATAATCTAATTGACGCCGCAATATTGGTCGAGAACGCCGAAATCAGCGTTTTTCGTTCGGAAAACAACGTTTTATTGCAAAATCAGGCATAATCGTGCGAAAAACGACGTTTTTCGTGCAAAAACAGCGTTTTTGGTGCGAAATATATGATATATGCGAGTTCTCACCATATTCATCGTTGATTTTCATGTTATTAGTAGTAATGCCAAGATAATCTAATTGACGCCGCAATATTGGTCGAAAACGCCAAAATCAGCGTTTTTCGTGCGAAAAACAACGTTTTATTGCAAAATCAGGCATAATCGTGCGAAAAACGACGTTTTTCGTGCAAAAACAGCGTTTTTGGTGCGAAATATATGATATATGCGAGTTCTCACCATATTCATCGTTGATTTTCATGTTATTAGTAGTAATGCCAAGATAATCTAATTGACGCCGCAATATTGGTCGAGAACGCCGAAATCAGCGTTTTTCGTGCGAAAAACAACGTTTTATTGCGAAAACAGCAATTATCGTGCGAAAAACAACGTTTTTCGTGCAAAAACAGCGTATTTGGTGCGAAATATATGATATATGCGAGTTGTCACCATATTCAACGTTGATTTTCATGTTATTAGTAGTAATGCCAAGATAATCTAATTGACGCCGCAATATTGGTCGAGAACGCCGAAATCAGCGTTTTTCGTGCGAAAAACAACGTTTTATTGCGAAAACAGCAATTATCGTGCGAAAAACGACGTTTTTCGTGCAAAAACAGCGTTTTTGGTGCGAAATATGTGATATATGCGAGTTCTCACCATATTCATCGTTGATTTTCATGTTATTAGTAGTAATGCCAAGATAATCTAATTGACGCCACAATATTGGTCGAGAACGCCGAAATCAGCGTTTTTCGTTCGGAAAAAAACGTTTTATTGCAAAATCAGGCATAATCGTGCGAAAAACGACGTTTTTCGTGCAAAAACAGCGTTTTTGGTGCGAAATATATGATATATGCGAGTTCCCACCATATTCATCGTTGATTTTCATGTTATTAGTAGTAATGCCAAGATAATCTAATTGACGCCGCAATATTGGTCGAGAACGCCGAAATCAGCGTTTTTCGTGCGAAAAACAACGTTTTATTGCGAAAACAGCAATTATCGTGCGAAAAACGACGTTTTTCGGGCAAAAACAGCGTTTTTGGTGCGAAATATATGATATATGCGAGTTCTCACCATATTCATCGTTGATTTTCATGTTATTAGTAGTAATGCCAAGATAATCTAATTGACGCCGAAATATTGGTCGAGAACGCCGAAATCAGCGTTTTTCGTGCGACAAACAACGTTTTATTGCGAAAACAGCAATTATCGTGCGAAAAACGACGTTTTTCGTGCAAAAACAGCGTTTTTGGTGCGAAATATATGATATATGCGAGTTCTCACCATATTCATCGTTGATTTTCATGTTATTAGTAGTAATGCCAAGATAATCTAATTGACGCCGCAATATTGGTCGAGAACGCCGAAATCAGCGTTTTTCGTTCGGAAAACAACGTTTTATTACAAAATCAGGCATAATCGTGCGAAAAACGACGTTTTTCGTGCAAAAACAGCGTTTTTGGTGCGAAATATATAGTAATGCCAAGATAATCTAATTGACGCCGCAATATTGGTCGAGAACGCCGAAATCAGCGTTTTTCGTGCGAAAAACAACGTTTTATTGCAAAGTCAGGCATAATCGTGCGAAAAACGACGTTTTTCGTGCAAAAACAGCGTTTTTGATGCGAAATATATGATATATGCGAGTTCTCACCATATTCATCGTTGATTTTCATGTTATTAGTAGTAATGCCAAGATAATCTAATTGACGCCGTAATATTGGTCGAGAACGCCGAAATCAGCGTTTTTCGTGCGAAAAACAACGTTTTATTGCGAAAACAGCAATTATCGTGCGAAAAACGACGTTTTTCGTGCAAAAACAGCGTTTTTGGTGCGAAATATATGATATATGCGAGTTCTCACCATATTCATCGTTGATTTTCATGTTATTAGTACTAATGCCAAGATAATCTAATTGACGCCGCAATATTGGTCGAGAACGCCGAAATCAGCGTTTTTCGTTCGAAAAACAACGTTTTATTGCAAAATCAGGCATAATCGTGCGAAAAACGACGTTTTTCGTGCAAAAACAGCGTTTTTGGTGCGAAATATATGATATATGCAAGTTCTCACCATAATCATCGTTGATTTTCATGTTATTAGTAGTAATGCCAAGATAATCTAATTGACGCCGAAATCAGCGTTTTTCGGGCGAAAAACAACGTTTTATTGCGAAAACAGCAATTATCGTGCGAAAAACGACGTTTTTCGTGCAAAAACAGCGTTTTTGGTGCGAAATATATGATATATGCGAGTTCTCACCATATTCATCGTTGATTTTCATGTTATTAGTACTAATGCCAAGATAATCTAATTGACGCCGCAATATTGGTCGAGAACGCCGAAATCAGCGTTTTTCGTTCGAAAAACAACGTTTTATTGCAAAATCAGGCATAATCGTGCGAAAAACGACGTTTTTCGTGCAAAAACAGCGTTTTTGGTGCGAAATATATGATATATGCAAGTTCTCACCATATTCATCGTTGATTTTCATGTTATTAGTAGTAATGCCAAGATAATCTAATTGACGCCGTAATATTGGTCGAGAACGCCGAAATCAGCGTTTTTCGTGCGAAAAACAACGTTTTATTGCGAAAACAGCAATTATCGTGCGAAAAACGACGTTTTTCGTGCAAAAACAGCGTTTTTGGTGCGAAATGTATGATATATGCGAGTTCTCACCATATTCATCGTTGATTTTCATGTTATTAGTAGTAATGCCCAGATAATCTAATTGACGCCGAAATATTGGTCGAGAACGCCGAAATCAGCGTTTTTCGTGCGAAAAACAACGTTTTATTGCGAAAACAGCAATTATCGTGCGAAAAACGACGTTTTTCGTGCAAAAACAGCGTTTTTGGTGCGAAATATATGATATATGCGAGTTCTCACCATATTCATCGTTGATTTTCATGTTATTAGTAGTAATGCCAAGATAATCTAATTGACGCCGCAATATTGGTCGAGAACGCCGAAATCAGCGTTTTTCGTGCGAAAAACCACGTTTTATTGCAAAATCAGGCATAATCGTGCGAAAAACGACGTTTTTCGTGCAAAAACAGCGTTTTTGGTGCGAAATATATGATATATGCGAGTTCTCACCATATTCATCGTTGATTTTCATGTTATTAGTAGTAATGCCAAGATAATCTAATTGACGCCGCAATATTGGTCGAGAACGCTGAAATCAGCGTTTTTCGTGCAAAAAACAACGTTTTATTGCAAAATCAGGCATAATCGTGCGAAAAACGACGTTTTTCGTGCAAAAACAGCGTTTTTGGTGCGAAATATATGATATATGCGAGTTCTCACCATATTCATCGTTGATTTTCATGTTATTAGTAGTAATGCCAAGATAATCTAATTGACGCCGTAATATTGGTCGAGAACGCCGAAATCAGCGTTTTTCGTGCGAAAAACAACGTTTTATTGCGAAAACAGCAATTATCGTGCGAAAAACGACGTTTTTCGTGCAAAAACAGCGTTTTTGGTGCGAAATATATGATATATGCGAGTTCTCACCATATTCATCGTTGATTTTCATGTTATTAGTAGTAATGCCAAGATAATCTAATTGACGCCGAAATATTGGTCGAGAACGCCGAAATCAGCGTTTTTCGTGCGAAAAACAACGTTTTATTGCGAAAACAGCAATTATCGTGCGAAAAACGACGTTTTTCGTGCAAAAACAGCGTTTTTGGTGCGAAATATATGATATATGCGAGTTCTCACCATATTCATCGTTGATTTTCATGTTATTAGTAGTAATGCCAAGATAATCTAATTGACGCCGCAATATTGGTCGAGAACGCCGAAATCAGCGTTTTTCGTGCGAAAAACCACGTTTTATTGCAAAATCAGGCATAATCGTGCGAAAAACGACGTTTTTCGTGCAAAAACAGCGTTTTTGGTGCGAAATATATGATATATGCGAGTTCTCACCATATTCATCGTTGATTTTCATGTTATTAGTAGTAATGCCAAGATAATCTAATTGACGCCGCAATATTGGTCGAGAACGCCGAAATCAGCGTTTTTCGTGCGAAAAACAACGTTTTATTGCAAAATCAGGCATAATCGTGCGAAAAACGACGTTTTTTGTGCAAAAACAGCGTTTTTGGTGCGAAATATATGATATATGCGAGTTGTCACCATATTCATCGTTGATTTTCATGTTATTAGTAGTAATGCCAAGATAATCTAATTGACGCCGCAATATTGGTCGAGAACGCCGAAATCAGCGTTTTTGGTGCGAAAAACAACGTTTTATTGCGAAAACAGCAATTATCGTGCGAAAAACCAAGTTTTTCGTGCAAAAACAGCGTTTTTGGTGCGAAATAC
This sequence comes from Aleochara curtula, assembly GCA_963978815.1. Taxonomy (NCBI): domain Eukaryota; kingdom Metazoa; phylum Arthropoda; class Insecta; order Coleoptera; family Staphylinidae; genus Aleochara; species Aleochara curtula. Next base: position 12,863,499 of record OZ022219.1, on the reverse strand, counting down.
ATATATGATATATGCGAGTTCTCACCATATTCATCGTTGATTTTCATGTTATTAGTAGTAATGCCAAGATAATCTAATTGACGCCGCAATATTGGTCGAGAACGCCGAAATCAGCGTTTTTCGTTCGAAAAACAACGTTTTATTGCAAAATCAGGCATAATCGTGCGAAAAACGACGTTTTTCGTGCAAAAACAGAGTTTTTGGTGCGAAATATATGATATATGCGAGTTCTCACCATATTCATCGTTGATTTTCATGTTATTAGTAGTAATGCCAAGATAATCTAATTGACGCCGCAATATTGGTCGAGAACGCCGAAATCAGCGTTTTTCGTGCGAAAAACAACGTTTTATTGCGAAAACAGCAATTATCGTGCGAAAAACGACGTTTTTCGTGCAAAAACAGCGTTTTTGGTGCGAAATATATGATATATGCGAGTTCTCACCATATTCATCGTTGATTTTCATGTTATTAGTAGTAATGCCAAGATAATCTAATTGACGCCGCAATATTGGTCGAGAACGCCGAAATCAGCGTTTTTCGTGCGAAAAACAACGTTTTATTGCGAAAACAGCAATTATCGTGCGAAAAACGACGTTTTTCGTGCAAAAACAGCGTTTTTGGTGCGAAATATATGATATATGCGAGTTCTGACCATATTCATCGTTGATTTTCATGTTATTAGTAGTAATGCCAAGATAATCTAATTGACGCCGCAATATTGGTCGAGAACGCCGAAATCAGCGTTTTTCGTGCGAAAAACAACGTTTTATTGCAAAATCAGGCATAATCGTGCGAAAAACGACGTTTTTCGTGCAAAAACAGCGTTTTTGGTGCGAAATATATGATATATGCGAGTTCTCACCATATTCATCGTTGATTTTCATGTTATTAGTAGTAATGCCAAGATAATCTAATTGACGCCGTAATATTGGTCGAGAACGCCGAAATCAGCGTTTTTCGTGCGAAAAACAACGTTTTATTGCGAAAACAGCAATTATCGTGCGAAAAACGACGTTTTTCGTGCAAAAACAGCGTTTTTGGTGCGAAATATATGATATATGCGAGTTCTCACCATATTCATCGTTGATTTTCATGTTATTAGTAGTAATGCCAAGATAATCTAATTGACGCCGAAATATTGGTCGAGAACGCCGAAATCAGCGTTTTTCGTGCGAAAAACAACATTTTATTGCGAAAACAGCAATTATCGTGCGAAAAACGACGTTTTTCGTGCAAAAACAGCGTTTTTGGTGCGAAATATATGATATATGCGAGTTCTCACCATATTCATCGTTGATTTTCATGTTATTAGTAGTAATGCCAAGATAATCTAATTGACGCCGCAATATTGGTCGAGAACGCCGAAATCAGCGTTTTTCGTGCGAAAAACCACGTTTTATTGCAAAATCAGGCATAATCGTGCGAAAAACGACGTTTTTCGTGCAAAAACAGCGTTTTTGGTGCGAAATATATGATATATGCGAGTTCTCACCATATTCATCGTTGATTTTCATGTTATTAGTAGTAATGCCAAGATAATCTAATTGACGCCGCAATATTGGTCGAGAACGCCGAAATCAGCGTTTTTCGTGCGAAAAACAACGTTTTATTGCAAAATCAGGCATAATCGTGCGAAAAACGACGTTCTTCGTGCAAAAACAGCGTTTTTGGTGCGAAATATGTGATATATGCGAGTTCTCACCATATTCATCGTTGATTTTCATGTTATTAGTAGTAATGCCAAGATAATCTAATTGACGCCGCAATATTGGTCGAGAACCCCGAAATCAGCGTTTTTCGTGCGAAAAACAACGTTTTATTGCAAAATCAGGCATAATCGTGCGAAAAACGACGTTTTTTGTGCAAAAACAGCGTTTTTGGTGCGAAATATATGATATATGCGAGTTGTCACCATATTCATCGTTGATTTTCATGTTATTAGTAGTAATGCCAAGATAATCTAATTGACGCCGCAATATTGGTCGAGAACGCCGAAATCAGCGTTTTTGGTGCGAAAAACAACGTTTTATTGCGAAAACAGCAATTATCGTGCGAAAAACCAAGTTTTTCGTGCAAAAACAGCGTTTTTGGTGCGAAATACATATATGATATATGCGAGTTCTCACCATATTCATCGTTGATTTTCATGTTATTAGTAGTAATGCCAAGATAATCTAATTGACGCCGCAATATTGGTCGAGAACGCCGAAATCAGCGTTTTTCGTTCGAAAAACAACGTTTTATTGCAAAATCAGGCATAATCGTGCGAAAAACGACGTTTTTCGTGCAAAAACAGCGTTTTTGGTGCGAAATATATGATATATGCGAGTTCTCACCATATTCATCGTTGATTTTCATGTTATTAGTAGTAATGCCAAGATAATCTAATTGACGCCGAAATATTGGTCGAGAACGCCGAAATCAGCGTTTTTCGTGCGAAAAACAACGTTTTAATGCGAAAACAGCAATTATCGTGCGAAAAACGACGTTTTTCGTGCAAAAACAGCGTTTTTGGTGCGAAATATATGATATATGCGAGTTCTCACCATATTCATCGTTGATTTTCATGTTATTAGTAGTAATGCCAAGATAATCTAATTGACGCCGCAATATTGGTCGAGAACGCCGAAATCAGCGTTTTTCGTGCGAAAAACAACGTTTTATTGCGAAAACAGCAATTATCGTGCGAAAAACGACGTTTTTCGTGCAAAAACAGCGTTTTTGGTGCGAAATATATGATATATGCGAGTTCTCACCATATTCATCGTTGATTTTCATGTTATTAGTAGTAATGCCAAGATAATCTAATTGACGCCGCAATATTGGTCGAGAACGCCGAAATCAGCGTTTTTCGTGCGAAAAACAACGTTTTATTGCGAAAACAGCAATTATCGTGCGAAAAACGACGTTTTTCGTGCAAAAACAGCGTTTTTGGTGCGAAATATATGATATATGCGAGTTCTGACCATATTCATCGTTGATTTTCATGTTATTAGTAGTAATGCCAAGATAATCTAATTGACGCCGCAATATTGGTCGAGAACGCCGAAATCAGCGTTTTTCGTGCGAAAAACAACGTTTTATTGCAAAATCAGGCATAATCGTGCGAAAAACGACGTTTTTCGTGCAAAAACAGCATTTTTGGTGCGAAATATATGATATATGCGATTTCTCACCATATTCATCGTTGATTTTCATGTTATTAGTAGTAATGCCAAGATAATCTAATTGACGCCGCAATATTGGTCGAGAACGCCGAAATCAGCGTTTTTCGTGCGAAAAACAACGTTTTATTGCGAAAACAGCAATTATCGTGCGAAAAACAACGTTTTTCGTGCAAAAACAGCGTTTTTGGTGCGAAATATATGATATATGCGAGTTGTCACTATATTCATCGTTGATTTTCATGTTATTAGTAGTAATGCCAAGATAATCTAATTGACGCCGCAATATTGGTCGAGAACGCCGAAATCAGCGTTTTTCGTTCGAAAAACAACGTTTTATTGCAAAATCAGGCATAATCGTGCGAAAAACGACGTTTTTCGTGCAAAAACAGCGTTTTTGGTGCGAAATATATGATATATGCGAGTTGTCACCATATTCATCGTTGATTTTCATGTTATTAGTAGTAATGCCAAGATAATCTAATTGACGCCGCAATATTGGTCGAGAACGCCGAAATCAGCGTTTTTCGTGCGAAAAACAACGTTTTATTGCGAAAACAGCAATTATCGTGCGAAAAACGATGTTTTTCGTGCAAAAACAGTGTTTTTGGTGCGAAATATATGATATATGCGAGTTCTCACCATATTCATCGTTGATTTTCATGTTATTAGTAGTAATGCCAAGATAATCTAATTGACGCCGCAATATTGGTCGAGAACGCCGAAATCAGCGTTTTTCGTTCGGAAAACAACGTTTTATTGCAAAATCAGGCATAATCGTGCGAAAAACGACGTTTTTCGTGCAAAAACAGCGTTTTTGGTGCGAAATATATAGTAATGCCAAGATAATCTAATTGACGCCGCAATATTGGTCGAGAACGCCGAAATCAGCGTTTTTCGTGCGAAAAACAACGTTTTATTGCAAAATCAGGCATAATCGTGCGAAAAACGACGTTTTTTGTGCAAAAACAGCGTTTTTGATGCGAAATATATGATATATGCGAGTTCTCACCATATTCATCGTTGATTTTCATGTTATTAGTAGTAATGCCAAGATAATCTAATTGACGCCGCAATATTGGTCGAGAACGCCGAAATCAGCGTTTTTCGTGCGAAAAACAACGTTTTATTGCAAAATCAGGCATAATCGTGCGAAAAACGACGTTTTTCGTGCAAAAACAGCGTTTTTGGTGCGAAATATATGATATATGCGAGTTCTCACCATATTCATCGTTGATTTTCATGTTATTAGTAGTAATGCCAAGATAATCTAATTGACGCCGCAATATTGGTCGAGAACGCCGAAATCAGCGTTTTTCGTTGGAAAAACAACGTTTTATTGCAAAATCAGGCATAATCGTGCGAAAAACGACGTTTTTCGTGCAAAAACAGCGTTTTTGGTGCGAAATATATGATATATGCAAGTTCTCACCATATTCATCGTTGATTTTCATGTTATTAGTAGTAATGCCAAGATAATCTAATTGACGCCGAAATATTGGTCGCAAACGCCGAAATCAGCGTTTTTCGGGCGAAAAACAACGTTTTATTGCGAAAACAGCAATTATCGTGCGAAAAACGACGTTTTTCGTGCAAAAACAGCGTTTTTGGTGCGAAATATATGATATATGCGAGTTCTCACCATATTCATCGTTGATTTTCATGTTATTAGTACTAATGCCAAGATAATCTAATTGACGCCGCAATATTGGTCGAGAACGCCGAAATCAGCGTTTTTCGTTCGAAAAACAACGTTTTATTGCAAAATCAGGCATAATCGTGCGACAAACGACGTTTTTCGTGCAAAAACAGCGTTTTTGGTGCGAAATATATGATATATGCGAGTTCTCACCATATTCATCGTTGATTTTCATGTTATTAGTAGTAATGCCAAGATAATCTAATTGACGCCGAAATATTGGTCGAGAACGCCGAAATCAGCGTTTTTCGTGCGAAAAACAACGTTTTATTGCGAAAACAGCAATTATCGTGCGAAAAACGACGTTTTTCGTGCAAAAACAGCGTTTTTAGTGCGAAATACATATATGATATATGCGAGTTCTCACCATATTCATCGTTGATTTTCATGTAATTAGTAGTAATGCCAAGATAATCTAATTGACGCCGCAATATTGGTCGAGAACGCCGAAATCAGCGTTTTTCGTTCGAAAAACAACGTTTTATTGCAAAATCAGGCATAATCGTGCGAAAAACGACGTTTTTCGTGCAAAAACAGCGTTTTTGGTGCGAAATATATGATATATGCGAGTTCTCACCATATTCATCGTTGATTTTCATGTTATTAGTAGTAATGTCAAGATAATCTAATTGACGCCGAAATATTGGTCGAGAACGCCGAAATCAGCGTTTTTCGTGCGAAAAACAACGTTTTATTGCGAAAACAGCAATTATCGTGCGAAAAACGACGTTTTTCGTGCAAAAACAGCGTTTTTGGTGCGAAATATATAATATATGCGAGTTCTCACCATATTCATCGTTGATTTTCATGTTATTAGTAGTAATGCCAAGATAATCTAATTGACGCCGCAATATTGGTCGAGAACGCCGAAATCAGCGTTTTTCGTGCGAAAAACAACGTTTTATTGCGAAAACAGCAATTATCGTGCGAAAAACGACGTTTTTCGTGCAAAAACAGCGTTTTTGGTGCGAAATATATGATATATGCGAGTTCTCACCATATTCATCGTTGATTTTTATGTTATTAGTAGTAATGCCAAGATAATCTAATTGACGCCGCAATATTGGTCGAGAACGCCGAAATCAGCGTTTTTCGTTCGAAAAACAACGTTTTATTGCAAAATCAGGCATAATCGTGCGAAAAACGACGTTTTTCGTGCAAAAACAGCGTTTTTGGTGCGAAATATATGATATATGCGAGTTCTCACCATATTCATCGTTGATTTTCATGTTATTAGTAGTAATGCCAAGATAATCTAATTGAAGCCGCAATATTGGTCGAGAACGCCGAAATCAGCGTTTTTCGTGCGAAAAACAACGTTTTATTGCGAAAACAGCAATTATCGTGCGAAAAACGACGTTTTTCGTGCAAAAACAGCGTTTTTGGTGCGAAATATATGATATATGCGAGTTCTCACCATATTCATCGTTGATTTTCATGTTATTAGTAGTAATGCCAAGATAATCTAATTGACGCCGCAATATTGGTCGAGAACGCCGAAATCAGCGTTTTTCGTGCGAAAAACAACGTTTTATTGCAAAATCAGGCATAATCGTGCGAAAAACGACGTTTTTCGTGCAATAACAGCATTTTTGGTGCGAAATATATGATATATGCGATTTCTCACCATATTTATCGTTGATTTTCATGTTATTAGTAGTAATGCCAAGATAATCTAATTGACGCCGCAATATTGGTCGAGAACGCCGAAATCAGCGTTTTTCGTGCGAAAAACAACGTTTTATTGCGAAAACAGCAATTATCGTGCGAAAAACAACGTTTTTCGTGCAAAAACAGCGTTTTTGGTGCGAAATATATGATATATGCGAGTTGTCACCATATTCATCGTTGATTTTCATGTTATTAGTAGTAATGCCAAGATAATCTAATTGACGCCGCAATATTGGTCGAGAACGCCGAAATCAGCGTTTTTGGTGCGAAAAACAACGTTTTATTGCGAAAACAGCAATTATCGTGCGAAAAACGAAGTTTTTCGTGCAAAAACAGTGTTTTTGGTGCGAAATACATATATGATATATGCGAGTTCTCACCATATTCATCGTTGATTTTCATGTTATTAGTAGTAATGCCAAGATAATCTAATTGACGCCGCAATATTGGTCGAGAACGCCGAAATCAGCGTTTTTCGTTCGAAAAACAACGTTTTATTGCAAAATCAGGCATAATCGTGCGAAAAACGACGTTTTTCGTGCAAAAACAGCGTTTTTGGTGCGAAATATATGATATATGCGAGTTCTCACCATATTCATCGTTGATTTTCATGTTATTAGTAGTAATGCCAAGATAATCTAATTGACGCCGAAATATTGGTCGAGAACGCCGAACTCAGCGTTTTTCGTGCGAAAAACAACGTTTTATTGCGAAAACAGCAATTATCGTGCGAAAAACGACGTTTTTCGTGCAAAAACAGCGTTTTTGGTGCGAAATATATGATATATGCGAGTTCTCACCATATTCATCGTTGATTTTCATGTTATTAGTAGTAATGCCAAGATAATCTAATTGACGCCGCAATATTGGTCGAGAACGCCGAAATCAGCGTTTTTCGTGCGAAAAACAACGTTTTATTGCGAAAACAGCAATTATCGTGCGAAAAACGACGTTTTTCGTGCAAAAACAGCATTTTTGGTGCGAAATATATGATATATGCGATTTCTCACCATATTCATCGTTGATTTTCATGTTATTAGTAGTAATGCCAAGATAATCTAATTGACGCCGCAATATTGGTCAAGAACGCCGAAATCAGCGTTTTTCGTGCGAAAAACAACGTTTTATTGCAAAATCAGGCATAATCGTGCGAAAAACGACGTTTTTCGTGCAAAAACAGCGTTTTTGGTGCGAAATATATGATATATGAGAGTTCTTACCATATTCATCGTTGATTTTCATGTTATTAGTAGTAATGCCAAGATAATCTAATTGACGCCGTAATATTGGTCGAGAACGCCGAAATCAGCGTTTTTCGTGCGAAAAACAACGTTTTATTGCGAAAACAGCAATTATCGTGCGAAAAACGACGTTTTTCGTGCAAAAACAGCGTTTTTGGTGCGAAATATATGATATATGCGAGTTCTCACCATATTCATCGTTGATTTTCATGTTATTAGTAGTAATGCCAAGATAATCTAATTGACGCCGCAATATTGGTGGAGAACGCCAAAATCAGCGTTTTTCGTGCGAAAAACAACGTTTTATTGCAAAATCAGGCATAATCGTGCGAAAAACGACGTTTTTCGTGCAAAAACAGCGTTTTTGGTGCGAAATATATGATATATGCGAGTTCTCACCATATTCATCGTTGATTTTCATGTTATTAGTAGTAATTCCAAAATAATCTAATTGACGCCGCAATATTGGTCGAGAACGCCGAAATCAGCGTTTTTCGTGCGAAAAACAACGTTTTATTGCAAAATCAGGCATAATCGTGCGAAAAACGACGTTTTTCGTGCAAAAACAGCATTTTTGGTGCGAAATATATGATATATACGAGTTCTCACCATATTCATCGTTGATTTTGATGTTATTAGTAGTAATGCCAAAATAATCTAATTGACGCCGCAATATTGGTCGAGAACGCCGAAATCAGCGTTTTTCGTGCGAAAAACAACGTTTTATTGCAAAATCAGGCATAATCGTGCGAAAAACGATGTTTTTCGTGCAAAAACAGCATTTTTGGTGCGAAATATATGATATATACGAGTTCTCACCATATTCATCGTTGATTTTCATGTTATTAGTAGTAATGCCAAGATAATCTAATTGACGCCGCAATATTGGTCGAGAACGCCGAAATCAGCGTTTTTCGTGCGAAAAACAACGTTTTATTGCAAAATCAGGCATAATCGTGCGAAAAACGACGTTTTTCGTGCAAAAACAGCATTTTTGGTGCGAAATATATGATATATACGAGTTCTCACCATATTCATCGTTGATTTTGATGTTATTAGTAGTAATGCCAAGATAATCTAATTGACGCCGCAATATTGGTCGAGAACGCCGAAATCAGCGTTTTTCGTGCGAAAAACAACGTTTTATTGCGAAAACAGCAATTATCGTGCGAAAAACGACGTTTTTCGTGCAAAAACAGCGTTTTTGGTGCGAAATATATGATAAATGCAAGTTCTCACCATATTCATAATTGATTTTCGTGCTATCAATGGTAATGCCGAGATAATCTAGTTGACGCCGCCATATTGGCCTAGAACGCCGAAATCAGCGTTTTAAGTGCGAAAAACAACGTTTTAATGCAAAATCAGGCATAATCGTGCGAAAAACGACGTTTTTCGTGCAAAAACAGCATTTTTGGTGCGAAATATATGATATATACGAGTTCTCACCATATTCATCGTTGATTTTCATCTTATTAGTAGTAATGCCAAGATAATCTAATTGACGCCGCAATATTGGTCGAGAACGCCGAAATCAGCGTTTTTCGTGCGAAAAACAACGTTTTATTGCAAAATCAGGCATAATCGTGCGAAAAACGACGTTTTTCGTGCAAAAACAGCATTTTTGGTGCGAAATATATGATATAAACGAGTTCTCACCATATTCATCGTTGATTTTCATGTTATTAGTAGTAATGCCAAGATAATCTAATTGACGCCGCAATATTGGTCGAGAACGCCGAAATCAGCGTTTTTCGTGCGAAAAACAACGTTTTATTGCGAAAACAGCAATTATCGTGCGAAAAACGACGTTTTTCGTGCAAAAACAGCGTTTTTGGTGCGAAATATATGATAAATGCGAGTTCTCACCATATTCATAATTGATTTTCGTGTTATCAATGGTAATGCCAAGATAATCTAGTTGACGCCGCCATATTGGCCTAGAACGCCGAAATCAGCGTTTTTAGTGCAAAAAACAACGTTTTATTGAGATAAGAGAAATTATCGTGCGAAAAACGATGTTTTTCGTGCAAAAACAGCGTTTTTGGTGCAAAATATATGATATATGCGAGTTCTCATCATATTCATCGTTGATTTTCATGTTATTAATAGTAATGCCAAGATTATCTAATTGTCGCCGCAATATTGGTCGAGAACGCCGAAATCAGCGTTTTTAGTGCAAAAAACAACGTTTTATTGAGATAAGAGAAATTATCGTGCGAAAAACGATGTTTTTCGTGCAAAAACAGCGTTTTTGGTGCAAAATATATGATATATGCGAGTTCTCATCATATTCATCGTTGATTTTCATGTTATTAATAGTAATGCCAAGATAATCTAATTGTCGCCGCAATATTGGACGAGAACGCCGAAAGCAGCGTTTTTAGTGCAAAAAACAACGTTTTATTGCAAAAAACAACGTTTTATTGCAAAAAACGACGTTTTATTGCAAAACGACGTTTTTCGTGCAAAAATAGCGTTTTTGGTGCGAAATATATGATAAATGCGAGTTCACACCATATTCATAATTGATTTTCGTGTTATCAATGGTAATGCCAAGATAATCTAGTTGACGCCGCCATATTGGCCTAGAACGCCGAAATCAGCGTTTTAAGTGCGAAAAACAACGTTTTATTGCGAAATCAGGAATTATCGTGGGAAAATCGACGTTTTTCGTGCAAAAACAGCGTTTTTGGTGCAAAATATATGATATATGCGAGTTCTCATCATATTCATCGTTGATTTTCATGTTATTAATAGTAATGCCAAGATAATCTAATTGTCGCCGCAATATTGGACGAGAACGCCGAAAGCAGCGTTTTTAGTGCAAAAAACAACGTTTTATTGCAAAAAACGACGTTTTATTGCAAAACGACGTTTTTCGTGCAAAAATAGCGTTTTTGGTGCGAAATATATGATAAATGCGAGTTCTCACCATATTCATCGTTAATTTTCATGTTATTAGCAGTAATTCGAAATCAGCGTTTTAAGTGCGAAAAACAACGTTTTATTGCGAAATCAGGAATTATCGTGGGAAAATCGACGTTTTTCGTGCAAAAACGGCATTTTTGGTGCGAAATATATGATATATGCGAGTTCTCATCATATTCATCGTTGATTTTCATGTTATTAATAGTAATGCCAAGATAATCTAATTGTCGCCGCAATATTGGTCGAGAACGCCAAAATCAGCGTTTTTAGTGCAAAAAACAACGTTTTATTGAGATAAGAGAAATTATCGTGCGAAAAACGATGTTTTTCGTGCAAAAACAGCGTTTTTGGTGCAAAATATATGATATATGCGAGTTCTCATCATATTCATCGTTGATTTTCATGTTATTAATAGTAATGCCAAGATAATCTAATTGTCGCCGCAATATTGGTCGAGAACGCCGAAATCAGCGTTTTTAGTGCGAAAAACAACGTTTTATTGCGAAAGCAGGAATTATCGTGCAAAAAACGACGTTTTTCGTGCAAAAACAGCGTTTTTGGTGCGAAATATATGATAAATGCGAGTTCACACCATATTCATCATTGATTTTCGTGTTATCAATGGTAATGCCAAGATAATCTAGTTGACGCCGCCATATTGGCCTAGAACGCCGAAATCAGCGTTTTAAGTGCGAAAAACAACGTTTTATTGCGAAATCAGGAATTATCGTGGGAAAATCGACGTTTTTCGTGCAAAATATATGATATATGCGAGTTCTCATCATATTCATCGTTGATATTCATGTTATTAATAGTAATGCCAAGATAATCTAATTGTCGCCGCAATATTGGACGAGAACGCCGAAAGCAGCGTTTTTAGTGCAAAAAAATAAAGTTTTATTGCGAAAACAGGAATTATTGTGCAAAAAACGACGTTTTTCGTGCAAAAATAGCGTTTTTGGTGCGAAATATATGATAATTGCGAGTTCACTCCATATTCATCGTTGATTTTCATGTTATTATTAGTAATGCCAAGATAATCTAATTGTCGCCGCAATATTGGACGAGAACGCCGAAAGCAGCGTTTTTAGTGCGAAAAACAACGTTTTATTGCGAAAACAAGAATTATCGTGCAAAAAACGACGTTTTTCGTGCAAAAATAGCGTTTTTGGTGCGAAATATATGATAAATGCGAGTTCACTCCATATTCATCGTTGATTTTCATGTTATTAATAGTAATACTAAGATAATCTAATTGTCGCCGCAATATTGGACGAGAACGCCGAAAGCAGCGTTTTTAGTGCAAAAAACAACGTTTTATTGCAAAAAACGACGTTTTATTGCAAAACGACGTTTTTCGTGCAAAAATAGCGTTTTTGGTGCGAAATATATGATAAATGCGAGTTGACTCCATATTCATCGTTGATTTTCATGTTATTAATAGTAATGCCAAGATAATCTAATTGTCGCCGCAATATTGGACGAGAACGCCGAAATCAGCGTTTTAATCGCGAAAAGCAACGTTTTATTGCGAAATCAGGAATTATCGTGGGAAAATCGACGTTTTTCGTGCAAAAACAGCGTTTTTGGTGCAAAATATATGATATATGCGAGTTCTCATCATATTCATCGTTGATTTTCATGTTATTAATAGTAATGCCAAGATAATCTAGTTGACGCCGCCATATTGGCCTAGAACGCCGAAATCAGCGTTTTAAGTGCGAAAAGCAACGTTTTATTGCGAAATCAGGAATTATCGTGGGAAAATCGACGTTTTTCGTGCAAAAACAGCGTTTTTATTGCAAAATATATGATATATGCGAGTTCTCATCATATTCATTGTTGATTTTCATGTTATTAATAGTAATGCCAGGATAATCTAATTGTCGCCGCAATATTGGACGAGAACGCCGAAAGCAGCGTTTTTAGTGCAAAAAAATAAAGTTTTATTGCGAAAACAGGAATTATCGTGCAAAAAACGACGTTTTTCGTGCAAAAATAGCGTTTTTGGTGCGAAATATATGATAAATGCGAGTTCTCACCATATTCATCGTTGATTTTCATGTTATTAGTAGTAATGCCAAGAAAATCTAATTGACGCCGCCATATTTGCCGAGAACGCCGAAATCAGCGTTTTTAGTGCGAAAAACAACGTTTTATTGCGAAATCAGGAATTATCGTGGGAAAATCGACGTTTTTCGTGAAAACACAGCGTTTTTGGTGCGAAATATATGATATATGCGAGTTCTCACCATATTCATCGTTAATTTTCATGTTATTAGCAATAATCCGAAATCAGCGTTTTAAGTGCGAAAAACAACGTTTAATTCCGAAAAACGACGTATTTTATACAAAAACTGCGTTTTTGGTGCGAAGTATATGATATATGGGAGTTCGCACCATATTCATCGTTGATTTTCTCGTTATTAACAGTAATGCCGAAATAATCTAATTGACGCAGTAATATTGGACCAGAACGCCAAAAACAGAGTTTTTAGTGCAAAAAACAATGTTTTATTGCGAAAACCGCAATTATAGTGCGAAATACGACGTTTAATTGCGAGAAACGAAGTTTTTTGTGCAAAAACAACGTTTTATTGCAAAATCAGGCATAATCGTGCGAAAAACGACGTTTTTCGTGCAAAAACAGCGTTTTTGGTGCGAAATATATGATATATGCGAGTTCTCACCATATTCATCGTTGATTTTCATGTTATTAGTAGTAATGCCAAAATAATCTAATTGACGCCGCAATATTGGTCGAGAACGCCGAAATCAGCGTTTTTCGTGCGAAAAACAACGTTTTATTGCAAAATCAGGCATAATCGTGCGAAAAACGACGTTTTTCGTGCAAAAACAGCATTTTTGGTGCGAAATATATGATATATACGAGTTCTCACCATATTCATCGTTGATTTTGATGTTATTAGTAGTAATGCCAAAATAATCTAATTGACGCCGCAATATTGGTCGAGAACGCCGAAATCAGCGTTTTTCGTGCGAAAACAACGTTTTATTGCAAAATCAGGCATAATCGTGCGAAAAACGACGTTTTTCGTGCAAAAACAGCATTTTTGGTGCGAAATATATGATATATACGAGTTCTCACCATATTCATCGTTGATTTTCATGTTATTAGTAGTAATGCCAAGATAATCTAATTGACGCCGCAATATTGGTCGAGAACGCCGAAATCAGCGTTTTTCGTGCGAAAAACAACGTTTTATTGCAAAATCAGGCATAATCGTGCGAAAAACGACGTTTTTCGTGCAAAAACAGCATTTTTGGTGCGAAATATATGATATATACGAGTTCTCACCATATTCATCGTTGATTTTCATGTTATTAGTAGTAATGCCAAGATAATCTAATTGACGCCGCAATATTGGTCGAGAACGCCGAAATCAGCGTTTTTCGTGCGAAAAACAACGTTTTATTGCAAAATCAGGCATAATCGTGCGAAAAACGACGTTTTTCGTGCAAAAACAGCGTTTTTGGTGCGAAATATATGATAAATGCGAGTTCTCACCATATTCATAATTGATTTTCGTGCTATCAATGGTAATGCCGAGATAATCTAGTTGACGCCGCCATATTGGCCTAGAACGCCGAAATCAGCGTTTTAAGTGCGAAAAACAACGTTTTAATGCAAAATCAGGCATAATCGTGCAAAAAACGACGTTTTTCGTGCAAAAACAGCATTTTTGGTGCGAAATATATGATATATACGAGTTCTCACCATATTCATCGTTGATTTTCATGTTATTAGTAGTAATGCCAAGATAATCTAATTGACGCCGCAATATTGGTCGAGAACGCCGAAATCAGCGTTTTTCGTGCGAAAAACAACGTTTTATTGCAAAATCAGGCATAATCGTGCGAAAAACGACGTTTTTCGTGCAAAAACAGCATTTTTGGTGCGAAATATATGATATAAACGAGTTCTCACCATATTCATCGTTGATTTTCATGTTATTAGTAGTAATGCCAAGATAATCTAATTGACGCCGCAATATTGGTCGAGAACGCCGAAATCAGCGTTTTTCGTGCGAAAAACATCGTTTTATTGCAAAAACAGCAATTATCGTGCGAAAAACGACGTTTTTCGTGCAAAAACAGCGTTTTTGGTGCGAAATATATGATAAATGCGAGTTCTCACCATATTCATAATTGATTTTCGTGTTATCAATGGTAATGCCAAGATAATCTAGTTGACGCCGCCATATTGGCCTAGAACGCCGAAATCAGCGTTTTTAGTGCAAAAAACAACGTTTTATTGAGATAAGAGAAATTATCGTGCGAAAAACGATGTTTTTCGTGCAAAAACAGCGTTTTTGGTGCAAAATATATGATATATGCGAGTTCTCATCATATTCATCGTTGATTTTCATGTTATTAATAGTAATGCCAAGATTATCTAATTGTCGCCGCAATATTGGTCGAGAACGCCGAAATCAGCGTTTTTAGTGCAAAAAACAACGTTTTATTGAGATAAGAGAAATTATCGTGCGAAAAACGATGTTTTTCGTGCAAAAACAGCGTTTTTGGTGCAAAATATATGATATATGCGAGTTCTCATCATATTCATCGTTGATTTTCATGTTATTAATAGTAATGCCAAGATAATCTAATTGTCGCCGCAATATTGGACGAGAACGCCGAAAGCAGCGTTTTTAGTGCAAAAAACAACGTTTTATTGCAAAAAACGACGTTTTATTGCAAAACGACGTTTTTCGTGCAAAAATAGCGTTTTTGGTGCGAAATATATGATAAATGCGAGTTCACACCATATTCATAATTGATTTTCGTGTTATCAATGGTAATGCCAAGATAATCTAGTTGACGCCGCCATATTGGCCTAGAACGCCGAAATCAGCGTTTTAAGTGCGAAAAACAACGTTTTATTGCGAAATCAGGAATTATCGTGGGAAAATCGACGTTTTTCGTGCAAAAACAGCGTTTTTGGTGCAAAATATATGATATATGCGAGTTCTCATCATATTCATCGTTGATTTTCATGTTATTAATAGTAATGCCAAGATAATCTAATTGTCGCCGCAATATTGGACGAGAACGCCGAAAGCAGCGTTTTTAGTGCAAAAAACAACGTTTTATTGCAAAAAACGACGTTTTATTGCAAAACGACGTTTTTCGTGCAAAAATAGCGTTTTTGGTGCGAAATATATGATAAATGCGAGTTCTCACCATATTCATCGTTAATTTTCATGTTATTAGCAGTAATTCGAAATCAGCGTTTTAAGTGCGAAAAACAACGTTTTATTGCGAAATCAGGAATTATCGTGGGAAAATCGACGTTTTTCGTGCAAAAACGGCATTTTTGGTGCGAAATATATGATATATGCGAGTTCTCATCATATTCATCGTTGATTTTCATGTTATTAATAGTAATGCCAAGATAATCTAATTGTCGCCGCAATATTGGTCGAGAACGCCGAAATCAGCGTTTTTAGTGCAAAAAACAACGTTTTATTGAGATAAGAGAAATTATCGTGCGAAAAACGATGTTTTTCGTGCAAAAACAGCGTTTTTGGTGCAAAATATATGATATATGCGAGTTCTCATCATATTCATCGTTGATTTTCATGTTATTAATAGTAATGCCAAGATAATCTAATTGTCGCCGCAATATTGGTCGAGAACGCGGAAATCAGCGTTTTTAGTGCGAAAAACAACGTTTTATTGCGAAAGCAAGAATTATCATGCGCATAACGACGTTTTTGTGCAAAAACAGCCTTTTTGATGCAAAATATATGATATATGCATGTTCACACAATTTTCATCGTTGATTTTCGTGTTATTAATACTGATGCCAAGATAATCAAGAACGCCAAAATTAGCGTTTTTAGTACGAAAAACAACGTTATATTGCGAAATCAGGAATTATCATGCGCATAACGACGTTTTTGTGCAAAAACAGCCTTTTTGATGCAAAATATATGATATATGCATGTTCACACAATTTTCATCGTTGATTTTCGTGTTATTAATAGTAATGCCAAGATAATCTAATTGTCGCCGCAATATTGGTCGAGAACGCCGAAATCAGCGTTTTTAGTGCGAAAAACAACGTTTTATTGCGAAAACAGGAATTATCGTGCAAAAAACGACGGTTTTCGTGCAAAAATAGCGTTTTTGGTGCGAAATATATGAAAATTCCGAGTTCACACCATATTCATCATTGATTTTTGTGTTATCAATGGTAATGCCAAGCTAATCTAGTTGACGCCGCCATATTGGCCTAGAACGCCGAAATCAGCGTTTTAAGTTCGAAAAACTACGTTTTATTGCGAAATCAGGAATTATCGTGGGAAAATCGACGTTTTTCATGCAAAAACAGCGTTTTTGGTGCAAAATATATGATATATGCGAGTTCTCATCATATTCATCGTTGATTTTCATGTTATTAATAGTAATGCCAAGATAATCTAATTGTCGCCGCAATATTGGACGAGAACGCCGAAAGCAGCGTTTTTAGTGCAAAAAAATAAAGTTTTATTGCGAAAACAGGAATTATCGTGCAAAAAACGACGTTTTTCGTGCAAAAATAGCGTTTTTGGTGCGAAATATATGATAAATGCGAGTTCTCTCCATATGCATCGTTGATTTTCATGTTATTAGCAGGAATCCGAAATCAGCGTTTAAAGTGCGAAAAATAACGTTTTATTGCAAAATCAGGAATTATCGTGGGAAAATCGACGTTTTTCGTGCAAAAACGGCGTTTTTGGTGCGAAATATATGATATATGCGAGTTCTCACCATATTCAACGTTGATTTTCGTGTGTTTAATAGTGATGCCAAGATAATCAAATTGACGCCGCAATATTGGTCGAGAACGCCAAAATCAGCGTTTTTAGTACGAAAAACAACGTTATATTGCGAAATCAGGAATTATCGTGGGAAAATCTACGTTTTTCGTGCAAAATCGGCGTTTTTGGTGCGAAATATATGATATATGCGAGTTCACACCATATTCATCGTTGATTTTCGTGTTATCAATGGTAATGCCACGATAATCTAGTTGACGCCGCATTATTGGACGAGAACGCCGAAATCAGCGTTTTTAGTGCGAAAAACAACGTTTTATTGCAAAAAACGACGTTTTATTGCAAAACGACGTTTTTCGTGCAAAAATAGCGTTTTTGGTGCGAAATATATGTTAAATGCGAGTTCTTATCATATTCATCGTTAATTTTCATGTTATTAGCAGGAATCCGAAATCAGCGTTTTAAGTGCGAAAAATAACGTTTTATTGCAAAATCAGGAATTATCGTGGGAAAATCGACGTTTTTCGTGCAAAAACGGCGTTTTTGGTGCGAAATATATGATATATGCGAGTTCTCACCATATTCAACGTTGATTTTCGTGTGTTTAATAGTGATGCCAAGATAATCAAATTGACGCCGCAATATTGGTCGAGAACGCCAAAATCAGCGTTTTTAGTACGAAAAACAACGTTATATTGCGAAATCAGGAATTATCGTGGGAAAATCTACGTTTTTCGTGCAAAATCGGCGTTTTTGGTGCGAAATATATGATATATGCGAGTTCTCATCATATTCATCGTTGATTTTCATGTTATTAATAGTAATGCCAAGATAATCTAATTGTCGCCGCAATATTAGACGAGAACGCCGAAAGCAGCGTTTTTAGTGCAAAAAATAACGTTTTATTGCGAAAACAGCAATTATCGTGCAAATAACGAGATTTTTCGTGCAAAAATTGCGTTTTTGGTGCAAAATATATGATATATCCAAATTCGCACCATATTCATCGTTGATTTTCATGTTATTAACAGTAATGCCAAGATAATCTAGTTGACGCCGCAATATTGGACGAGAACACCGAAATCAGCCTTTTTAGTGCGAAAAACAACGTTTTATTGCGAAAAAGTACGTTTTTCGTGCAAAAATAACGCTTTTGGTGCGAAATATATGATATATGCGAGTTCTCACCATATTCATTGTTGATTATCATGTTATTAGTAGTTATGCCAAGATAATCTAATTGACGTCGTAATATTGAACGAGAACGCCGAAAACAGCGTTTTTAGTGCAAAAAACAACGTTTTATTGCGAAAAGAGCAATTATCGTGCGAAAAACGTTGTTTTTCGTGCAAAAACTGCGTGTTTGATGCAAAATATTTGATATATGCAAGTTCACACAATTTTCATCGTTAATTTTCGTGTTATTAATAGTAATGCCAAGATAATCTAGTTCACGCCGCAATATTGGACGAGAACGCCAAAATCAGCGTTCTTAGTGCGAAAAACAACGTTTTATTGCGAAAAACGACGTTATATTGCAAAACGACGTTTTTCGTGCAAAAATACCGCTTTTGGTGCGAAATATATGATATACGCAAGTTCTCACCATATTCATTGTTGATTTTCATGTTATTAGTAGTTATGCCAAGATTATCTAATTGACGCCGCAATATTGGACGAGAACGCCGAAAACAGCGTTTTTAGTGCAAAAAACAACGTTTTATTGAGAAAAGAGCAATTATCGTGCGAAAAACGATGTTTTTCATCGAAAACAGCGTTTTTGGTGCAAAATATATGATATATGCATGTTCACACAATTTTCATCGTTGATTTTCATGTTATTAATAGTAATGCCAAGATAATCTAATTGTCGCCGCAATATTGGTCGAGAACGCCGAAATCAGCGTTTTTAGTGCGAAAAACAACGTTTTATTGCGAAAACAGGAATTATCGTGCAAAAAACGACGGTTTTCGTGCAAAAATAGCGTTTTTGGTGCGAAATATATGAAAATTCCGAGTTCACACCATATTCATCATTGATTTTTGTGTTATCAATGGTAATGCCAAGCTAATCTAGTTGACGCCGCCATATTGGCCTAGAACGCCGAAATCAGCGTTTTAAGTGCGAAAAACAACGTTTTATTGCGAAATCAGGAATTATCGCGGGAAAATCGACGTTTTTCGTGCAAAAACAGCGTTTTTGGTGCAAAATATATGATATATGCGAGTTCTCATCATATTCATCGTTGATTTTCATGTTATTAATAGTAATGCCAAGATAATCTAATTGTCGCCGCAATATTGGACGAGAACGCCGAAAGCAGCGTTTTTAGTGCAAAAAAATAAAGTTTTATTGCGAAAACAGGAATTATCGTGCAAAAAACGACGTTTTTCGTGCAAAAATAGCGTTTTTGGTGCGAAATATATGATAAATGCGAGTTCTCTCCATATGCATCGTTGATTTTCATGTTATTAGCAGGAATCCGAAATCAGCGTTTAAAGTGCGAAAAATAACGTTTTATGGCAAAATCAGGAATTATCGTGGGAAAATCGACGTTTTTCGTGCAAAAACGGCGTTTTTGGTGCGAAATATATGATATATGCGAGTTCTCACCATATTCAACGTTGATTTTCGTGTGTTTAATAGTGATGCCAAGATAATCAAATTGACGCCGCAATATTGGTCGAGAACGCCAAAATCAGCGTTTTTAGTACGAAAAACAACGTTATATTGCGAAATCAGGAATTATCGTGGGAAAATCTACGTTTTTCGTGCAAAATCGGCGTTTTTGGTGCGAAATATATGATATATGCGAGTTCACACCATATTCATCGTTGATTTTCGTGTTATCAATGGTAATGCCACGATAATCTAGTTGACGCCGCATTATTGGACGAGAACGCCGAAATCAGCGTTTTTAGTGCGAAAAACAACGTTTTATTGCAAAAAACGACGTTTTATTGCAAAACGACGTTTTTCGTGCAAAAATAGCGTTTTTGGTGCGAAATATATGTTAAATGCGAGTTCTTATCATATTCATCGTTAATTTTCATGTTATTAGCAGGAATCCGAAATCAGCGTTTTAAGTGCGAAAAATAACGTTTTATTGCAAAATCAGGAATTATCGTGGGAAAATCGACGTTTTTCGTGCAAAAACGGCGTTTTTGGTGCGAAATATATGATATATGCGAGTTCTCACCATATTCAACGTTGATTTTCGTGTGTTTAATAGTGATGCCAAGATAATCAAATTGACGCCGCAATATTGGTCGAGAACGCCAAAATCAGCGTTTTTAGTACGAAAAACAACGTTATATTGCGAAATCAGGAATTATCGTGGGAAAATCTACGTTTTTCGTGCAAAATCGGCGTTTTTGGTGCGAAATATATGATATATGCGAGTTCTCATCATATTCATCGTTGATTTTCATGTTATTAATAGTAATGCCAAGATAATCTAATTGTCGCCGCAATATTAGACGAGAACGCCGAAAGCAGCGTTTTTAGTGCAAAAAATAACGTTTTATTGCGAAAACAGCAATTATCGTGCAAATAACGAGATTTTTCGTGCAAAAATTGCGTTTTTGGTGCAAAATATATGATATATCCAAATTCGCACCATATTCATCGTTGATTTTCATGTTATTAACAGTAATGCCAAGATAATCTAGTTGACGCCGCAATATTGGACGAGAACACCGAAATCAGCCTTTTTAGTGCGAAAAACAACGTTTTATTGCGAAAAAGTACGTTTTTCGTGCAAAAATAACGCTTTTGGTGCGAAATATATGATATATGCGAGTTCTCACCATATTCATTGTTGATTATCATGTTATTAGTAGTTATGCCAAGATAATCTAATTGACGTCGTAATATTGAACGAGAACGCCGAAAACAGCGTTTTTAGTGCAAAAAACAACGTTTTATTGCGAAAAGAGCAATTATCGTGCGAAAAACGTTGTTTTTCGTGCAAAAACTGCGTGTTTGATGCAAAATATTTGATATATGCAAGTTCACACAATTTTCATCGTTAATTTTCGTGTTATTAATAGTAATGCCAAGATAATCTAGTTCACGCCGCAATATTGGACGAGAACGCCAAAATCAGCGTTCTTAGTGCGAAAAACAACGTTTTATTGCGAAAAACGACGTTATATTGCAAAACGACGTTTTTCGTGCAAAAATACCGCTTTTGGTGCGAAATATATGATATACGCAAGTTCTCACCATATTCATTGTTGATTTTCATGTTATTAGTAGTTATGCCAAGATTATCTAATTGACGCCGCAATATTGGACGAGAACGCCGAAAACAGCGTTTTTAGTGCAAAAAACAACGTTTTATTGAGAAAAGAGCAATTATCGTGCGAAAAACGATGTTTTTCATCGAAAACAGCGTTTTTGGTGCAAAATATATGATATATGCGAGTTCTCATCATATTCATCGTTGATTTTCATGTTATTAATAGTAATGCCAAGATAATCTAATTGTCGCCGCAATATTGGTCGAGAACGCCGAAATCAGCGTTTTTAGTGCGAAAAACAACGTTTTATTGCGAAAACAGGAATTATCGTGCAAAAAACGACGTTTTTTGTGCAAAAATAGCGTTTTTGGTGCGAAATATATGATAAATGCGAGTTCACACCATATTCATCATTGATTTTCGTGTTAACAATGGTAATGCCAAGATAATCTAGTTGACGCCGCCATAATGGCCTAGAACGCCGAAATCAGCGTTTTAAGTGCGAAAAACAACGTTTTATTGCGAAATCAGGAATTATCGCGGGAAAATCGACGTTTTTCGTGCAAAAACAGCGTTTTTGGTGCAAAATATATGATATATGCGAGTTCTCATCATATTCATCGTTGATTTTCATGTTATTAATAGTAATGCCAAGATAATCTAATTGTCGCCGCAATATTGGACGAGAACGCCGAAAGCAGCGTTTTTAGTGCAAAAAAATAAAGTTTTATTGCGAAAACAGGAATTATCGTGCAAAAAACGACGTTTTCCGTGCAAAAATAGCTTGTTTGGTGCGAAATATATGATAAATGCGAGTTCTCTCCATATTCATCGTTGATTTTCATGTTATTAATAGTAATGCCAAGATAATCTAATTGTCGCTGCAATATTGGACGAGAACGCCGAAAGCAGCGTTTTTAGTGCGAAAAACAACGTTTTATTGCGAAATCAGGAATTATCGTGGGAAAATCGACGTTTTTCGTGAAAACACAGCGTTTTTGGTGCGAAATATATGATATATGCGAGTTCACACCATATTCATCGTTGATTTTCGTGTTATCAATGGTAATGCCAAGATAATCTAATTGTCGCCGCAATATTGGACGAGAACGCCGAAAGCAGCGTTTTTAGTGCGAAAAACAACGTTTTATTGCGAAATCAGGAATTATCGTGGGAAAATCGACGTTTTTCGTGAAAACACAGCGTTTTTGGTGCGAAATATATGATATATGCGAGTTCAAACCATATTCATCGTTGATTTTCGTGTTATCAATGGTAATGCCAAGATAATCTAGTTGACGCCGCATTATTGGACGAGAACGCCGAAATCAGCGTTTTTAGTGCGAAAAACAACGTTTTATTGCGAAATCAGGAATTATCGTGGGAAAATCGACGTTTTTCGTGAAAACACAGGCGTTTTTGGTGCGAAATATATGATATATGCGAGTTCACACCATATTCATCGTTGATTTTCGTGTTATCAATGGTAATGCCAAGATAATCTAGTTGACGCCGCAATATTGGACGAGAACGCCGAAAGCAGCGTTTTTAGTGCGAAAAACAACGTTTTATTGCGAAAACAGGAATTATCGTGCAAAAAACGACGTTTTTCGTGCAAAAACAGCGTTTTTGGTGCAAAATATATGATATATGCGAGTTCTCATCATATTCATCGTTGATTTTCATGTTATTAATAGTAATGCCAAGATAATCTAATTGTCGCCGCAATATTGGACGAGAACGCCGAAAGCAGCGTTTTTAGTGCGAAAAACAACGTTTTATTGCGAAATCAGGAATTATCGTGGGAAAATCGACGTTTTTCGTGAAAACACAGCGTTTTTGGTGCGAAATATATGATATATGCGAGTTCACACCATATTCATCGTTGATTTTCGTGTTATCAATGGTAATGCCAAGATAATCTAGTTGACGCCGCATTATTGGACGAGAACGCCGAAATCAGCGTTTTTAGTGCGAAAAACAACGTTTTATTGCAAAAAACGACGTTTTAATGCAAAACGACGTTTTTCGTGCAAAAATAGCGTTTTTGGTGCGAAATATATGATAAATGCGAGTTCTCACCATATTCATCGTTAATTTTCATGTTATTAGCAGTAATCCGAAATCAGCGCTTTAAGTGCGAGAAACAACGTTTTATTGCGAAATCAGGAATTATCGTGGGAAAATCGACGTTTTTCGTGCAAAAACGGCGTTTTTGGTGCGAAATATATGATATATGCGAGTTCTCACCATATTCATCGTTGATTTTCATGTTATTAGTAGTAATGCCAAGATAACCTAATTGCCGCCGCAATATTAAAGAAGAACGCCGAAAGCAGCGTTTTTAGTGCAAAAAATAACGTTTTATTGCAAAAACAGCAATTATCGTGCAAATAACGAGATTTTTTGTGCAAAAACAGCGTTTTTGGTGCGAAGTATATGATATAAGCAAGTTCTCACAATATTCATCGTTGATTTTCATGTTATTAGTAGTTATGCCAAGATAATCTAATTGACGCCGCAATAATGGACGAGAACGCCAAAAACAGCGTTTTTAGTGCAAAAAACAACGTTTTATTGCGAAAAGAGCAACTATCGTGCGAAAAACGATGTTTTTCGTGCAAAAATAGCGTTTTTGGTGCAAAATATATAATATATGCGAGTTCTCACCATATTCATCGTTAATTTTCATGTTATTAGTAGTTATGCCAAGATTATCTAATTGACGCCGCAATATTGGACGAGAACGCCGAAAACAGCGTGTTTAGTGCAAAAAACAACGTTTTATTGAGAAAAGAGCAATTATCGTGCGAAAAACGATGTTTTTCATCGAAAACAGCGTTTTTGGTGCGAAATATATGATATATGCGAGTTCTCATCATATTCATCGTTGATTTTCATGTTATTAGTAGTTATGCCAAGATAAACTAATTGACGCAGCAATATTGGACGAGAACGCCGAAATCAGTGTTCTTAGTGCGAAAAACGACGTTTTTCGTGCAAAAACAGCGTTTTTGGTGCGAAATATATGATATATACGAGTTCTCACCATATTCATCGTTGATTTTCTTGTTATTAATAGTAATGGCAAGATAATTAAATTGACGCCGCAATATTGGTCGGGAACGCCGAAATCAGCCTTTTTAGTGAGAAAAACAACATTTTATTACAAAATCAGAAATTATCGTGGTCAAATCGACGTATTTCGTGCAAAAACAGCGTTTTTGCTGCGAAATATATGATATATGCAAGTTCACACCGTATTCATCGTTGATTTTGATGTTATCAATAGTAATGCCAAGATAATCTAGTTGCGGCCGCAATATTGGACAAGAACGCCGAGATCAGCGTCCTTAGTGCGAAAAACAATGTTTAATTGCGAAAAACGACGATTTTTGTGCAAAAACAGTGTTGTCGGTGCGAAGTATATGATATATACGAGTTCTCACCATATTCATCGTTGATTTTCTTGTTATTAATAGTAATGGCAAGATAATTAAATTGACGCCGCAATATTGGTCGGGAACGCCGAAATCAGCGTTTTTAGTGCGAAAAACAACGTTTTATTGCAAAATCAGGAATTATCGTTGGAAAATTGATGTTTTTCGTGCAAACAGCGTTTTTGGTGCGAAATATATGATATATGCAAGTTCACACCATATTCATCGTTGATTTTCGTGTTATCAATGGCAATGCCAAGATAATTAAATTGACGCCGCAATATTGGTCGGGAACGCCGAAATCAGCCTTTTTAGTGAGAAAAACAACATTTTATTACAAAATCAGAAATTATCGTGGTCAAATCGACGTATTTCGTGCAAAAACAGCGTTTTTGCTGCGAAATATATGATATATGCAAGTTCACACCGTATTCATCGTTGATTTTGATGTTATCAATAGTAATGCCAAGATAATCTAGTTGCGGCCGCAATATTGGACGAGAACGCCGAAATCAGCGTTCTTAGTGCGAAAAACAACGTTTTTCATGCAAAAACAGCGTTTTTGGTGCGAAATATATAATATATACGAGTTCTCACCATATTCATTGTTGATTTTCTTATTATTAATAGTAATGGCAAGATAATTAAATTGACGCCGCAATATTGGTCGGGAACGCCGAAATCAGCCTTTTTAGTGAGAAAAACAACATTTTATTACAAAATCAGAAATTATCGTGGTCAAATCGACGTATTTCGTGCAAAAACAGCGTGAAATATATGATATATACGAGTTCTCACCATATTCATCGTTGATTTTCATGTTATTAATAGTAATGCCAAGATAATCTAATTGTCGCCGCAATATTGGACGAGAACGCCGAAAGCAGTGTTTTTAGTGCAAAAAAACAATGTTTTATCGCGAAGACAGCAATTATCGTGCGAATAACGATGTTTTTTGTGCAAAAACAGCGTTTTTGGTGCGAAATATATGATATAAGCAAGTTCTCACCATATTCATAGTTGATTTTCATGTTATTAGTAGTAATGCCAAGATAATCTAATTGTCGCCGCAATATTGGACGCGAACGCCGAAAGCAGTGTTTTTAGTGTTAAAAACAACGTTCTATCACGGAAACAACAATTATCGTGCGGAAAACGATGTTTTTCGTTCAAAAACTGCGTTTTTGGTGCAAAATATATGATATATGCGAGTTCTCATCATATTCATCGTTGATTTTCATGTTATTAATAGTAATCCCAAGATAATCTAATTATCGCCGCAATATTGGACGAGAACGCCGAAAGCAGCGGTTTTAGTGCAAAAAATAACGTTTTATTGCGAAAACAGCAATTATCGTGCAAATAACGAGGTTTTTTGTGCAAAAACAGCGTTTTTGGTGCGAAGTATATGATATAAGCAAGTTCTCACCATATTCATCGTTCATTTTCATGCTATTAATAGTAATGCCAAGATAATCTAATTGACGCCGCAATATTGGACGAGAACGCGGAAAACAGCGCTTTTAGTGCGAAAAACAATGTTTAATTGCGAAAAACGACGTTTTTTGTGCAAAAACAGCGTTGTCGGTGCGAAGTATATGATATATGGGAGTTCTCATCATATTCATCGTTGATTTTCATATTATTAATAGTAATGCCAAAATAATCTAATTGTCGCCGCAATATTGCACGAGAACACCGAAAACAGCGGTTTTAGTGCGAAAAACAACGTTTAATTGCGAAAACAGCAATTATCGTGCAAATAACGAGGTTTTTTGTGCAAAAACAGCGTTTTTGGTGCGAAGTATATGATATAAGCAAGTTCTCACCATATTCATCGTTCATTTTCATGCTATTAATAATAATGCCAAGATAATCTAATTGACGCCGCAATATTGGACGAGAACGCGGAAAACAGCGCTTTTAGTGCGAAAAACAATGTTTAATTGCAAAAAACGACGTTTTTTGTGCAAAAACAGCGTTGTCGGTGCGAAGTATATGATATATGGGAGTTCTCATCATATTCATCGTTGATTTTCATGTTATCAATAGTAATGCCAAGATAATCTAATTGTCGCCGCAATATTGCACGAGAACACCGAAAACAGCGGTTTTAGTGCGAAAAACAACGTTTAATTGCGAGAAACGATGTTTTTTTTGTGCAAAAACAGCGTTTTTGGCGCGAAGTATGTGATGTATGGGACTTGCCATTATATCATATTCATCGTTGAATTTCATGTCATTAATAGTAATGCCGAGATAATCTAATTGACGCCGCGATATTGGACGAGAACGACGAAAACAGCGTTTTTTGTGCGAAAAACAACGTTTTATTGCGAAAACAGCAATTATCGTTCGAAGTACGACATTTTTCGTGCATAAACAGCGTTTATGGTGCCAAATATATCATATATGCAAGTTCTCACCATATTCTTACCGTAATGCCAAGATAATCTAATTGTCGCCGCAATATTGGACGAGAACGCCGAAAGCAGTGTTTTTAGTGCAAAAAATAATATTTTATTGCGAAAACATCAATTATCGTGCGAATAACGATGTTTTTTGTGCAAAAATGGTGCCAAATATATCATATATGCGAGGTCTCATCATATTCATCGTTGATTTTCATGTTAAGAATAGTAATGCCAAGATAATCTAATTGTCGCCGCAATATTGGTCAAGAACACCGAAATCAGCGTTTTTAGTGCAAAATATATGATATATGCGAGTTTTCATCATATTCATCGTTGATTTTCATGTTATCAATAGTAATGCCGAGTTAATCTAATTGTCGCCGCAATATTGTACGAGAACGCCGAAAGCAGTGTTTTTAGTGCAAAATATGTGATATATGCGAGTTCTCATCATATTCATCGTTGATTTTCATGTTATTAATAGTAATGCCAAAATAATATAATTGTCGCCGCAATATTGCACGAGAACACCGAAAACAGCGGTTTTAGTGCGAAAAACAACGTTTAATTGCGAGAAACGATGTTTTTTTGTGTGCAAAAACAGCGTTTTTGGCGCGAAGTATGTGATGTATGGGACTTCCCATTATATCATATTCATCGTTGATTTTCATGTCATTAATAGTAATGCCGAGATAATCTAATTGACGCCGCAATATTGGACGAGAACGACGAAAACAGCGTTTTTTGTGCGAAAAACAACGTTTTATTGCAAAAACAGCAATTATCGTGCGAATAACGATGTTTTTTATACAAAAATGGTGCCAAATATATAATATATGCGAGGTCTCATCATATTCATCGTTGATTTTCATGTTATGAATAGTAATGCCAAGATAATCTAATTGTCGCCGCAATATTGGACGAGAACGCCGAAAACAGTGTTTTTAGTGCAAAAAATAATATTTTATTGCGAAAACATCAATTATCGTGCGAATAACGATGTTTATTGTACAAAAATGGTGCCAAATATATAATATATGCGAGGTCTCATCATATTCATCGTTGATTTTCATGTTATGAATAGTAATGCCAAGATAATCTAATTGTCGCCGCAATATTGGACGAGGACGCCGAAAGCAGTGTTTTTAGTGCAAAAAATAATATTTTATTGCGAAAACATCAATTATCGTACGAATAACGATGTTTATTGTGCAAAAATGGTGCCAAATATATCATATATGCGAGTTCTCATCATATTCATCGTTGATTTTCATGTTATCAATAGTAATGCCGAGTTAATCTAATTATCGCCGCAATATTGTACGAGAACGCCGAAAGCAGTGTTTTTAGTGCAAAATATATGATATATGCGAGTTCTCGTCATATTCATCGTTGATTTTCATGTTATTAATAGTAATGCCAAAATAATCTAATTGTCGCCGCAATATTGCACGAGAACACCGAAAACAGCGGTTTTAGTGCGAAAAACAACGTTTAATTGCGAGAAACGATGTTTTTTTTGTGCAAAAACAGCGTTTTTTGCGCGATGTATGTGATGTATGGGACTTCCCATTATATCATATTCATCGTTGATTTTCATGTAATTAATAGTAATGCCGAGATAATCTAATTGACGCCGCAATATTGGACGAGAACGACGAAAACAGCGTTTTTTGTGCGAAAAACAACGTTTTATTGCAAAAACAGCAATTATCGTGCGAAGTACGACATTTTTCGTGCATAAACAGCGTTTATGGTGCCAAATATATGGTATATGCAAGTTCTCACCATATTCTTACCGTAATGCCAAGATAATCTAATTGTCGCCGCAATATTGGACGAGAACGCCGAAAGCAGTGTTTTTAGTGCAAAAAACAACGTTTAATTGCGAGAAACGATGTTTTTTTGTGTGCAAAAACAGCGTTTTTGGCGCGAAGTATGTGATGTATGGGACTTCCCATTATATCATATTCATCGTTGATTTTCATGTCATTAATAGTAATGCCGAGATAATCTAATTGACGCCGCAATATTGGACGAGAACGACGAAAACAGCGTTTTTTGTGCGAAAAACAACGTTTTATTGCAAAAACAGCAATTATCGTGCGAATAACGATGTTTTTTGTACAAAAATGGTGCCAAATATATAATATATGCGAGGTCTCATCATATTCATCGTTGATTTTCATGTTATGAATAGTAATGCCAAGATAATCTAATTGTCGCCGCAATATTGGACGAGAACGCCGAAAGCAGTGTTTTTAGTGCAAAAAATAATATTTTATTGCGAAAACATCAATTATCGTGCGAATAACGATGTTTATTGTACAAAAATGGTGCCAAATATATAATATATGCGAGGTCTCATCATATTCATCGTTGATTTTCATGTTATGAATAGTAATGCCAAGATAATCTAATTGTCGCCGCAATATTGGACGAGGACGCCGAAAGCAGTGTTTTTAGTGCAAAAAATAATATTTTATTGCGAAAACATCAATTATCGTGCGAATAACGATGTTTATTGTGCAAAAATGGTGCCAAATATATCATATATGCAAGTTCTCATCATATTCATCGTTGATTTTCATGTTATCAATAGTAATGCCGAGTTAATCTAATTATCGCCGCAATATTGTACGAGAACGCCGAAAGCAGTGTTTTTAGTGCAAAATATATGATATATGCGAGTTCTCGTCATATTCATCGTTGATTTTCATGTTATTAATAGTAATGCCAAAATAATCTAATTGTCGCCGCAATATTGCACGAGAACACCGAAAACAGCGGTTTTAGTGCGAAAAACAACATTTAATTGCGAGAAACGATGTTTTTTTTGTGCAAAAACAGCGTTTTTTGCGCGATGTATGTGATGTATGGGACTTCCCATTATATCATATTCATCGTTGATTTTCATGTAATTAATAGTAATGCCGAGATAATCTAATTGACGCCGCAATATTGGACGAGAACGACGAAAACAGCGTTTTTTGTGCGAAAAACAACGTTTTATTGCAAAAACAGCAATTATCGTGCGAAGTACGACATTTTTCGTGCATAAACAGCGTTTATGGTGCCAAATATATGGTATATGCAAGTTCTCACCATATTCTTACCGTAATGCCAAGATAATCTAATTGTCGCCGCAATATTGGACGAGAACGCCGAAAGCAGTGTTTTTAGTGCAAAAAATAATATTTTATTGCGAAAACATCAATTATCGTGCGAATAACGATGTTTTTTGTGCAAAAATGGTGCCAAATATATCATATATGCGAGGTCTCATCAAATTCATCGTTGATTTTCATGTTATGAATAGTAATGCCAAGATAATCTAATTGTCGCCGCAATATTGGTCAAGAACACCGAAATCAGCGTTTTTAGTGCAAAATATATGATATATGCGAGTTTTCATCATATTCATCGTTGATTTTCATGTTATCAATAGTAATGCCGGGTTAATCTAATTGTCGCCGCAATATTGTACGAAAACGCCGAAAGCAGTGTTTTTAGTGTAAAAACAATGTTCTATTGCGGAAACAGCAATTATCGTGCGGAAAACGATGTTTTTCGTGCGAAAACAGCGTTTTTGGTGCAAAATATATGATATATGCGAGTTCTCATCATATTCATAATTGATTTTCATGTTATCAATAGTAATGCCAAGATAATCTAATTGTCGCCGCAATATTGTACGAGAACGCCGAAAGCAGTGTTTTTAGTGCAAAAAATAATATTTTATTGCGAAAACATCAATTATCGTGCGAATAACGATGTTTTTTGTGCAAAAATGGTGCCAAATATATCATATATGCGAGGTCTCATCAAATTCATCGTTGATTTTCATGTTATGAATAGTAATGCCAAGATAATCTAATTGTCGCCGCAATATTGGTCAAGAACACCGAAATCAGCGTTTTTAGTGCAAAATATATGATATATGCGAGTTTTCATCATATTCATCGTTGATTTTCATGTTATCAATAGTAATGCCGGGTTAATCTAATTGTCGCCGCAATATTGTACGAAAACGCCGAAAGCAGTGTTTTTAGTGCAAAATATATGATATATGCGAGTTCTCATCATATTCATCGTTGATTTTCATGTTATTAATAGTAATGCCAAAATAATCTAATTGTCGCCGCAATATTGCACGAAAACACCGAAAACAGCGGTTTTATTGCGAAAAACAACGTTTAATTGCGAGAAACGATGTTTTTTTTGTGCAAAAACAGCGTTTTTGGCGCGAAGTATGTGATGTATGGGACTTCCCATTATATCATATTCATCGTTGATTTTCATGTCATTAATAGTAATGCCGAGATAATCTAATTGACATATGCGATGATATATGCGAGTTCTCACCATATTCATCGTTGAGTTTCTTGTTATTAATAGTAATGGCAAGATAATCAAATTGACGCCGCAATATTGGTCGGAAACGCCGAAATCAGCGTTTTTAGTGAGAAAAACAACATTTTATTACAAAATCAGACATTATCGTGGTAAAATCGACGTATTTCGTGCAAAAACAGCGTTTTTGGTGCGAAATATATGATATATGCAAGTTCACACCGTATTCATCGTTGATTTTGATGTTATCAATAGTAATGCCACGATAATCTAGTTGACGCCGCAATATTAGACAAGAACGCCGAAAGCAGTGTTTTTAGTGCAAAAAACAATGTTTTAATACGAAAACAGCAATTATCGTGCGAATAACGATGTTTTTTTGTGCAAAAATGGTGCCAAATATATCATATATGCAAGTTCTCACCATATTCATCGTTGATTTTCATGTTATTAATAGTAATGCCAAAATAATCTAATTGACGCAGTAATATTGGACGAGAACGCCGAAAGCAGTGTTTTTAGTGTAAAAACAATGTTCTATTGCGGAAACAGCAATTATCGTGCGGAAAACGATGTTTTTCGTGCGAAAACAGCGTTTTTGGTGCAAAATATATGATATATGCGAGTTCTCATCATATTCATAATTGATTTTCATGTTATCAATAGTAATGCCAAGATAATCTAATTGTCGCCGCAATATTGTACGAGAACGCCGAAAGCAGTGTTTTTAGTGCGAAAAACAACGTTTTATTGCGAAATCAGGAATTATCGTTGGAAAATTGATGTTTTTCGTGCAAACACAGCGTTTTTGGTGCGAAATATGTGATATATGCAAGTTCACACCATATTCATCGTTGATTTTCGTGTTATCAATGGCAATGCCAAGATAATCTAGTTGATGCCGCATTATTGGACGAGAACGCCGAAATCAGCGTTTTTAGTGCGAAATACAATGTTTCATTGTGAAATCAGGAATCATCGTGGGAAAATCGACGTTTTTCGTGCAAAAACGGCGTTTTTGGTGCGAAATATATGATATATGCGAGTTGTCACCATATTCATCGTTGATTTTCGTGTGTTTAATAGTAATGCCAAGATAATCTAGTTGACGCCGCAATATTGTACGAGAACGCCGAAAGTAGTGTTTTTAGTGCAAAAAACAATGTTTTAATACGAAAACAGCAATTATCGTGCGAATAACGATGTTTTTTGTGCAAAAATGGTGCCAAATATATCATATATGCAAGTTCTCACCATATTCATCGTTGATTTTCATGTTATTAATTGTAATGCCAAGATAATCTAATTGTCGCCGCAATATTGGACGAGAACGCCGAAAGCAGTGTTTTTAGTGTAAAAACAATGTTCTTTTGCGGAAACAGCAATTATCGTGCGGAAAACGATGTTTTTCGTGCGAAAACAGCGTTTTTGGTGCAAAATATATGATATATGCGAGTTCTCATCATATTCATAATTGATTTTCATGTTATCAATAGTAATGCCAAGATAATGTAACTGTCGCCGCAATATTGTACGAGAACGCCGAAAGCAGTGTTTTTAGTGCAAAAAACAATGTTTTATTGCGAAAACTGCAATTATCGTGCGAAAAACGACGTCTTTCGTGTAAAATCAGCGTTTTTGGTGCGCAGTATATGATGTGTGGGAGTTCTCATCATATTCATCGTTGATTTTCATGTTATTATTGGTAATGCCAAGATAATCTAATTGTCGCCGCAATATTGTACGAGAACGCCGAATGCAGTGTTTTTAGTGCAAAAAACAATATTTTATTGCGAAAACTGCAATTATCGTGCGAAAAACGACGACTTTCGTGTAAAATCAGCGTTTTTGGTGCAAAATATATGATATATGCGAGTTCTCATCATATTCATAGTTGATTTTCATGTTATTAATCGTAATGCCAAGATAATCTTATTGACACCGCAGTATTGAACGAGAACGGCGAAAACAGCGGTTTTAGTGCGAAAAACAAAGTTTAATTGCGAAAAACGATGTTTTTTGTGCAAAAACAGCGTTTTTGGTGCGAAGTATGTGATGTATGAGAGTTCTCATCATATTCATGGTTGATTTTGATGTTATTAATAGTAATGCCAAGATAATCTAATTGTCGCCGCAATATTGGACGAGAACGCCGAGAGCAGTGTTTTTAGTGCAAAAAACAATGTTTTATTGCGAAAACAGCAATTATCGTGCGAATAATGATGTTTTTTGTGCAAAAACAGCGTTTTTGGTGCGAAGTATATGATTTAAGCAAGTTCTCATCATATTCATAGTTGATTTTCATGTTATCAATAGTAATGCCAAGATAATGTAATTGTCGCCGCAATATTGTACGAGAACGCCGACAGCAGTGTTTTTAGTGCAAAAAACAATGTTTTATTGCGAAAACTGCAATTATCGTACGAAAAACGACGTCTTTCGTATAAAATCAGCGTTTTTGGTGCAAAATATATGATATATGCGAGTTCTCATCATATTCATAGTTGATTTTTATGTTATTAATATTAATGCCAAGATAATCTAATTGACACCGCAATATTGGACGAGAACGGCGAAAGCAGTGTTTTTAGTGTAAAAAACAACGTTCTATTGCGGAAACAGCAATTATCGTGCGGAAAACGATGTTTTTCGTGCGAAAACAGCGTTTTTGGTGCAAAATATATGATATATGCGAGTTCTGATCATATTCATAATTGATTTTCATGTTATCAATAGTAATGCCAAGATAATGTAACTGTCGCCGCAATATTGTACGAGAACGCCGAAAGCAGTGTTTTTAGTGCAAAAATGGTGCCAAATATATCATATATGCAAGTTCTCACCATTTTCATCGTTGATTTTCAAGTTATTAATAGTAATGCCAAAATAATCTAATTGACGCAGTAATATTGGACGAGAACGCCGAAAGCAGTGTTTTTAGTGTAACAACAACGTTCTATTGCGGAAACAGCAATTATCGTGCGGAAAACGATGTTTTTCGTGCGAAAACAGCGTTTTTGGTGCAAAATATGTGATATATGCGAGTTCTCATCATATTCATAATTGATTTTCATGTTATCAATAGTAATGCCAAGATAATGTAACTGTCGCCGCAATATTGTACGAGAACGCCGAAAGTAGTGTTTTTAGTGCAAAAAACAATGTTTTAATACGAAAACAGCAATTATCGTGCGAATAACGATGTTTTTTGTGCAAAAATGGTGCCAAATATATCATATATGCAAGTTCTCACCATATTCATCGTTGATTTTCATGTTATTAATTGTAATGCCAAGATAATCTAATTGTCGCCGCAATATTGGACGAGAACGCCGAAAGCAGTGTTTTTAGTGTAAAAACAATGTTCTATTGCGGAAACAGCAATTATCGTGCGGAAAACGATGTTTTTCGTGCGAAAACAGCGTTTTTGGTGCAAAATATATGATATATGCGAGTTCTCATCATATTCATAATTGATTTTCATGTTATCAATAGTAATGCCAAGATAATGTAACTGTCGCCGCAATATTGTACGAGAACGCCGAAAGTAGTGTTTTTAGTGCAAAAAACAATGTTTTATTGCGAAAACTGCAATTATCGTGCGAAAACCGACGTCTTTCGTGTAAAATCAGCGTTTTTGGTGCGCAGTATATGATGTGTGGGAGTTCTCATCATATTCATCGTTGATTTTCATGTTATTATTGGTAATGCCAAGATAATCTAATTGTCGCCGCAATATTGTACGAGAACGCCGAATGCAGTGTTTTTAGTGCAAAAAACAATATTTTATTGCGAAAACTGCAATTATCGTGCGAAAAACGACGACTTTCGTGTAAAATCAGCGTTTTTGGTGCAAAATATATGATACATGCGAGTTCTCATCATATTCATAGTTGATTTTCATGTTATTAATCGTAATGCCAAGATAATCTTATTGACACCGCAGTTTTGAACGAGAACGGCGAAAACAGCGGTTTTAGTGCGAAAAACAAAGTTTAATTGCGAAAAACGATGTTTTTTGTGCAAAAACAGCGTTTTTGGTGCGAAGTATGTGATGTATGAGAGTTCTCATCATATTCATGGTTGATTTTGATGTTATTAATAGTAATGCCAAGATAATCTAATTGTCGCCGCAATATTGGACGAGAACGCCGAGAGCAGTGTTTTTAGTGCAAAAAACAATGTTTTATTGCGAAAACAGCAATTATCGTGCGAATAACGATGTTTTTTGTGCAAAAACAGCGTTTTTGGTGCGAAGTATATGATTTAAGCAAGTTCTCATCATATTCATAGTTGATTTTCATGTTATCAATAGTAATACCAAGATAATGTAATTGTCGCCGCAAGATTGTACGAGAACGCCGACAGCAGTGTTTTTAGTGCAAAAAACAATGTTTTATTGCGAAAACTGCAATTATCGTACGAAAAACGACGTCTTTCGTGTAAAATCAGCGTTTTTGGTGCAAAATATATGATATATGCGTGTTCTCATCATATTCATAGTTGATTTTTATGTTATTAATATTAATGCCAAGATAATCTAATTGACACCGCAATATTGGACGAGAACGGCGAAAACAGCGGTTTTAGTGCGAAAAACGAAGTTTAATTGCGAAAAACGAAGTTTTTATGCAAAAACAGCGCTTTTGGTGCGAAGTATGTGATGTATGGTAGTTCTCATCATATTCATCGTTGATTTTCATGTTATTAATAGTAATGCCGAGATAATGTAATTGTCGCCGCAATATTGTACGAGAACGCCGAAAGCAGTGTTTTTAGTGCAAAAAACAATATTTTATTGCGAAAACTGCAATTATCGTGCGAAAAACGACGTCTTTCGTGTAAAATCAGCGTTTTTGGTGCAAAATATATGATATATGCGAGTTCTCATCATATTCATAGTTGATTTTCATGTTATCAATAGTAATGCCAAGATAATGTAACTGTCGCCGCAATATTGTACGAGAACGCCGAAAGTAGTGTTTTTAGTGCAAAAAACAATGTTTTAATACGAAAACAGCAATTATCGTGCGAATAACGATGTTTTTTGTGCAAAAATGGTGCCAAATATATCATATATGCAAGTTCTCACCATATTCATCGTTGATTTTCATGTTATTAATTGTAATGCCAAGATAATCTAATTGTCGCCGCAATATTGGACGAGAACGCCGAAAGCAGTGTTTTTAGTGTAAAAACAATGTTCTATTGCGGAAACAGCAATTATCGTGCGGAAAACGATGTTTTTCGTGCGAAAACAGCGTTTTTGGTGCAAAATATATGATATATGCGAGTTCTCATCATATTCATAATTGATTTTCATGTTATCAATAGTAATGCCAAGATAATGTAATTGTCGCCGCAATATTGTACGAGAACGCCGAAAGCAGTGTTTTTAGTGTAAAAACAATGTTCTATTGCGAAAACAGCAATTATCGTGCGAATAACGATGTTTTTTGTGCAAAAACAGCGTTTTTGGTGCGAAGTATATGATTTAAGCAAGTTCTCATCATATTCATAGTTGATTTTCATGTTATCAATAGTAATGCCAAGATAATGTAATTGTCGCCGCAATATTGTACGAGAACGCCGACAGCAGTGTTTTTAGTGCAAAAAACAATGTTTTATTGCGAAAACTGCAATTATCGTACGAAAAACGACGTCTTTCGTGTAAAATCAGCGTTTTTGGTGCAAAATATATGATATATGCGAGTTCTCATCATATTCATAGTTGATTTTTATGTTATTAATATTAATGCCAAGATAATCTAATTGACACCGCAATATTGGACGAGAACGGCGAAAGCAGTGTTTTTAGTGTAAAAAACAACGTTCTATTGCGGAAACAGCAATTATCGTGCGGAAAACAATGTTTTTCGTGCGAAAACAGCGTTTTTGGTGCAAAATATATGATATATGCGAGTTCTGATCATATTCATAATTGATTTTCATGTTATCAATAGTAATGCCAAGATAATGTAACTGTCGCCGCAATATTGTACGAGAACGCCGAAAGCAGTGTTTTTAGTGCAAAAATGGTGCCAAATATATCATATATGCAAGTTCTCACCATTTTCATCGTTGATTTTCAAGTTATTAATAGTAATGCCAAAATAATCTAATTGACGCAGTAATATTGGACGAGAACGCCGAAAGCAGTGTTTTTAGTGTAACAACAACGTTCTATTGCGGAAACAGCAATTATCGTGCGGAAAACGATGTTTTTCGTGCGAAAACAGCGTTTTTGGTGCAAAATATGTGATATATGCGAGTTCTCATCATATTCATAATTGATTTTCATGTTATCAATAGTAATGCCAAGATAATGTAACTGTCGCCGCAATATTGTACGAGAACGCCGAAAGTAGTGTTTTTAGTGCAAAAAACAATGTTTTAATACGAAAACAGCAATTATCGTGCGAATAACGATGTTTTTTGTGCAAAAATGGTGCCAAATATATCATATATGCAAGTTCTCACCATATTCATCGTTGATTTTCATGTTATTAATTGTAATGCCAAGATAATCTAATTGTCGCCGCAATATTGGACGAGAACGCCGAAAGCAGTGTTTTTAGTGTAAAAACAATGTTCTATTGCGGAAACAGCAATTATCGTGCGGAAAACGATGTTTTTCGTGCGAAAACAGCGTTTTTGGTGCAAAATATATGATATATGCGATTTCTCATCATATTCATAATTGATTTTCATGTTATCAATAGTAATGCCAAGATAATGTAACTGTCGCCGCAATATTGTACGAGAACGCCGAAAGCAGTGTTTTTAGTGCAAAAAACAATGTTTTATTGCGAAAACTGCAATTATCGTGCGAAAACCGACGTCTTTCGTGTAAAATCAGCGTTTTTGGTGCGCAGTATATGATGTGTGGGAGTTCTCATCATATTCATCGTTGATTTTCATGTTATTATTGGTAATGCCAAGATAATCTAATTGTCGCCGCAATATTGTACGAGAACGCCGAATGCAGTGTTTTTAGTGCAAAAAACAATATTTTATTGCGAAAACTGCAATTATCGTGCGAAAAACGATGACTTTCGTGTAAAATCAGCGTTTTTGGTGCAAAATATATGATATATGCGAGTTCTCATCATATTCATAGTTGATTTTCATGTTATTAATCGTAATGCCAAGATAATCTTATTGACACCGCAGTATTGAACGAGAACGGCGAAAACAGCGGTTTTAGTGCGAAAAACAAAGTTTAATTGCGAAAAACGATGTTTTTTGTGCAAAAACAGCGTTTTTGGTGCGAAGTATGTGATGTATGAGAGTTCTCATCATATTCATGGTTGATTTTGATGTTATTAATAGTAATGCCAAGATAATCTAATTGTCGCCGCAATATTGGACGAGAACGCCGAGAGCAGTGTTTTTAGTGCAAAAAACAATGTTTTATTGCGAAAACAGCAATTATCGTGCGAATAACGATGTTTTTTGTGCAAAAACAGCGTTTTTGGTGCGAAGTATATGATTTAAGCAAGTTCTCATCATATTCATAGTTGATTTTCATGTTATCAATAGTAATGCCAAGATAATGTAATTGTCGCCGCAATATTGTACGAGAACGCCGACAGCAGTGTTTTTAGTGCAAAAAACAATGTTTTATTGCAAAAACTGCAATTATCGTACGAAAAACGACGTCTTTCGTGTAAAATCAGCGTTTTTGGTGCAAAATATATGATATATGCGTGTTCTCATCATATTCATAGTTGATTTTTATGTTATTAATATTAATGCCAAGATAATCTAATTGACACCGCAATATTGGACGAGAACGGCGAAACAGCGGTTTTAGTGCGAAAAACGAAGTTTAATTGCGAAAAACGAAGTTTTTATGCAAAAACAGCGCTTTTGGTGCGAAGTATGTGATGTATGGTAGTTCTCATCATATTCATCGTTGATTTTCATGTTATTAATAGTAATGCCGAGATAATGTAATTGTCGCCGCAATATTGTACGAGAACGCCGAAAGCAGTGTTTTTAGTGCAAAAAACAATATTTTATTGCGAAAACTGCAATTATCGTGCGAAAAACGACGTCTTTCGTGTAAAATCAGCGTTTTTGGTGCAAAATATATGATATATGCGAGTTCTCATCATATTCATAGTTGATTTTCATGTTATCAATAGTAATGCCAAGATAATGTAACTGTCGCCGCAATATTGTACGAGAACGCCGAAAGTAGTGTTTTTAGTGCAAAAAACAATGTTTTAATACGAAAACAGCAATTATCGTGCGAATAACGATGTTTTTTGTGCAAAAATGGTGCCAAATATATCATATATGCAAGTTCTCACCATATTCATCGTTGATTTTCATGTTATTAATTGTAATGCCAAGATAATCTAATTGTCGCCGCAATATTGGACGAGAACGCCGAAAGCAGTGTTTTTAGTGTAAAAACAATGTTCTATTGCGGAAACAGCAATTATCGTGCGGAAAACGATGTTTTTCGTGCGAAAACAGCGTTTTTGGTGCAAAATATATGATATATGCGAGTTCTCATCATATTCATAATTGATTTTCATGTTATCAATAGTAATGCCAAGATAATGTAACTGTCGCCGCAATATTGTACGAGAACGCCGAAAGCAGTGTTTTTAGTGCAAAAAACAATGTTTTATTGCGAAAACTGCAATTATCGTGCGAAAAACGACGTCTTTCGTGTAAAATCAGCGTTTTTGGTGCGCAGTATATGATGTGTGGGAGTTCTCATCATATTCATCGTTGATTTTCATGTTATTAATCGTAATGCCAAGATAATCTTATTGACACCGCAGTATTGAACGAGAACGGCGAAAACAGCGGTTTTAGTGCGAAAAACAAAGTTTAATTGCGAAAAACGATGTTTTTTGTGCAAAAACAGCGTTTTTGGTGCGAAGTATGTGATGAATGAGAGTTCTCATCATATTCATGGTTGATTTTGATGTTATTAATAGTAATGCCAAGATAATCTAATTGTCGCCGCAATATTGGACGAGAACGCCGAGAGCAGTGTTTTTAGTGCAAAAAACAATGTTTTATTGCGAAAACAGCAATTATCGTGCGAATAACGATGTTTTTTGTGCAAAAACAGCGTTTTTGGTGCGAAGTATATGATTTAAGCAAGTTCTCATCATATTCATAGTTGATTTTCATGTTATCAATAGTAATGCCAAGATAATGTAATTGTCGCCGCAATATTGTACGAGAACGCCGACAGCAGTGTTTTTAGTGCAAAAAACAATGTTTTATTGCGAAAACTGCAATTATCGTACGAAAAACGACGTCTTTCGTGTAAAATCAGCGTTTTTGGTGCAAAATATATGATATATGCGAGTTCTCATCATATTCATAGTTGATTTTTATGTTATTAATATTAATGCCAAGATAATCTAATTGACACCGCAATATTGGACGAGAACGGCGAAAACAGCGGTTTTAGTGCGAAAAACGAAGTTTAATTGCGAAAAACGAAGTTTTTATGCAAAAACAGCGCTTTTGGTGCGAAGTATGTGATGTATGGTAGTTCTCATCATATTCATCGTTGATTTTCATGTTATTAATAGTAATGCCGAGATAATGTAATTGTCGCCGCAATATTGTACGAGAACGCCGAAAGCAGTGTTTTTAGTGCAAAAAACAATATTTTATTGCGAAAACTGCAATTATCGTGCGAAAAACGACGTCTTTCGTGTAAAATCAGCGTTTTTGGTGCAAAATATATGATATATGCGAGTTCTCATCATATTCATAGTTGATTTTCATGTTATTAATAGTAATGCCAAGATAATCTTATTGACACCGCAGTATTGGACGAGAACGGCGAAAACAGCGGTTTTAAAACGAAAAACAAAGTTTAATTGCGAAAAACGATGTTTTTTGTGCAAAAATGGTGCCAAATATATCATATATGCAAGTTCTCACCATATTCATCGT
This sequence comes from Aleochara curtula, assembly GCA_963978815.1. NCBI lineage: Eukaryota > Metazoa > Arthropoda > Insecta > Coleoptera > Staphylinidae > Aleochara > Aleochara curtula. The sequence goes on along the minus strand of OZ022219.1, from coordinate 12,821,614 downwards.
TGATTTTCATGTTATTAATAGTAATGCCAAAATAATCTAATTTTGTGCAAAAATGGTGCCAAATATATCATATATGCAAGTTCTCACCATATTCATCGTTGATTTTCATGTTATTAATAGTAAGGCCAAGATAATCTAATTGTCGCCGCAATATTGGACGAGAACGCCGAAAGCAGTGTTTTTAGTGTAAAAACAATGTTCTATTGCGGAAACAGCAATTATCGTGCGGAAAACGATGTTTTTCGTGCGAAAACAGCGTTTTTGGTGCAAAATATATTATATATGCGAGTTCTCATCATATTCATAATTGATTTTCATGTTATCAATAGTAATGCCAAGATAATGTAACTGTCGCCGCAATATTGTACGAGAACGCCGAAAGCAGTGTTTTTAGTGCAAAAAACAATGTTTTATTGCGAAAACTGCAATTATCGTGCGAAAAACGACGTCTTTCGTGTAAAATCAGCGTTTTTGGTGCGCAGTATATGATGTATGGGAGTTCTCATCATATTCATCGTTGATTTTCATGTTATTATTGGTAATGCCAAGATAATCTAATTGTCGCCGCAATATTGTACGAGAACGCCGAATGCAGTGTTTTTAGTGCAAAAAACAATATTTTATTGCGAAAACTGCAATTATCGTGCGAAAAACGACGACTTTCGTGTAAAATCAGCGTTTTTGGTGCAAAATATATGATATATGCGAGTTCTCATCATATTCATAGTTGATTTTCATGTTATTAATAGTAATGCCAAGATAATCTTATTGACACCGCAGTATTGGACGAGAACGGCGAAAACAGCGGTTTTAGTGCGAAAAACAAAGTTTAATTGCGAAAAACGATGTTTTTTGTGCAAAAACAGCGTTTTTGGTGCGAAGTATGTGATGTATGAGAGTTCTCATCATATTCATGGTTGATTTTGATGTTATTAATAGTAATGCCAAGATAATATAATTGTCGCCGCAATATTGGACGAGAACGCCGAGAGCAGTGCTTTTAGTGCAAAAAACAATGTTTTATTGCGAAAACAGCAATTATCGTGCGAATAACGATGTTTTTTGTGCAAAAACAGCGTCTTTGGTGCGAAGTATGTGATGTATGAGAGTTCTCATCATATTCATAGTTGATTTTCATGTTATCAATAGTAATGCCAAGATAATGTAATTGTCGCCGCATTATTGTACGAGAACGCCGACAGCAGTGTTTTTAGTGCAAAAAACAATGTTTTATTGCGAAAACTGCAATTATCGTACGAAAAATGACGTCTTTCGTGTAAAATCAGCGTTTTTGGTGCAAAATATATGATATATGCGAGTTCTCATCATATTCATAGTTGATTTTTATGTTATTAATATTAATGCCAAGACAATCTAATTGACACCGCAATATTAGACGAGAACGGCGAAAACAGCGGTTTTAGTGCGAAAAACGAAGTTTAATTGCGAAAAACGAAGTTTTTATGCAAAAACAGCGCTTTTGATGCGAAGTATGTGATGTATGGTAGTTCTCATCATATTCATCGTTGATTTTCATGTTATTAATAGTAATGCCGAGATAATGTAATTGTCGCCGCAATATTGTACGAGAACGCCGAAAGCAGTGTTTTTAGTGCAAAAAACAATATTTTATTGCGAAAACTGCAATTATCGTGCGAAAAACGACGTCTTTCGTGTAAAATCAGCGTTTTTGGTGCAAAATATATGATATATGCGAGTTCTCATCATATTCATAATTGATTTTCATGTTATCAATAGTAATGCCAAGATAATGTAACTGTCGCCGCAATATTGTACGAGAACGCCGAAAGTAGTGTTTTTAGTGCAAGAAACAATGTTTTAATACGAAAACAGCAATTATCGTGCGAATAACGATGTTTTTTGTGCAAAAATGGTGCCAAATATATCATATATGCAAGTTCTCACCATATTCATCGTTGATTTTCATGTTATTAATAGTAATGCCAATATAATCTAATTGTCGCCGCAATATTGGACGAGAACGCCGAAAGCAGTGTTTTTAGTGTAAAAACAATGTTCTATTGCGGAAACAGCAATTATCGTGCGGAAAACGATGTTTTTCGTGCGAAAACAGCGTTTTTGGTGCAAAATATATGATATATGCGAGTTCTCATCATATTCATAATTGATTTTCATGTTATCAATAGTAATGCCAAGATAATGTAACTGTCGCCGCAATATTGTACGAGAACGCCGAAAGCAGTGTTTTTAGTGCAAAAAACAATGTTTTATTGCGAAAACTGCAATTATCGTGCGAATAACGATGTTTTTTGTGCAAAAACAGCGTCTTTGGTGCGAAGTATGTGATGTATGAGAGTTCTCATCATATTCATAGTTGATTTTCATGTTATCAATAGTAATGCCAAGATAATGTAATTGTCACCGCAATATTGGACGAGAACGCCGAGAGCAGTGCTTTTAGTGCAAAAAACAATGTTTTATTGCGAAAACAGCAATTATCGTGCGAATAACGATGTTTTTTGTGCAAAAACAGCGTCTTTGGTGCGAAGTATGTGATGTATGAGAGTTCTCATCATATTCATAGTTGATTTTCATGTTATCAATAGTAATGCCAAGATAATGTAATTGTCACCGCATTATTGTACGAGAACGCCGACAGCAGTGTTTTTAGTGCAAAAAACAATGTTTTATTGCGAAAACTGCAATTATCGTACGAAAAACGACGTCTTTCGTGTAAAATCAGCGTTTTTTGGTGCAAAATATATGATATATGCGAGTTCTCATCATATTCATAGTTGATTTTTATGTTATTAATATTAATGCCAAGATAATCTAATTGACACCGCAATATTAGACGAGAACGGCGAAAACAGCGGTTTTAGTGCGAAAAACGCAGTTTGATTGCGAAAAACGAAGTTTTTTTGCAAAAACAGCGCTTTTGATGCGAAGTATGTGATGTATGGTAGTTCTCATCATATTCATCGTTGATTTTCATGTTATTAATAGTAATGCCGAGATAATGTAATTGTCGCCGCAATATTGTACAAGAACGCCGAAAGCAGTGTTTTTAATGCAAAAAACAATATTTTATTGCGAAAACTGCAATTATCGTGCGAAAAACGACGTCTTTCGTGTAAAATCAGCGTTTTTGGTGCAAAATATATGATATATGCGAGTTCTCATCATATTCATAGTTGATTTTCATGTTATTAATAGTAATGCCAAGATAATCTTATTGACACCGCAGTATTGGACGAGAACGGCGAAAACAGCGGTTTTAAAGCGAAAAACAAAGTTTAATTGCGAAAAACGATGTTTTTTGTGCAAAAACAGCGTTTTTGGTGCGAAGTATGTGATGTATGAGAGTTCTCATCATATTCATGGTTGATTTTGATGTTATTAATAGTAATGCCAAGATAATCCAATTGTCGCCGCAATATTGGACGAGAACGCCAAGAGCAGTGTTTTTCGTGCAAAAAACAATGTTTTATTGCGAAAACAGCAATTATCGTGCGAATAACGATGTTTTTTGTGCAAAAACAGCGTTTTTGGTGCGAAGTATATGATTTAAGCAAGTTCTCATCATATTCATAGTTGATTTTCATGTTATCAATAGTAAAGCCAAGATAATGTGATTGTCGCCGCAATATTGTACGAGATCGGCGAAAACAGCGGTTTTAGTGCGAAAAACGAAGTTTAATTGCGAAAAACGAAGTTTTTTGTGCAAAAACAGCGTTTTTGGTGCGAAGTATGTGATGTATGGGAGTTCTCATCATATTCATCGTTGATTTTCATGTTACCAATAGTAATGCCAAGATAATGTAATTGTCGCCGCAATATCGTACGAGAACGCCAAAAACAGAGATTTTAGTGCAAAAAAACAATGTTTTATTGCAAAAACAGCAATTATCGTGCGAAGTACGACATTTTTCGTGCATAAACAGCGTTTATGGTGCCAAATATATCATATATGCAAGTTCTCACCATATTCTTACCGTAATGCCAAGATAATCTAATTGTCGCCGCAATATTGGACGAGACCGCCGAAAGCAGTGTTTTTAGTGCAAAAAATAATATTTTGTTGCGAAAACAGCAATTATCGTGCGAATAACGATGTTTTTTGTGCAAAAATGGTGCCAAATATATCATATATGCAAGTTCTCACCATATTCATCGTTGATTTTCATGTTATTAATAGTAATGCCAAAATAATCTAATTGACGCAGTAATATCGGACGAGAACGCCAAAAACAGAGTTTTTAGTGCAAAAACCAATGTTTTATTGCAAAAACCGCAATTATAGTGCGAAAAACGAAGTTCAATTGCGAAAAACGAAATTTTTTTGTGCAAAAACATCGGTTTTGGTGCGAAGTATGTGATGTATGTGAGTTCTCATCATATTCATCGTTGATTTTCATATTATTAATAGTAATGCCAAGATAATGTAACTGTCGCCGCAATATTGTACGAGAACGCCGAAAGCAGTGTTTTTAGTGTAAAAACAACGTTCTATTGCGGAAACAGCAATTATCGTGCGGAAAACGATGTTTTTCGTGCGAAAACAGCGTTTTTGGTGCAAAATATATGATATATGCGAGTTCTCATCATATTCATAGTTGATTTTCATGTTATTAATAGTAATGCCAAGATAATCTTATTGACACCGCAGTATTGGACGAGAACGGCGAAAACAGCGGTTTTAGTGCGAAAAACAAAGTTTAATTGCGAAAAACGATGTTTTTTGTGGAAAAACAGCGTTTTTGGTGCGAAGTATGTGATGTATGAGAGTTCTCATCATATTCATCGTTGATTTTCATGTTATTATTGGTAATGCCAAGATAATCTAATTGTCGCCGCAATATTGTACGAGAACGCCGAATGCAGTGTTTTTAGTGCAAAAAACAATATTTTATTGCGAAAACTGCAATTATCGTGCGAAAAACGACGACTTTCGTGTAAAATCAGCGTTTTTGGTGCAAAATATATGATATATGCGAGTTCTCATCATATTCATAGTTGATTTTCATGTTATTAATAGTAATGCCAAGATAATCTTATTGACACCGCAGTATTGGACGAGAACGGCGAAAACAGCGGTTTTAGTGCGAAAAACAAAGTTTAATTGCGAAAAACGATGTTTTTTGTGGAAAAACAGCGTTTTTGGTGCGAAGTATGTGATGTATGAGAGTTCTCATCATATTCATCGTTGATTTTCATGTTATTATTGGTAATGCCAAGATAATCTAATTGTCGCCGCAATATTGTACGAGAACGCCGAATGCAGTGTTTTTAGTGCAAAAAACAATATTTTATTGCGAAAACTGCAATTATCGTGCGAAAAAGGACGACTTTCGTGTAAAATCAGCGTTTTTGGTGCAAAATATATGATATATGCGAGTTCTCATCATATTCATAATTGATTTTCATGTTATCAATAGTAATGCCAAAATAATCTAATTGTCGCCGCAATATTGGACGAGAACGCCGAAAGCAGTGTTTTTAGTGTAAAAACAATGTTCTATTGCGGAAACAGCAATTATCGTGCGGAAAACAATGTTTTTCGTGCGAAAACAGCGTTTTTGGTGCAAAATATATGATATATGCGAGTTCTCATCATATTCATAATTGATTTTCATGTTATCAATAGTAATGCCAAGATAATGTAACTGTCGCCGCAATATTGTACGAGAACGCCGAAAGCAGTGTTTTTAGTGCAAAAAACAATATTTTATTGCGAAAACTGCAATTATCGTGCGAAAAACGACGACTTTCGTGTAAAATCAGCGTTTTTGGTGCAAAATATATGATATATGCGAGTTCTCATCATATTCATAGTTGATTTTCATGTTATTAATAGTAATGCCAAGATAATCTTATTGACACCGCAGTATTGGACGAGAACGGCGAAAACAGCGGTTTTAGTGCGAAAAACAAAGTTTAATTGCGAAAAACGATGTTTTTTGTGGAAAAACAGCGTTTTTGGTGCGAAGTATGTGATGTATGAGAGTTCTCATCATATTCATGGTTGATTTTGATGTTATTAATAGTAATGCCAAGATAATATAATTGTCGCCGCAATATTGGACGAGAACGCCGAGAGCAGTGCTTTTAGTGCAAAAAACAATGTTTTATTGCGAAAACAGCAATTATCGTGCGAATAACGATGTTTTTTGTGCGAAAACAGCGTTTTTGGTGCGAAGTATATGATTTAAGCAAGTTCTCATCATATTCATAGTTGATTTTCATGTTATCAATAGTAATGCCAAGATAATGTAACTGTCGCCGCAATATTGTACGAGAACGCCGAAAGCAGTGTTTTTAGTGCAAAAAACAATATTTTATTGCGAAAACTGCAATCATCGTGCGAAAAACGACGACTTTCGTGTAAAATCAGCGTTTTTGGTGCAAAATATATGATATATGCGAGTTCTCATCATATTCATAGTTGATTTTCATGTTATTAATAGTAATGCCAAGATAATCTTATTGACACCGCAGTATTGGACGAGAACGGCGAAAACAGCGGTTTTAGTGCGAAAAACAAAGTTTAATTGCGAAAAACGATGTTTTTTGTGGAAAAACAGCGTTTTTGGTGCGAAGTATGTGATGTATGAGAGTTCTCATCATATTCATCGTTGATTTTCATGTTATTATTGGTAATGCCAAGATAATCTAATTGTCGCCGCAATATTGTACGAGAACGCCGAATGCAGTGTTTTTAGTGCAAAAAACAATATTTTATTGCGAAAACTGCAATTATCGTGCGAAAAACGACGACTTTCGTGTAAAATCAGCGTTTTTGGTGCAAAATATATGATATATGCGAGTTCTCATCATATTCATAGTTGATTTTAATGTTATTAATAGTAATGCCAAGATAATCTTATTGACACCGCAGTATTGGACGAGAACGGCGAAAACAGCGGTTTTAGTGCGAAAAACAAAGTTTAATTGCGAAAAACGATGTTTTTTGTGGAAAAACAGCGTTTTTGGTGCGAAGTATGTGATGTATGTGTGTTCTCATCATATTCATAATTGATTTTCATGTTATCAATAGTAATGCCAAGATAATGTAACTGTCGCCGCAATATTGTACGAGAACGCCGAAAGCAGTGTTTTTAGTGCAAAAAACAATATTTTATTGCGAAAACTGCAATTATCGTGCGAAAAACGACGACTTTCGTGTAAAATCAGCGTTTTTGGTGCAAAATATATGATATATGCGAGTTCTCATCATATTCATAGTTGATTTTCATGTTATTAATAGTAATGCCAAGATAATCTTATTGACACCGCAGTATTGGACGAGAACGGCGAAAACAGCGGTTTTAGTGCGAAAAACAAAGTTTAATTGCGAAAAACGATGTTTTTTGTGGAAAAACAGCGTTTTTGGTGCGAAGTATGTGATGTATGAGAGTTCTCATCATATTCATCGTTGATTTTCATGTTATTATTGGTAATGCCAAGATAATCTAATTGTCGCCGCAATATTGTACGAGAACGCCGAATGCAGTGTTTTTAGTGCAAAAAACAATATTTTATTGCGAAAACTGCAATTATCGTGCGAAAAAGGACGACTTTCGTGTAAAATCAGCGTTTTTGGTGCAAAATATATGATATATGCGAGTTCTCATCATATTCATAATTGATTTTCATGTTATCAATAGTAATGCCAAAATAATCTAATTGTCGCCGCAATATTGGACGAGAACGCCGAAAGCAGTGTTTTTAGTGTAAAAACAATGTTCTATTGCGGAAACAGCAATTATCGTGCGGAAAACAATGTTTTTCGTGCGAAAACAGCGTTTTTGGTGCAAAATATATGATATATGCGAGTTCTCATCATATTCATAATTGATTTTCATGTTATCAATAGTAATGCCAAGATAATGTAACTGTCGCCGCAATATTGTACGAGAACGCCGAAAGCAGTGTTTTTAGTGCAAAAAACAATATTTTATTGCGAAAACTGCAATTATCGTGCGAAAAACGACGACTTTCGTGTAAAATCAGCGTTTTTGGTGCAAAATATATGATATATGCGAGTTCTCATCATATTCATAGTTGATTTTCATGTTATTAATAGTAATGCCAAGATAATCTTATTGACACCGCAGTATTGGACGAGAACGGCGAAAACAGCGGTTTTAGTGCGAAAAACAAAGTTTAATTGCGAAAAACGATGTTTTTTTGTGGAAAAACAGCGTTTTTGGTGCGAAGTATGTGATGTATGAGAGTTCTCATCATATTCATGGTTGATTTTGATGTTATTAATAGTAATGCCAAGATAATATAATTGTCGCCGCAATATTGGACGAGAACGCCGAGAGCAGTGCTTTTAGTGCAAAAAACAATGTTTTATTGCGAAAACAGCAATTATCGTGCGAATAACGATGTTTTTTGTGCGAAAACAGCGTTTTTGGTGCGAAGTATATGATTTAAGCAAGTTCTCATCATATTCATAGTTGATTTTCATGTTATCAATAGTAATGCCAAGATAATGTAACTGTCGCCGCAATATTGTACGAGAACGCCGAAAGCAGTGTTTTTAGTGCAAAAAACAATATTTTATTGCGAAAACTGCAATTATCGTGCGAAAAACGACGACTTTCGTGTAAAATCAGCGTTTTTGGTGCAAAATATATGATATATGCGAGTTCTCATCATATTCATAGTTGATTTTCATGTTATTAATAGTAATGCCAAGATAATCTTATTGACACCGCAGTATTGGACGAGAACGGCGAAAACAGCGGTTTTAGTGCGAAAAACAAAGTTTAATTGCGAAAAACGATGTTTTTTGTGGAAAAACGGCGTTTTTGGTGCGAAGTATGTGATGTATGAGAGTTCTCATCATATTCATGGTTGATTTTGATGTTATTAATAGTAATGCCAAGATAATATAATTGTCGCCGCAATATTGGACGAGAACGCCGAGAGCAGTGCTTTTAGTGCAAAAAACAATGTTTTATTGCGAAAACAGCAATTATCGTGCGAATAACGATGTTTTTTGTGCAAAAACAGCTTTTTTGGTGCGAAGTATATGATTTAAGCAAGTTCTCATCATATTCATAGTTGATTTTCATGTTATCAATAGTAATGCCAAGATAATGTAACTGTCGCCGCAATATTGTACGAGAACGCCGAAAGCAGTGTTTTTAGTGCAAAAAACAATATTTTATTGCGAAAACTGCAATTATCGTGCGAAAAACGACGACTTTCGTGTAAAATCAGCGTTTTTGGTGAAAAATATATGATATATGCGAGTTCTCATCATATTCATAGTTGATTTTCATGTTATTAATAGTAATGCCAAGATAATCTTATTGACACCGCAGTATTGGAGGAGAACGGCGAAAACAGCGGTTTTAGTGCGAAAAACAAAGTTTAATTGCGAAAAACGATGTTTTTTGTGGAAAAACAGCGTTTTTGGTGCGAAGTATGTGATGTATGAGAGTTCTCATCATATTCATCGTTGATTTTCATGTTATTATTGGTAATGCCAAGATAATCTAATTGTCGCCGCAATATTGTACGAGAACGCCGAATGCAGTGTTTTTAGTGCAAAAAACAATATTTTATTGCGAAAACTCCAATTATCGTGCGAAAAACGACGACTTTCGTGTAAAATCAGCGTTTTTGGTGCAAAATATATGATATATGCGAGTTCTCATCATATTCATAGTTGATTTTCATGTTATTAATAGTAATGCCAAGATAATCTTATTGACACCGCAGTATTGGACGAGAACGGCGAAAACAGCGGTTTTAGTGCGAAAAACAAAGTTTAATTGCGAAAAACGATGTTTTTTGTGGAAAAACAGCGTTTTTGGTGCGAAGTATGTGATGTATGTGTGTTCTCATCATATTCATAATTGATTTTCATGTTATCAATAGTAATGCCAAGATAATGTAACTGTCGCCGCAATATTGTACGAGAACGCCGAAAGCAGTGTTTTTAGTGCAAAAAACAATATTTTATTGCGAAAACTGCAATTATCGTGCGAAAAACGACGACTTTCGTGTAAAATCAGCATTTTTGGTGCAAAATATATGATATATGCGAGTTCTCATCATATTCATAGTTGATTTTCATGTTATTAATAGTGATGCCAAGATAATCTTATTGACACCGCAGTATTGGACGAGAACGGCGAAAACAGCGGTTTTAGTGCGAAAAACAAAGTTTAATTGCGAAAAACGATGTTTTTTGTGGAAAAACAGCGTTTTTGGTGCGAAGTATGTGATGTATGAGAGTTCTCATCATATTCATGGTTGATTTTGATGTTATTAATAGTAATGCCAAGATAATATAATTGTCGCCGCAATATTGGACGAGAACGCCGAGAGCAGTGCTTTTAGTGCAAAAAACAATGTTTTATTGCGAAAACAGCAATTATCGTGCGAATAACGATGTTTTTTGTGCAAAAACAGCTTTTTTGGTGCGAAGTATATGATTTAAGCAAGTTCTCATCATATTCATAGTTGATTTTCATGTTATCAATAGTTATGCCAAGATAATGTAACTGTCGCCGTAATATTGTACGAGAACGCCGAAAGCAGTGTTTTTAGTGCAAAAAACAATATTTTATTGCGAAAACTGCAATTATCGTGCGAAAAACGACGACTTTCGTGTAAAATCAGCGTTTTTGGTGAAAAATATATGATATATGCGAGTTCTCATCATATTCATAGTTGATTTTCATGTTATTAATAGTAATGCCAAGATAATCTTATTGACACCGCAGTATTGGACGAGAACGGCGAAAACAGCGGTTTTAGTGCGAAAACCAAAGCTTAATTGCGAAAAACGATGTTTTTTGTGGAAAAACAGCGTTTTTGGTGCGAAGTATGTGATGTATGAGAGTTCTCATCATATTCATCGTTGATTTTCATGTTATTATTGGTAATGCCAAGATAATCTAATTGTCGCCGCAATATTGTACGAGAACGCCGAATGCAGTGTTTTTAGTGCAAAAAACAATATTTTATTGCGAAAACTGCAATTATCGTGCGAAAAACGACGACTTTCGTGTAAAATCAGCGTTTTTGGTGCAAAATATATGATATATGCGAGTTCTCATCATATTCATAGTTGATTTTCATGTTATTAATAGTAATGCCAAGATAATCTTATTGACACCGCAGTATTGGACGAGAACGGCGAAAACAGCGGTTTTAGTGCGAAAAACAAAGTTTAATTGCGAAAAACGATGTTTTTTGTGGAAAAACAGCGTTTTTGGTGCGAAGTATGTGATGTATGTGTGTTCTCATCATATTCATAATTGATTTTCATGTTATCAATAGTAATGCCAAGATAATGTAACTGTCGCCGCAATATTGTACGAGAACGCCGAAAGCAGTGTTTTTAGTGCAAAAAACAATATTTTATTGCGAAAACTGCAATTATCGTGCGAAAAACGACGACTTTCGTGTAAAATCAGCGTTTTTGGTGCAAAATATATGATATATGCGAGTTCTCATCATATTCATAGTTGATTTTCATGTTATTAATAGTAATGCCAAGATAATCTTATTGACACCGCAGTATTGGACGAGAACGGCGAAAACAGCGGTTTTAGTGCGAAAAACAAAGTTTAATTGCGAAAAACGATGTTTTTTGTGGAAAAACAGCGTTTTTGGTGCGAAGTATGTGATGTATGAGAGTTCTCATCATATTCATGGTTGATTTTGATGTTATTAATAGTAATGCCAAGATAATATAATTGTCGCCGCAATATTGGACGAGAACGCCGAGAGCAGTGCTTTTAGTGCAAAAAACAATGTTTTATTGCGAAAACAGCAATTATCGTGCGAATAACGATGTTTTTTGTGCAAAAACAGCTTTTTTGGTGCGAAGTATATGATTTAAGCAAGTTCTCATCATATTCATAGTTGATTTTCATGTTATCAATAGTAATGCCAAGATAATGTAACTGTCGCCGCAATATTGTACGAGAACGCCGAAAGCAGTGTTTTTAGTGCAAAAAACAATATTTTATTGCGAAAACTGCAATTATCGTGCGAAAAACGACGACTTTCGTGTAAAATCAGCGTTTTTGGTGAAAAATATATGATATATGCGAGTTCTCATCATATTCATAGTTGATTTTCATGTTATTAATAGTAATGCCAAGATAATCTTATTGACACCGCAGTATTGGACGAGAACGGCGAAAACAGCGGTTTTAGTGCGAAAAACAAAGTTTAATTGCGAAAAACGATGTTTTTTGTGGAAAAACAGCGTTTTTGGTGCGAAGTATGTGATGTATGAGAGTTCTCATCATATTCATCGTTGATTTTCATGTTATTATTGGTAATGCCAAGATAATCTAATTGTGGCCGCAATATTGTACGAGAACGCCGAATGCAGTGTTTTTAGTGCAAAAAACAATATTTTATTGCGAAAACTGCAATTATCGTGCGAAAAACGACGACTTTCGTGTAAAATCAGCGTTTTTGGTGCAAAATATATGATATATGCGAGTTCTCATCATATTCATAGTTGATTTTCATGTTATTAATAGTAATGCCAAGATAATCTTATTGACACCGCAGTATTGGACGAGAACGGCGAAAACAGCGGTTTTAGTGCGAAAAACAAAGTTTAATTGCGAAAAACGATATTTTTTGTGGAAAAACAGCGTTTTTGGTGCGAAGTATGTGATGTATGTGTGTTCTCATCATATTCATAATTGATTTTCATGTTATCAATAGTAATGCCAAGATAATGTAACTGTCGCCGCAATATTGTACGAGAACGCCGAAAGCAGTGTTTTTAGTGCAAAAAACAATATTTTATTGCAAAAACTGCAATTATCGTGCGAAAAACGACGACTTTCGTGTAAAATCAGCGTTTTTGGTGCAAAATATATGATATATGCGAGTTCTCATCATATTCATAGTTGATTTTCATGTTATTAATAGTAATGCCAAGATAATCTTATTGACACCGCAGTATTGGACGAGAACGGCGAAAACAGCGGTTTTAGTGCGAAAAACAAAGTTTAATTGCGAAAAACGATGTTTTTTGTGGAAAAACAGCGTTTTTGGTGCGAAGTATGTGATGTATGTGTGTTCTCATCATATTCATAATTGATTTTCATGTTATCAATAGTAATGCCAAGATAATGTAACTGTCGCCGCAATATTGTACGAGAACGCCGAAAGCAGTGTTTTTAGTGCAAAAAACAATATTTTATTGCGAAAACTGCAATTATCGTGCGAAAAACGACGACTTTCGTGTAAAATCAGCGTTTTTGGTGCAAAATATATGATATATGCGAGTTCTCATCATATTCATAGTTGATTTTCATGTTATTAATAGTAATGCCAAGATAATCTTATTGACACCGCAGTATTGGACGAGAACGGCGAAAACAGCGGTTTTAGTGCGAAAAACAAAGTTTAATTGCAAAAAACGATGTTTTTTGTGGAAAAACACCGTTTTTGGTGCGAAGTATGTGATGTATGAGAGTTCTCATCATATTCATGGTTGATTTTGATGTTATTAATAGTAATGCCAAGATAATATAATTGTCGCCGCAATATTGGACGAGAACGCCGAGAGCAGTGCTTTTAGTGCAAAAAACAATGTTTTATTGCGAAAACAGCAATTATCGTGCGAATAACGATGTTTTTTGTGCAAAAACAGCTTTTTTGGTGCGAAGTATATGATTTAAGCAAGTTCTCATCATATTCATAGTTGATTTTCATGTTATCAATAGTAATGCCAAGATAATGTAACTGTCGCCGCAATATTGTACGAGAACGCCGAAAGCAGTGTTTTTAGTGCAAAAAACAATATTTTATTGCGAAAACTGCAATTATCGTGCGAAAAACGACGACTTTCGTGTAAAATCAGCGTTTTTGGTGAAAAATATATGATATATGCGAGTTCTCATCATATTCATAGTTGATTTTCATGTTATTAATAGTAATGCCAAGATAATCTTATTGACACCGCAGTATTGGACGAGAACGGCGAAAACAGCGGTTTTAGTGCGAAAAACAAAGTTTAATTGCGAAAAACGATGTTTTTTGTGGAAAAACAGCGTTTTTGGTGCGAAGTATGTGATGTATGAGAGTTCTCATCATATTCATCGTTGATTTTCATGTTATTATTGGTAATGCCAAGATAATCTAATTGTGGCCGCAATATTGTACGAGAACGCCGAATGCAGTGTTTTTAGTGCAAAAAACAATATTTTATTGCGAAAACTGCAATTATCGTGCGAAAAACGACGACTTTCGTGTAAAATCAGCGTTTTTGGTGCAAAATATATGATATATGCGAGTTCTCATCATATTCATAGTTGATTTTCATGTTATTAATAGTAATGCCAAGATAATCTTATTGACACCGCAGTTTTGGACGAGAACGGCGAAAACAGCGGTTTTAGTGCGAAAAACAAAGTTTAATTGCGAAAAACGATATTTTTTGTGGAAAAACAGCGTTTTTGGTGCGAAGTATGTGATGTATGTGTGTTCTCATCATATTCATAATTGATTTTCATGTTATCAATAGTAATGCCAAGATAATGTAACTGTCGCCGCAATATTGTACGAGAACGCCGAAAGCAGTGTTTTTAGTGCAAAAAACAATATTTTATTGCGAAAACTGCAATTATCGTGCGAAAAACGACGACTTTCGTGTAAAATCAGCGTTTTTGGTGCAAAATATATGATATATGCGAGTTCTCATCATATTCATAGTTGATTTTCATGTTATTAATAGTAATGCCAAGATAATCTTATTGACACCGCAGTATTGGACGAGAACGGCGAAAACAGCGGTTTTAGTGCGAAAAACAAAGTTTAATTGCGAAAAACGATGTTTTTTGTGGAAAAACAGCGTTTTTGGTGCGAAGTATGTGATGTATGAGAGTTCTCATCATATTCATGGTTGATTTTGATGTTATTAATAGTAATGCCAAGATAATATAATTGTCGCCGCAATATTGGACGAGAACGCCGAGAGCAGTGCTTTTAGTGCAAAAAACAATGTTTTATTGCGAAAACAGCAATTATCGTGCGAATAACGATGTTTTTTGTGCAAAAACAGCGTTTTTGGTGCGAAGTATATGATTTAAGCAAGTTCTCATCATATTCATAGTTGATTTTCATGTTATCAATAGTAATGCCAAGATAATGTAACTGTCGCCGCAATATTGTACGAGAACGCCGAAAGCAGTGTTTTTAGTGCAAAAAACAATATTTTATTGCAAAAACTGCAATTATCGTGCGAAAAACGACGACTTTCGTGTAAAATCAGCGTTTTTGGTGCAAAATATATGATATATGCGAGTTCTCATCATATTCATAGTTGATTTTCATGTTATTAATAGTAATGCCAAGATAATCTTATTGACACCGCAGTATTGGACGAGAACGGCAAAAACAGCGGTTTTAGTGCGAAAAACCAAGTTTAATTGCGAAAAACGATGTTTTTATGCAAAAACAGCGCTTTTGGTGCGATGTATGTGATGTATGGTAGTTCTCATCATATTCATCGTTGATTTTCATGGTATTAATAGTAATGCCGAGATAATGTAATTGTCGCCGCAATATTCTACGAGAACGCCGAAAGCAGTGTTTTTAGTGCAAAAAACAATATTTTATTGCGAAAACTGCAATTATCGTGCGAAAATCGACGTCTTTCGTGTAAAATCAGCGTTTTTGGTGCAAAATATATGATATATGCGAGTTCTCATCATATTCATAATTGATTTTCATGTTATCAATAGTAATGCCAAGATAATGTAACTGTCGCCGCAATATTGTACGAGAACACCGAAAGCAGTGTTTTTAGTGCAAAAAACAATGTTTTATTGCGAAAACTGCAATTATCGTGCGAAAAACGACGTCTTTCGTGTAAAATCAGCGTTTTTGGTGCGCAGTATATGATGTATGGGAGTTCTCATCATATTCATAGTTGATTTTCATGTTATTAATAGTAATGCCAAGATAATCTTATTGACACCGCAGTATTGGACGAGAACGGCGAAAACAGCGGTTTTAGTGCGAAAAACAAAGTTTAATTGCGAAAAACGATGTTTTTTGTGCAAAAACAGCGTTTTTGGTGCGAAGTATGTGATGTATGAGAGTTCTCATCATATTCATGGTTGATTTTGATGTTATTAATAGTAATGCCAAGATAATATAATTGTCGCCGCAATATTGGACGAGAACGCCGAGAGCAGTGCTTTTAGTGCAAAAAACAATGTTTTATTGCGAAAACAGCAATTATCGTGCGAATAACGATGTTTTTTGTGCAAAAACAGCGTTTTTGGTGCGAAGTATATGATTTAAGCAAGTTCTCATCATATTCATAGTTGATTTTCATGTTATCAATAGTAAAGCCAAGATAATGTAATTGTCGCCGCAATATTGTACGATATCGGCGAAAACAGCGGTTTTAGTGCGAAAAACGAAGTTTAATTGCGAAAAACGAAGTTTTTTGTGCAAAAACAGCGTTTTTGGTGCGAAGTATGTGATGTATAGGAGTTCTCATCATATTCATCGTTGATTTTCATGTTACCAATAGTAATGCCAAGATAATGTAATTGTCGCCGCAATATCGTACGAGAACGCCAAAAACAGAGATTTTAGTGCAAAAAAACAATGTTTTATTGCAAAAACAGCAATTATCGTGCGAAGTAAGACATTTTTCGTGCATAAACAGCGTTTATGGTGCCAAATATATCATATATGCAAGTTCTCACCATATTCTTACCGTAATGCCAAGATAATCTAATTGTCGCCGCAATATTGGACGAGACCGCCGAAAGCAGTGTTTTTAGTGCAAAAAATAATATTTTGTTGCGAAAACAGCAATTATCGTGCGAATAACGATGTTTTTTGTGCAAAAATGGTGCCAAATATATCATATATGCAAGTTCTCACCATATTCATCGTTGATTTTCATGTTATTAATAGTAATGCCAAGATAATCTAATTGTCGCCGCAATATTGGACGAGAACGCCGAAAGCAGTGTTTTTAGTGTAAAAACAATGTTCTATTGCGGAAACAGCAATTATCGTGCGGAAAACGATGTTTTTTGTGCGAAAACAGCGTTTTTGGTGCAAAATATATGATATATGCGAGTTCTCATTATATTCATAATTGATTTTCATGTTATCAATAGTAATGCCAAGATAATGTAACTGTCGCCGCAATATTGTACGAGAACGCCGAAAGCAGTGTTTTTAGTGCAAAAAACAATGTTTTATTGCGAAAACTGCAATTATCGTGCGAAAAACGACGTCTTTCGTGTAAAATCAGCGTTTTTGGTGCAAAATATATGATATATGCGAGTTCTCATCATATTCATAATTGATTTTCATGTTATCAATAGTAATGCCAAGATAATCTAATTGTCGCCGCAATATTGGACGAGAACGCCGAAAGCAGTGTTTTTAGTGTAAAAACAATGTTCTATTGCGGAAACAGCAATTATCGTGCGGAAAACGATGTTTTTCGTGCGAAAACGGCGTTTTTGGTGCAAAATATATGATATATGCGAGTTCTCATCATATTCATAATTGATTCTCATGTTATCAATAGTAATGCCAAGATAATGTAACTGTCGCCGCAATATTGTACGAGAACGCCGAAAGCAGTGTTTTTAGTGCAAAAAACAATATTTTATTGCGAAAACTGCAATTATCGTGCGAAAAACGACGACTTTCGTGTAAAATCAGCGTTTTTGGTGCGAAGTATATGATTTAAGCAAGTTCTCATCATATTCATAGTTGATTCTCATGTTATTAATAGTAATGCCAAGATAATCTTATTGACACCGCAGTATTGGACGAGAACGGCGAAAACAGCGGTTTTAGTGCGAAAAACAAAGTTTAATTGCGAAAAACGATGTTTTTTGTGCAAAAACAGCGTTTTTGGTGCGAAGTATGTGATGTATGAGAGTTCTCATCATATTCATGGTTGATTTTGATGTTATTAATAGTAATGCCAAGATAATATAATTGTCGCCGCAATATTGGACGAGAACGCCGAGAGCAGTGCTTTTAGTGCAAAAAACAATGTTTTATTGCGAAAACAGCAATTATCGTGCGAATAACGATGTTTTTTGTGCAAAAACAGCGTTTTTGGTGCGAAGTATATGATTTAAGCAAGTTCTCATCATATTCATAGTTGATTTTCATGTTATCAATAGTAATGCCAAGATAATGTAACTGCCGCCGCAATATTGTACGAGAACGCCGAAAGCAGTGTTTTTAGTGCAAAAAACAATATTTTATTGCGAAAACTGCAATTATCGTGCGAAAAACGACGACTTTCGTGTCAAATCAGCGTTTTTGGTGCAAAATATATGATATATGCGAGTTCTCATCATATTCATAGTTGATTTTCATGTTATTAATAGTAATGCCAAGATAATCTTATTGACACCGCAGTATTGGACGAGAACGGCGAAAACAGCGCTTTTAGTGCGAAAAACGAAGTTTAATTGCGAAAAACGAAGTTTTTATGCAAAAACAGCGCTTTTGGTGCGAAGTATGTGATGTATGGTAGTTCTCATCATATTCATCGTTGATTTTCATGTTATTAATAGTAATGCCGAGATAATGTAATTGTCGCCGCAATATTGTACGAGAACGCCGAAAGCAGTGTTTTTAGTGCAAAAAACAATATTTTATTGCGAAAACTGCAATTATCGTGCAAAAAACGACGTCTTTCGTGTAAAATCAGCGTTTTTGGAGCAAAATATATGATATATGCGAGTTCTCATCATATTCATAGTTGATTTTCATGTTATTAATAGTAATGCCAAGATAATCTTATTGACACCGCAGTATTGGACGAGAACGGCGAAAACAGCGGTTTTAAAGCGAAAAACAAAGTTTAATTGCGAAAAACGCCGTTTTTTGTGCAAAAACAGCGTTTTTGGTGCGAAGTATATGATTTATGGTGCCAAATATATCATATATGGTGCCAAATACAAAATGGTGCCAAATATATCATATATGCAAGTTCTCACCATATTCATCGTTGATTTTCATGTTATTAATAGTAATGCCAAAATAATCTAATTGACGCAGTAATATCGGACGAGAACGCCAAAAACAGAGTTTTTAGTGCAAAAAAACAATGTTTTATTGCAAAAACCGCAATTATAGTGCGAAAAACGAAGTTCAATTGCGAAAAACGAATTTTTTTTGTGCAAAAACATCGGTTTTGGTGCGAAGTATGTGATGTATGTGAGTTCTCATCATATTCATCGTTGATTTTCATATTATTAATGGTAATGCCAAGATAATCTAATTGTCGCCGCAATATTGGACGAGAACGCCGAAAGCAGTGTTTTTAGTGAAAAAAACAACGTTCTATTGCTGAAACAGCAATTATCGTGCGGAAAACAATGTTTTTCGTGCGAAAACAGCGTTTTTGGTACAAAATATATGATATATGCGAGTTCTCATCATATTCATAGTTGATTTTCATGTTATTAATAGTAATGCCAAGATAATCTAATTGACACCGCAATATTGGACGAGAACAACGAAAACAGCGGTTTTAGTGCGAAAAACAACGTTTAATTGCAAAAAACGATGTTTTTTGTGCAAAAACATCGTTTTTGGTGCGAAGTATGTGATGTATGGGGGGAGTTCTCATCATATTCATCGTTGATTTTCATGTTATTAATAGTAATGCAAAGATTGTCGCCGCAATATTGGACTATAACGCCGAAAGCAGTGTTTTTAGTGCAAAATACAATGTTTTATTGCGAAAACAGAAATTATCGTGCGAATAACGATGTTTTTTGTGCAAAAACAGCGTTTTTGGTGCGAAGTATATGATATAATCAAGTTCTCATCATATTCATAGTTGATTTTCATGTTATCAATAGTAATGCCAAGATAATGTAACTGCCGCCGCAATATTGTACGAGAACGCCGAAAGCAGTGTTTTTAGTGCAAAAAACAATATTTTATTGCGAAAACTGCAATTATCGTGCGAAAAACGACGACTTTCGTGTCAAATCAGCGTTTTTGGTGCAAAATATATGATATATGCGAGTTCTCATCATATTCATAGTTGATTTTCATGTTATTAATAGTAATGCCAAGATAATCTTATTGACACCGCAGTATTGGACGAGAACGGCGAAAACAGCGCTTTTAGTGCGAAAAACGAAGTTTAATTGCGAAAAACGAAGTTTTTATGCAAAAACAGCGCTTTTGGTGCGAAGTATGTGATGTATGGTAGTTCTCATCATATTCATCGTTGATTTTCATGTTATTAATAGTAATGCCGAGATAATGTAATTGTCGCCGCAATATTGTACGAGAACGCCGAAAGCAGTGTTTTTAGTGCAAAAAACAATATTTTATTGCGAAAACTGCAATTATCGTGCAAAAAACGACGTCTTTCGTGTAAAATCAGCGTTTTTGGAGCAAAATATATGATATATGCGAGTTCTCATCATATTCATAGTTGATTTTCATGTTATTAATAGTAATGCCAAGATAATCTTATTGACACCGCAGTATTGGACGAGAACGGCGAAAACAGCGGTTTTAAAGCGAAAAACAAAGTTTAATTGCGAAAAACGCCGTTTTTTGTGCAAAAACAGCGTTTTTGGTGCGAAGTATATGATTTATGGTGCCAAATATATCATATATGGTGCCAAATACAAAATGGTGCCAAATATATCATATATGCAAGTTCTCACCATATTCATCGTTGATTTTCATGTTATTAATAGTAATGCCAAAATAATCTAATTGACGCAGTAATATCGGACGAGAACGCCAAAAACAGAGTTTTTAGTGCAAAAAAACAATGTTTTATTGCAAAAACCGCAATTATAGTGCGAAAAACGAAGTTCAATTGCGAAAAACGAATTTTTTTTGTGCAAAAACATCGGTTTTGGTGCGAAGTATGTGATGTATGTGAGTTCTCATCATATTCATCGTTGATTTTCATATTATTAATGGTAATGCCAAGATAATCTAATTGTCGCCGCAATATTGGACGAGAACGCCGAAAGCAGTGTTTTTAGTGAAAAAAACAACGTTCTATTGCTGAAACAGCAATTATCGTGCGGAAAACAATGTTTTTCGTGCGAAAACAGCGTTTTTGGTACAAAATATATGATATATGCGAGTTCTCATCATATTCATAGTTGATTTTCATGTTATTAATAGTAATGCCAAGATAATCTAATTGACACCGCAATATTGGACGAGAACAACGAAAACAGCGGTTTTAGTGCGAAAAACAACGTTTAATTGCAAAAAACGATGTTTTTTGTGCAAAAACATCGTTTTTGGTGCGAAGTATGTGATGTATGGGGGGAGTTCTCATCATATTCATCGTTGATTTTCATGTTATTAATAGTAATGCAAAGATTGTCGCCGCAATATTGGACTATAACGCCGAAAGCAGTGTTTTTAGTGCAAAATACAATGTTTTATTGCGAAAACAGAAATTATCGTGCGAATAACGATGTTTTTTGTGCAAAAACAGCGTTTTTGGTGCGAAGTATATGATATAATCAAGTTCTCACCATATTCATCGTTGATTTTCATGTTATTAATAGTAATGCCAAAATAATCTAATTGACGCAGTAATATTGGACGAGAACGCCAAAAACAGAGTTTTTAGTGCAAAAAAACAATGTTTTATTGCGAAAACCGCAATTATAGTGCGAAAAACGACGTTTAATTGCAAAAAACGAAGTTTTTATGCAAAAACAGCGCTTTTGGTGCGAAGTATGTGATGTATGGTAGTTCTCATTATATTCATCGTTGATTTTCATGTTATTAATAGTAATGCCGAGATAATGTAATTGTCGCCGCAATATTGTACGAGAACGCCGAAAGCAGTGTTTTTAGTGCAAAAAACAATATTTTATTGCAAAAACTGCAATTATCGTGCGAAAAACGACGTCTTTCGTGTAAAATCAGCGTTTTTGGTGCAAAATATATGATATATGCGAGTTCTCATCATATTCATAGTTGATTTTCATGTTATTAATAGTAATGCCAAGATAATCTTATTGACACCGCAGTATTGGACGAGAACGGCGAAAACAGCGGTTTTAGTGTGAAAAACAATGTTTTATTGCGAAAACTGCAATTATCGTACGAAAAACGACGACTTTCGTGTAAAATCTGCGTTTTTGGTGCAAAATATATGATATATGCGAGTTCTCATCATATTCATAGTTGATTTTTATGTTATTAATATTAATGCCGAGATAATCTAATTGACACCGCAATATTGGACGAGAACGGCGAAAACAGCGGTTTTAGTGCGAAAAACGAAGTTTTTTGTGCAAAAACAGCGTTTTTGGTGCGAAGTATGTGATGTATGGGAGTTCTCATCATATTCATCGTTGATTTTCATGTTACCAATAGTAATGCCAAGATAATGTAATTGTCGCCGCAATATTGGACGAGAACGCGGAAAGCAGCGTATTTAGTGCGAAAAAAAGACGTTTTATTGCGAAAAACGACGTTTTTTGTGAAAAACAGCGTTTTTGGTGTACAATATATGTTATATGCAAGTTCTCACCATATTCATCGTTGATTTTCATGTCATTAATAGTAACGCCAAGATAATCTAATTGACTCTGCAATATTGGACGAGAACGCCAAAAACAGCGTTTTTAGTGCAAAAAACAACGTTTCATTTCGAAAACAGCAATTATCGTGCGAAATACGACGTCTTTCGTGTAAAATCAGCGTTTTTGGTGCAAAATATATGATATATGCGAGTTCTCATCATATTCATAATTGATTTTCATGTTATCAATAGTAATGCCAAGATAATGTAACTGTCGCCGCAATATTGTACGAGAACGCCGAAAGCAGTGTTTTTAGTGCAAAAAACAATATTTTATTGCGAAAACTGCAATTATCGTGCGAAAAACGACGACTTTCGTGTAAAATCAGCGTTTTTGGTGCAAAATATATGATATATGCGAGTTCTCATCATATTCATAGTTGATTTTCATGTTATTAATAGTAATGCCAAGATAATCTTATTGACACCGCAGTATTGGACGAGAACGGCGAAAACAGCGGTTTTAGTGCGAAAAACAAAGTTTAATTGCGAAAAACGATGTTTTTTGTGCAAAAACAGCGTTTTTGGTGCGAAGTATGTGATGTATGAGAGTTCTCATCATATTCATGGTTGATTTTGATGTTATTAATAGTAATGCCAAGATAATATAATTGTCGCCGCAATATTGGACGAGAACGCCGAGAGCAGTGCTTTTAGTGCAAAAAACAATGTTTTATTGCGAAAACAGCAATTATCGTGCGAATAACGATGTTTTTTGTGCAAAAACAGCGTTTTTGGTGCGAAGTATATGATTTAAGCAAGTTCTCATCATATTCATAGTTGATTTTTATGTTATCAATAGTAATGCCAAGATAATGTAACTGTCGCCGCAATATTGTACGAGAACGCCGAAAGCAGTGTTTTTAGTGCAAAAAACAATATTTTATTGCGAAAACTGCAATTATCGTGCGAAAAACGACGACTTTCGTGTAAAATCAGCGTTTTTGGTGCAAAATATATGATATATGCGAGTTCTCATCATATTCATAGTTGATTTTCATGTTATTAATAGTAATGCCAAGATAATCTTATTGACACCGCAGTATTGGACGAGAACGGCGAAAACAGCGGTTTTAGTGCGAAAAACGAAGTTTAATTGCGAAAAACGAAGTTTTTATGCAAAAACAGCGCTTTTGGTGCGAAGCATGTGATGTATGGTAGTTCTCATCATATTCATCGTTGATTTTCATGTTATTAATAGTAATGCCGAGATAATGTAATTGTCGCCGCAATATTGTACGAGAACGCCGAAAGCAGTGTTTTTAGTGCAAAAAACAATATTTTATTGCGAAAACTGCAATTATCGTGCGAAAAACGACGTCTTTCGTGTAAAATCAGCGTTTTTGGTGCAAAATATATGATATATGCGAGTTCTCATCATATTCATAATTGATTTTCATGTTATCAATAGTAATGCCAAGATAATCTAATTGTCGCCGCAATATTGGACGAGAACGCCGAAAGCAGTGTTTTTAGTGTAAAAACAATGTTCTATTGCGGAAACAGCAATTATCGTGCGGAAAACGATGTTTTTCGTGCGAAAACGGCGTTTTTGGTGCAAAATATATGATATATGCGAGTTCTCATCATATTCATAATTGATTCTCATGTTATCAATAGTAATGCCAAGATAATGTAACTGTCGCCGCAATATTGTACGAGAACGCCGAAAGCAGTGTTTTTAGTGCAAAAAACAATATTTTATTGCGAAAACTGCAATTATCGTGCGAAAAACGACGACTTTCGTGTAAAATCAGCGTTTTTGGTGCGAAGTATATGATTTAAGCAAGTTCTCATCATATTCATAGTTGATTCTCATGTTATTAATAGTAATGCCAAGATAATCTTATTGACACCGCAGTATTGGACGAGAACGGCGAAAACAGCGGTTTTAGTGCGAAAAACAAAGTTTAATTGCGAAAAACGATGTTTTTTGTGCAAAAACAGCGTTTTTGGTGCGAAGTATGTGATGCATGAGAGTTCTCATCATATTCATGGTTGATTTTGATGTTATTAATAGTAATGCCAAGATAATATAATTGTCGCCGCAATATTGGACGAGAACGCCGAGAGCAGTGCTTTTAGTGCAAAAAACAATGTTTTATTGCGAAAACAGCAATTATCGTGCGAATAACGATGTTTTTTGTGCAAAAACAGCGTTTTTGGTGCGAAGTATATGATTTAAGCAAGTTCTCATCATATTCATAGTTGATTTTCATGTTATCAATAGTAATGCCAAGATAATGTAACTGCCGCCGCAATATTGTACGAGAACGCCGAAAGCAGTGTTTTTAGTGCAAAAAACAATATTTTATTGCGAAAACTGCAATTATCGTGCGAAAAACGACGACTTTCGTGTCAAATCAGCGTTTTTGGTGCAAAATATATGATATATGCGAGTTCTCATCATATTCATAGTTGATTTTCATGTTATTAATAGTAATGCCAAGATAATCTTATTGACACCGCAGTATTGGACGAGAACGGCGAAAACAGCGCTTTTAGTGCGAAAAACGAAGTTTAATTGCGAAAAACGAAGTTTTTATGCAAAAACAGCGCTTTTGGTGCGAAGTATGTGATGTATGGTAGTTCTCATCATATTCATCGTTGATTTTCATGTTATTAATAGTAATGCCGAGATAATGTAATTGTCGCCGCAATATTGTACGAGAACGCCGAAAGCAGTGTTTTTAGTGCAAAAAACAATATTTTATTGCGAAAACTGCAATTATCGTGCAAAAAACGACGTCTTTCGTGTAAAATCAGCGTTTTTGGAGCAAAATATATGATATATGCGAGTTCTCATCATATTCATAGTTGATTTTCATGTTATTAATAGTAATGCCAAGATAATCTTATTGACACCGCAGTATTGGACGAGAACGGCGAAAACAGCGGTTTTAAAGCGAAAAACAAAGTTTAATTGCGAAAAACGCCGTTTTTTGTGCAAAAACAGCGTTTTTGGTGCGAAGTATATGATTTATGGTGCCAAATATATCATATATGGTGCCAAATACAAAATGGTGCCAAATATATCATATATGCAAGTTCTCACCATATTCATCGTTGATTTTCATGTTATTAATAGTAATGCCAAAATAATCTAATTGACGCAGTAATATCGGACGAGAACGCCAAAAACAGAGTTTTTAGTGCAAAAAAACAATGTTTTATTGCAAAAACCGCAATTATAGTGCGAAAAACGAAGTTCAATTGCGAAAAACGAATTTTTTTTGTGCAAAAACATCGGTTTTGGTGCGAAGTATGTGATGTATGTGAGTTCTCATCATATTCATCGTTGATTTTCATATTATTAATGGTAATGCCAAGATAATCTAATTGTCGCCGCAATATTGGACGAGAACGCCGAAAGCAGTGTTTTTAGTGAAAAAAACAACGTTCTATTGCTGAAACAGCAATTATCGTGCGGAAAACAATGTTTTTCGTGCGAAAACAGCGTTTTTGGTACAAAATATATGATATATGCGAGTTCTCATCATATTCATAGTTGATTTTCATGTTATTAATAGTAATGCCAAGATAATCTAATGGACACCGCAATATTGGACGAGAACAACGAAAACAGCGGTTTTAGTGCGAAAAACAACGTTTAATTGCAAAAAACGATGTTTTTTGTGCAAAAACATCGTTTTTGGTGCGAAGTATGTGATGTATGGGGGGAGTTCTCATCATATTCATCGTTGATTTTCATGTTATTAATAGTAATGCAAAGATTGTCGCCGCAATATTGGACTATAACGCCGAAAGCAGTGTTTTCAGTGCAAAATACAATGTTTTATTGCGAAAACAGAAATTATCGTGCGAATAACGATGTTTTTTGTGCAAAAACAGCGTTTTTGGTGCGAAGTATATGATATAATCAAGTTCTCACCATATTCATCGTTGATTTTCATGTTATTAATAGTAATGCCAAAATAATCTAATTGACGCAGTAATATTGGACGAGAACGCCAAAAACAGAGTTTTTAGTGCAAAAAAAAATGTTTTATTGCGAAAACCGCAATTATAGTGCGAAAAACGACGTTTAATTGCAAAAAACGAAGTTTTTATGCAAAAACAGCGCTTTTGGTGCGAAGTATGTGATGTATGGTAGTTCTCATTATATTCATCGTTGATTTTCATGTTATTAATAGTAATGCCGAGATAATGTAATTGTCGCCGCAATATTGTACGAGAACGCCGAAAGCAGTGTTTTTAGTGCAAAAAACAATATTTTATTGCAAAAACTGCAATTATCGTGCGAAAAACGACGTCTTTCGTGTAAAATCAGCGTTTTTGGTGCAAAATATATGATATATGCGAGTTCTCATCATATTCATAGTTGATTTTCATGTTATTAATAGTAATGCCAAGATAATCTTATTGACACCGCAGTATTGGACGAGAACGGCGAAAACAGCGGTTTTAGTGTGAAAAACAATGTTTTATTGCGAAAACTGCAATTATCGTACGAAAAACGACGACTTTCGTGTAAAATCTGCGTTTTTGGTGCAAAATATATGATATATGCGAGTTCTCATCATATTCATAGTTGATTTTTATGTTATTAATATTAATGCCGAGATAATCTAATTGACACCGCAATATTGGACGAGAACGGCGAAAACAGCGGTTTTAGTGCGAAAAACGAAGTTTTTTGTGCAAAAACAGCGTTTTTGGTGCGAAGTATGTGATGTATGGGAGTTCTCATCATATTCATCGTTGATTTTCATGTTACCAATAGTAATGCCAAGATAATGTAATTGTCGCCGCAATATTGGACGAGAACGCGGAAAGCAGCGTATTTAGTGCGAAAAAAAGACGTTTTATTGCGAAAAACGACGTTTTTTGTGAAAAACAGCGTTTTTGGTGTACAATATATGTTATATGCAAGTTCTCACCATATTCATCGTTGATTTTCATGTCATTAATAGTAACGCCAAGATAATCTAATTGACTCTGCAATATTGGACGAGAACGCCAAAAACAGCGTTTTTAGTGCAAAAAACAACGTTTCATTTCGAAAACAGCAATTATCGTGCGAAATACGACGTCTTTCGTGTAAAATCAGCGTTTTTGGTGCAAAATATATGATATATGCGAGTTCTCATCATATTCATAATTGATTTTCATGTTATCAATAGTAATGCCAAGATAATGTAACTGTCGCCGCAATATTGTACGAGAACGCCGAAAGCAGTGTTTTTAGTGCAAAAAACAATATTTTATTGCGAAAACTGCAATTATCGTGCGAAAAACGACGACTTTCGTGTAAAATCAGCGTTTTTGGTGCAAAATATATGATATATGCGAGTTCTCATCATATTCATAGTTGATTTTCATGTTATTAATAGTAATGCCAAGATAATCTTATTGACACCGCAGTATTGGACGAGAACGGCGAAAACAGCGGTTTTAGTGCGAAAAACAAAGTTTAATTGCGAAAAACGATGTTTTTTGTGCAAAAACAGCGTTTTTGGTGCGAAGTATGTGATGTATGAGAGTTCTCATCATATTCATGGTTGATTTTGATGTTATTAATAGTAATGCCAAGATAATATAATTGTCGCCGCAATATTGGACGAGAACGCCGAGAGCAGTGCTTTTAGTGCAAAAAACAATGTTTTATTGCGAAAACAGCAATTATCGTGCGAATAACGATGTTTTTTGTGCAAAAACAGCGTTTTTGGTGCGAAGTATATGATTTAAGCAAGTTCTCATCATATTCATAGTTGATTTTTATGTTATCAATAGTAATGCCAAGATAATGTAACTGTCGCCGCAATATTGTACGAGAACGCCGAAAGCAGTGTTTTTAGTGCAAAAAACAATATTTTATTGCGAAAACTGCAATTATCGTGCGAAAAACGACGACTTTCGTGTAAAATCAGCGTTTTTGGTGCAAAATATATGATATATGCGAGTTCTCATCATATTCATAGTTGATTTTCATGTTATTAATAGTAATGCCAAGATAATCTTATTGACACCGCAGTATTGGACGAGAACGGCGAAAACAGCGGTTTTAGTGCGAAAAACGAAGTTTAATTGCGAAAAACGAAGTTTTTATGCAAAAACAGCGCTTTTGGTGCGAAGCATGTGATGTATGGTAGTTCTCATCATATTCATCGTTGATTTTCATGTTATTAATAGTAATGCCGAGATAATGTAATTGTCGCCGCAATATTGTACGAGAACGCCGAAAGCAGTGTTTTTAGTGCAAAAAACAATATTTTATTGCGAAAACTGCAATTATCGTGCGAAAAACGACGTCTTTCGTGTAAAATCAGCGTTTTTGGTGCAAAATATATGATATATGCGAGTTCTCATCATATTCATAGTTGATTTTCATGTTATTAATAGTAATGCCAAGATAATCTTATTGACACCGCAGTATTGGACGAGAACGGCGAAAACAGCGGTTTTAAAGCGAAAAACAAAGTTTAATTGCGAAAAACGATGTTTTTTGTGCAAAAACAGCGTTTTTGGTGCGAAGTATGTGATGTATGAGAGTTCTCATCATATTCATGGTTGATTTTGATGTTATTAATAGTAATGCCAAGATAATCTAATTGTCGCCGCAATATTGGACGAGAACGCCGAGAGCAGTGTTTTTAGTGCAAAAAACAATGTTTTATTGCGAAAACAGCAATTATCGTGCGAATAACGATGTTTTTTGTGCAAAAACAACGTTTTTGGTGCGAAGTATATGATTTATGGTGCCAAATATATCATATATGGTGCCAAATACAAAATGGTGCCAAATATATCATATATGCAAGTTCTCACCATATTCATAGTTGATTTTCGTGTTATTAATAGTAATGCCAAAATAATCTAATTGACGCAGTAATATCGGACGAGAACGCCAAAAACAGAGTTTTTAGTGCAAAAAAAACAATGTTTTATTGCAAAAACCGCAATTATAGTGCGAAAAACGAAGTTCAATTGCGAAAAACGAAATTTTTTTGTGCAAAAACATCGGTTTTGGTGCGAAGTATGTGATGTATGTGAGTTCTCATCATATTCATCGTTGATTTTCATATTATTAATAGTAATGCCAAGATAATCTAATTGTCGCCGCAATATTGGACGAGAATGCCGAAAGCAGTGTTTTTAGTGTAAAAAAACAACGTTCTATTGCTGAAACAGCAATTATCGTGCGGAAAACAATGTTTTTCGTGCGAAAACAGCGTTTTTGGTACAAAATATATGATATATGCGAGTTCTCATCATATTCATAGTTGATTTTCATGTTATTAATAGTAATGCCAAGATAATCTAATTGACACCGCAATATTGGACGAGAACGGCGAAAACAGCGGTTTTAGTGCGAAAAACAACGTTTAATTGCAAAAAACGATGTTTTTTGTGCAAAAACAGCGTTTTTGGTGCGAAGTATATGATTTATGGTGCCAAATATATCATATATGGTGCCAAATACAAAATGGTGCCAAATATATCATATATGCAAGTTCTCACCATATTCATCGTTGATTTTCATGTTATTAATAGTAATGCCAAAATAATCTAATTGACGCAGTAATATCGGACGAGAACGCCAAAAACAGAGTTTTTAGTGCAAAAAAAAAACAATGTTTTATTGCAAAAACCGCAATTATAGTGCGAAAAACGAAGTTCAATTGCGAAAAACGAAATTTTTTTGTGCAAAAACATCGGTTTTGGTGCGAAGTATGTGATGTATGTGAGTTCTCATCATATTCATAGTTGATTTTTATGTTATCAATAGTAATGCCAAGATAATGTAACTGTCGCCGCAATATTGTACGAGAACGCCGATAGCAGTGTTTTTAGTGCAAAAACAATATTTTATTGCGAAAACTGCAATTATCGTGCGAAAAACGACGACTTTCGTGTAAAATCAGCGTTTTTGGTGCAAAATATATGATATATGCGAGTTCTCATCATATTCATAGTTGATTTTCATGTTATTAAAAGTAATGCCAAGATAATCTTATTGACACCGCAGTATTGGACGAGAACGGCGAAAACAGCGGTTTTAGTGCGAAAAACAAAGTTTAATTGCGAAAAACGAAGTTTTTATGCAAAAACAGCGCTTTTGGTGCGAAGCATGTGATGTATGGTAGTTCTCATCATATTCATCGTTGATTTTCATGTTATTAATAGTAATGCCGAGATAATGTAATTGTCGCCGCAATATTGTACGAGAACGCCGAAAGCAGTGTTTTTAGTGCAAAAAACAATATTTTATTGCGAAAACTGCAATTATCGTGCGAAAAACGACGTCTTTCGTGTAAAATCAGCGTTTTTGGTGCAAAATATATGATATATGCGAGTTCTCATCATATTCATAGTTGATTTTCATGTTATTAATAGTAATGCCAAGATAATCTTATTGACACCGCAGTATTGGACGAGAACGGCGAAAACAGCGGTTTTAAAGCGAAAAACAAAGTTTAATTGCGAAAAACGATGTTTTTTGTGCAAAAACAGCGTTTTTGGTGCGAAGTATGTGATGTATGAGAGTTCTCATCATATTCATGGTTGATTTTGATGTTATTAATAGTAATGCCAAGATAATCTAATTGTCGCCGCAATATTGGACGAGAACGCCGAGAGCAGTGTTTTTAGTGCAAAAAACAATGTTTTATTGCGAAAACAGCAATTATCGTGCGAATAACGATGTTTTTTGTGCAAAAACAACGTTTTTGGTGCGAAGTATATGATTTATGGTGCCAAATATATCATATATGGTGCCAAATACAAAATGGTGCCAAATATATCATATATGCAAGTTCTCACCATATTCATCGTTGATTTTCATGTTATTAATAGTAATGCCAAAATAATCTAATTGACGCAGTAATATCGGACGAGAACGCCAAAAACAGAGTTTTTAGTGCAAAAAAAACAATGTTTTATTGCAAAAACCGCAATTATAGTGCGAAAAACGAAGTTCAATTGCGAAAAACGAAATTTTTTTGTGCAAAAACATCGGTTTTGGTGCGAAGTATGTGATGTATGTGAGTTCTCATCATATTCATCGTTGATTTTCATGTTATTAATAGTAATGCAAAGATAATCTAATTGTCGCCGCAATATTGGACTATAACGCCGAAAGCAGTGTTTTTAGTGCAAAATACAATGTTTTATTGCGAAAACAGAAATTATCGTGCGAATAACGATGTTTTTTGTGCAAAAACAGCGTTTTTGGTGCGAAGTATATGATATAATCAAGTTCTCACCATATTCATCGTTGATTTTCATGTTATTAATAGTAATCCCAAGATAATCTAATTGACACCGCAGTATTGGACGAGAACGGCGAAAACAGCGGTTTTAAAGCGAAAAACAAAGTTTAATTGCGAAAAACGATGTTTTTTGTGCAAAAACAGCGTTTTTGGTGCGAAGTATGTGATGTATGAGAGTTCTCATCATATTCATGGTTGATTTTGATGTTATTAATAGTAATGCCAAGATAATCTAATTGTCGCCGCAATATTGGACGAGAACGCCGAGAGCAGTGTTTTTAGTGCAAAAAACAATGTTTTATTGCGAAAACAGCAATTATCGTGCGAATAACGATGTTTTTTGTGCAAAAACAACGTTTTTGGTGCGAAGTATATGATTTATGGTGCCAAATATATCATATATGGTGCCAAATACAAAATGGTGCCAAATATATCATATATGCAAGTTCTCACCATATTCATAGTTGATTTTCGTGTTATTAATAGTAATGCCAAAATAATCTAATTGACGCAGTAATATCGGACGAGAACGCCAAAAACAGAGTTTTTAGTGCAAAAAAAACAATGTTTTATTGCAAAAACCGCAATTATAGTGCGAAAAACGAAGTTCAATTGCGAAAAACGAAATTTTTTTGTGCAAAAACATCGGTTTTGGTGCGAAGTATGTGATGTATGTGAGTTCTCATCATATTCATCGTTGATTTTCATATTATTAATAGTAATGCCAAGATAATCTAATTGTCGCCGCAATATTGGACGAGAATGCCGAAAGCAGTGTTTTTAGTGTAAAAAAACAACGTTCTATTGCTGAAACAGCAATTATCGTGCGGAAAACAATGTTTTTCGTGCGAAAACAGCGTTTTTGGTACAAAATATATGATATATGCGAGTTCTCATCATATTCATAGTTGATTTTCATGTTATTAATAGTAATGCCAAGATAATCTAATTGACACCGCAATATTGGACGAGAACGGCGAAAACAGCGGTTTTAGTGCGAAAAACAACGTTTAATTGCAAAAAACGATGTTTTTTGTGCAAAAACAGCGTTTTTGGTGCGAAGTATATGATTTATGGTGCCAAATATATCATATATGGTGCCAAATACAAAATGGTGCCAAATATATCATATATGCAAGTTCTCACCATATTCATCGTTGATTTTCATGTTATTAATAGTAATGCCAAAATAATCTAATTGACGCAGTAATATCGGACGAGAACGCCAAAAACAGAGTTTTTAGTGCAAAAAAAAAACAATGTTTTATTGCAAAAACCGCAATTATAGTGCGAAAAACGAAGTTCAATTGCGAAAAACGAAATTTTTTTGTGCAAAAACATCGGTTTTGGTGCGAAGTATGTGATGTATGTGAGTTCTCATCATATTCATAGTTGATTTTTATGTTATCAATAGTAATGCCAAGATAATGTAACTGTCGCCGCAATATTGTACGAGAACGCCGATAGCAGTGTTTTTAGTGCAAAAACAATATTTTATTGCGAAAACTGCAATTATCGTGCGAAAAACGACGACTTTCGTGTAAAATCAGCGTTTTTGGTGCAAAATATATGATATATGCGAGTTCTCATCATATTCATAGTTGATTTTCATGTTATTAAAAGTAATGCCAAGATAATCTTATTGACACCGCAGTATTGGACGAGAACGGCGAAAACAGCGGTTTTAGTGCGAAAAACAAAGTTTAATTGCGAAAAACGAAGTTTTTATGCAAAAACAGCGCTTTTGGTGCGAAGCATGTGATGTATGGTAGTTCTCATCATATTCATCGTTGATTTTCATGTTATTAATAGTAATGCCGAGATAATGTAATTGTCGCCGCAATATTGTACGAGAACGCCGAAAGCAGTGTTTTTAGTGCAAAAAACAATATTTTATTGCGAAAACTGCAATTATCGTGCGAAAAACGACGTCTTTCGTGTAAAATCAGCGTTTTTGGTGCAAAATATATGATATATGCGAGTTCTCATCATATTCATAGTTGATTTTCATGTTATTAATAGTAATGCCAAGATAATCTTATTGACACCGCAGTATTGGACGAGAACGGCGAAAACAGCGGTTTTAAAGCGAAAAACAAAGTTTAATTGCGAAAAACGATGTTTTTTGTGCAAAAACAGCGTTTTTGGTGCGAAGTATGTGATGTATGAGAGTTCTCATCATATTCATGGTTGATTTTGATGTTATTAATAGTAATGCCAAGATAATCTAATTGTCGCCGCAATATTGGACGAGAACGCCGAGAGCAGTGTTTTTAGTGCAAAAAACAATGTTTTATTGCGAAAACAGCAATTATCGTGCGAATAACGATGTTTTTTGTGCAAAAACAACGTTTTTGGTGCGAAGTATATGATTTATGGTGCCAAATATATCATATATGGTGCCAAATACAAAATGGTGCCAAATATATCATATATGCAAGTTCTCACCATATTCATCGTTGATTTTCATGTTATTAATAGTAATGCCAAAATAATCTAATTGACGCAGTAATATCGGACGAGAACGCCAAAAACAGAGTTTTTAGTGCAAAAAAAACAATGTTTTATTGCAAAAACCGCAATTATAGTGCGAAAAACGAAGTTCAATTGCGAAAAACGAAATTTTTTTGTGCAAAAACATCGGTTTTGGTGCGAAGTATGTGATGTATGTGAGTTCTCATCATATTCATCGTTGATTTTCATGTTATTAATAGTAATGCAAAGATAATCTAATTGTCGCCGCAATATTGGACTATAACGCCGAAAGCAGTGTTTTTAGTGCAAAATACAATGTTTTATTGCGAAAACAGAAATTATCGTGCGAATAACGATGTTTTTTGTGCAAAAACAGCGTTTTTGGTGCGAAGTATATGATATAATCAAGTTCTCACCATATTCATCGTTGATTTTCATGTTATTAATAGTAATCCCAAGATAATCTAATTGACACCGCAATATTGGACGAGAACGCATAAAGCAGCGTATTTAGTGCGAAAAAAAGACGTTTTATTGCGAAAAACGACGTTTTTTGTGAAAAACAGCGTTTTTGGTGTACAATATATGTTATATGCAAGTTCTCACCATATTCATCGTTGATTTTCATGTCATTAATAGTAACGCCAAGATAATCTAATTGACGCTGCAATATTGGACGAGAACGCCAAAAACAGCGTTTTTAGTGCAAAAAACAACGTTTCATTGCGAAAACAGCAATTATCGTGCGAAATACGACGCCTTTCGTGCAAAAACAGCGTTTTTGGTGCAAAATATATCATATATGCGAGTTCTCACCATATTCATCGTTGATTTTCATGTTATTAATAGTAATCCCAAGATAATCTAATTGACACCGCAATATTGGACGAGAACGGCGAAAACAGCGGTTTTAGTGCGCAAAACAACGTTTAATTGCGAAAAACGACGTTTTTTGTGCAAAAACAGCGTATTTGGTGTGGAGTATGTGATGTATGGGAGTTCTCATCGTATTCATCGTTGATTTTCATGTTATTAATAGTAATGCCAAAATAATCTAATTAACGCAGTAATATTGGACGAGAACGCCAAAAACAGAGTTTTTAGTGCAAAAAAACAACGTTTCATTGCGAAAACAGCAATTATCGTGCGAAATACGACGTCTTTCGTGCAAAAACAGCGTTTTTGGTGCAAAATATATGATATATGCGAGTTCTCACCATATTCATCGTTGATTTTCATGTTATTAATAGTAATCCCAAGATAATCTAATTGTCGCCGCAATATTGGAC
This sequence comes from Aleochara curtula, assembly GCA_963978815.1. Lineage (NCBI taxonomy): Eukaryota > Metazoa > Arthropoda > Insecta > Coleoptera > Staphylinidae > Aleochara > Aleochara curtula. The sequence goes on along the minus strand of OZ022219.1, from coordinate 12,786,041 downwards.
GAGAACGCCGAAAGCAGTGTTTTTAGTGCAAAATATATGATATATGCGAGTTCTCATCATATTCATCGTTGAATTTTATGTTATTAATAGTAATGCCAAAATAATCTAATTGACGCAGTAATGTTGGACGAGAACGCCAAGAACAGCGTTTTTAGAGCAAAAAACAATGTTTTATTGCGAAAACAGCAATTATCGTGCGAATAACAATGTTTTTTGTGCAAAATCAGTGTTTTTGGTGCAAAGTATATGATATGAGCAAGTTCTCACCATATTCATCGTTGATTTTCATGTTATTAATAGTAATGCCAAAATAATCTAATTAACGCAGTAATATTGGACGAGAACGCCAAAAACAGAGTTTTTAGTGCAAAAAAACAATGTTTTATTGCGAAAACCGCAATTACGGTGCGGAAAACGATGTTTTTCGTGCGAAAACAACGTTTTTGGTGCAAAATATACAATATATGCGAGTTCCCATCATATTCATCGTTGATTTTCATGTTATCAATAGTAATGCCGAGATAATCTAATTGTCGCCGCAATATTGTACGAGAACTCCGAAAGCAGTGTTTTTAGTGCAAAATATATGATATATGCGAGTTCTCATCATATTCATCGTTGAATTTTATGTTATTAATAGTAATGCCAAAATAATCTAATTGACGCAGTAATGTTGGACGAGAACGCCAAGAACAGAGTTTTTAGAGCAAAAAACAATGTTTTATTGCGAAAACAGCAATTATCGTGCGAATAACGATGTTTTTTGTGCAAAAACAGCGTTTTTGGTGCGAAGTATATGATTTAAGCAAGTTCTCATCATATTCATAGTTGATTTTCATGTTATCAATAGTAATGCCGAGATAATCTAATTGTCGCCGCAATATTGTACGAGAACTCCGAAAGCAGTGTTTTTAGTGCAAAATATATGATATATGCGAGTTCTCATCATATTCATCGTTGATTTTCATGTTATCAATAGTAATGCCGAGATAATCTAATTGTCGCCGCAATATTGTCGAGAACTCCGAAAGCAGTGTTTTTAGTGCAAAATATATGATATATGCGAGTTCTCATCATATTCATCGTTGATTTTCATGTTATCAATAGTAATGCCGAGATAATCTAATTGTCGTCGCAATATTGTACGAGAACTCCGAAAGCAGTGTTTTTAGTGCAAAATATATGATATATGCGAGTTCTCATCATATTCATGGTTGATTTTGATGTTATTAATAGTAATGCCAAGATATTCTAATTGTCGCCGCAATATTGGACGAGAACGCCAAGAGCAGTGTTTTTAGTGCAAAAAACAATGTTTTATTGCGAAAACCGCAAATACGGTGCGGAAAACGATGTTTTTCGTGCGAAAACAACGTTTTTGGTGCAAAATATATAATATATGCGAGTTCTCATCATATTCATCGTTGATTTTCATGTTATCAATAGTAATGCCGAGATAATCTAATTGTCGCCGCAATATTGTACGAGAACTCCGAAAGCAGTGTTTTTAGTGCAAAATATATGATATATGCGAGTTCTCATCAAATTCATCGTTGATTTTCATGTTACCAATAGTAATGCCAAGATAATGTAATTGTCGCCGCAATATTGGACGAGAACGCGGAAAGCAGCGTATTTAGTGCGAAAAAAACACGTTTTATTGCGAAAAACGACGTTTTTTGTGAAAAACAGCGTTTTTGGTGCACAATATATGTTATATGCAAGTTCTCACCATATTCATCGTTGATTTTCATGTCATTAATATTAACGCCAAGATAATCTAATTGACGCTGCAATATTGGACGAGAATGCCAAAAACAGCGTTTTTAGTGCAAAAAACAACGTTTCATTGCGAAAACAGCAATTATCGTGCGAAATACGACGTCTTTCGTGCAAAAACAGCGTTTTTGGTGCGAAATATATGATATATGCGAGTTCTCACCATATTCATCGTTGATTTTCATGTTATTAATAGTAATCCCAAGATAATCTAATTGACACCGCAATATTGGACGAGAACGGCGAAAACAGCGGTTTTAGTACGCAAAACAACGTTTAATTGCGAAAAACGACGTTTTTTGTGCAAAAACAACGTATTTGGTGCGAAGTATGTGATGTATGGGAGTTCTCATCGTATTCATCGTTGATTTTCATGTTATTAATAGTAATGCCAAGATAATCTAATTGTCGCCGCAATATTGGACGAGAACGCCGAAAGCAGTGTTTTTAGAGCAAAAAAACAATGTTTTATTGCGAAAACAGCAATTATCGTGCGAATAACAATGTTTTTTGTGCAAAATCAGTGTTTTTGGTGCAAAGTATATGATATGAGCAAGTTCTCACCATATTCATCGTTGATTTTCATGTTATTAATAGTAATCCCAAGATAATCTTATTGACACCGCAGTATTGGACGAGAACGGCGAAAACAGCGGTTTTAGTGCGAAAAACAAAGTTTAATTGCGAAAAACGAAGTTTTTATGCAAAAACAGCGCTTTTGGTGCGAAGCATGTGATGTATGGTAGTTCTCATCATATTCATCGTTGATTTTCATGTTATTAATAGTAATGCCGAGATAATGTAATTGTCGCCGCAATATTGTACGAGAACGCCGAAAGCAGTGTTTTTAGTGCAAAAAACAATATTTTATTGCGAAAACTGCAATTATCGTGCGAAAAACGACGTCTTTCGTGTAAAATCAGCGTTTTTGGTGCAAAATATATGATATATGCGAGTTCTCATCATATTCATAGTTGATTTTCATGTTATTAATAGTAATGCCAAGATAATCTTATTGACACCGCAGTATTGGACGAGAACGGCGAAAACAGCGGTTTTAAAGCGAAAAACAAAGTTTAATTGCGAAAAACGATGTTTTTTGTGCAAAAACAGCGTTTTTGGTGCGAAGTATGTGATGTATGAGAGTTCTCATCATATTCATGGTTGATTTTGATGTTATTAATAGTAATGCCAAGATAATCTAATTGTCGCCGCAATATTGGACGAGAACGCCGAGAGCAGTGTTTTTAGTGCAAAAAACAATGTTTTATTGCGAAAACAGCAATTATCGTGCGAATAACGATGTTTTTTGTGCAAAAACAACGTTTTTGGTGCGAAGTATATGATTTATGGTGCCAAATATATCATATATGGTGCCAAATACAAAATGGTGCCAAATATATCATATATGCAAGTTCTCACCATATTCATCGTTGATTTTCATGTTATTAATAGTAATGCCAAAATAATCTAATTGACGCAGTAATATCGGACGAGAACGCCAAAAACAGAGTTTTTAGTGCAAAAAAAACAATGTTTTATTGCAAAAACCGCAATTATAGTGCGAAAAACGAAGTTCAATTGCGAAAAACGAAATTTTTTTGTGCAAAAACATCGGTTTTGGTGCGAAGTATGTGATGTATGTGAGTTCTCATCATATTCATCGTTGATTTTCATGTTATTAATAGTAATGCAAAGATAATCTAATTGTCGCCGCAATATTGGACTATAACGCCGAAAGCAGTGTTTTTAGTGCAAAATACAATGTTTTATTGCGAAAACAGAAATTATCGTGCGAATAACGATGTTTTTTGTGCAAAAACAGCGTTTTTGGTGCGAAGTATATGATATAATCAAGTTCTCACCATATTCATCGTTGATTTTCATGTTATTAATAGTAATCCCAAGATAATCTAATTGACACCGCAATATTGGACGAGAACGCGGAAAGCAGCGTATTTAGTGCGAAAAAAAGACGTTTTATTGCGAAAAACGACGTTTTTTGTGAAAAACAGCGTTTTTGGTGTACAATATATGTTATATGCAAGTTCTCACCATATTCATCGTTGATTTTCATGTCATTAATAGTAACGCCAAGATAATCTAATTGACGCTGCAATATTGGACGAGAACGCCAAAAACAGCGTTTTTAGTGCAAAAAACAACGTTTCATTGCGAAAACAGCAATTATCGTGCGAAATACGACGCCTTTCGTGCAAAAACAGCGTTTTTGGTGCAAAATATATGATATATGCGAGTTCTCACCATATTCATCGTTGATTTTCATGTTATTAATAGTAATCCCAAGATAATCTAATTGACACCGCAATATTGGACGAGAACGGCGAAAACAGCGGTTTTAGTGCGCAAAACAACGTTTAATTGCGAAAAACGACGTTTTTTGTGCAACAACAGCGTATTTGGTGTGGAGTATGTGATGTATGGGAGTTCTCATCGTATTCATCGTTGATTTTCATGTTATTAATAGTAATGCCAAAATAATCTAATTAACGCAGTAATATTGGACGAGAACGCCAAAAACAGAGTTTTTAGTGCAAAAAAACAACGTTTCATTGCGAAAACAGCAATTATCGTGCGAAATACGACGTCTTTCGTGCAAAAACAGCGTTTTTGGTGCAAAATATATGATATATGCGAGTTCTCACCATATTCATCGTTGATTTTCATGTTATTAATAGTAATCCCAAGATAATCTAATTGTCGCCGCAATATTGGACGAGAACGCCGAAAGCAGTGTTTTTAGTGCAAAATATATGATATATGCGAGTTCTCATCATATTCATCGTTGAATTTTATGTTATTAATAGTAATGCCAAAATAATCTAATTGACGCAGTAATGTTGGACGAGAACGCCAAGAACAGCGTTTTTAGAGCAAAAAACAATGTTTTATTGCGAAAACAGCAATTATCGTGCGAATAACAATGTTTTTTGTGCAAAATCAGTGTTTTTGGTGCAAAGTATATGATATGAGCAAGTTCTCACCATATTCATCGTTGATTTTCATGTTATTAATAGTAATGCCAAAATAATCTAATTAACGCAGTAATATTGGACGAGAACGCCAAAAACAGAGTTTTTAGTGCAAAAAAACAATGTTTTATTGCGAAAACCGCAATTACGGTGCGGAAAACGATGTTTTTCGTGCGAAAACAACGTTTTTGGTGCAAAATATACAATATATGCGAGTTCCCATCATATTCATCGTTGATTTTCATGTTATCAATAGTAATGCCGAGATAATCTAATTGTCGCCGCAATATTGTACGAGAACTCCGAAAGCAGTGTTTTTAGTGCAAAATATATGATATATGCGAGTTCTCATCATATTCATCGTTGAATTTTATGTTATTAATAGTAATGCCAAAATAATCTAATTGACGCAGTAATGTTGGACGAGAACGCCAAGAACAGAGTTTTTAGAGCAAAAAACAATGTTTTATTGCGAAAACAGCAATTATCGTGCGAATAACGATGTTTTTTGTGCAAAAACAGCGTTTTTGGTGCGAAGTATATGATTTAAGCAAGTTCTCATCATATTCATAGTTGATTTTCATGTTATCAATAGTAATGCCGAGATAATCTAATTGTCGCCGCAATATTGTACGAGAACTCCGAAAGCAGTGTTTTTAGTGCAAAATATATGATATATGCGAGTTCTCATCATATTCATCGTTGATTTTCATGTTATCAATAGTAATGCCGAGATAATCTAATTGTCGCCGCAATATTGTCGAGAACTCCGAAAGCAGTGTTTTTAGTGCAAAATTTATGATATATGCGAGTTCTCATCATATTCATCGTTGATTTTCATGTTATCAATAGTAATGCCGAGATAATCTAATTGTCGTCGCAATATTGTACGAGAACTCCGAAAGCAGTGTTTTTAGTGCAAAATATATGATATATGCGAGTTCTCATCATATTCATGGTTGATTTTGATGTTATTAATAGTAATGCCAAGATATTCTAATTGTCGCCGCAATATTGGACGAGAACGCCAAGAGCAGTGTTTTTAGTGCAAAAAACAATGTTTTATTGCGAAAACCGCAAATACGGTGCGGAAAACGATGTTTTTCGTGCGAAAACAACGTTTTTGGTGCAAAATATATAATATATGCGAGTTCTCATCATATTCATCGTTGATTTTCATGTTATCAATAGTAATGCCGAGATAATCTAATTGTCGCCGCAATATTGTACGAGAACTCCGAAAGCAGTGTTTTTAGTGCAAAATATATGATATATGCGAGTTCTCATCAAATTCATCGTTGATTTTCATGTTACCAATAGTAATGCCAAGATAATGTAATTGTCGCCGCAATATTGGACGAGAACGCGGAAAGCAGCGTATTTAGTGCGAAAAAAACACGTTTTATTGCGAAAAACGACGTTTTTTGTGAAAAACAGCGTTTTTGGTGCACAATATATGTTATATGCAAGTTCTCACCATATTCATCGTTGATTTTCATGTCATTAATATTAACGCCAAGATAATCTAATTGACGCTGCAATATTGGACGAGAATGCCAAAAACAGCGTTTTTAGTGCAAAAAACAACGTTTCATTGCGAAAACAGCAATTATCGTGCGAAATACGACGTCTTTCGTGCAAAAACAGCGTTTTTGGTGCGAAATATATGATATATGCGAGTTCTCACCATATTCATCGTTGATTTTCATGTTATTAATAGTAATCCCAAGATAATCTAATTGACACCGCAATATTGGACGAGAACGGCGAAAACAGCGGTTTTAGTACGCAAAACAACGTTTAATTGCGAAAAACGACGTTTTTTGTGCAAAAACAACGTATTTGGTGCGAAGTATGTGATGTATGGGAGTTCTCATCGTATTCATCGTTGATTTTCATGTTATTAATAGTAATGCCAAGATAATCTAATTGTCTCCGCAATATTGGACGAGAACGCCGAAAGCAGTGTTTTTAGAGCAAAAAAACAATGTTTTATTGCGAAAACAGCAATTATCGTGCGAATAACAATGTTTTTTGTGCAAAATCAGTGTTTTTGGTGCAAAGTATATGATATGAGCAAGTTCTCACCATATTCATCGTTGATTTTCATGTTATTAATAGTAATGCCAAAATAATCTAATTGACGCAGTAATATTGGACGAGAACGCCAAATACAGAGTTTTTAGTGCAAAAAAACAATGTTTTATTGCGAAAACCGCAATTACGGTGCGGAAAACGATGTTTTTCGTGCGAAAACAACGTTTATGGTGCAAATATATAATATATGCGAGTTCTCATCATATTCATCGTTGATTTTCATGTTATCAATAGTAATGCCGAGATAATCTAATTGTCGCCGCAATATTGTACGAGAACTCCGAAAGCAGTGTTTTTAGTGCAAAATATATGATATATGCGAGTTCTCATCATATTCATCGTTGATTTTTATGTTATTAATAGTAATGCCAAAATAATCTAATTGACGCAGTAATGTTGGACGAGAACGGCGAAAACAGCGGTTTTAGTGCGAAAAACGAAGTTTAATTGCGAAAAACGAAGTTTTTATGCAAAAACAGCGCTTTTGGTGCGAAGTATGTGATGTATGGTAGTTCTCATCATATTCATCGTTGATTTTCATGTTATTAATAGTAATGCCAAGATAATCGTATTGACACCGCAGTATTGGACGAGAACGGCGAAAACAGCGGTTTTAGTGCGAAAAACAAAGTTTAATTGCGAAAAACGATGTTTTTTTGTGCAAAAACAGCGTTTTTGGTGCGAAGTATGTGATATATGAGAGTTCTCATCATATTCATGGTTGATTTCGATGTTATTAATAGTAATGCCAAGATAATCTAATTGTCGCCGCAATATTGGACGAGAACGCCGAGAGCAGTGTTTTTAGTGCAAAAAACAATGTTTTATTGCGAAAACAGCAATTATCGTGCGAATAACGATGTTTTTTGTGCAAAAACAGCGTTTTTGGTGCGAAGTATATGATTTAAGCAAGTTCTCATCATATTCATAGTTGATTTTCATGTTATCAATGGTAATGCCAAGATAATGTAATTGTCGCCGCAATATTGAACGGGAACGCCGACAGCAGTGCTTTTAGTGCAAAAAACAATGTTTTATTGCCAAAACTGCAATTATCGTACGAAAAACGACGTCTTTCGTGTAAAATCAGCGTTTTTGGTGCAAAATATATGATATATGCGAGTTCTCATCATATTCATAGTTGATTTTTATGTTATTAATATTAATGCCAAGATAATCTAATTGACACCGCAATATTGGACAAGAACGGCGAAAACAGCGGTTTTAGTGCGAAAAACGAAGTTTAATTGCGAAAAACGAAGTTTTTTGTGCAAAAACAGCGTTTTGGGTTGCGAAGTATGTGATGTATGGGAGTTCTCATCATATTCATTGTTGATTTTCATGTTATTAATAGTAATCCCAAGATAATCTAATTGACACCGCAATATCGGACGAGAACGGCGAAAACAGCGGTTTTAGTGCGCAAAACCACGTTTAAATGCGAAAAACGACGTTTTTTGTGCAAAAACAGCGTATTTGGTGCGAAGTATGTGATGTATGGGAGTTCTCATCGTATTCATCTTTGATTTTCATGTTATTAATAGTAATGCCAAGATAATCTAATTGTCGCCGCAATATTGGACGAGAACGCCGAAAGCAGTGTTTTTAGAGCAAAAAACAATGTTTTATTGTGAAAACAGCAATTATCGTGCGAATAACAATGTTTTTTGTGCAAAATCAGTGTTTTTGGTGCAAAGTATATGATATGAGCAAGTTCTCACCATATTCATCGTTGATTTTCATGTTATTAATAGTAATGCCAAAATAATCTAATTGACGCAGTAATATTGGACGAGAACGCCAAAAACAGAGTTTTTAGTGCAAAAAAAACAATGTTTTATTGCGAAAACAACATTTATAGTGCGAAAAGCGCCGTTTTTCGTGCAAAAACAGCATTTCTGGTGCGAAATATATTCATTGTTGAGTTTCATGATATTAAGAGTAATACCTAGAGAACCAAGAAAACAGCGTTTTTAGTACGACAAGCGACGTTTTAATGCGAAAACAGCACTTATCGTTCGAAAAACGACGTTTTTCGTGCAAAAACAGCGTTTTTGGTGCGACATATATGATATATGCGAGTTCTCACCATATTCATCGTTGATTTTCATGTTATTAATAGTAATGCCAAAATAATCTAATTGACGCAGTAATATTGGACGAGAACGCCAAAAACAGAGTTTTTAGTGCAAAAAACAATGTTTTATTGCGAAAACCGCAATTACAGTGCGGAAAACGATGTTTTTCGTGCGAAGACAACGTTTTTGGTGCAAAATATATGATATATGCGAGTTCTCATCATATTCATCGTTGATTTTCATGTTATCAATAGTAATGCCGAGATAATCTAATTGTCGCCGCAATATTGTACGAGAACGCCGAAAGCAGTGTTTTTAGTGCAAAATATATGATATATGCGAGTTCTCATCATATTCATCGTTGATTTTCATGTTATTAATAGTAATGCCAAAATAATCTAATTGACGCAGTAATGTTGGACGAGAACGCCAAGAACATAGTTTTTAGTGCAAAAAACAATGTTTTATTGCGAAAACAGCAATTATCGTGCGAATAACGATGTTTTTCGTGCAAAAACAGCGTTTTTGGTGCAAAATATATGATATATGCGAGTTCTCACCATATTCATCGTAGATTTTCATGTTATTTTTGGTGCAAAGTATATGATATATGCGAGTTCTCATTATATTCATAGTTGATTTTCATGTTATTACTGGTAATGCCAAGAGAATCTAATTGACGTCGCAATATTGGACAAGAACCCCGAAAACAGCGTTTTTAGTGCGAAAAACAACGTTTTATTGCAAAAACAACATTTATCGTGCGAAAATCGCAGTTTTTCTTGCAAAAACAGCATTTCTGGTGCGAAATATATTCATTGTTGAGTTTCATGATATTAAGAGTAATACCTAGATACTCTAATTGACGTCGTAATTCTGGACGAGAACCAAGAAAACAGCGTTTTTAGTGCGACAAGCGACGTTTTAATACGAAAACAGCAATCATCGTGCGAAAAACTACGTTTTTCGTGCAAAACAGCGTTTTTGGTGCGATATATATGATATATGCGAGTTCTCACCATATTCATCGTTGATTTTCATGTTATTAATAGTAATGCCAAAATAATCTAATTGACGCAGTAATGTTGGACGAGAACGCCAAGAACAGAGTTTTTAGAGCAAAAAACAATGTTTTATTGCGAAAACAGCAATTATCGTGCGAATAACGATGTTTTTTGTGCAAAAACAGCGTTTTTGGTGCGAAGTATATGATTTAAGCAAGTTCTCATCATATTCATAGTTGATTTTCATGTTATCAATAGTAATGCCGAGATAATCTAATTGTCGCCGCAATATTGTACGAGAACTCCGAAAGCAGTGTTTTTAGTGCAAAATATATGATATATGCGAGTTCTCATCATATTCATCGTTGATTTTCATGTTATCAATAGTAATGCCGAGATAATCTAATTGTCGCCGCAATATTGTCGAGAACTCCGAAAGCAGTGTTTTTAGTGCAAAATATATGATATATGCGAGTTCTCATCATATTCATCGTTGATTTTCATGTTATCAATAGTAATGCCGAGATAATCTAATTGTCGTCGCAATATTGTACGAGAACTCCGAAAGCAGTGTTTTTAGTGCAAAATATATGATATATGCGAGTTCTCATCATATTCATGGTTGATTTTGATGTTATTAATAGTAATGCCAAGATATTCTAATTGTCGCCGCAATATTGGACGAGAACGCCAAGAGCAGTGTTTTTAGTGCAAAAAACAATGTTTTATTGCGAAAACCGCAAATACGGTGCGGAAAACGATGTTTTTCGTGCGAAAACAACGTTTTTGGTGCAAAATATATAATATATGCGAGTTCTCATCATATTCATCGTTGATTTTCATGTTATCAATAGTAATGCCGAGATAATCTAATTGTCGCCGCAATATTGTACGAGAACTCCGAAAGCAGTGTTTTTAGTGCAAAATATATGATATATGCGAGTTCTCATCAAATTCATCGTTGATTTTCATGTTACCAATAGTAATGCCAAGATAATGTAATTGTCGCCGCAATATTGGACGAGAACGCGGAAAGCAGCGTATTTAGTGCGAAAAAAACACGTTTTATTGCGAAAAACGACGTTTTTTGTGAAAAACAGCGTTTTTGGTGCACAATATATGTTATATGCAAGTTCTCACCATATTCATCGTTGATTTTCATGTCATTAATATTAACGCCAAGATAATCTAATTGACGCTGCAATATTGGACGAGAACGCCAAATACAGAGTTTTTAGTGCAAAAAAACAATGTTTTATTGCGAAAACCGCAATTACGGTGCGGAAAACGATGTTTTTCGTGCGAAAACAACGTTTATGGTGCAAATATATAATATATGCGAGTTCTCATCATATTCATCGTTGATTTTCATGTTATCAATAGTAATGCCGAGATAATCTAATTGTCGCCGCAATATTGTACGAGAACTCCGAAAGCAGTGTTTTTAGTGCAAAATATATGATATATGCGAGTTCTCATCATATTCATCGTTGATTTTTATGTTATTAATAGTAATGCCAAAATAATCTAATTGACGCAGTAATGTTGGACGAGAACGGCGAAAACAGCGGTTTTAGTGCGAAAAACGAAGTTTAATTGCGAAAAACGAAGTTTTTATGCAAAAACAGCGCTTTTGGTGCGAAGTATGTGATGTATGGTAGTTCTCATCATATTCATCGTTGATTTTCATGTTATTAATAGTAATGCCAAGATAATCTTATTGACACCGCAGTATTGGACGAGAACGGCGAAAACAGCGGTTTTAGTGCGAAAAACAAAGTTTAATTGCGAAAAACGATGTTTTTTTGTGCAAAAACAGCGTTTTTGGTGCGAAGTATGTGATATATGAGAGTTCTCATCATATTCATGGTTGATTTCGATGTTATTAATAGTAATGCCAAGATAATCTAATTGTCGCCGCAATATTGGACGAGAACGCCGAGAGCAGTGTTTTTAGTGCAAAAAACAATGTTTTATTGCGAAAACAGCAATTATCGTGCGAATAACGATGTTTTTTGTGCAAAAACAGCGTTTTTGGTGCGAAGTATATGATTTAAGCAAGTTCTCATCATATTCATAGTTGATTTTCATGTTATCAATAGTAATGCCAAGATAATGTAATTGTCGCCGCAATATTGAACGGGAACGCCGACAGCAGTGCTTTTAGTGCAAAAAACAATGTTTTATTGCCAAAACTGCAATTATCGTACGAAAAACGACGTCTTTCGTGTAAAATCAGCGTTTTTGGTGCAAAATATATGATATATGCGAGTTCTCATCATATTCATAGTTGATTTTTATGTTATTAATATTAATGCCAAGATAATCTAATTGACACCGCAATATTGGACGAGAACGGCGAAAACAGCGGTTTTAGTGCGAAAAACGAAGTTTAATTGCGAAAAACGAAGTTTTTTGTGCAAAAACAGCGTTTTGGGTTGCGAAGTATGTGATGTATGGGAGTTCTCATCATATTCATCGTTGATTTTCATGTTATTAATAGTAATCCCAAGATAATCTAATTGACACCGCAATATTGGACGAGAACGGCGAAAACAGCGGTTTTAGTGCGCAAAACCACGTTTAAATGCGAAAAACGACGTTTTTTGTGCAAAAACAGCGTATTTGGTGCGAAGTATGTGATGTATGGGAGTTCTCATCGTATTCATCTTTGATTTTCATGTTATTAATAGTAATGCCAAGATAATCTAATTGTCGCCGCAATATTGGACGAGAACGCCGAAAGCAGTGTTTTTAGAGCAAAAAACAATGTTTTATTGTGAAAACAGCAATTATCGTGCGAATAACAATGTTTTTTGTGCAAAATCAGTGTTTTTGGTGCAAAGTATATGATATGAGCAAGTTCTCACCATATTCATCGTTGATTTTCATGTTATTAATAGTAATGCCAAAATAATCTAATTGACGCAGTAATATTGGACGAGAACGCCAAAAACAGAGTTTTTAGTGCAAAAAAAACAATGTTTTATTGCGAAAACCGCAATTATAGTGCGGAAAACGATGTTTTTCGTGCGAAAACAGCAATTTAGGTGCAAAATGTCTGATATAAGCGAGTTCTCAACATATTCATCGTTGATTTTCATGTTATTAATAGTAATGCCAAGATAATGTAATTGTCGCCGCAATATTGTACGAGAACGCCGAAAGCAGTGTTTTTAGTGCAAAAAACAATGTTTTATTGCGAAAACAACATTTATAGTGCGAAAAGCGCCGTTTTTCGTGGAAAAACAGCATTTCTGGTGCGAAATATATTCATTGTTGAGTTTCATGATATTAAGAGTAATACCTAGAGAACCAAGAAAACAGCGTTTTTAGTACGACAAGCGACGTTTTAATGCGAAAACAGCACTTATCGTTCGAAAAACGACGTTTTTCGTGCAAAAACAGCGTTTTTGGTGCGACATATATGATATATGCGAGTTCTCACCATATTCATCGTTGATTTTCATGTTATTAATAGTAATGCCAAAATAATCTAATTGACGCAGTAATATTGGACGAGAACGCCAAAAACAGAGTTTTTAGTGCAAAAAACAATGTTTTATTGCGAAAACCGCAATTACAGTGCGGAAAACGATGTTTTTCGTGCGAAGACAACGTTTTTGGTGCAAAATATATGATATATGCGAGTTCTCATCATATTCATCGTTGATTTTCATGTTATCAATAGTAATGCCGAGATAATCTAATTGTCGCCGCAATATTGTACGAGAACGCCGAAAGCAGTGTTTTTAGTGCAAAATATATGATATATGCGAGTTCTCATCATATTCATCGTTGATTTTCATGTTATTAATAGTAATGCCAAAATAATCTAATTGACGCAGTAATGTTGGACGAGAACGCCAAGAACATAGTTTTTAGTGCAAAAAACAATGTTTTATTGCGAAAACAGCAATTATCGTGCGAATAACGATGTTTTTCGTGCAAAAACAGCGTTTTTGGTGCAAAATATATGATATATGCGAGTTCTCACCATATTCATCGTAGATTTTCATGTTATTTTTGGTGCAAAGTATATGATATATGCGAGTTCTCATTATATTCATAGTTGATTTTCATGTTATTACTGGTAATGCCAAGAGAATCTAATTGACGTCGCAATATTGGACAAGAACCCCGAAAACAGCGTTTTTAGTGCGAAAAACAACGTTTTATTGCAAAAACAACATTTATCGTGCGAAAATCGCAGTTTTTCTTGCAAAAACAGCATTTCTGGTGCGAAATATATTCATTGTTGAGTTTCATGATATTAAGAGTAATACCTAGATACTCTAATTGACGTCGTAATTCTGGACGAGAACCAAGAAAACAGCGTTTTTAGTGCGACAAGCGACGTTTTAATACGAAAACAGCAATCATCGTGCGAAAAACTACGTTTTTCGTGCAAAACAGCGTTTTTGGTGCGATATATATGATATATGCGAGTTCTCACCATATTCATCGTTGATTTTCATGTTATTAATAGTAATGCCAAAATAATCTAATTGACGCAGTAATATTGGACGAGAACGCCAAAAACAGAGTTTTTAGTGCAAAAAAACAATGTTTTATTGCGAAAACCGCAATTACAGTGCGGAAAACGATGTTTTTTGTGCAAAAACATCGTTTTTGCTGCAAAATATATGATATATGCGAGTTCTCATCGTATTCATCGTTGATTTTCATGTTATCAATAGTAATGCCGAGATAATCTAATTGTCGCCGCAATATTGTACGAGAACGCCGAAAGCAGTGTTTTTAGTGCAAAATATATGATATATGCGAGTTGTCATCATATTCAGCGTTGATTTTCATGTTATTAATAGTAATGCCAAAATAATCTAATTGACGCAATAATGTTGGACGAGAACGCCAAGAACAGAGTTTTTAGTGCAAAAAAACAATGTTTTATTGCAAAAACCGCAATTATAGTGCGGAAAACGATGTTTTTCGTGCGAAAACAGCGTTTTTGGTGCAGAATATCTGATATATGCGAGTTCTCATCATATTCATCGTTGATTTTCATGTTATTAATAGTAATGCCAAGATAATGTAATTGTCGCCGCAATATTGTACGAGAACGCCGGAAGCAGTGTTTTTAGTGCAAAAAACAATGTTTTGTTGCGAAAACAGCAATTATCGTACGAATAACGATGTTTTTCGTGCAAAAACAGCGTTTTTGGTGCAAAATATATGATATATGCGAGTTCTCACCATATTCATCGTAGATTTTCATGTTATTAATAGTAATGCCAAAATAATCTAATTGACGCCGACAAGAACGACAAAAACAGAGTTTTTAGTCCAAAAAAACAATGTTTTATTGCGAAACCCGCAATTATGGTGCAAAAAACGACGTTTAATTGCGAAAAACAAAGTTTTTTTGTGCAAAAACATCGTTTTTGGTGCGACATATATGATATATGCGAGTTCTCACCATATTCAATGTTGATTTTCATGATATTAAGAGTAATACCAAGATAATCTAATTGACGCCGCAATATTGGACGAGAGCCCCGATAACAGCGTTTTTAGTGCAAAAATAACGTATTAATGCGAAAACAACAATTATAATGCGAAAAACGAAGTTTTTCGTGCAAAAACGGCGTTTTTGGTGCAAAAACAGCGTTTTTGGTGCGACATATATGATATATGCGAGTTCTCACCATATTCAATGTTGATTTTCATGATATTAAGAGTAATACCAAGATAATCTAATTGACGCCGCAATATTGGACGAGAGCCCCGATAACAGCGTTTTTAGTGCAAAAATAACGTATTAATGCGAAAACAACAATTATAGTGCGAAAAACGACGTTTTTCGTGCAAAAAAAATAACTTCGGGAGTGCTTGATAATGAACATTCGCAATTAAAATTTGGCTAGAATTTTAATTTAATCACCGACCTTTATAATTGATTATTTAGATGTGCCAGATCGACTTTAATTTGATATATGTGCCGTCTTTGCATTTGGAATACTTCTTGGGCTATTTCATAAAGGCCTAGGTCATATTTCAGGAGTGCTTGATAATGAACATTCGCAATTAAAATTCGGCTAGAATTATAATTTAATCGGCGACCTTTATAATTGATTATTTATATGTGTTATTTAGAGTTTAATTTGATATATGTGCTGTCTCTGTACTTGGAATACTTTTTGGGCTATTTCATAGCGGCCAAGGTAATAGTTAGGGAGTGCCTAATAATGAACATTCGCAATTAAAATTCGGCTAGAATTATAATTTAATCGCCGACCTTTATATTTGATTATTTAGATGTGCCATCTCGACTTTAACTTGATATATGTGCCGTCTCTGCACTTGAAATACATCTTGGGCTATTTTATACCGGCCTGGTCACAGTTCGGAAGTGCCTAATAATGAACATTCTCAATTAAAACTCGGCTAGAATTATAATTTAAACGCTGACTTTTATAATTGATTATTATTATGTATTATTTAGAGTTTAATTTGGTATATGTATCGTCTCTGTAATTGGAATTTTTCTTGGGCTATTTCATACCGACCTAGGTCATAGTATGAAAGTGCCTGAAAATGAACATTCGCAATTAAAATTCGGATAGAATTATAATTTAATCGCCGACCTTTATAATTGAATATGTATATGAATTATTTAGACTTTAATTTGATATATGTGTCGGCTCTGTACTTGGAATACTTCTTGAGCTCTTTCATTCTGGCCTAGGTCATAGTTCGTGAGTGCTTGATAATGAACATTCGCAATTAAAATTCGACTAGAATTGTAATTTAATGGCCGATCTTTATAATTGATTATTTATATGTGCCATTTATACTTTCATTTGATATATGCGCCGTCTCTGTGTTTAGAATACTTCTTTAGGTATTTCATACCGGCCTAGGTCATATTTCGGGAGTGCCTGATAATGAACATTTGCAATGGAAATTCGGCTAGAATTATAATTTAATCGCCGACCTTTATATTTGATTATTTAGATGTGCCATCTCGACTTTAACTTGATATATGTGCCGTCTCTGCACTTGAAATACATCTTGGGCTATTTTATACCGGCCTGGTCACAGTTCGGAAGTGCCTAATAATGAACATTCGCAATTAAAACTCGGCTAGAATTATAATTTAAACGCTGACTTTTATAACTGATTATTATTATGTGTTATTTAGAGTTTAATTTGATATATGTATCGTCTCTGTAATTGGAATTTTTCTTGGGCTATTTCAAACCGACCTAGGTCATAGTATGAAAGTGCCTGAAAATGAACATTCGCAATTAAAATTCGGATAGAATTATAATTTAATCGCCGACCTTTATAATTGAATATGTATATGAATTATTTAGACTTTGATTTGATATATGTGTCGGCTCTGTACTTGGAATACTTCTTGAGCTCTTTCATTCTGGCCTAGGTCATAGTTCGTGAGTGCTTGATAATGAACATTCGCAATTAAAATTCGACTAGAATTGTAATTTAATGGCCGATCTTTATAATTGATTATTTATATGTGCCATTTATACTTTCATTTGATATATGCGCCGTCTCTATGTTTAGAATACTTCTTTAGGTATTTCATACCGGCCTAGGTCATATTTCGGGAATGCCTGATAATGAACATTTGCAATGGAAATTCGGCTAGAATTATAATTTAATCGCCGACCTTTATATTTGATTATTTAGATGTGCCATCTCGACTTTAACTTGATATATGTGCCGTCTCTGCACTTGAAATACATCTTGGGCTATTTTATTCCGGCCTGGTCACAGTTCGGAAGTGGAAATTCGGCTAGAATTATAATTTAATCGCCAAGCATAATTGCTTATTTATATGTGTTATTTAGACTTTGATTTGATATAAGTATCGTCTCTGTACTTGGAATATTTCTTGGGCTGAAAACATTAATAGACATATGGAAGCAATTGCGCTGGGAAAAGGTTTCTTTTTGAAACTGTATCGTAAAGGACTTGGACTCTTCATGAATCCGAATTCAAAAAACTATTAAAATTTTTGCCCATGACAAGACCACTGAACAATGTAGATTTTACTCACTTTGCTATGGGAGTTGTTACATTTTTTCGTGGAGTTTACATGCTTGTAAACTCCACGCATTTCTACCTATCCTCCTCGAAACAAATACGGAATTGTAAATTTAGATAAATCTAGATATCGTGGCACACATTGGGTAGCGTATCACAAAAATAATGCAAATGTAGATTATTTTGATAGCTATGGAAATCTTCGACCACCGCAAGAATGGAATTAATGGCATTCGTTGCCATTAATTCCATTTGCAATCACGTCTATAACATTAGCATTTTCTGGACAACAATTTGAATTAAATGGCGAGTACTTTCCAGCCATTCAAATAAAATCGTCATATGAATGTGGGTTGGTGAGCTTATATACATGTAATTCAATTCTAAATATTACAAAAAATAATAACAAATTTTATATTGATAAATATGTAATTGAAATTCGTGTTGATTGCAATATTGATAGTGGCACTTTTTTTAATGATACCCCCACTCATCATGTATTCTCACCATGTGTAGGTGTTGGTTATAAAATTTCAGAAATTCCTCATAATATTATTTATTTACCGGTATATTTTGATTTCATAAAGTCAGTAAAAATAAAGCTAATTGATCAAAATAATGATTTAATTAATTTTCGTAATGAAGAAATTGCTATTAGACATCATCTCCGTCCGCGGTTATAAACACAACTGCATCTAACGATGTATGTTTAGTCTGATTGTAAAAGGTGTTTGTAACTCTTGATTTAGCATAGTTAGTGCGCATTCTAAATGTTAATACTCCTAAATAATTCATATCATGTAGCCTTTAATAACGTCGCAGAGTAAACACAACAAATATAATTATAGTAGAAAATTAAATGTAATTTCCCCATATACGTAAATCTTATTTCCCCATAAGCGTAATACACTTCAAATTCAACAAAATCGTAGACCTGCAATAACAAACGAAAATAAGTGTTTTCTACAATCGATTGGTTTCAAACTCAAAAAATGAATCAAGTGCTCCAAGTTATTTCTTCCCCTGTGTTTGATAAAGCCATTCAACGTACAGCATATCACAAATATGCTACGTTTGTTGAATCGTACAATATTAATAATGCAATAGGATTATGTATTCAAAACCAAGATTTAAATTTACTAGTATCTGAAAGTTATCCATATATTCAATATACATTATTAAATTAAAACAATGCTACTAATGGCAATGTACAGTTAATTAACAACTGTATGAGTTTTTTATTAAATGAAATTAATATGAATTATATGGAGTGGAAATAGATCATTGCCGCAGTATTGGAATAACAACAACTATGAAAAATTATATATCATTGTCACAATATGAAGGTTAATCAAGGAATTCCTCTACTGGTGTCTATAAGTTTTGTTTACCTTTGAACAAACTGTTCGGTTTTGCTGAAGATTATGTTGACGTTGTCAGAATAGGTTTGTTGGATATACAGTTTAAGAAATTTTAGGAAGAATTTACTTACGCACTTTTAGAACAGAACATAAAACGTTTATTTTAATTTTCCTACTTTACACCTCACCATCATGGTAGCGCTCGGATCAACTGCAACAATGTTGCCAACCTTTTACTGCTCTCCAGTACCAACAGATTATAACGAAATTATATCAAATGCGAAACATGAATTAGCACTCGTTTGATTAAATCTAATATAACGTTATAATTAGTAAGAAAAAGGTTAAGTACACGTTTAAAATATTAAAAATATTATGGAAAATGCTCATATCGTGTTGAATAATGTAGAACGTTTTAGACATTACAAAACAATTCAAAACGGCAAATCATTAAAAGTACCATTTACAAGTTGGGATTTATATGAACATCCAAATTTACTTAAATGAGATGATCACGTGTGGAGAGTGAAAACAGTAAATAAGCATGAGAAACCCAGATTTGTTATTTTCGGTTTACACAAAAATAAAATGGGAGATCTGAGTAAAAATGCAAGTATATTGGATCATAGTAAACTGATTGACTTGAAGATACATTTGAATTCAAAAGTGTATCTATATAATAAATTGCAAACATCATATGATAAAGATTGCTTTGCTGAAATATACTACATGTATAGTAAATTTCAAGAAACATTCTATAACAGACGTTCAATTCCTTTATTAAATCCCCCGCAATTTAAAGATAAAGCAGCATTGGTTGTTGTCGATTACACGCATCAAAATAAAACAATTGAATATGAGCCTGTAGATACACGAATTGAATTTGAAACGAAACCTCAGGGAATTGATGATAATACATCATCATTTTGTTTATTACTTCATGATAGTATTGTGCAATGTTCTCCGTTGATTTCGGTGATGTTAAAAAGTTGATGTAGAAAAAATCAACAAATGCTACAGTATAAGTATGAAGCGAAGGCGAACGCTTTAGTGCACTTCATCAACAACAACATGCTATCTCTTCCACCGTTTGTTGTTATCATTGACATTCAAGGCTTTAAAGTACATTCGAATGTTTTTGTTCCTAAGGAATTGGAAATACTCTTCAACAGTGGAGAATACAAACTATTTTTAATAAGATCACCTTTCCTGTTTGTTCAACTTACCTATCAAGAAAGAAAGCAAGTTATATGGTTGGAAAGAAATCATCATGGTATTAAGTGGAGTAGTGGTAACATTCAATTAAACGTAACAGAATCATAACAAGATGTCACACCCAAAAAAATGTTTTTTAATAAAATATTTTATTATTAATAAAATAATAAAGTATAATTAAACTTGTATATTTATTTAACCTTTTAATATTCTTTCATATAACATACATTTTTCAATATCAATTTGTAACATATCAAGTTTCATACATTTACATGTATCCGGTCCTACACGATTTAACCTAATTATATTATAATGTCCTCAAGCATATGTACTAATTCCATCCTCCCGTATAAAGCTCTTATCATCTAAATAGCTTTATATATTTATCACTACTAGTTTCGCCAAACATCATCAGGTGATGATTTATACTACTCTACAAGTTACAACTTCTTACATATAGGCCTTATGGTAATGTACTTATGTTAATTATAATTATGACCGGTGGTAATTACAATTTGAGGTTTAACAGGTTTAATATCTAATTGTTCATTTATAATTTTCCCTAACTTGTTGTATCTGTTAATTTCCATTGCTTCCAAACACTTCAATTTTAAACCTTTCCCGTTTTTGTGAAGGATTTTTATGTCCTCATTAAAAGAGT
The DNA here is from genome assembly GCA_963978815.1 of Aleochara curtula. Lineage (NCBI taxonomy): Eukaryota > Metazoa > Arthropoda > Insecta > Coleoptera > Staphylinidae > Aleochara > Aleochara curtula. Next base: position 12,764,819 of record OZ022219.1, on the reverse strand, counting down.
GTTCCATCTCCTTTAGATGTTCCGCGTAGGTCGAATGGCCGATGTTCTTATTGTAGCAATTGGAATGTTCTTTGAGCCTCACGTTGAAAGATCTACCCGTCTGACCGATGTAGACTTTCTCGCAAGAACCACATTCCAAGAGATACACCCCCGACCCCTTCATAGGGTCCGTACCGTCCTTCGCATTCCTGAGGTGGGAACCTAAGCTGTTATCGGTGCGATAGGAAATTTTTGTAACCATATCAAACATTTTCCCTAATTGGGACGCTACTTTCCTTGAGACTTTGCCCCAGTAAGGGATAGATATATATCTTTCCGTGTTTCTCCGTGGACCTGTGGGGAAGATTGCATTCCGTAAGGTTTGCTTCTTCTTGGCTCTGATCAATCCTTGAACCATTTCCCGTCCATAGCCATTGTTTGTGGCTATGTTCAAGATATGGCTCAGTTCTCTACTATTGGCAAAACTATTGGCAAAAGGTTTAAACGTAATTTGAAACCGGTGGTCAATAATCCGTCCATCAAGAAGCTGTAGAATGCGAGAATGCCAGACTTCTGTCCTTTGACTTAGTGAATCTGTTTAGTAGTGTCCCCCCGCTGGAAGTCAGAGGTCTGGTAACAGATTTATTGAGAAACGGCAATAAAATAGATAAAACTGGTCAAGTAGAGATTACAGATCTTCTATCGGAATGCTTGCGTCAAAATTACCGTCAATTTGATAATAAATTTTACACACCGGAGGAGGGCTTAGCAATGGGTAACCCATTGAGCCCTTTGCTTGCAGATGTATTCGAAAACGTGTTGTTTATTTTAAATTATAATTTATTTAAAATTGTAATAAATTCATCATAAACTAGCTGACCCGGCGAACTCCGTTTCGCACAATCTTGTTTTCCTTTGGGGCACCTTTCCATAGAAGTTCATTACTTTGTTTTTGAGTTCAAGATATATTTTTTGGAAATGTTGGGTTTATAATTTAAAAAATAATTTTGAATATTGCTCTATAAAACGATTATTTAATGATATAAAAAGCTTATTAAATAAATAAAGCAGTACTCTAGTGCTCTTTTATGCACAATATTTTTGGTTTTTCCATTTGGAGAGTAAACAAATAGCGCCGATGGTTTACCAACTCTAGAACACGCAACGTACAATTGTCCATGAGAGAAACACAGCATTTCCAAGTTTATTCCACATACTTTTAAAGATTGCCCTTGTGATTTATTAATTATGATAGCCAATGCAACTTGAACGAGAAATTGCACCTGCTTAAATTCAAAGGGATATTCAGTGGGTATTAGTAGAATCCTTGGTATTAGTACATTTTCGCCTTTAATTTACCTATTATTATTGTTCCTTCTATTAAATTTTTTATTATTTACTTAACTGTCAGTCTTGTTCCGTTACACCATTTTGGCTGATTTAAATTTCTTAACACTATTATTACTGATCCAACCTTTATTTGTAAATTGTGTGGCGGTAATCCAGGTAACTCCAATGAATTTAGAAATTGTGTCAGATAATTTACTACTTTATTGGGATTGATTATTGAATCGATCGACTTGAATGTATTTGACATTTAAATCATCTGCGTCCTTATTTTTTGCTGCTAATATCGCTCGTTCGCTTAACCAATTATGGATTTTATAATTTACTGTAATATTTGGAAACACTTTTGAAATTAATTCTTCTATAGATGCCGGGAAATTACAAAAATTTAGGGGAAACGATATGAGGCCAGTAGCTGCATCAATAGGAATTTTTCCATTGCCAATATCCAATAATGATTTTGATAACATTTTTGCTGATATATGGTTTTCTAACGCTACTCGCATATTTGTTGTTAACTATAAATTTATCACATGTCGCCATAAATTTAATGTCTTTAAACATTTTATTTCATCAGTTGCTGTTGATCTTGGTGTGACCGGTAGCGTTTATCTAAAATCTCCAGCTAATAGTATCATTGCCCCTCAGAAGATGTTATTAGTACTTTATAAATCTTTTAATGTTCTATTAAGTGCTTCTAATGCTCGTTTATGTATCATCGTACACTCACCCCATATGATTAATTTACAATTTATAAGTACTCTTGCCATTGCTGATGTCTTTGTTATGTTACATGTTGTTTCTTCAATTGATCAATTAACCAATATTTTGAACGCATGCTTGAAGTACCAACGCTTCCCTGCCCAATGGAAAAGATCCAACGTTGTTCCCATTCCCAAGCCGGGAAAAGACTAGCTCACCACTACCTAACATTATCACATGCTTCAAGAAGTTTATTTATTATACTAATAATTGTTCTTTATTAGCCCAAGAATTAAATTTATCCGGAAAACCTAACCATTCAACGTACACTCGCTTACCTTGTTTACGTAAAACTTTTTCCACAAGATATAGCTCAGGATACTTTGTTTTTAGTAACTCATATTCATAAAAGCTTCCCTTAATTAAATCATCTTCATTATCTTTTAGAACATATGTTACAGGATTAGTAATTTTAATTTTATTTATTGTAAAAATTTCGGTTGTCCAATATATGCCTAATTTTTTATCGAAAACATGTGGTAATTTACTTATTCGTACTTTATCTTCAACGTGAAACTTTGGATGCGGAAAATGTTTATTTTATTGTATACATTTTTTAATAATGCCATTTTATTGCGTACAGAAACATCTACGGGTTTCATATTAATTGTTCGATGCACTTTATGATTATATTTATGTACTAATTTATCAAGTACATATCAACTACTTATATGTTCCCTGTATACTAAACTCTTTCCACATCCACGACTTGAATGTTCTGTTAAATTCTTTAATCACTGAAGCTTTTAACGAAAAAAACTTGCATAATGACTAATACCATAATTTTCCATCAAATTATATTATTTAATTTTCCAGAAAATGTTGATTATAAAATTCTTTAGCCAAATCAGTTTGTAAATGTTTTGGTGCGCGCATTGTTAATAGAATTTTTTTGAATGCATTTGTCACTTCAACACCGCTTTTAGTTTTCACGGGAATAGCCCACGCATATATAGAAAAAACATTTATTACAGTCAACATAAAACGATATCACTTGTTTACTTTTACATACTCTCCCATTTTAATTAAATCACCTTGCCATAAGTCGTTTATACCTATTACTATTACTCTACGTTTAAAATTCCTAGTAGCCGGTTTGTGTTCTTTCACTAATTGACGCTTACTCATATTGAAAATGTTGCAAAACTATATTTTTAAAATAAAACTCTTCACGTTCTGTTTTAATTTTGCGGTTTTGTTAAATTGTTTTCGACTTCTAATTTAAATTTCTCGTGTTTAGCTATTTTATCATACAGTTCTTGATGTGATGATGTTAATTCTTTGCGTAATCGCTCAACCAGTAAATCTACATAATGTTAATTCGATACTTCATGTGCTGCTCGCGGTAGTTTTGATACATTTATAATTGATTTGTTTTGTGCTTCAATACTACCATCTAATCTATGAACTAATCCGCAATTGTTGTTGTTTTTAACAAGTTTAGTAAGTTCCTGTTGTAAATTAAGAGTAATATTATATGATTGCTGCGTTTTTCCTTCTGTCAATTTCAATTCTTCACGTAATTTATCAACAGTACTATCTAGATATTGTTTACTGGTCACCTCATGCGGTTCGTGTGGTGTTAACACATTTATAATATGTTTTTTTTATATCAATATCACATTTTGCGTTTAAAGCATAACCTTTATTTGTTGTGGCTTCTATTATATGATTTAATGAAGTGTTGAATTCTTTGCGTAAATCTTGCTTTTGTAAGTCAACGTAATGTTTGTTGCTCACTTCGTCTAACGCTTCCGGTAATTTAGTTAAATTCACAATATTTCTTTCTTGAACATCAATATCGCCATTCGGATTTAAAACAAAACCTTTATTTGCTGATGATTTTATTACTTGATTTATTATTGTATTCAATTTTTTACGTAACTCATTCCTCTGTGCAAAACAATTGTTGCTGCATATATTGGTTTGGTTGGGTTTGGTAAAAGGTCCCAATTTCAGATGAATTTATTGTATTACCCGGAAATAGTGGGTTTAATGTTGCAAAAACATCTGTCAAGTCCACTTTATCACGCAGTATCAGCCGCAGATCACAGGTTTTATTTTTCGGACCATTATTGATGAGGGCAAAATCGTCGATTGCAATATCATGTTGAACCTTCTCGCTTAGCGAATTGTATCGTTCGGGAAAATACATTCGATATTCATCATCGAGATCCAACATCAATAGATCCCCATAGTTAGTTGTGATTTCAGCTATGGCTAAATACTGCTTTTGTTTCTCCATTGTTTGGAGATTTAACATTCTATACGTGCCAATACCATTGAAGGCGTTCATCAATATGAGCTTTGCATACATTGCGGATTGCGCTTTCTTTGTTTTTTTGAATTTACTACTACATTGATTAAGTTTGTTGATGTTGTAACTGCTGCTGCTTCCGCTATCGATGTGAATATTCTTTCCAGCCATTGTAGATGATGATGATGCAACAAGATTAATTTTAAACTTTAAAGAACTTTGAACACGCGCACAACGTTACTTAGCACTTTTCAAGAACTTTGAAACATGTGTGATATTTCTTTACTTTGCCTTTGATATTTGTACAAAATTTGATGACCAATATGTGTTTGTTTGTATTATTTTCTTGTTGCTGTACTAGAAATGGAAGGTTTTAGGATTTGAGGTGGTGGTAAAGAGTTTAAAAAAAGCAATAATGCCTCTCTCTTAAGGACTCATAAATTGTATTGATAATTTCTTTCTAGTTAAAGTGTATAAATTTACATCACAAATATCACATTTAACATCATATATTGCAAAAATTTCTCACTGATTGTTATCTTAAAAAAATTTAACGACAAGATTAATTTTAAACTTTAAAGAACTTTGAACACGCGCACAACGTTACTTAGCACTTTTCAAGAACTTTGAAACATGTGTGATATTACTTTACTTTGCCTTTGATATTTGTACAAAATTTGATGACCAATATGTGTTTGTTTGTATTATTTTCTTGTTGCTGTACTAGAAATGGAAGGTTTTAGGATTTGAGGTGGTGGTAAAGGGTTTAAAAAAAGCAATAATGCCTCTCTCTTAAAGACTCATAAATTGTATTGATAATTTCTTTCTAGTTAAAGTGTATAAATTTACATCACAAATATCACATTTAACATCATACATTGCAAAAATTTCTCACTGATTGTTATCTTAAAAAAATTTAACGATAAATGGAAGATATTCAAATGTATTTTTATAATGAGGGTAGGTATAAAATCCCCGAAAGAAATCCTTTTTTTTTCCGTCTCTACTTGCCGCACTATAACGATAATACTTGGAAATAATCGTTAAACTGTAGATGTTAGTTATTTAGGATTTAAATATTTATTTTTATTCTCCTTTCCCATAAGCAAAAGCTTTCAATTAAATTTCTTTTTGTTTGAGTGGGTTCTACTTGTCGCATTATAGCGATTGTAAAATTGGTGATTAAATGCTAGACATTTAAAATTTAAATGTATTTTTTGTTGTGGGAAAATAATGTGAAATAACCTGTCTTGAGCGAATGAAATCAATTTTCAACTAGACGAGCGTTTTAAGGTACCGTATAAAAATGCGTTACTGATGAAACTCTCATTTTACAAAAGATATCAGCATTGAAAGCATTACGAAACATTTTTTTCCTGTACAACAACGATGAAAATAGAGGGCTACATTTGTCCAATTTACGCATACGCTTTCACCTTCAATTGTAATCTTAAACGTCATATGCAATGGAGACATGGTGAGACATTCATATCTAGTTTGATTTATTTGTAGATAGTAACATTTCTTCTCGGAGTTCAAAGGGGGCAAAACATGCGCACCGCACGGCATCAATGAATGTCGCATAGCCTCTCCTGCCCAAGTCCAACTCACACCGCCACGAATGGTGAAGCTTGGTCCCCTGGTCAATCAGACCCAAGATATGGTAAACAACTCGTATGAAGAGCGAGATAGATCAAGGCCAACGAGAGTGGGCGAAATAGCCCTCCGATAAGGGGGTTGGGCGTGAGGCTAATATCCTCACCCCGTAAAAAAGTAACAGCATTACGAAACCTAAAACCAAGCCTCGGAAACCGGACGGGAAAAACGTTGAAGAACCCAGCAGACAAAACAAGGATATGAAACTCGGAACATGGAACACACGAAGCTTGAACAGAACGGGAACACTTAGGGAAGTCCAAAACGAAATGATTAAATATAAGATCAAAGTGCTAGCGGTACAAGAAACTAGATGGACAGGAAACGGTATATATGTCACAAAATCTCACACCATGCTACAGAGCGGCTGCGAAGAAAGGAAAGGCCAATTGGGAGTAGCCTTTATAGTGAGCAAAGCCGTCAAAGAGAACATCTTAGATTTTAAACTGATCAACGGAAGAATATGCTCCTTAACCTAACAATCATTAACGCGCACGCAGAGACGGAAGACAAGGACGAAACAACAAGAGCTAGATTCTACCATGAACTGGAACAAGTCTATGATACCGCACCAGCCAACGGCATTAAGTTAATCATAGGAGACTCAACGCAAAAGTAGAGTGAGAGACAGTCTATGAGCAAATAGTAGGCAGACACAGCTTACCTACAGAATGCAACAACAACGGCATGAGGATGGTAGATCTTACTACCTCAAGGGGCATGGTGGTGGTTTCCACCATATTCCCAAGAAAGGATATACACAAGAGGACATGGACCTTGCCCGATACGCAACACACAATCAAATAGACCACGTGCTAATAAAAAAAAGAGGGGCCTCGCATATAATGAATGTAAGAACATATAGAGAGCTGACTGCGAATCAGACCACTACCTGGTAGGCAACCACTATAGAAATCGCATAAACACCAACAAAAAGATCACCACACAAACATGTCCCAGGATACATGTGCAGAAACTGCAAGATTTGGAAATATAAACACAGTACCAACAGTCGCTAGCGAGCCAGCTGACCACAGGACCGGAGGAACGGAACATCGAGGAGGAGTGGCAAAGCATAAAGGACGCGATAATAACATCTTCAGAAGAGACAATAGGCTACAAACCGAAAAATATTAGAAGTGAATGGTACGATAAGCAGTGCAAGCAACTCGTAGAACAAAGCAATACAGACAGAAAGACGTACCTAGAACGTCCGACAAGAGCAAAGAAACTGAAGTACAACGAATCCAGAAGAGCGGCTAAAGCCATCACAAAAAAGAAGAAAAGAGCATTTCAGAATGCCATTATCGAAAAAGCCGAAACAGACTTCAGAAATTACAACAGTCATGAAGCATACAAAGAACTCAACTCAATCAAGACGAGATACAAACCAAGAAGCAATTCCTGAAAATCGGCAACAGGCACGCTGTTAACAAAAAAGCAGCAAATTCTAGACAGGTGGAACCAATACTTTCAAGATCTTCTGAACGCCCACGAACCACCCCCAGCCGAGGTGTCACGCCTAGGAATAGCTACGGATGAGGAAGAAATGTATGACTCAATGCCCACCATCGAAGAAGTAGCGAAGGAGATGAAATCGCTAAAGAACAACAAAGCACCTGGCCTCGACAACCTCCCGGGTGAACTCTACAAGCACGAGGGGGAGCAGCTACAACACGCAATGCACAAGTTAATAAGCAAAATCTGGCGCACGGAACAAATACAGAAGAGTGGAACACGGCAATCATACACCCCATACACAAGAAGGGGGACAGACTAACGTGTAAAAACCATAGAGAAATATGGCTGCTTTGTGTGGCGTACAAAGTATTTACAAACCTCATTAAGAATAAAATCGAACGGTATGCTGAAAATACTATAGGAGAGTACCAGGCCGGTTTCAGGCCTGGAAGATCCACAATTGACCAACTTTATACTGTGAGACAAATATATCAAAAATGCTGGGAATATGATACGGAGATACATTAACTCTTCATTGATTTTAGACTAGTAAAAGTCACAATGGCAAACACCAAATGCCGCGTGAGAGTGGAAGGCGAGCTCACAGAAGAGTTTGACTCGCACGCGGGCTTCAAACAAGTAGATGGGCTAGCCCCAACGCTATTCAACCTAGCACTCGAGTACGTGATGAGGAAGTCAGGAACGGATGTGAGCTCAACCATTATGAATAAATCCGTCCAAATAGCAGGCTACGCAGATGACCTCAACATTGTAGGCAGGTCGGAAAGTGCAATTAAGAAGGCGTTCACAAAGCTAGAGGAGGCAGCTTTAGACATTGGTCTAAGGATCAACGAAGAGAAAACCAAATACTTGCTACAAAGTAGAAGACGCAACGTGGGCACTGGACATAAGATAAGAATAAGAACCAACAATTTCGAAAAAAACGGATAACTTCAACTACTTGGGCAGCAATGTGAATAAGCAAAACGAGGAGAGCCTAGAAATAAAAAAACGAACTATGGCGGGAAACAGAACACTCTACGCGATCATGCCAATTATAAAATCCAGAAGTATCCATAGAGATCTCAAACTCAGGTTATATAAAACGCTCATCAGGCCTGTTGTATGTTACGGATGCGAAGCGTGGACAATGACAGAAAAGCCTGCGGATATACTAAATCGCTTTGAGAGAAAAATACTCAGAAAAATCTATGGAGCAATAAATGACAATGGGACGTGGAAAATAAGGTACAATCACGAGCTGTACGAACTATGCAAAGAACCCCCGATCACATCGCACATAAAAATAATGAGACTCAGATGGGCTGGACATGTACAACGAATGCCAGACACACGGGTCCCAAAAATGAATAAATACTATGACGTATTTCCGGGATCTTGATTTGCAGTATGTCATCACTGTTTTTATGTTTAAGATTTGTTCCGCACACGATCGACGCTTTCTGAAACCACTTTGGTACTCGCCTATTAATGGATCCAACTGCTCTTCTGCTCTTCGGAGTAATGCTTTCGGAGTAATACTAGAACTGTTCTAGTCCAGATCTGGTCTTCTCCTGTAGCCTTATTGTTGTTCAATGCCATTACGAGTTCTTTAATTTCATCAGCGTCTGGCGGGAATGAATCTGAGTTCTGGTCCCTCACAATGGTTTGGCCCCTCACAGTTGAGTAACTTATTGAAGTACTTCATGAATATTTGGCAGTTCTCGTTGTTGTTGTGCGCTACATTACCCCTTTCATCTTTGAAGCACAGGCTGGGCGGATTAAATCTGGAGAGACTATTTTTGAAGGTGCTATAGAAATCTTTTACTTTGTTCTGAAGGAATGCTTTAACTACTTGCTTCAGCTGATTTTTATGGAAATTCCTTTTTGCATTTCTGATTATGTTAGCCGTTAGCCTCCTACTCACTTCAAATTTCTTTGCATTTTCCAGCGTTCTGTGTTCCATTTTTGCCATGCTAACTGTCTCTGTTTGACTGCCGCGTCACACGTTGGGTACCACCATGCTGTGTTAATTAGCGCTTCTTTGACTTGTTGCCAATGTTGGACATCCAACTTGTCTATTTCTTCTGAAAACTTAGTGTTGTTCTATAATTTTGTTCGATCATATTTACATAACTGTGTACCAACTATTTTTCTCTTAGTGTTATATGGAATTAACTTGACTTTTATCCTTGATAGATAATGGTCTGAGTAGATGTTTGCTCCTCTCAAAACCTTTACATTTTGAATCTCCTTCCAAGCTTTCTTTGAAATTGCTACATGATCTAGCTGGAACTCACCAAGGTTGTAGTTAGGCGATCTCCAGGTTTTTTGCTTGTTAGATAGGTGCTTAAAGCAAGTAGACTTCATTGTCAGGTTAAAAGCTTTGCATAGATTGAGTAGTCTCTCTCCATTGTTGTACGTTCGAAGATGGGCTGGGTAATTACCTACAATGTTTCTGAAATTTTTCTCTTTCCCTAGTTGAACGTTAAAGTCGCCTAACAAAATTATTATGTGTTTCTCCAGAATTTTTGCTATAATGTTCGTTGGTGCATGTATATTCACAAGTGAGTATGTCTTGTTTGTGCATCGGAAAGGCAACACAAACACTCTACCATTGTACGACCTGAAGTCTGTTATTGATGCCATGATTCTTACATGTACAATGTAGGCTGTACCCAAGTGTGGAATGTTCTTAGTTTTCTCACTTTTAGTAGTGAGTTTATGTTGATAGTGTCGAAGTAGTTTTTAAATCTGTGTTTCAGTTTGTTTGTTGAGTTTGTTGGTGTTTTCATTTTGTTACATGGTGTTTCGGGCTCCCTAGACTCCAATGGCCCGGTTGCACTGTTTACAACAGCGGTGGATTGCATAGCATCTGGGGTACTTTGTAACTTTTATTGTGTTTTCATCATGCAATTGTTGAAAAGATAGGTCATGTTTGTCAGCTGTGATCCAGCTGAGTTAGATACAACCACGGTTGTTAGCCCTGGAAGAAAATCGTATAGGATGTTGGATAGGTTAGGTGTGGGGTGGGATGTATTTTCTTTCAGGGTTTGGTTCCCTTAGCCGAATTGCCCCAGTTTTCAGGCGCTGGAGATTCGCCCTTACCCTCTTCCGTTTGCTACAGATCGCACACCCATTGTACTCCCTGTCCCAGTAATCACGACTTGGACGTGCAAGCAGGATTTTTCGACTTAGCTTTACAGACGCGGGCATTTCCTAGGTTTTTCTGGCTCCCTGTCTTTCGGTAAAACTGGGAGACCCTGAGACCCTACGATCAACCATTTGATCGCTTGTAATATTACATTAGATTTTTCTGGAATTCAATTTCTTATAGCTTTGAGAGATATTAAAATATTTGAAAATCAAAATGAAAAGAATTAGTATAAATGTGTTTGGACTTGAAGCCATTGCGGATTGCAGTAAATATTTTATTGTTGGTCCATATTATCATACACAGAAAGAAACACTGCATCATATTAATTTACTTTTTCTTGTTGATATTAATAACGATGGTTAAATACTAAGTCATTACGTATGGATTAAAAATATCGCAAATATCTCTCCGACCATTACGCTATTGGTGTCCTCTCTGACACCTCACCTAGGTCACAAACACACACCTCGACCATTATCGCTGTTGGTGTCCTCTCTGACACCTCACCCAGGTCACAAACATACATCTTTCATTTACGCAACTCTACTCATCAGCACTACTCGGGGATAAATTTCCCACTCTTACTTCACATGTTTGCTAAAAAGAAAAATATTATTATTTATTTGTAACGGCCGGACTGCAAGCTACCACTCTTCTCTCTAATATTCAAATAACACCATGATCTACTTGCTGACTGGGTGCTAGTCGCAAGTTTTCATGCGCGAATTTCGCATACCGTCCATTTCCTTTTTCCCACGCACCCGATCTTTAATACGTCGTATCTATCATTATCGAATATTTTAACTATTCGATGTACGCCTCTAAATTTCGCGCTTAATTTTGAAATCATCCTTTCATTACATTTCGCAAACACGATTTCGCCTACTTTGAAAGTTATGATTTTTGCTTTGCCGAGATTAAATCGTTCCGCGTCGGCTTGTGCCGCTTTAACAATACGATCGCTAGCCTCTTCCCGGAGCTTTTTTAGATTTCTTCTGTCCGCGTCGACGTTTTCCAGAAGCAGACGGTTAATTTTTAGCAACTTTATGTCGCAGCCAAAAGGAAGTTTGGCTGGTCTTACACCCGTAACACGATCCTTTGTACAATTTACAGCCAATTGTACTTCCCCAACACTTCCTTGCCATGTTTTCTGGCCTTCGCTTTCGATTGTTGTAAACATATATTTTAGCGAATGCATTGTGCGTTCCACTTGCACATTTGCTCTACTCGCTGAATGTGCAATAAAATGTAATTCGATCCGATTTTGGAAACAGAATGTTTTAAACTCGGAGCTCGTAAAACATTTTCCCTGATCGGTAATAATTCTCGCGAGAACGCCGAATAAGTGGGTGAAGTCTCTTAAACATGTCACCGCTTGAGTTCCCGTTAATTTTGGTTACGAGAGACAAATACACAAATTTCGTTAACGCGTCGATAATTACGAGCAAGTATTCGTTTTTATCACTCTTACCACTTAATTTTCCCGATAAGTCAACGTGGATCGTATGCCACGGCCGCGCAACTTTGGGAATCGAGTGTAGCACCACTTGCTAAGCGCCAGATTTCCCTTTTGCCGTCTTGCATATGAGGCAATTTTCGACGAACTTTTTAACGTTACGCCTCATGTTACTGAACCAGTAAAAGTCATAAAGTTAGTCGAGTGTCTTCTTCCATCCCATGTGTTTTAAGTCAACATGGATGTGATTGATCACTGACCAAGCCATGGTGCGAAGCACAACGGGTAGCCGCTTTGATATTTTATTGCGCTGCATTCTTCGAAATAGTATGCCTTTCCGCAGATCATACACTCGCAATAATTCTAATGGAAGGTCGTCTTCCCTGAATTTGGTAATTATCCCGTTCACTTCCTCGTCACGTTTTTGCTCTACAATCATCCAATTGTTGTCCGTGAGCGTCAATTGGATCAATTTCTTCTCCACGGCCACTGGTCGTGTTGTAGGTGCAACCCCCGGGTTTCGTGACAAATAATCAGCACGCTTCATGCGAGCCCCTTCGCGGTAAACAATATCAAAATCATATGACTGCAAATATGCACACCATCTATACACGCGCGGAGTTAAGTCAATCTTATTGCGTGAGGCCTTTAACGAATTGTAGTCAGTTACCACTGTAAAGTGCTTACCGTAAAGAAAATAGCGAAAGTGCTTGATCGCGTTCATCACTGCTAGCGTTTCTAGCTCGTACGAATGATACCGTGATTCGGTATCACTTGTTCTCTTACTAAAATAGAACACCGGATGAAGTTTACCATTTTCTTTCTGAAATAATACTGCTCCGTAACCGATAGAACACGCATCACTGTGCACTTCGATTGGCAATTCCGGATCATAAATTCGAAGGAATGGCTTACTCGTTATCGCTTCGATTAATCGTTGGCGAGCAGCTTTGTGCTCAGGCTCCCACTGAATCCGTTTACTTGTCGTCGAGGTTAGCGCGAAATCTTCGAAAAGCCCTGAATGAACTGGCGCAAATAGGATGCCAAACCTAAAAATTGTCGCACCTCCGTTGGTGTGCTAGGCGTCGGCGAATTGACTAGCGCGGATAGCTTTTGCGGATTTGGCCTAAATTCCCCGGCTTGAACGTGATATCCGAGGTAACTGATTTCTGTTTTTAGGATTTTACATTTACCAAGGTTAAATGTGAAGCCAGCTTCAACCAATGTACGCACGATTAAGTCGAGACGTTCCAAACCTTCTGCGATAGTTTGCGACGGAATCAAAATATCATCCACGTATACAAGAGCGATGGTATTTCTCAAATTACCTAATGCCTTGTCTATTGCCCTTTGATATACCGATGGTGCGTTCACGAGACCAAACGGTATCGTCGGGTATTCTTATTGCCCGTCCCGAGTCACAAATGCCGTCTTTGCAATAGACTCGGTACTGACGGGAATCTGATGGAATCCTGCAGCCAATCTAACGACGTGAAGTAATTTGCACCATGCAAACGATTAATCTGATCGTTAAGCAACGGTAAGGGATACTTATCCGTTACCGTGTTACGATTCAGTTCGCGATAATCGACAGAAATCCGATCCGATCCGTCCTTCTTCTTTACGAGAATGATAGGACTTGCGAACGGCGAACAACTTTCCCTAATAATGCCCGCGGCTAATAAGTCCGAAATTTTCTGTCGTACGGACTCGCGCTCTGGTGGAGACAAGCAGTATGGCCTCTGCTGCACAGTCTTACTGCTATCTATTAGCGTGATATCTAGACTCGCGTCGTTGGTATTCCCGTTATAAATCAATCCCAGTACTTGCGGAGGGTACTATTCAGCGCTCCGACGTACTCTGCGGAAAGGTCCGTGTCGATCTGGGTTAAGTCAGGTTCACAAATCGCGACATATTTCATGCGGCTAAACGCGATGCCTGATGCTTCGTACGTAACGCCGATACCTCGCGCAATTATATCTCGCCCAAGTATGGCGTCGTACGAAATATTTTCGTCTTCTACAACATGCAAATCGATCTCGACCGCGATATCGTGAATACGCGCAATCACCAATATTTGCATGGTGCATAACACTGAGTTATCACCAATGCCTTTAAGTTGTACAAGTCTACAGCTCGGCTTTCCTTCTAGAAAGGGTATCTTAGTTCTACGTAATAATGAGGAGTCCGCACCGCTATCAAATAAAAAAACCAAAATCCTACCAGACTTGAGCTTCAGCTGACACTGCGGCAACTCCTCCCCTTTACACAGGTTGATGTGTTGGATCGTCCACATTCGCTCCTGGCTCCCAGTGCACTTGGCTGCGATGTGCCCTGGCTGGTGGCACTTGAAGCAGGTGATTGTCCCTGGCCGTCCCTCCTGCTTGATGGGATTCGTCCGGCAGTCGATTCGTCGGTGGCCTACTCTCCCACATCCATGGCAGGCTCCTTGGACGTTATTCCTCGACGGCGCCGATTCCCTGGAGACGACACTACGCTTCGGGTGGGGATATGTTGATCCGCCCGAGATAGCGCGGGCCGTTTCCCGACACTGCCCCCCAACAGAGCGCAGATGCCTTGTAAGTCATGTAGGCACCCTGTCCTGCAGAGCGCGACGTGTCCTCTCGCAGCGAAGCTAGTCGGTAGGCTAACAACGCCGCTAGCTCCTCGTCGCTCTTTCTCGTGGCTACCAGATGCAGCATGAGGCGGTAGGCATAGAGCGTCTCATCCAGCAGAGATGTTCCTACTGGTGGCTCACTTCTACATTGCACCACTTTATCAGCGGTTTCCAGTTTGTTCTCTGGCCTTACGAACAGCGCCAGGAACTCACCGCGAATTTCTTCCCATGTTTTATTGAGTGGGCGCAACCTAATCAGTCACTCTCCGGCTTCGCCTTTCATGGCGTTCGAAAGTGCCGCAATCAGGGCAACACCTCCGAGCCCTTGGATCCGGACGAATTCATCCGCACTAGGACGCACCATCTTTCCGGATCCGCGTTCCGCGAGCTCGGGTTGAAAGCCGGAATCTGCATCTAAGATACCCAGCCTGGCGTAGCATGCGAGTCGCTCGTAGGCGGCTGCACGCATGATGCATGTGGGCTGGCTGGTGTGGCGGGTGACGAAGCAGTTGACACCGCCCGGCGGTTTTCGGCTTCCAACAGCCTCTCGAGCAAATGCCGCAGATATCGCGGGCATTCCTCGCCTTTGTGTCCATGGTATTCGTATTCCATTGTTACATACTAGCAAAACAACACGTATCGAAACCACACGAAAATATCACGCACACAGATTACTGGGTAATCCCACTTCTGATGTAGCACAATAGTTCTCTTTGATATAGCACAATAGTTCTCCTTTAAGTCACTGTAACTTCTCGAGGTGGCTGGCGATCCGGCCTGGCACTCTCCAGCGGGTGAACTGTTCTTTCTCCCGTGGCCATGTCGTTCCGCTTCGCGATTTCCCACGCACCCCTCTCTGTTGTTTGCTTAGCGCCGTGCCGTTAAGTCACTTGACTCTCCGACATATATAACTGTTACTAACGCACATGTTGAATATAGAACGTTAGAGTTACGTTTTCTTGACTCTTTTCGCTTTATGGCTACAAGCTTAGAGAAACTAGCTAACAATTTACCAACTGAATACCATAATATTCAAAAAAAAATTATTGATGAAAAACAATTTGATTTAGTAACTAGAAAAGGTGTATTCCTATATGAACAGATAAACGCTTGGGAAAGGTTGGATGAAACTTAATTACCATCAAAACAAGCATTCGATTCAACACTCAGAGATGATGAATGCTCTGAAGAAGATTATGTACACGCAAAACATGTTTGGGATGTGTTTCAATGTAAATCATTATAGGATTATTTGCTGATTTATCTGAAGACTATTATAATTTATCTGACGTATTATAATCAGATACATTTGAAAATTTTCGAGAGTTGTGTTATAAAATATATAGTTTAGATCCTTAGATCCTTGTCAGTATTACACAACACCAGGATTTGCTTGGGATGCTATGAGAAAATATACAGACATTGAATTAGGCTTACTTACTGATATTGATATTTAATTTCATTAAGAAGGTATTAGAGGTGGACTTACAAATTGCATAAATCGTCATGCGCGAATAACAAATACATGTAGTCGTATAATCAAAGCATTCCATCTTCCTATTTGATGTATCTTGATATTAATAATCTATATGGGTTGGCTATGTCGCAACGAGTTCCTTATGGTTATTTTAAATGGGTGGATAATCTTGATGAAATTGATATTATTAGTATCGCACCAGATGCAGCAATCGGTTATATTTTTGAGGTTGATTTGGAATATGATGTTGTTCTACATGATCAATACAATCAATTACCATTTTGTAGTCAAAGTAAATGTCCGCCGAATTCAAAATTTCCCAAATTAATTGCTGATCTCACAAATAAATCACACTACATTATTCACTATCGGAATCTTCAACAAGCAATTCAATATGGGCTTAAAATAAGAAAGGCTCACAGAGCGATTCAATTATTGATTTAAATACTACTTGTCGAACAAATGTTGAAAATGATTTTGAGAAAGACCTCTTCAAACTATATAATAATTCTGCTTATGGAAAAACAATGGAGAATGTAGATAAACAAAGAGAAATTTAAATAGTAACCGAATGGGAATACGAAGGTGGAAAGAAGCGAGGTGCTAGATGGATGATAGAACAACCAAACTTCCATAGTTCGAAACAATTTACTAAAGATATGGCAGCAATTGAAATGCTACGTTCGAAATTTATATATGTACAATAAACCAATATATTTAGGTTTTGTTTTCTTAGAATTATCAAAGTGGTTGATGTATGATTTTCATTAAGATTACATGGAACCAAAATACAATGAAAATCTTACACTAAATTATATGGATACTTATTCATTTATTTATACAATTCAAACTGATGATTACTATCACGATATACGTAATGATGTTGCATTATACAAAATAATGTATATAATCTTCCATTAGTTAATAAGAAAAAGTTAGGTATTATGAAAGATGAAAATTACGTTCGAAAATGTATACAATTAACGTAGAAAACACTGGACTTGTAGCAAAAGCAAAAGGAATATCATTATAGAGATTGTCTCTACAAACGTTCGCTGTTGTATTCAAACATGATAACATTTAGATCTATTATGCATGAAATTTATACTCAAAATATTTGTAAAATAAGTTTAAGCCATTTAGATGATAAGAGATTTATACGTAAGGATGGAATTAGTACATATGCTTGGGGTTATTATAAAATAAATTCAAATAAAACATATAAAATTAAGTTAAATTACCCCCCATCTTATTTCCCTCAAACTTATTCAAATCTTGTATCAATTTTCCAGTCAAGCATTTAGTCAAGAGTCGAACGCATCATGGAGAAGAAGAACACGTAAGTAAATGTTTATAAGCAGTCTTATTTATTTAATTTTGTTGTTGTTTTAGAATGATAAAAAATTTCTATGAGAAATATAACACAGTTTTAATTGATAAGCATAAAGATAAATTTAAATATTATTTGGAAACATATGGTGAAATTGTATATGCTGACAATGGACATTTAATTACATGCTCCTGGAGTAATCCTGTTAAGCATGATGGGCCGGATACATGTAAATATATGAAACTCGATATATTACAAATTGAAATTGAAAAATTTATAATGTAATATGAAAGAATATTAAGAGGTTAAATAAATAAATATACAAGTTTAATTATTCATTTTTTTGTTTATTAATAATGAAATATTTAAAAATACGAATTAAAAAAATACGAATTTACAATACCATCATTAAGAGCGTATTAAAGTATGGAGCGGAAGTGTGGACCATGACTGAGGTAGACAAGAAGCGGAGCCTAGCCGTGGAAATGGACGTACTAAGAAAGTCCGCGGGTAAAAGCAAATTGGACCGTGTTCGTAACGAGAGAATAAGGTAAATAATGAGGCAACAGCACACTATTATTGAAGAAATTAGCAAACAACAGCTGAGATGGTATGGCCATGTACATCGGATGGCAGACACACGAATCCCCAAGAAACTGATGGAGTGGCCGCCACGTAGCCAAAGGAAACGAGGAAGACGCAGAGAACCTTGGCAACATGGCATTCACAAAGCAATGAGGGAAGGCAATCTGGGTCCGGAGCATAGCCAACAGAGAGAAAGATGGAGAACACTTATCGGAAAGCGTCGAACGACGCTGTGAAACCGATCTTATATATATATATATAAAATATTTTATTTAAAAAACATTTTCTTGGGTGTGTGACATCTTGTTATGATTGTGTTCCTGATTTTCATTGGCTTCGAATTTTAAATATTTTAAGCTTTCACATCCAATTTCCTCTACGTTTATTATGTTAGCATGTGATAGAATTAAATGTGAAACCCATTTTAGTTTCTCCCTTCCCTTGACATAGACTGTAGTATTCGTATGAATGTTTTCATATAAATATTGTTTAAGTTTGTTTAATTGAATGTTACCACTACTCCACTCAATGCCATGATGATTTCTTTCCAACCATATAACTTGCTTTCTTTCTTGTTTGGTAAGTTGAACAAACGGAAAAGGTGATCTTATTAAAAATTGTTTGTATTCTCCACTATTGAAGAGGATGTTCCCAATTCCTTGGGAACAAAAACATTCGAATGTACTTTAAAGCCTTGAATGTCAATGATGACAACAAATGGTGGAAGAGATAGCACAAACTTGTTGTTGTTGTTATTGCTGAAATACACTAAACGTTCGCCTTCGCTTTATACTTTTACTGTCACATTTGTTGATTTTTTTACATCAACTTTTTAACATCACTGATCAACGCAGAATATTCCACAATTCTATCATGAAGTAATAAACAAAATGCTGATGTAGTATCATCGATTCCCTGAGGTTCCGTTTCAAATTCAATTCGTATATCTACAGGTCCATTTTTAGTTGTTTCATTTTGATGCGTACAATCAACAACAACCAATACTACTTTATCTTTAAATTGCGTTGGATTTAATAAAGGAATTGAACGTCGATTATAGAATGTTTCTTGAAATTTACTATACATATAGTATATTTCAGCAAAGCAATCTTTATCATATGATGTTTGCAATTTATTATATGCATACACTCCTGAATTCAAATGTATCTTCAAGTCAATCAGTATACTATGATCAAATATACTTGCAGTTTTACTCAGATCTCCCATTATATTTTTGTGTAAACCAAAAATAACAAATCTGGGTTTCTCAAGCTGATTTACTGTTTTCGCTCGCCATACATAATGGTCTGATTTAAGTAAATTTGGATATTCATATAAATCCCAACTTCTAAATGGTAATTTTAATGATTTACCGTTTTGAATTCTTTTGTAAAGTATAAGGCGTTCTATATCATTCAACACGATATGAGGCATTTTCCAAAATATTTTTTATATTTTAAACGTGTACTTAACCTTTTTCTTACTAATTATAGCGTTATCATTAGTATTTGATCAAACGAGTACTAATTCATGTTTTGCATTTGATATAATTTTCTTATAATCTTCAGCAAAACCGTACAGTTTGTTTAAAGGTATACAAAACTCATAGACACCAGTAGAGGACACCAGTAGAGACTCATTTTACTAATGAGTCTTATATCAGACTAAAAGGGTATGTAACATACCACACACGCCATCCGTCCAACTCCGCTAGAGGAGGAAGTGCTGTTATCATAAAACAAGAGATTAAGCACTATAGTGAAGATCCGTATATTTCGAGAGATATACAAGCAACAATTGTTAAATTAGAGTCACTCAAACAAAAACTTTCAGTCTGTGCTATATATTGTCCACCACGCTATAATATTCGTGAAGCGGAATTTACAAATCTTTTTCGTCAAATAAATGGGCGCTTTATTATAGGTGGCGACTTTAACGCGAAACATATAGGCCTCTCTTAACTCTATCTGGATCTAGTTGGCGGTTATGCGTTTTATATCATCCGTCCATTGTGTGGGTGGGCGTCCCCTGTTCCTGTACGCCTTTTGTCTTGGTCGCCACACGAGAATCTTTTTGGTCCATCTACTGTTCTCTATTCTGGCGACGTGTCCTGCCCAGTTCCATTTTAGTAATACTATCCTTTCGATTGCATCCTTAACCCCGGAACGCTCTCTTAATGTTTCATTGCGAACCCTGTCTCTCAGTTTTATGCCGAGCATGGAACGTTCCATGGCTCTTTGTGCTACCTTGACCTTTTCGGCGTACTTCCGCGTGAGTGTTAAAGTTTCTGCTCCGTAAGTTAGTATTGGTAGGATGCATTGGTCAAAGACTTTACGCTTTTTTTTTCTTTTTTTGCGGACATCGCTCCTCCTGGCAAACAATTACTGGAATATCTCAGCAGTTAATTTGCCGGCAGTGCGAGTGGCCCGTTTGGACACCCTCCCCAGCTCTAAGTCCTCCTGCGGAACCACCACACGGTATTGCATCACAGGGAGGTGCTGGATCATTGGTTAGACAATAAAGTTTTCCTGTTACATAATAGATTAGTATCTCACATGCTCGTGGGAGCGTGGCCATGGTCTGGAATAGTCTGACGTGATTCTCCCGTGGCATTTGATCATATCCGCATAAATCTTTTCTCGATTATATGGGATTTCTCTACGGTCACACGTCTTGCGTACCAAACGCTCTAGCTCCTGCGGATCTTTGCCTCACTATATACCGGAGCGCCGCTGTCAGCGTTCCGGGCTGCTCCAGTTTGCTTAGTCTATACCTTTCTTCCAGATCGTCGTAGATTAGCTGTGGGTCGCTTGTCTCTTCCTTCTCTCCTCCGGTCGAGAGCCGCGCTTTCTCCAGGCCTCCCGTCTTTTTGCCAGGGTGTGAAGGGGGCGTGCTGTCTTCAGCCGATTCTCCATGTATTGTTTTGCCCCTTATCCACTTTATCAGGTTAAACCCAATTCCTCGAGTTCTAGGTTCACTGGGGTGCTTGGCATTGCCTTCTGTTGTCTTTGCGGTCTTCTTGTATTCTTCTGCGCGTTTTTGATTTCTGGCGACTTTCGAGGGTGCCTTCTTCCTCTGACCGTTTGTTGGGCATGTGTCAGCCATTAATTTGTCTTTGTCGGTCGCTCCTGCTCGTATCTTCCATCTTGTCGCGTATGATCTTGCAGACGTACGCTGGGGTCAGGTCCCAGGCTTCTTCCGAGACTAACATTTTGCCAACTAGGTTGTCGGGTGTTATGTCGCCGAGACGCCTGCTTATCTTATCGCGGTCTAATTTCCATCTAGTGCAGTGGAAGAACACATGCTCTGGCGTTTCGTTAACCGCGCATGTGTCGCAGTCTGCATTTTCCTTGATCTTCATCCTCGCTAGGTATGCGTTGAAGACGCCATGACCGCTTAGAAACTGGGTCAGGAAGTAGTCCACCCCCCCCCCCCCCTGAGATCGACCCAGCCACCGCGACAAGTCCAAGCGGCCTTCCCTGTCTCGGTTTCCCAGCTAGATTGCCACTTCGCAATCGACGCGAGTCGTTGGTCTGAGTTGCTGGATGGAGCTGCGTATGCTCTATCAGCAATTTCGGCCGCCTTCAGTTCGATTGGGAGAAGTCCCGCAATGACCGTTGCTGCCTCCGTTGATATTGTGCGGTACGCACTGCTGACCCGGATGGCTAGTATCCTCTGTGCCCTTTCTATTGGTCTCAGTGATGATTTGCTTACAGCCCCCTTATGCCAGACCGCTGCACCGTAAAGGATAGTTGACATTGCTGCGGCGGCAAGTAGCTTGCGCTGTTGTGCCCTGGGACCCGATAGATTCATCATGATCCCGTGCAGCTTCCCTATCTGTAGCTTAGTTTTTTCTGCTACTTCTTTGAGATGTCTCCCAAAGGTTAGGCTTCTATCTATTGTGAAACCCAGATATCTGATGTGGTCTTTCACACTGAACGACATGTTTTGGAACTCTATGTCCATATGCTACGTATTTTTTTCTGCCTACTAGCATGGCCACCTCTGTTTTGTGTGGAGCTACGTTCAGGCCTTTTTGACGCAGCCAGGTTCAGGCCTTTCTGGCGCAGCCAGCTACTAGTGCGATATCATCCGCATATCCAATTATTTTTACTCCGAGTGGTAACTCTAGCTTGAATATGTCGTCAAATAGGATGTTCCACAGTTTCGGCGCTAGTATAGAGCCCTAATAAATAAATAATAATAATAAATTTACATGAAACAATAATGATTCACGCGACAAAAATATAGAAATAATACATTAACAATATACAAATATACTTTTTATGAAAACTACTGAAAATTTTAAAATATTTATAACGAAGTAACCACTACTTGATAAATTTTTATAAATTATTATTAAGTAGTGGTTACCGATTCTCGGGCATTTGGTGGTTGGTTTTCCCGGCCTCACAGCGCGGCATCTTAACTTATGAAGATTTATTACTTTTTCTCGTAGTTGGAATTTGCCTTAAGGTCGTAACGTCTAAGAAATGTTCTGCAAGGTCGGTAATACATTCCATATGGTGCTAGACAAAAATATTTAAAAATCTTTGTAATTTTTTGGACAATTTGATACTTTTTTGCAACTTTTGCCATAAATAATACATTTTAAATGGTTAAAATCGGTTAATTATGAAGAAGCAATAGCAATTTTAGCTGAATAACCTTAATATGATATCTTAAGAAGTAATTGGACAATTTTTAAAATTCAAAATACGTATTAGTTATCAAGTAACTAGGTCTTCATATATGATAAATATAAACATTTTTCACAATAAACACATCTGGTCTATTCATCCCATGCATCTTTCAAGCCATAAAGGCACTTGACCCAAACGCTCGAATATATCAGAGCAGTTAAAAGAAATACGACATACAGCAAGCAAAGCGGCTATTAAATGCTTACTTTAAAATGCGAGTTTACATTTCATATTTCTTCCTAAACAAACCGAGCTTTCGTAAATTCGTTTTAAATATATTTTGTTTGAAAATTAGCATTATACGGCCAAATAGAATTGTTGCAAATATTATACATATTTCTCAAAATCGGGCAAAAATAATACAAATGTACATAGTGGTGAATACACCTAATGCATTCAAAAAGAATGCAATTGTTTTAAACCAATCCAAGCGGATCAAAAATCTTGCTGATAGTAGATAGCATTACTCGCTTAGTTATCTTCTTTGGTATGTTTGTGGCTATTTTGTAGCATAGATAATCCTTTTGTGGTGACCAATTCAATCCTAATGTTTTAATATTCTCGTTCTTGTTGAGCGATACAACATTCTTTTCACGATCTTCAACCAAAGAAAGTAGCTGATAATAAAGCTTGGTTTAGTTCTTCCACTAATTGTTGACCCTGATCTATTGTTGTCACCCCAGTGAGAAGATCATCAACATAAAAATGTTGTTTTATTACACGACTTAATTTAGCTTGTTTATTGCTCTCAGCCAAAACACCAATTTCGTGTAGACACCGTGTGGCTAAAAATGCTGCAGATGCAGTTCCATATGTGATCGTATTTAATTCATATTCTGAAATTTCATCAGATGGGAATTCTCTCCATAATATGCGTTGCAAATCACGATCCTCCTTTCTTACCAGTACTTGCCTATACATCTTTTCAATATCAGCACTTATTACAATTGGCCAAAATCTAAATCGTAAAAGAATTGAAAACAAATCATTTTGAACTACTGGACCAACATATTCAATGTTATTTCTTGACAATCCAGTAGTTGTGGCCGCTGAACCGTCAAATACAACGCGTAGCTTAGTAGTAGTGCTACTCTCATTAATTACGCCATGATGTGGTAAGTAGAATAGATTGTTATTAGTGGTAGGATTTGTTAATCGAGTCATATGACCTAAATTAATATATTCATTTGTAAAATTTTTATACGAAAGGTAGAACTCGAGCTTTCTACAAAATTTATTTTCCATACGCAAAAGACTGCACAGAGCTCTTTGGCGCGAATTACCTAATGTGTCCTTTTTCATTTTTAAGGTAATTGCAACCACAAATCTTCCATGTTCATCACGAACTGTATTCTCATTAAAATCTTTTTCACAGTACATATCTTCCTGTGATTTTATAGACACGTTATCTATATTTTCAACCTTCCAGAACCTTTCTAATTGATCTTCAATTCTTGAAGAGTTTGTAGTAAGATTGCATCTTGGTTTATACGCTGCTTTTATATTTTTTAATTGCCCAGATACAATCCAGCCAAAAGCAGTTTCGATTAAATTAATATCTTTATTGAGCACTATTCTTCCAGGTCTAAGAACGCTCCAAAAATGAGATACTCCTATTAAGATATCAATTTCACCACTTTTATAAAACATTGGATCGGAGAGCCTAATTTTTTTAGGAATATGTATAAAACTTTTCTCACAAGTGAAATGTGGTAATGGCTCAGTAATCGTCTTGATCGTGTAGCATTTCAAGTTGGCTTTGTATTTTGCATCATTTGATCTTAAATCGATTTCACATTCTCCAGTGATTGATGCGGTAGATGTATTTATGCCACTTATCTTTATACATTTCTTCTTAATCTCGACACCTAATTTTTTAGCCATGTGCTCTGTAATAAATGATGATTGTGAGCAACTATCTAATAGAACTCGGCAAGTTGTGGTTCTTCCACTTGCATTTAACACACTCACAGTAGCAGTGGGAAGGAGCATATAGTCATCTTTCTTATGCGAAGCATGCATTGTTAATATATTGTCAGTATTATTTTGCTCAATATTTTTTAATTCAATTACCTTATGCAAATGTGTATTATGAGCTTTATGACATTTTAAGCATTTTTGCCTTTTGCATGATTGTGAAGTATGACCTGGCCATAAGCAATTGATACACAATCCATGTTTGCTCACAATTTCAAGCTTTTCATTGTCAGCTGCCGCTCTCAGCTGCTCACATTTGTATACTGAATGTTCCCCTTTACATATAGTGCAAGAAAGGGTATTCGCAACAAACGTTTTTTTAAACTTATTTGGGACAAAATGATTGGCCTCCTAAGAAGGTGTTTTTATCGCATCTAGTATTATTGCCCGCGATTTTAAAAACTCTTTAAAACTTTCAAGGGTGGGTAACTTATCGCCTTCATGGCACTTTTCCCATTCAGCCTTGGAAGTGCGATCTAATTTCGCAACCATTATATCAATTATTATTATATCCCAGTAATCGACTGGTACATCCAAAGACTTTAGCGCACGTAAATTATAGTTAATTGAGTCAAGTAGCTCACGTAATGACATAGCTGACTCCTTTTTAATTGCCTCAAATGTACGCAATGCATTGAGATGGCTTTGAACAAGGAATCGCCTATTTTCATATCTGTCTAAAAGATGCGCCCATGCAGATTCGTAATTATTTGCGCTGTTTTTAATGCCTTGAATGATTTTTAGTGCATCTCCCTCAAGAGAAGCCTTTAAATAATGCATTTTATTAATTTGACAAATTGCCTGATTCTCATGAATCATAGCAAGAAACGTATCGCGAAACTCAGGCCAATCTGATTGCTTGCCTGAAAATTTTGGCAATGCTATTGCAGGCAAACGAATATTAACATCATTATCGACTGCATTTTTATCATAATTCTCACAAAAGGATTTTGCACGTATCATGCAATCCATATATTTATCTTCGAATTCAAAGTACTCATTTTCGTCCTCATCACTATCATTATTTAAGCGTGCGGTAATATTTTCAAACTCCTTTAATTTTGGAGACAAACTTTGAATCCGCATCTTAATTTTATCTACATGTTTTTTCTCTAAATCTATTGGCAATTCAGTTAAATATTTATTTTACGAAGCTCACTTGCACCCAGGTTCTCTGATGCCATTTTTATAAAAAGGAAAAGACAAGGAAAGGATGGGAACACTTACTACTTTTTATGAAGCTTTGCTGTACTATCCGTCTCACTGATGTTATCCGGTTCGAAGGACCATGTAGCGTATCGCTCAACCGAAGTATGTTCAAACCACAAGATGTTGCGTGGTGTACTTCGATGATAAAATTTGAATATAATGTTGATAAAGATGGACCGCACCAATGAGGAAAACACAGCAATCTATGGATTAATTATTTATTTTTATATTGCTTAAAGATGAAATTCTTTATATGTTGACTTGTCGAAGTATTAATTTGCAGTCCTCTTTCTTCTTCATGCCAGCCCTATTTATACCTTTTTCTTGATTTTGATATGACCATATTTGGTCAAATCTTCTTTCTTTGCATCTCATTGATTGCTGGCCTAACTGCGCAATAATGCAGCTGCAGGTGTTCAATACTCTTAGGAAAAAATCAATAGTGTTTCCTTTGTTGTGCCTCGTTCGCAACAATGTTGAGGTGTTAAGAGGCTTTTTAACTGTTTTATTTTGTAGCCCGATTGCGGGTGGCAACATGCCCCAAAATAAGTAGTAAATAAGTAGTATTCCAAAATAAGTAGTTATAACGGAACTATGCTTCGTCGTCGATTGGTAGAGGATATATTTTCGAAACAGGGCGTTTAAGCTGCCCTGAAGGTGTTTTTATAATGACAACACGTACCAAACCATCATCTCCTGGAATCGTTTGAATGATTCGGCCCAGATGCCATGTTATAGATGGCTGGTTATCCTCAGCTATTATTGCAAGCTGCCCCACTTGTATATTGGTGTTGTATATTGATTTTCTCCTTAATTGAAGAGTATTAAGGTACTCTTTGGAGCATCTCTTCCAAAAATGTGCTACCACTTTATTGAGCAGCTCAAACCTTTCGAGCTGGCTTTTATTGGATAGCAGCCTGCTTTGAGGTGGTGCTAGCAGCTTTCTTCCTATAAGAAAGTGTCCCGGGGATAGGGCTTCTAGGTCGTTAGGATTGGGAGACATGGGAAATAAAGGTCGGGAATTCAATATGGCCTCTATTTGCACACAAACAGTGTATAGTTCCTCACAAGTGAGCTTCGCATTGCCTAGTACATGTTTTAAATGATTCCATGATGTTTGGTACCCCGACGGTTCGTCCCTCGACAGTTGACCCACCGACAGTTCAACCGTAGGCCTTTTCGTCCCCTAGTCTTTTGAACCGTTTCTGCGTTCATACCCCGATGTTTCGACCGACCGATGATTCGTACCCCAATATTATGCCAGTTCATACCCCGATGTTTCGACCGACCGATGATTCGTACCCCAATATTATACAGAAAATTCATATGACTATATTTTAAGAAAGAATAGCACGATTTTTATCATTCAAATTGACACGTAAATATAAAATTCATGGTATAATACATATTGAAGAATATAAACATTTATATTAAAAAAGCTAAAACATTTCAATGTTATGATAAACATTCTTCCAACAAGTTTAGATTTCTTCATACTCGAATTGGGGTTTCTCCAAAAAGCAACACATTTATATTATTATAAAAATTATTAAATATTCACTGATTCTCTTAAAAATAATCATTTTGCAACAATAAAATTTTATCTTAAAACAACTGTATTGTTTTTGAATGCATTAGGTGTATTCACTGCTATTACATTTGTATTATTTTTCCCGATTTAAACAAATATAATATTTGCAACAATTCTATTAGGCCGTATAATGCTAATTATCAAACAAAATATATTTAAAACGAATTTACGAAAGCTCGGTTTGTTTGGGAAGAAATATTATATGAAACTCGCATTTAAAAGTGAGCATTTAAGAGTCGTTTTAGTTGCTGCACGCCGAATTTTTTCTACCTGCTCTCAGATGGTCGAGAGTTTACGGTCAAATGCTTTTATTACTTGAAAGATAAATGTGGTGAATAGACCAGATGTATTTATTGATGCGTTTAAAATTTTGACAAACAATTTGGTGAAAATTGTTTATATATTTACAAATACAAAGATCTAGTCACTTAATAACTAATGCGTATTTTGAATTTTAAAAATTGTCCAATTAGTTCTGAAGATATCATATTATTTAGTCAAAATAAGATTGAATTCAAGCAAAATAGCACTCATTTAACGGGACGAAAGAAGCTGAAGCAAGAAAGCAGGTAGTTTTGGAGAAAACCCAATGTGACCATGAAGCATGTACACATTTGCAATGGAAACATAAAAGCTTTATGATAACGTACAAAAGAAAATGTTTTTGTTTTTTTAATATAAATGTTCATGTTGTGAAATATGTATTATAAAAGCCATAAAGTTTAGATCTACGCGTTAATTTGATTTAGATCTAAAGTTTAAATC
Organism: Aleochara curtula; assembly: GCA_963978815.1. Lineage (NCBI taxonomy): Eukaryota > Metazoa > Arthropoda > Insecta > Coleoptera > Staphylinidae > Aleochara > Aleochara curtula. Next base: position 12,736,490 of record OZ022219.1, on the reverse strand, counting down.
TGAATTAATAAAAAATATTACAAAATAATAACGATTTAACATTATAAGCAGTGGTTAGTTCGATATAAATCTATATATATAAAATTCTCCAGTCACTGTGTTGGTGATCAAACTACTCGGAAACGGCTTGATAGATTTTTATGAAATTTTGGAAGTATAGTCGGTAGGTCTGAGAAGAACTGGCTATCTATTTTAGATATCCGTAAGTGATAAGGATTATCCAGTACAATCAAATGAAATCATTAAACAATGAGTCGACGCGTCGCGCCACGATGCGACGAACGTGAGCATATAAGGAACAGAGGAACAGAGCGAAATCAAATAAAATTTCAGCTAGCAGCGTGTTGGAACGGGACCATTAATAAAACAGACAAACAGCAGGCAGGAAGGCTTAAAAGAAATCGGCGATACATAATAAAAGCACTTGACAATGGGAGTCTGAATCTTATAAACCAAATACATTTAAAAAATTGCAAATCCTGAAAACAAATATCTACGTAAATCAAAATAAGGCAATCGGAGTTCGCCGGGCAGCTATATCAATACGAAACACCATTTGGCGAAACGAAGTTCGCGGGTCTGCTAGTATCTCCATAAAAAGTATATTTGTATATTGTTAATGTGTTATTACTATATTCTTGTCGCGCAAATCATTATCGTTTCATGTGTATTTATATATTATTTATTTATTAGTTATTTAATTTATTTATTATATACTAATTTAATTATCGGGGGTCGAATTATCGGGGGTCGAATCATCGGGGGACGAAAGCGCGTAATATTGGGGGTTCAATCATCGTAGGGACGAAAAATTGAGGGACGAACATGTAAGTGGTTCAACATGTAAAGGTACCAAAATGCTAAGGGTCGAAAAAGCAGGGGTCGAAACGTCTAGGGACGAAAGCGCTAGGTATCAAACATCCCGTCACCGTTTTAAATGTGTTTTAACACTTTTTATTCCCGCTTCCCAAAGCCCACCAAAGTGTGAAGAACTTGGCGGAATAAAATGCCACTCAATTAAATTATCTGCCATATTATCAATTATGACTTGTCAGCTATAAGACTTTGCAGAATTGACTTGAGTTCCCTATTTGCCCCTACGAAATTTGTTCCATTATCCGAATAAATAATGGCAGGCTTTCCGCGACGCGATATAAATCTGCTTAAGGCAGCTAAAAAGGCTTGCGTTGAGAGATCACTCACTACTTCAATATGTATTGCCTTAGTTGACATACAAATAAAAAGGCATATATAGGCCTTTATCATCTTTACACCACGCAACATCTTGTGGTTTGAACATACTTCGGTAGAGCGATACGCTACAACCACACTAACCCAGGAGAGACAAAAAGGACGTTCAGGGAATTGGTCGGATGAAAGGAGGGAACCTTCCTATGAAAAATTACTGGAAGGAAAAAAAATCTACCTCAAATGGTATTAACGCGGTCCAAAAAAAAAAAACGCGGCCTGTACATATAAAAAAAAATTTAAATTAATCTTTTTTCTTTTTGTTTTTCTTACAGCAAGCTGTTCCCGGCGAACTCTGTTTCTTTGTTTTTTTCTTCACAGAGGATCCTTTTTTTTTTCTTTTAATAAATAAAATTTTTTAAAAACGTTAAATTAGGTTGTTTTTATTCTCTTACAGCTACGTGCTAGCGCGCAGTGCGTGACCCCAGCAGCGACAGCAAATGTACGCCGGACCGGTTTCGGCCGCGCGCCGTGCGTCGCCCCTAACGTTATAGAGCACTGTGCCTGCTAACGGCTAACGCACAGTGTATCACCCCATCAGCTGAGCGGCCGATATCGATCGTGTGTCGTGCAGTGCCACACCCCAACACAAAGTGCGCTGGGCCCGAGTACCGCGCGCCGTGCCAACTGCGAACAGTGCGGACGTGCTTTCTACTGTGCCCAGTGAATTTACACAAACAACACAACCTACAAATTATACAACGGAATCCATCCAAGCCATGACAAAGGACAAGCAGATCGCTCAACTTCTTGTGCTCTTCAATACCAATTGACCACATTATCAAACAAAACAAACCATCCAATAAAAGACCGGCTAAAGCAGATGGGTTTTCCCAACCCAGCAAAACTAAAATTAAATAACAGACAGAACGCGCCCCCTAGTATTGCCACCAGCAATAAATTTGGCGCATTAACTATCGACATGGAAACGGACGCGCCATCCCTAATAATTCTAACAAAGCGCCAGCGGAGCCTTCAGAAAAACCTAAACCAATTATAATAACTGACAAAATAGGATCATTCTCAAAATTTCATACCGCCATAATAAAACTTATAGCAATGGATTTCACGCAGAATATCCACGCGGGAAAAACCCAGAAACCGTGTTGCGGGTCACTACGTTCGAAGACCACGCAAAACTAACAAACCAACTAAACGAAGAAAAGATAGCTTATTACACCTTTGCAAACAAAGGCGAGAAAACGAAAAAAATAGTCCTGAAGGCAGCCCCGTTCCCAACTGCCGACGTTTTAGAACATATGCTAAAGTTCCAAAATAAAAATGTAAAAACGGTGAAAGAAATGCTCAGCCATAAAAGTGAGGAAACGCACTCATACCTGGTTGAAGTAGAAAAGACAGAGAACCTAAACAACCTCAGAAACATAAAAGCCATCGATAGCGCCGCGATATTATGGCATAAATTTATTAAAACCCGAAAGTTCTCACAATGCCATAGATGTCAAACGTTTGGACACGGGTCCAAACATTGTTACAATACACCGCGATGTGTTAAATGTACACGCAGCCATTTAACTCAGGACTACGATAAAACCGAGTCGCAAAACGTGCAATGCACGAATTGTAAAGGCCTCACCCTGCTAACTATTCAAAATGCCCCGCCTACCTAGCTTACGAAGAAAATAAAACTAAGTACCTACGCAAACGCGTAGGTTTGCGTAGCTCAACATATCGCGAAACCAGTGCCACTCCCTACCTTCAATTGGGCACAAAGAACGTACAAAACCGCGAAGACAGAAAACAACTCGCCTTCACAAGACACAACCCCAGATAGGCCCATTAAGGAAATGACGGACGCAGAAAAAATTCAAGAGTTAGGCGCGATTAAAGCATCTCTCGATTTAGACAACCTGCTCTTAAGGTACAGAGCATTCAAAAAAGAAATAGACAACGCGAGATCTGATATTGAACGGTTTAGCGTAATCAACAAGTACCACTGAACTTGCCAATAAAACGAAACTCAACTTAATCAGCTGGAACGCAAACGGCTTACAACGCAAAAGTTTAGAACTACGCGAATACCTCGAGGAACACAAAATAGACATTGCAGCCATTCAGGAAACCAGACTAGGAAATAAAACACCTCCCAAAATCGCTAACTATGAGTACATTCATGACGGCGACGGTCTCGCTTTTTATATTAAAAGAAACAGACTTTGACATCATACCTACGGTTCCCGGACGTCTCGTTGTCTGCCTTTCCACGCATCTTAAATATGGCCTCCCGGCGTCACAGCCCACTTTCTTAACTTAAGTTGATTTATTACCTTTTCGGGTAGCCTTAAGTTCGCAACGACGACACAAACGCACATCAACGCATGAGTTGGCCAGAATTGAAACTTGATACTTTTTTTTTACGAGCGTTCAACGATAGCAATACTTCTGTTGTATAATTTAGTTCAATTGCTGATTTGCAAATATTATTTTTCTATTATGCTAATAAAAAGCAATTAATTCGTAACGGTAGATAATGATATGCATTAAATAATAGAATTTGAATTTTGAAAATAGCTTGTTTAGTTCCCAAGTTATAACGTTTTGAAAAAATTAAAGGCACGAAACACGAAATCCACTTGTTTCTACTACTCAATTTCAAAACTACTCAACCGATTTTAAAAATTCAAATTTTATTCTTTGTAAAATATTATTATCTAAAAATGTAATAAACTAATTAAATATGATTCAAGAAATAATAAATTAATGTATTGTCAAATAAAAAGTTGATGCAGGTAAAAGAAATATGAATACATTGTACCCCGTGTGACAACATTTAATTAGAAGCATACATTAGGTACACATAATCGATCAATATGTGTGCGTGCACAAATGTATTAAAATTTGTGAAAATAACGGAAATTTCTCTATTTACCGGTCACATAGTGGCAAAAAGAGCAAGAATAAACAAAAAGTAAATTTTTTAAAATATAAAATTACAAATCCTCAATGACTTCCTCAATAGCGTGGATTTCCCCACAAAGCAAAGGGCCTGCGCCTTAATGCGTGGGTTTCCCCTCGACCTTAACACACTATAAGGTAATTTAAGATGTTAAATCGCCGAAAGTCGAGTCAAAACTCAATGATTTTTAAATGTATGTGTTCAACGTCCTTTTAATAATGGATGTTTATATAAAAAGTGTGACACATATGAGTTGCTTATACATTTAAATTATGAGTGATCGGCATGAAAACAATAACAAGACGAAATTTAAAGTTCCTTTCCTGTATTATATAAACTAATGTTAAAGAAGTTACGTTCTTCAGTCTAAACAAAAACTATGAACAGTACGCCTATTGAGTAAAATTACTTTTTGCCGCTTTTAGAGTAAGCACATTTTCTTTTTCATGCGAAGTTTGTCAAAATAGTGTGAGTGTCCGTCGGCACAACAGTTCGAATTACAAGATTTCTCAGTTGTTTCCGTTCGTAATTCTATTGGTGGACAAACATGCAAACCTACCCCCACATTCAGTCGTAAAACTGTCACGCAGCCATGATTTTTGTCAAAATCGGTCGAGCGCGGAACAGTGGGAAGGGCCAACAACGAGATGTCTGGTCACCCATACCTACATCTACTCGGGAAATTAAAACGTTAGGATTAAAAATTAAAAATGTTCAAATAATAAATATTTATCTAAATCCGCGTACTAAATTAAAAAACGTAATAAACGAACTAAATCCAATCACCGCACCTAACAATACCGTAATCATTAGCGACTTTAACGCGAAACACACAAATTGGAACAGCATTAAAAACAACCCGAACGGTAACGCGCTGTTCCAATATCTAGCTAAATATAAACTATCAGTCTTCGCGCCAATTAACAGTTTCACATTTTATCCGCCGCGATTTCATAACAAATAACATAAACATAACCAACCGTATAGTATGTGACAGTTGCCTATCCTCTGATCACAACCCAATACGCACGATACTAAATTTAAACGCGAGTCATTTACATAATCAGGAATACATTTATAAAACAGATTGGGTAGCTTTAAAAAGTCCGTAGGTAGAAACTGGACAACTAAAAATATTGACTCCGTCGATCAAACCAACAAAACAATCACCGCGCTTGACAAAAAATTGCTAAAACACTATCGCGAAAACACAAAGAAAACCATAAAATTTGAGTGAAAGCTTAACATAAATCCGGAAACTATTAAAAAAATCAAATTTAAAAACTATTTTAGAAAACGGTATCAACGGTTCTACGATCCGCTATTAAAACACGAAATAAACAAATTAACAAACGAAATCAACCGCTATATAAAAGCGCAACCAAACAAAAAATGGAAGACTACCTAACCACACTAAGCGGAAATCACTTACAATTTTGGCAACTTGCCCGAAACCTCAATAAAACAAATAACAAATGCGGACCGCTTCACGGAAAAACGGGACTAATATTTGACAGAATAGAAAAAGCAAACGCGCTAGCCGGCCAGTTTTCTAATGCTCATAATTTAACACGCGACTACGGAACTGAAAGTTGCCACCGCGTAGTACACAAAGCAATTAATAAATTCAGACCGGGACCAACGCCTGAAGATGCACTCATTAGTACAAGCGATTTAAAAGACATTATTAAGAAACTCCCAAATAGGAAATCGCCAGGACGAGACAAAATATCGAACGCAATGATTAGAAATGCACCGGCTAATATCATTAGACAACTAACCATAATCATGAACGCATGCCTGAAGCACCAACGCTTCCCTGCCATATGGAAACAATCAAACGTAGTACGAATACCCAAACCCGGAAAGGACTTACTCTTTCCCCAAAACTTCCGACCTATCAGCTTATTACCTGTAATGAGCAAGATTCTCGAAAAAATCATCCATAGAAAACTCGCTAACTTCATAGAACGCAACGAAATTATCCCAATACAACAATTCGGTTTTATTTATGTAATTAGTTGATAATTCTAATAATAGAGAAATATAACTTTTTGAACATAAAATTAGAAATAAGTAGGTGACGTCACCAAATTCATCGTTTGGGATTTATACCACATGAAAGAGAAAAATGAGTTCTATCTGTCCGCGAAGAAATCGTAACCTTTAGCGACCAACTTCGATGTCCAGAGCAATTTTAAGGTGGATTTTTAATGATTTTTCTCAACTTTCGGTCTGCCGTCACTCGTCACTCGAATTGCTCGAGTTGTACGACCTTGCTAGTTTCGACCTTGCTAGCTTGCTAGTAGTTACAGGTTCCGAGAAGTCAACACTTGCACAACTCACCACCGTCACACCTGGTCTCAATCTCCCCTATGTACTAAATGTATAATTTCTTATGATAAAATAAGACGCAGAGTAGAAAACAGTCAGTATTCATTGATATCTAGTGCGCAACAGTATATTTTTACGTTTATGCATGAGATTTTCATTGGAGTTATATTATGCTAACGATTACAATCAAACGTCTGGATTTGGTGAACCATTACTTCAGCTTGGATCCCAATGCAGATAGAGATAAGCTTTTATATTATTATTTGGAACTGGTATTCCTTGTCGATTGTCAGTCCTTGTCGATTGTCCGTTGCGAACGGACGTGTGAGTGATTGCTTATTGATAGTAAACCAGTGCGGTTAGTGTATGATACAACCATAAACAGACAAAACAAAAGAGTTAGGCCAGATGATTGCGTTTGGGGATAGTAGCCCCAAACGCAATGCTGCGCCCCGCGTAGTGCACGGAGCAGCTAATCGTCCGAGACCAAAGGGTGCACGTCCAACTCAAATCAGACAGAACAAGTTGGGGCCAGCGAGGAGCCAAACCCATTTGAGAGAAAAGACAAATGCAATCGCGGAAGTAAACGCAGACGGCTTGGGTCAGCAGGAGAATAGCGGGCAAGGTGAAAAAACGCCCACCAACGCAAAAATGTTGCTTCGAACACCTATTACGAAACTAGGTCAGTTAAAACAAATATGCAAGTTGACAAATTACCAAACCAAGTGCAAGAGCATAAACATTGCCAATCACGGCCAAGTGCAGACGTAGAAATGCAAACGCAACAAAACAACACAGTTTTGCAAGGGCAAACAATAAATCAAGAGAATGATGATACCATACTCACCTCCAGAGATTGGATTAATCCCAACAAACGGAAACGGCACACCCCAGAAAAAGCCCGAAATACTCGCCAGAAAACTATGACTGACTACTGGTTAAGCCAGCCTATAACAACATCCAACCGATTCGATAGCCTTGATGTCAACACCACCAGGGATGAAACCAGTATGCCGCGAGCTCCAAGAGTTCCCCCAATATTTGTTCACGGGGTAATGAATATCCAACCGCTGACATTAATGCTGACTCAAATTGCTGATAGCAACTATAGTACCAAGGTCATTGGCAACTCGCAAGTCAAAATATAGCTAAACGATGCACTTATGTACAACAAAATTGTCAAAGAGCTAAAACTTAGAAAAACAGAATTCCATTCATTCCAAGACAAAAGTGCGCGTAAATTCAGAGTGATAATCAAAAGCCTCCATCCCACCGTTGACACTAAAGAGCTGCAAACGGAAATTGAAGAAAAAGGCCACAAAGTGCTTAACGTATGGAATATGAAAAGCAGGTATACGAAAAAAGCATTACCAATGTTTATCGTGGAAATAGAGCAAAATGACAATAACAAAGACATCTACAACACGGAGTTTTTGCTACACTCAAAAGTAGTGGTTGAACCGAGACAACATCAAGACATACCACAATGCTCGCGTTGCCAACGGTATGGGCACACAAAATCTTTCCGTAATAGACACCCCAGATGCATTAAGTGTGCAGGACAACATTTAACTGCAGAATGCAAACGGAAAGACAAAATTAACGCGGACGTAAAATGCGTTCTATGCGAAGGAAACCATCCAGCAAATTATAAAGGATGTACAGTCTTTAAAGAAATACAGAAACGAAAACCGCACCAAGGCCAAAAATTAAACAAACGTTACCACAAAAACAAGAAAGCAACCATGTCCAAGAAGGCATCAGCTACGCCAAAATTGTAAAAGGAAAAGAAGAAGACAGCAATCAAAAATCGTCATATCAAGTTGATAAACAAGCCTCATCTGACATCGCAGAACTAAATCAAAAATGAAAGGTCTAATGGAACAAATGAGCACAATGCTTAACTTATTGACAATAGTAATTAACAAAAAATGATTTACCATAAACTAACCATAGTTCTATGGAACGCCAATGGTCTTGGGCAACATGCCCAAGAAGTAAAGCACTTTCTGCAACACAACGACATCGACATCATGATGATAAGTGAAACACATTTCACAAGCAAGAGCTACTTAAAGCTACCTAACTATTACATATATACAACAAATCACCCAGATGGTACTGGACACGGGGGTACTGCTATAATTGTTAAAAATAACAATTTGAAAACTCAAAATTTAAAACGCCAGAAATCCAATCAACCAATGTGACGATTGAAGAGCTGGGACGGCAAATAACATTCTCCGCAATTTATTGTCCCCCAAGGCATACCATAAAAGATGATACTTTTGTTAGCTTTTTTAAAACTCTGGGCCCTACATTCATTACGGGAGGCGAATATAATGCAAAGCACACATATTGGGGATCAAGATTAATAACCCCGAGAGGTAGAGAACTCTTTAAAGCGACGCAAATTATGAAATTGGACACATTATCCACAGGTGAAGCCTACAACTGGCCTTCAGACATCAACAAAACACCCGATCATATCGACTTCTTTGTTAGTAAAGGAGTAAAAAGAGAACACGTGCAACTAACATCAAGTGTAGACCTATCGTCAGATCATTCCCCAATAATCCTTACTATGCAGTCTTCAATGCTGTTAAAAGCAAAGCCCCAGAGGCTATACAACTTAAGAACGAACTGGGATTCCAATAAAACTATTATTGATGAAGACCTAGACTTTAACCGAAATCTAACAACGCCAGACGAAATATCAAGCGCGATTCACCACTTAAACACTATCATTCAAAAAGCAGCCAGAGAATCAACTCCACCAAGTGAACAGCACACCAAAATAAAACACCGCACCCCAGTAAAGATTTACCAAAAAATTTCCACGAAGAGACGATTGCGCAAAAACTGGCAACAAACCAGACACCCTGATGACAAGAAGAGATTAAACAGAGCAACAAAAGAGCTGAAATCACTACTTTGGCACAATAAAATTGCCGAAACTGAGGAACAACTGTCCAAACTAATAGCAACTAGTGCAACAGACTCACTGTTGAAAGCAACAAAGATGCTAAAACAGCCCCAATCAGCCAAACCACCGATAAGAAGACCTGATCGTAGTTGGCAAATGCATGTTAGAAACATGGCTAAAAATGTGGCGGATAAAAGCCAATGAGACAAAATCGGTTCACGTCACTTTTACCATGAGGAGAGACACTTGTCCACCGGTAAAACTTAACGGTGTAACGTTACCTACTGCAGAGTCAGCAAAATATCTGGGAATGCACTTAGACCGAAGACTCACGTGGAGAACACACATCTGGGCAAAACGGAAGCAACTAGATCACAAATTGAGGACATTGTACTGGCTAATTGGTTACCACTCTAAACTACCAATAGAGAACAAACTATTAGTATACAAAGTCATACTCAAACCAGTTTGGACCTATGGTATCCAATTATGGGGATGTGCAAGCAAATCCAATATTGATATCTTAGAACGGATCCAAAATATAGCCTTAAGACTAGTCGCAAAAGCACCAAAATACGCTCCAAATTGGCTTCTGTACCAAGAGTTGCAAATGGCTTCAGTTAAAGAAGAAATCTCGAAGTATAGCTCAAACTACTTGGAAAAAAATCCAAACGCATCCAAACCCACTTGCTACAAATCTCCAGCATCCCATAGCAGTCAAAAGACTCAAAAAGACTCGACATGAACCAACAGAACTATCTCTTAGATCTTTCAGTAAAAAATAATAATAATAATCATTATAAAATCATAATACACTTGCTATGCACCCAAACAAAACAGCACGACGCACACTGGTCCAAAGCAGCATACTTTTGGAAAATGCCTTATAACTCAAAATTGTCCGAACCGATTTTCAAAATTCAAATTTTGTCATGATAGTAAAAACACGGCAAATTGGAATTTGATAAAAAATTAATAACTTTCAATAAATCCATAACATATTAACAAAAATTGATGAGAAACTGATGAGAATGCTTTAATTAAATAAACTTTAAAACGACTTGCTGCGTATTATCAAAGGTTTTGCCGCAATCTAACTCGTTAACTTCTCATATTTCAATACGTCTCTCTCGCACATTTTAACGTTTGCATCATGAGACACTGTTAAATTATATCGGCACGACTATAAAATCGGCAAAATTTCGTCCAAAAAACTCAAAATTTCATCTTCAAAGTGTCATAACTTTCTTATGGGCGGGCTTGGGCGCGACTGGACATAGCAGAGGTGATTCTTCATTTAATTATCTATCTGCCAGTGGTAATACCGCTTTGACACAGCTTGACACACACTAGTAGAACTCGATTTGAAAATTTTCCGTTCAACAAAAATCTGAAATTTTTCAAAAATTAATTTCTAATTGAAAATATAATATCTAAAAGACGGTATTGAAACCATTCGAAAGACTATTAGTTGTAGTTTATGCACATGTAAAGAAAGTTGATGTGGGATAACTATGAGCTTGGAAAATGAAATTTGAATATGAAGTTTACATGTGAATCAAATCTCGAGCCCGAAATTGTTTGACTTTGTCGCTAAATTGTTGCTAAACTATTTATCCGATTTGGATCATATTTTCACAATCGTAAAATTCAGTTATTCCTTAATTTAGTGGTAAAAAAAAATTTTCAAAAATGTCATTATTTCATTTCACGACAATTTCCCCTTCGGGACCAGTGTGCGACGTATACTAAAAGCAAAATGGTACTCCCGCCTAAAACGTGCTGACCCACTTAGCCTAGCTGATTGTGCAAATCCATCACATTAAAAGAAGCGCGCCAGCCAATGAAGTCTCAAACACCATGGGGTCGAGCCAAACTAAGCAGGTGGACAACACCGGCGACGTAATAAATTACATCAAACTCTTCAGGGACTACAAGAAGGGCCTGTAGAGAAAATACATAAACACAATACCAAGGGAACCTTAGGGCCACATTATCAGCAAGGACCCAAAAATCGCACCAACAGAAGAGCCACATGTGTGGTAATTCAGAAACCATATAGATAATACACTCTCAGAAGCCATAGTATAATAGTATAATTATTGTATTTATATTATAGTTATTGTTAGAAAGAATGTAGCTAATGAGCTATCATTTCTTCCACGACACTTTAAATTATCAAAAAAAATTACTTATTACTCCACTTCTACTGGACAGATAAAAATAAAGAGACCGAAAAAAATATATATTATGTTTTACAACACCACAATGTACTTACAAGCGCACGTCCAAATTTAAAATTAGCACTAAAGCAGCTGTTTATTTATCCTTAGAGAAGTTTTTCGTGTGGCATTACACTAATGCACAGAGTAAGGTTAGTTTTAAAACTTATTCGACTAATACCTCGAGACGATCGCGTTTTCGTATGTCTAAATTAATAACTAGTCGGTACGCATTCGCGAGTATTAAACAAGCTGTTTTGCATGCGTATAGAGTTCGGGGTAACTATGAAGATGTAAAGAAATTAGAACATATTTTCTTTGCATCAAGTAATGATGTTGATTCTGGTAGTGTAACTTTATCTTCTAAATTTAACAGTGTAGAGGCATTAGCGTTGATTCATAGGCGGGCTGTGTGAAAAAATTGTTTTATTTTCCGTAGTTATAAAGAATTATTAATGGCTAAGAAATCATGTTACCCTGCTCCGCTTGATGTAACTGAACTAGGTGTTTCAGTCTCTCTACAAAATTTGTTAGACTTTACGATAATGCGATTATTAAATTCTATTGAAATCCCCAATGTTGTAAATGACACAAATTTACAGTTGATATCAAAATGGGGTTGTGATGGCTCTTCCGGACAGAGTTGTTACAAACAAAATCGCGAATCAAATTCCATTTCGGATTAATCGGTATTTATTGTTTCACTTGTACCGCTCAAAATTAATCAAAAAGAGGTTTGTCTATGGCTAAATCAGAAGCCATCTTCTACGCGTTTATGCAGGCCAATTAAATTTGAATTTTGCAAAGAAACTGCTTCGAAGATTCGTAGCGAAGTTGCCGATATAAAGTTACAAATTCAAAATTTAGTAGCGACGCGAGTTCAAATAGGAAATGTGACTTTATATATTAATCATGTTTTGCAAATGACCATGGTTGATAGTAAAGTTGCTCAGGTTCTTTCTGAAACATCTGCATCATCAGCTGATGATGCTTTTTTTTTGCCGGAGAGGAAATGCTTTATGCGCATCATACCGCGTTGGTATGATAGTATGGGACTCCCCATGGGGTTTACCCACTAAAACCTCTCCGCGTGCCGTTTTATGTTTTCCAAAGGTTTCCGAATAGCATGGGCATTTTGAAATAGCCGTGGTTATCCGTCCGTCTTGTCTGTTGTGTTTTGTCCGCGTCGCCTATCTCGCCGGATTTATACGCGTATTTAAGATTATGTTTGTCTTTGTGTTGTTTATTGTCTGTGGTTCTGTTATCCTTTTTATAATGAACGCATGCCTACAGCTGATGATGCTTGAGCTCATGATGTTATGTGCAGTGGTTTGTTTCATTGGTTAATTAACTCGTTTTCGTTTGTGGGAAGCATGCGCCGCCGTTTGTTCGGATTTAGGTTGTCGAGTATGTGTTCAGTTAGTGGTGAAATTATTATTTGGTATATGTAAAATTTAGTGTTTAACTTCTTAATGAAGTCGTCTAGCTGTGGTATCCCGGCGGCCTCGTGGAGGTCGGTGAGATAAGTGTACCGCGGCATGGATAGCGCAAAACGCAGAATTTTGTTCTGTTTAGTTTTTAGGCGTTTTAAATTGATTTTGTTACCGATGCTCCACACCGGGCAAGCGTATGTGATGATTGGCCGAATTATCTGTGCGTACAATGAGAGCTTGTTTTTTGTGTTTAGTTTGCTTGTTTTGTATAGTAGCGGTTTCAGCTGATTGAAGTTGATGTTAATTTTTTTAATAGTGTTTTGTGTATGTTCCGTGAAATTAAGCAGTTTATCTAATGTAATTCCTAGATATTTTAATGTTTTAACTTCTTCTATTGTCGCGCCGAGAAATTTTGGTGTTGTGATATGGTTTAGTTTGGGCTTCGAACCGTAGTAAATGATTTGACTTTTAGTTGGATTTGCCTTGAGCTTCCATTTATATAGATAGTTTTGAATGCAGTTCAAATACGTTTCTGTGTGCGCATTTGCTTGATTTAAGTTGGATGCCGTTGTTATGATAGCCGTGTCATCCGCGAAATTCGCGATGTCCGAACTGCTGAGTGTGGGCATGTCGCTAATGTAGATGTTGTATAGCAATGGGCTGAGTACGCCGCCTTGTGGGACGCCAGCTTTTATTTGTTTTGTTTCTGAGTGTGTGTTTTTGAACTTAACTCTCATTGTACGATTGCTCAGGTAGTCTGACACAATCTTTATTATGTAGGCGGGATATTTGTATCTGATTAGTTTATAGATAAGGCCTTTGTGCCAGATGGTGTTAAAGGCCTTCTCCAGATCGAGGGCTGTTATGGAAGTTACGCGTTTCTCTAGATTGTTACGCGTAATTTTATTTACAATGCGAGCTACCTGCATTGTTGTTGAGTGGCCCGGGCGGAACCCAAATTGTTCTATTGGGATTATGTGCGCGGATACGGTGTATTTTGCGATTTTGTTGTGTATTATTTTTTCTAGCATTTTGCTGAGTGTGGGCAGAAGGCTGATCGGTCTGTAGTTTTGGGGCATTAACGGATCTTTCCCGGGTTTGTTAATCGCGATGACTGTTGCGTTTTTCCACTGCTCTGGGAAACATTGCAGCATTAGACATGCGTTCATGATGTCTGTAATTTGATGGTGTATTATTGTAGGGTCGATAACGTGTATTAAGTAGATCGTTTTAGTTGTAAGGATAAATTAATCATAAGTAAGTGTAAGTCATAAATTAAGAGGAGATAACATAATTTAGGCTAAAACGTTTTAGTTGTAAGTCGTAACTTAAGATCACTTTCCCACGTTTCGGGGAAAGAACGCACATGCTCGTCAGTTCGGCGCCAGCGGGTGTCTAAGGGGCGCAGAGCTGGTACCGAGCTGACGAGATAAGGCAGTTGTTGTTGTTGTATCGTGGAGAGAAGAAGTTTTAGTTGTACCGAGTAGAGAAGAAGTTTATTAAAAGTTAATTAAATCGTGGACGAGCGATCTCGCCCAAAAATTTATGGTTGGCGTTACTTCAGTAACGCCAACCGTTCGTTGCCTGGATACTGTTCCTACAATTTCTGGGGGCTCAACCGGGATCGAGATTTGTTTGTGCCGCGATTAAAGTCGTTAAGTTGTGTCGCGTTCGGTGTTCATATTTTGTGTCAGTGCTATCGGGCCCAGGAGGTTGCTTTAGTTGGAAGCAAGGGAGAGCGATATGGCTGAAGAAATGAGAAACATTGCCGCGATGAGTGTCGAGGAAATCAAAGAGAAGCTTCGGGAGCTAGAGCTTCCCGTAAGCGGGCGAAAGGCTGTTCTTCAAGAACGCCTTCGCGCTGCCCTAGTGGAGGACGACGGAGAAGGCAGCGAAGAAAGTGACGTCGAGTGCACAGCGACGATTATGAAGCCCTGTCGGACAGCAGAAATTTCTCCGCTCACCTTCCGTGATGTCGAAGAATCGATGGAGCGCTTCAGTGGAGACGACCACATAGACGTCGCCAAATGGGTCGAAGATTTTGAGGATATGGCGGCGACCTGCAGGTGGAATGATGTGCAAAAAGTAATATACGCGAAGCGCCTGCTGCACGGATCGGCAAAATTGTTTGTCCGTTACGAGCGATGCCAAAAGTCGTGGGCCAGCTTGAAGAATGAGCTGATAAGCGAATTCGGCAAGTGCACCAACGCGTATAATGTGCATCAGCAGTTGGCGCGACGGAAAAAGCAGTCAAGTGAAACGTACCAGGCGTACGTGTACACGATGTTGGATATCGCTGGTCAGGTGGACGTGGACGTAAAGTCAATAATACAATACGTGATCGATGGCATACCTGACAGCGGTACCAACAAAGCGATATTGTACGGAGCTAAAACAATTAAAGACTTGAAGGAAAGACTGCAGTGCTACGAAACGATGAAGAATGAGGGAAACAGCGAGAAAGTGAAAGCAGTGAAAGTTAAAGACACGGACAAAGTGAATAGAGATTTCGGCGCAGGCCCTAAGCAGAGGCGATGTTTCGTGTGCGGGTCCGCGAGTCATCTTAGCAACGTGTGTCCGGTGAGAGATAAAGGACCATTGTGTTTCCGGTGTAATAGTCATGGCCACATTGCATCGAAGTGTACGACTAGCTACGGGTCGACGGCAACGAAAGTGACGAATCAGATTTCCGAGGTGGCAACCAAAAAATTGGTGAAGGAAATAAATATCGGTGAGGTTGCGCTGATGGCACTCATCGATACCGGTAGTGACTTGACACTAATGCGCGCCGATGAATACGCGCGGTTAGGCTCACCTGAGCTAGGAAGAAAGAAGCTCAAGTTTGAGGGAATCGGTTCAGTCCCAAATGAGACGATCGGCGATTTCATAACGAACGTGTCCATCGACGGGGTGATGTACCAGATGAAGTTTCATGTTGTGCCTAATACAATTCTCAGACAATCCGTTCTGATTGGTGTCGACTTTCTGGACCAAGTGCGGTTGAGTATTGGAGGCGGTGTGATAACCATTAGGCCAAATGAAGAAGAAAACTCGGAAGAAGTAGCACTCCGAGAAATCCTTCAAATCGACGCTGTGGAGGAAACTAAAATCAAAATCGACTTGTCACATGTCGAGGCGGCCACGGATCGAGAAGCACTCGAAGAGATGGTTGCTGGATACAGGCCTGACAAGGTGAAAGAGGTAGGAATTTAATTAAGAATAATTCTTAAAGATGAGGTACCAGTTTACGCCCGTCCACGTCGTTTATCTCCCACAGATCGAGAAGCCGTTAACAATATTGTAGATGACTGGTTGAGGGATGGAATTGTGCAACCATCAGATTCTGAGTATGCCAGCCCAATTGTTTTAGTTAGGAAAAAGAATGGTGAGATTAGAATGTGTGTCGACTACAGGGCTTTAAACAAGAAGGTGATAAAGGATCGATTTCCTTTACCACTAATTGACGACCAAATTGACCTACTGCAAGACTCAGTAGTATATACCACTTTGGATTTACGAAACGGGTTTCTACAAGTCCCAGTTGAAGAAAACAGTAGGAAGTTCACAGCGTTTGTCACGCCGAATGGTCAGTACGAGTTTCTAAGGGCACCTTTCGGATTTTGCAACTGTCCAGCTGTGTTTTCGAAATTCGTTACTGCGATATTTCGCGAATTTATTAACAAGCGATGGGTCCTAGTATATTTGGACGATATAATAATCCTATCAAGGAGTACGGGAGAAGCTGTGAAACGTCTTCGCGAAGTGTTGAAATGTGCGAGTGAACACGGGTTGATCATAAACTGGAAGAAGTGCCAGATATTAAAGACAAGAATAGAGTATCTAGGTCATATTGTTGAAAAGGGTACCGTGAAGCCGTCGGATTATAAGACTAAAGCCGTGTCGAATTTTCCGAGACCAGACAATGTAAAAGCCGTGCAAAGTTTTCTTGGACTGACAGGATATTTCCGGAAATTCGTTCCGGAATATTCGTTGATCGCGCGACCGTTATCGGACCTATTAAAAGCAGATGTGAAGTTCGCGTTTGGTGTCCGCGAAAGCGAAGCTTTTAATGAATTGAAAATGATGTTGGCCACTGGACCTGTGTTAAAGTTGTACCGCCCATAGGCCGAAACGGAGCTCCACACGGACGCCTCGCGATTCGGATACGGCGCCATTCTGATGCAGCTCGATGTTGACGATGGGAAATTTCACCCGGTGTATTACGCCAGTGGTAAGACCACACCAGCCGAGGAGAAATATTGTAGTTACGAACTGGAGGTGTTAGCCGTAATAAAATCATTGAAGAAGTCTCGGGTGTATTTGCTGGGTATTCCGTTCGTCATCGTCACCGACTGCCAGGCATTCCAGATGACCATGAACAAACGTGATTTGTGTGTGCGTGTTGCCAGGTGGGCATTGTTATTGGAGGAATTCCAGTATACAATCGTGCACCGACCAGGGAAACAGACGGGCCATGTAGACGCCCTAAGTAGATACCCTCTTCGGAGTGGATTATTGTTGACAGAGTGCGAGGAGACAATTTTATTAAAGTTGAAAAGAGCGCAGTCTGAAGACGAGGACTTAAAACGTTTGCTCAAACCCAACCGTGGTAAAAGTGCGGAGAACTTCGAGGTGAAAAACGGGTTGTTGCATAAAGTTGTAAATGATGAACATTTAATCGTGGTGCCAAGTTCGATGCAGGCACAGATAATTAGGCGTGCGCATGAACGTGGTCACTTCGGTGTCATCAAGACTGAAGCATTGGTGAAAAGAGATTTTTGGTTTGCCGGTATGCGCGCGAAGATTGAGAAAATATTAAAAAACTGTGTGGATTGTATACTCGCTGAGAGAAAACTCGGCAGGCAGGAAGGGGAATTGCACTCGATCGACAAGGGATGTGTTCCTTTTGACACATACCATGTGGACCATTTAGGGCCAATTCCGTCTACAAAGAAGTCGTATTGCCATATATTCGTAGTAGTCGACGCATTTTCAAAGTTTGTATGGTTGTATGCAACACGATCGACCGATTCTGCGAGCGTGGTAGACCGTCTCCAAAGACAGGCGGCTGTATTCGGTAATCCGCGACGGATAATAACCGATCGGGGGACGGCGTTTACTGCAAATGTTTTTGCTGAGTATTGCAGGGAGGAGAAAATAGAACACGTGAAGATAACAACAGGCGTTCCGAGGGCAAATGGCCAAGTGGAACGGGTCAACCGGACCATCATTCCTTTGTTAACCAAACTGTCGGCGCCAAATGCGAATGAATGGTACAAACATCTCAGCACGGCGCAAAAGTATTTAAACGCCACACCACATCGATCGACGGGAATGTCCCCGTTTAAGTTGCTATTTGGGGCCCATATGAGGATGAGCGACGTTCCGGGAGTCCGCGACATCATCGAAGAAGAATGGGCAAAGATGTTCAGCGAACAACGAGACGAACTGCGACGGACGGCGAAGGAACGGATCTTCAAAATCCAAGAAGAGAACCGTCGCAGCTTCAACAGACGAAGGAAGAAGGCGACGACGTACAAAGAGGGTGATCTGGTCGCCATCAGACGTACGCAGGCGGGGCCCGGCCTAAAACTGCAGGCACACTTCTTCGGACCCTACCGAATAACACGTGTTCTGCGCAACGACAGGTTCGTCGTAGAAAAGGTGGGCGAGCACGGTGGTCCAAGACAAACGAGTGCCTCAATTGATCATCTGAAAATGTGGGCTGATGAAAGCAGTCACATTGATTCAGATGTTGATTTCGATTCAGAATAGTGACAATGACATAGTGAGAATAGTGACAATGAGTGGTGGTAGTGACATCCGAAGACAGATGTCGATGCTCAGGATGGCCGGATGTAGGGTCGATAACGTGTATTAAGTAGATAGTTTTAGTTGTAAGGATAAATTAATCATAAGTAAGTGTAAGTCATAAATTAAGAGGAGATAACATAATTTAGGCTAAAACGTTTTAGTTGTAAGTCGTAACTTAAGATCACTTTCCCACGTTTCGGGGAAAGAACGCACATGCTCGTCAGTTCGGCGCCAGCGGGTGTCTAAGGGGCGCAGAGCTGGTACCGAGCTGACGAGATAAGGCAGTTGTTGTTGTTGTTGTATCGTGGAGAGAAGAAGTTTTTGTTGTACCGAGTAGAGAAGAAGTTTATTAAAAGTTAATTAAATCGTGGACGAGCGATCTCGCCCAAAAATTTATATTGTACTTCAGTAACGCCAACCGTTCGTTGCCTGGATACTGTTCCTACATTATTGTTGGTGTTTTTTAAAATCTGATTGGTGATTTTGTCATTTCCGGGTAATTTCCGCGCTGGTAGTTGTTTTATGATGTTACGTATTGTGGTTTGTGTGATCAGTTCTTCGTCGGGTGTTGGTGCGCGTTTGAATTTGATTATTGTGTGATGTACTGTTCGGTGAGTGTTTGTTGTACTGTAATCTCTCGTTATGTTATGCGCATCTGTGAATTGTTCGGCTAGTGCATTGGCTTTGTCGGTCGTTTCGAAAACTAGACCCGTTTTCGCGTGCAGTGGTGTATCGATGTTTTGTTTTTGTCTCATGATTTTTGTAAGTTTCCAGAAGTTTGTGTGATTTGTTTTTAGCGCGCTTAGGTAGACGTTCCATTTTCGGTTTATTTCGGTTTTAATTTCGTCTGGTATTTCGCGGGTGAGTTGTTTTATTGTTTCTCGCGTGCGTGGGTCGTAGTTTCTTTGCCATCGTTTTCGTAGGTAATTTTTGAGTCTAATTTTATCTAGTGTTGATTGTTTTAATATGGTGGTGCGGGTAGTTCTGGGTGTTTTGACCGTGTTGTTGTTGTACGCGCTGAGGATTTTCATGTTTAGCGAGTTAATTGCGTTTCGAGTTGTTGTTTGGTTTCTATTTGTTTTAGTGTGCGAGTATTTTTTAATTTGGTTTGAAAGTTTGTCCAGTTTGTTGTGTATATGTATTGCTCGGATGACCGTGTGTTTCCGAGTGTGTGTTCTGTTCTGATCGGGTTGTGGTCGGAAGAAAGATCATTGTCACACCTGACGCGCGCGAGTGTATTGCCTATATTTGTTAATATTAGGTCTATGGTCGATGGGGAGACGTTACGCGTTGGGTAGTGCGTGTAGCTGTTTGTGGGGGCGGATAGTGTAATTGTTTTTTGATATGTATTTGTGTAAGCTATTTCCGTGGGTGTTATTTTTCGTGTTGTTCCATGTCGTCTGTTTCGCGTTGAAATCACCAATCATGATGACGTTTTTAGTGGTTAGTATTCTGTCCAAGTCTCGGGTCTCGTTTGAAAGTTTTATGCGCGGATACACGTATGTGTTTACGATTGTGATGTCGCCGGTTTTGATCGCGAGTGTCTTAATGTTTGATGTGTCTACTGGAACCGTCGTGTATCCTATTGTCCGTTTAATATATATTGCAAGGTTGTCTTGGTTATCTACAACGTTGTAGTTCGCGATTTTCGGTGGGGGGGTATCGCGTAGTTTCG
Organism: Aleochara curtula; assembly: GCA_963978815.1. Classification (NCBI taxonomy): domain Eukaryota; kingdom Metazoa; phylum Arthropoda; class Insecta; order Coleoptera; family Staphylinidae; genus Aleochara; species Aleochara curtula. The sequence continues at coordinate 12,715,924 of OZ022219.1, read as the reverse complement.
TCTCTTGAATTACCGCGATGTCTACGTTGTGAGCCTCCAAATAGATGCGCAGCTCATAGTTTATTTCTTTTTCGATTGAACGCGATTACATATATTTTGCGATTATTTCGAATCGCTCAATGTCGTTTTTAGCGCCGGTCATTTCCTTTTGAAATGCGCGATATTTCTTGAGTAGAGCATCAAGGAGTCATTCTTTATTTCCGCGATTTTATCGGATTCCGTCATATTGTCCGTCGTTGGTTGTTTGTCCGCGACTATTTCCTCATTCGCGTTACCGTATTTCCGCGTTGCCCAGTTGAACGTTGGGGGCGGGATCGCGATTTTCGGGGTACGCGGCGCTACTTGCGTACGCGTTTCGGAATTTTTGTTCGCGCGATTTTCTTGCGCGTCGGCGTATTTAATGTAAGCCGGGCACTTTGAGTAGTTTGCCGGATGCTTACCTTGACAGTTGGTGCATTGCACCTCCTGTCCAGTTACCATATCACATTCCGGTGTGAGATGGTTTTTAATACATTTGACGCATCGCGGTGCGTTATTACAGTAGCGCGAACCGTGGCCAAATTGTTGGCACCTGTGGCATTGTGTATATTTGCGCGTGCGCACGAATTTTTGGCACGTAACTTTCGCGTTATCTATGGCTCGAATTTCGCGAACGTTATTAAGGTTCTCGGTTTTTTCCACTTTTACGAGGTATGAGTGGGTGTTATCGCGTTGGCGGCTTAGCATTTTCTTTACAGATAACACTTTATTATTATTATGTTTAAGCACATGATCGAGTGCTTCTTCGTCAAGAAACGGCGCCGTTTTTAAAACAATTTTTTTGCTTTTCTCGGCTTGCGTACCGTACGTGAAAAACGACACGTTTTGCACTTTGAGCTCATTGATTAATGCTTCGCGTTGTTCCGCGGTGTGCACCTTGATGATGGTATTTTGGTTGCGCCTAGTAGGATAGTGCGCAATGAAATTATTTCCAATTGTTTTCACTACGTGTGTGTGGAATTTGCTCAATTGATTAGGTTCAATTGGAGACGTAACCACAATTGGTTTTATTCGCGGGGTTTTTGCGTCTACTTTAGCGTTTTTGTGCACGTTTCCGCCGTTAATACACGTGCCGAATTTACTATATTGGACGCGATCGCTCACCATTTCAACGTCAAGCGCAGCATAGCCGTTTCTCGTTGGCGTATTGCTGACTGTTTGCACCGAGTTATTATGTTTAGCCGTTTTCGACGGTTGTATGAAGCCGTCGTCTGCGACCGGCCGCTTAGCTAGGGTGGGCTTGCGCGTTTCTTTTAATTGCATATTTATACGTTTCTGTGCAAGTACTTTACTTACCAGTTCTTCTCGGGAGAGCATCATCATATCTACTTCTGTATCGGTGTCGTCCAATAGCTTATGTTGTGTGTTGTTTTTATCCATTGTGTTTGATGTACTCGCTGGTTGTTCACGGCTCTGCATCATCATGCTGTGTCATTTGTAACGCGCGACCGCAAGAAATGAATCAGTTAGCACCAAACCTATTAAGGCGGCTTCTTTAGAGTTTGGATTTTCGCCACTACATTTATGGATTAGGTTAATGGAATGCGTATTGCATATTTCTTATAGATTAGCAATTCAGAAATGGCGTGTAATATTTCCCGCGGACAAAATCGCATTAAAACACAGGAAACGCGAAATTCAGCACCTACTTCAGGATAAACTCGAAATTCTTGTAGATATGCCTAAACAATCAGTAGGGAATTCGAATGACGGAAACACAGCGCGAAATTTTTTTCAAAATTTTAAATTGGCTGAAGTTACAAAAGTTAGTGAAACCTTGATTCATAATTTTTATATTCTATTGCAAACCATTTCTTCCTGTGAGATGATCGATCATGATAAATTTCACACTTTATGCACCGAGACCGCGGAAATATTTGTTTCAAATTATAATTGGTTCTATATGCCCGCGACCGTTCATAAGCTTTTAATGCATTCTAAACTTCTTTTAAATTCTAATGTTTTGCCTATTGGCTTCATGTCTGAGGAAGCTCAAGAAAGCAGACACAAAGATTTTAAGCGTTTTCGCCGGGATAACAGTGTTCTCATTTGTCATCGAATGAGGACATATTTCATATGTTATTAGTAACGTCGGATCCGGAAATAAATCGGTATAGAAACTGCTTAAAGAACGTTATAGTCAGAAGTTTTGACGAGAGAGCGAAACAACTGTTTGTACAAGGCGGAGATCGTTAATTAATTACATGTTCTATTTGTTTGTTAATTTGTTGTAAGTACATTGTGGTTGTTATATACTAACAAGGAGTTTTAGTGAGTAGGAGTCTCACATAACTAGATAGTCTAGTTATCCATGATGGATTTCTCCTATATCAAAAAAAGAAAAACGTGCTTATATAAATTTTGTACCTGCATACCTATATATTGTGGTGTGTTCTTCAATCCCTCTATTTACTAAAGCACACCTTTGCCTCAACAAAGGCGAGAAGGTCTGGCAGGTAGTTTAATCACTAAGTTAAAGTACCGAAATATGGCATATTTACTTTTGGTTAATTTTTTGGGCATTTCCCATATTAATTATTGATATTTAAAAAAGAAAACATTAATTTAGTTATTCATCTACAAGACGCACGAAAAAACGCAAAAATCGGACGTCGCGTTCAAAGGTTATAACCGTGTGGCACTCCATTTTAGGCAAAATGACCACTGTGCAACGCGGTGTGATGTGCGTAATGCATTTTCTCTTCGGTAAAAAAAAGAGCAACTAGTGCTGCCGTGCCAACTGCTAATGATCGGTCGATATCGATCGCGCGTAGTGCGTTCAATCAACGTTCGCCGGGCCGGTTTTAACGGAAGGCGACCGGTTTCCAACATGGATGTAAACGGCTTTCCAACAAATGACACCAATGACCTCAGATCATTATCAGTTGAAGAACTGATCAAGAAGGTAAGCGAACAAGACCGAATTATCAAAACTTTAATTAAAGACATACGGAAGCCTGCTCAGGCTAAAAGACCGGTAACCGAAGACGGTTTTATACACCCGTCAAAAACCGTAAAATTAAATAACGCGCCGGATACACCGCCCGCTACGACAACAACAAAAAATGGATACGTCTCACTAGACGTAGATATGGAAGTGAGCGCGTCCAATAGAATAAATTCGGTACGCGCATTAACACCGCAAATCAGTGCAACGCGGCAAAAGCAACACCAAAAACCCCCACGCATTAAACCGGTGGTGATTACGTCAAAAATTGAACCCGCGCAGCTACCTAAATTTCATGAGCACCTAATTACAACAAATGGAAATAACTTTATCGCGCAATATCCGACTAACTCAAATAATCAAACCACAATAAAAGTGCAAACGATTGAACAACACGACGCACTAGTAAACGAGTTCAAAGAGCAAAACGTTCATTCTTTACATACGACACAAAACCGACAACAATAAAAAGATAGTGCTAAACACCGCGCCGTGTTTGAATGAAGAAGCACTCGATCACGTGCTCAAGCACAATACTAATAAAGTGCTATCGGTCAAAAAAATGTTGAGCCGTAAACGGGTAAACACCCACTCCTACCTTGTAGAAGTGGAAAAAACCGAGAATTTGAATACTGTTCGCGAAATACGCGTGATAAACAACGGCAAAGTAACTTGGCAAAAGTTTGTACGCACCCGTCAATACACGCAATGTCACAGGTGCCAACAATTTGGACAAGGGTCGCGTTATTGCAATGACACCCAGCGATGTGTAAAATGCACCAAGAACCATCTCACACCGGACTGTGACATGGTGGTCGGACAGGAGGTGAAAAAACTGTCACGGAAAGCACCCGGCAAACTACTCACAGTGCCCGGTTTACCTAAAGTATGTTGAGACGCAAGAATCGCGCTCAAACAACAAAAGCCGCGCGCGAATTCAAAAAACGCCGCGAACACCAAAAAACCCCATCCCGCCCCCGACTTTCAACTGGGCAACACTAAAATACGGCGAACACTAAAATACGGTGAGGCGAACCAAGAAATAGCCGTGAAAGTCAAAATTATGACAAAATCCGACGAAATCGCGGAAATTCCGAGCGAAAAATGATATTCAGCGGTTTGAAATAATCGCGAAATATATGTAATCGCGTTCAATCGAAAAAAACGGAAATTAACAATCATAAGTTGGAACGCAAACGGGCTTCGCAACAAAGCGTATGAGCTGCGCATCTATCTAGAGGCTCACAACGTTGATATCGCGGTTATCCAAGAAACGAAATTGCATAACACCCCTCCACCAAAAATCGCGAACGACACCGTGGTAGTTGATAACGACGAACTCGCAACATACATTAAACGGTCAATAGGTTATACCACTTTTCCAATTCAAACTTCGAATATAAACTCACTCAACTCTAGAATTTTGAGCGCGTACAGCAGCAGCACAGTTAAAACACCAAAAACAAACTGAGCTACCACACTAAAAAGAACCACGACATACCAACGCGAGAAACCATTAAAAATCTCACCCGCGAAATCCGCGACGAAATTAAATCGGAAATAAACCGTAAATAGAACGAATATATAAGCGCACTAAAAACAAACCACACAAATTTTTGGAAACTAACAAAGATAATGCGACAAAAACAGAATGTAGACACACCTCTGCACTCGAAAACGGGCCTAGTATTTGAAAACGTCGACAAAGCAAACGCATTTGCTGAGCAATTCGCAGCGCACACAATTTAACGCCCATCGTACTGTACACCGCACACTAAATAAATTCAAGCGTGCACCAACACTCGAACAAGAGTTAATCAAACAAACCACAATTCAAAACATAATAAAACTACCCACGCGAAAATCACCCGCTGACAATAAAATCACCAATCGGATGCTAAAATACACATTAACAATCATACAGCATCAAATTACTGAAATTATGAATGCATGCCTGACGCTACAATGCTTCACCGAGCAGTGGAAAAACGCAACAGTTATCGAGATAAACAAACCCGGGATAGACCCCATGATGCCGCAAAATTACAGACCTATAAGCCTACTGCCTACGCTAAGCAAAATGCTAGAAAAAATAATCCATAATAAAATCGCGAAACATACCGAATCCGCAAATATAATCCCGAAAGAACAAATTGGATTCCGCGCGGGCCATTCAACAACAATGCAAGTAGCTCGCATTGTAAACAAAATCACGCGAAACAACATTGAAAAACGCGTTACCACAATAACAGCACTCGACCTGGAAGGGCCTTTGACAAAAAGGTCTTATTCACAAACTAATCATATATAGATATCCCGCGTATCTTGTGAAGATTGTGTCGGACTATCTGAGCAACCGCACAATGGGAGTTAAATACAAAAATGTTCAATCGGAAACAAAACACATAAAAGGCGTCCCACAGGGCGGAGTTCTCAGCCCGCTTTCATACAACATATACATGAGTGACATGCCGACACTCAACAGCTCGGAAATAGCCAATTTCGCGGACGACACACCAATAATAACAACGGCCCCTAACTCAAAACTTGCAAACACGTATACGGAAATATACCTGAATTGTATTCAAAATTATTTACACAAATGGAAACTAAAGACAAATCCAACCAAAATGCAAATTATTTATTACGGTCCTTAATAAATTTTAACCACAACACTACACCGAAATTTCTCGGCGAGGCAATAGACGAAGTAAACACTAAAATATTTAGGCCTAACTCTGGACAAACTATTAAATTTCACCGAACATACCGAAAACACAATCAAGAAAGTCAACTGTAGTTTTAATCAATTGAAACCACTTTTATTCAGAACTAGCAAACTAAATTTAAAAAACAAACTTTCATTGTATGCACAAATAGTCCGACCGATAATCACATACGGCTGCCCAGTATGGACATCGGTAACAAATTCAATTTAAAAGACTAAAAGTAAAACAAAACAAAATTCTACGGTTCGCGCTTTGCATGCCGCGGTACACATATCTCACCGACCTTCACGAGCCCGCTGGGATACCTCAGCTAGACGAATTTATCAAGAAATCAAATACCACATTCTATACCTACCAAATCTTAATCTCACCGCTAACCGAGCACATACTCGACGACCTAAACTTTAATGCGCGACGTCGCACTCTACGTAATGCTCCTACAATCTAAAACGTCATACTTTTCTCTCTTTCTTCCTTTTCAACACTTTTACAAAACCACTGCAAATAACATCATGAGCTCAAGCATCAACAGCTGAAGGCATGCGTTCATGATAAAATTAAAAACACAATCAAACAAAAATTATAACAAAAAACAACGATCATGTAATAATACGCGTATAAATCCGATGTGATAGGCGGCGCGGACAAAACAATTTGGACAAGACGGACGGACAACCACGACTATTTCTCGAAATGCCCATGTCGTGCGGAAATCTTAACAAAACTAAAAACGACACGCGGAGAGGTTTTAGTGGGTATGCCCTTATGGTGAGTCCCACACTATCATACCAGCGCGGTATGGTGTGCGTAACGCATTTCCTCTTCGGCAAAAAAAAAACATCAACAGCTGAGCCGGGCAGGTTTTCTTTTCTCTCTCAACGGATAGTGACTAGTTTCCAACATGAATACGAACAACTACCAACAGGAAATAACCAACGACAACAAATACGACCCTCAGCAACGAAAAATGGATACGCCTCACTAGACGTCGAAATGGAAAGTGAGCGCGTCCAATATAATGAATTCGGCACGCGCATTAACACCGCGAATCATTGTAACGCGGAAAAAGCAGCATTAAACCGGTGGTCATCACATCTAAAATAGAACCTGCGCAGCTATCAAAATTCCATGCACACCTAATCAAAACAATAGGTACTAATTTCATCGAGCAATATGCGACGAATCAACAAACAATAATCAAAGTACAAACGATCGAACAACGCGACGCACTATTAAACGAGCTCAAAGAGCAAAACGTAACATTTTATACTTTCGGACACAAAACTACAAACACAAAAAGATAGTTCTAAAGACCGCGCCCTTCTTGAACGAAGCAGCGCTTGACCACGTGCTCAAACGCAATAATAAAGTATTTTCGGTTTAAAAAATGCTGAGCCGTAAACGGGAAAATACTCACTCCTACCTTGTAGAAGTCGAAAAATGAGAAAATCTAAATACTGTGCGCGCAATACGCACGATAAACAAAGGTGCCAACAATTTGGCACCACGTTCCACGTATGATAATAAATCACAACACAATTTCAAATAAACTAAAACGTGAAAAACTAAACAAAAGTTAAAAAAATATGGAGATCGATTGATATTAGATCTCGATGACGAATATTGAATCTATCTTCCTGAACGATACAATTCGCTAACTAAAAAGGTCCAGCATGATATTGCTTATGATGATTTTGCAAGCAAACATAAATAGGTGTCGATTACTGCATCATTTCGCATTTAAATTAACTTCAATCATTGCTCTGGAGAAAGAGACAGGGTATATGTCAAACAACATAGATGGTGAGCACTGAATATTATTTTGAAATTATAAAAGATTGTTTTGTTTGTTTGTTTGTTTCAGTTGACAATGATGCGTTAGATTTCGATATCAGTAGTGAAAATTACTTCCACTGCTTGATCACTGGAGTAGTACGTACAATTCTATTAAATCGACTTTCAAGAGACAGCTTCAAAATGCCATACGTCACCCTGACACCTGAATCAAGCGATATTTGCGTGGAGTGGAAAGAACCAACAAAAATGCGTGGAGCAGAACAAAAAGCAAAAAAAGCTTTGTTTAATTTCGCGGTTTTTGACGGATGAATAAATCTGTCCTCTGCTACCGGTCCTTTAGCCTGAGCAGGCTTGCCTATGTCTTTTATTAGTGTTTTAATTATTACCTCTTGCTCACTTGCCTTTTTAATCACAAAATTTCATTTTATACGGAAAATTTTATAGTCAGTTATTTAAGTTTAAATTTTAAAATTTTAATGATTATTAATAATGGTTTTTAACGAATTATATTTTACGCGGTTTAACTTTATCTTGTGTTAAATTTATGTTTTATTTTATTAATTTTTCAAATTTAAATGAGATCATCACTATTTTTTGATTTATTTGGCGGCCATTTTCTTTCTTTGCATGAGTGCGCTACGCGCCAGACTCCCAATGTTCTCACCGTCCATTTTGATACACTTTTTAATTTATGTTTATAATATTTTATAGTTACATACAAATTCCCGTAATTTACGTGTTTAAAAAAACTTTATTTTCATTTATTTTCATTGTATTGAATTTTATATTAAAATTACCAAAAGTTCACCCTTATTTGTCAATTACATTTTAAATACACTTTTATTTAAATATTAGTTGTAATATATTTGAGCTGTATCTGATAACCCTGGGTATCTGGCAACCCTGCCCAAGGCTGCAACACGTCGGGGAACATAACCAAAAAACCTCACTTGCGCTTAAGCACATGTCTTGAATACTTGTAACGATTCATTGAAAGTTAATAAATTATTGTGTAAATTAATTCAACGCTAGTTGTTGAAGTCGCATAACGCCCGAACAATACATTAGTAAAACACTTTTTTTAGTTATTTTAAGTTATTAAATTTTTATGAAATACTTGAATTCAACTGGCACCCTCAACTCTCAACATACTCTGTTGAACGTTGAATCAAAAAGAGCGTTGCTCGGTTTCATGTAGATGCATATGCCGAACACCTTAAAGAAGACGGGGGAGGGGGGTGACTGCCAGGTGGCCGCGCGTTGGTTTTGAATTTGGTAATTATTGTCAACATCACCATTTAAGTTGGCTATCCTTCTTTGTTGTGTTTTTACTGCTTCTTACTGAGCGCATAGATATGGAGTATAGCTAGATGGAGCATGGTGTTAGTTAGAGAGCATCTGTATGTGTCACAGGTGATAAGTTATTTAATTGTTTTCAGTGGGTTTAGCTTGTAAATGATTATCAATCACTGTGCTCTTGCAATCTAGTTTGCTATTAAATTCTTACTGTGCTGCCAAATTTTTGTAAAACAAAAAACAGTTGCAAAACGATTTTTTTTTTCGAAATCAACATCGGAGGCACCTACCGGACAAATTATTATAAAGCATGACTATTTATAGCAATCTTTACTTCATGTCTGATTACTGTATGTATAACTAACTGCAAGGAAATGGCTGTTAGTGAACGTGTAATCATTTGTTACTAAATTGTGTACATTGGTGTACATTTGGTGTACAACGATGTTGTATTCTTGTCAATTGAAACGTTCTTAAGCCGTTGAACATAACTAAATCCGAAACGTATAGATCATTATTGATTTCCTTGTATTTCATTAATCCTAAACAACAAATTTTAGGCAATATCACAAATGTAGTTTGGGACTGTAGGAAATATACTATGGAGAACAGACACCAACCCAATGATGACATGAAGTAATTGTAAAAGTTTGGATTCAAGTATCATGTGTATTGAGAGGTTTGTGATAATGCAAATATATTCCAAATAGAGAAGAATGGAAGCACATTTCAAAATAAATCATAGGATTTTAGTCATAAATGTTATCCTACACAATATCTGCTAAAGTAATAATTAGTGAAATTGGACTAGCTTTAAAAAGCAATACTTCAAATATGGGTGTTAATGAGAATTCTAAATAGAACATGGGACCAAAAAACATCTTGATTGATTTTTGCCAATTCCAAGCAGACTCAGGAGGGACAATATAATAAACTAGCAGACTATAGAGGGTCAAGAAGCTATCAATGATGGTTTTAAAAACTCAGCAAATGTTGCAACTTAAATATGTCCAACCTAATTGAAACGACTAAACATGTAGACAGTCAATTTCAACTTCAAGTGGATGGAGCACCAACCAATGTAGCATGAATAACATTTAAGTGCACTGATTGAATTTGTCAGAGACTTGACTTTGGTACAAATGTTGATGTAAAGAGCTATGATTAAAACATCAACATGTCAACACCAAGTGTATCTGAAACCATAAAAGCTGGAGAATGAAATACTGCAACTAAGTTTTGTATTGTAATATGCCAATAACAGAAAGGAATGATAAACCATTGCAATAAAAAAATATGAAGCCAACAGAGCGTCAATTACAAATTGAACATTAAATGAAATTGATAAGCAAAGTTATACGTCTAAGGATAAATAGCCCTTGTCCTGCACTTAGTTTTACTTTGGGGTTGCTTATTATGAAATCCGCTTGTTTGACGTCATTCGCAAGTGGTTCGTCACACAACTGAATAAATTCCGTTAAAATATCCTTAGATGGATTACAAGTTTCTGCCATGAAGATATTTTTGTGCTTTGAAAAGTCTAAGATTAGTCTAAGATAGAAAATAACAGTAGTTGATACTGAAAAATAAGATGAAGTGCACAACTGAACACTCACCATGACTCTTGAAAAATATTTGACAATCTCATACTCTTCCTTTTTTAACCATTTTCACTTTCTTCGCAAATCATATACCTGCCACATTAAAATTACAATATTTACATATAATGAATGTGAATCTCAGTCATGTGATGTAAAATCCATATTCCTTGAATAATTGCACTTACAATATGATATGTTTTACTTTAATGTCTTTGGGGTTTGTTATAAACTTAGTTCTCATTAGCAACCCTTCTATCTATCTATCTATCTATATCTATATATATATAAAGCAAAGTCGTGTTTCTTTGTGCGAGGTGGACGCGAAAACCACTGGACGGATTTTAAAGCGGTTTTCTTCATTATGTTTGGTATATATGTCGCCGTTTTTAGGCTAAAGAAAAAAACGTAGACTTGCATAATTGTTGAGAAATAAACCAATTACTGATTTTAAGTGTGTTGGGTTGCATATTCAGTTACGCCCCTAAAAGATGTCAAATTACCAAACTCCTTAAGGCGGGCACACTAAGCGCACCCTTTGTACGCCGATGATGCTAAGGCTGCTAAGATGAACTGAGAGTATTGAAAGAGCAAACTTTCTAAAATCGGGGGTGTGTTAAATGCATATGGGCCGAGAAAATGTGAAGTTTTAATGTCGAGGGTGTGACGGATAAACACAACATTTGATTTGAATACATGTAAGAGCGCTTAAGAGATTACACCGAATGCAACTGAAGAAATGGAGCAATGTTGATCTTTCTAGATAATGTTGTAAATTTGAGGTGCGTCTCATCGTTCGGTGCGTGAATGCGTTATCAAAGAATGTAAATTTCAGTTTTAAAGTAATTTATAATTAAAATCACTACGAACGGGTAACAATATGAATGGAGAACATAGGATGAAACATGAATTTTAATTCGGGATGTGATAGCCGAGTGTCAAATTTGGTAAATATATAAATTTGAAATGGATATAAGAATAAATAGTAAATTGAAATTTGAAAGATGAGCGCATCAAGTAAATTTGATTCTTATGGACCGAGAAAATGTGAAGTTTTAAAGTCGAGGGTGTGACGGATGAGCACGACATTTAATTTGAATACATGTAAGAAAAAGCGCATAAGAGAATACACCGAATGAAGACATGAATGGTGATGTTTTTAGATCATGTTGTATTTTAGATTAGAATTGTAAATTTGGGGTCCGTTTTATCGTTCGCTGCGTGTAATAGTCCGTGTATAAACGCGTTATCAAAGAATGTAAGTTTTACTTCAAAAGTAATTTCTGATTAAGATCACTCTTAACGGGCGGCAATATGAATGGAGAACATCTATCTATCTATCTATCTATCTATCTATCTATATATATAAAAATGCTGCGATGTTTGTGTTTGTCGCCACTAATACCCCTGGCGCACTCTGATGATGAAGACTTAACGCTCAAAGTGGTGTGATTCCACAGATGCGAAATTTTAAAGCAACGCCGTCATTCTCCACGTTTTCCCTTCTCAAAGCGACCCAAAGCGACCACCCGAGTTCATAATAGTATGACCTGCTTGGCATGTGTGCATGTCGATATTTGAAAGCATATAAAACGTTTAACTTAATATAGTGAAACACTGTCTGAATGATATAACTTGAATAAGCAAACTAAGGAAGTTATTTTTACCAAATTAAAGAAAGAGAATGACAACAGGGTCGGGAGATGTTAGTCATAATTTCATCAGTTAAATACTACGTTTACATTTTAAGATTTGCAAAGGTAGTAAGTAAGACTTACAAATTGTTTTCATTTGTAGAAAATGTTAGAAATTGAGTGAAATTGATAATCTATATATGTATAAAGCAAATTCCTATATTAAAGTTTAAGAAATTCATGAAAACTACTGGACGGCTTTTATAGCGACTTTTATTGGTATTTTCGTAGAAAGATATGAGACTAAATTTCATTAACAAAACAAATTTGTAACCAGTATCATTACGCTATTTTCCAAATTTTTAAAATATTGCGGTTTAAATTGATTTGGTAGCTATCACGCTTATAAGTCTAAACCAACTGAAACTATATAATGGAACGCGGGTTGGTTATAAAAAAATTAATGTTCAATCCAAGGGCGATACGACGTTTGCCGGGAAATTTGACGTATATTAAATGATTTAACAATACAATTAAGTTTATTCTGTTAGTCAGATTAACAACGGGATAGGGAAGGTTTAAATGGTATCAATCATACAGTAAAATATTAATTGGTATTGTTTTAAAACAGTAATGTTAACTACTGTGATAGAAAAATTGAACAATATAACGAACAAAGATTTCAACTAGCAGCACATTGGAATGGGACAATTAATAAAACCGACAAACAGCGGGCAGAAAGGCTTGAAAGAAATTGGTAAAACATAATATAAGCACTTGAAAATGGGAGCCCGAATCTTATAAACAGCATATAAACAAATATCTACGTAAATGACAATAAGGAGATCAGAGATCGCCCGGACAGCTAAATCCATACGAAACACCTTTTGGCGAAACGAAGTTCGCCGAGACAGCTAGTAGGGTGATATTTCAATCATATTACTTGACAGAATCATAGTCAGTCAAGTGTGTTGGAACCATTTCTGTTTGCTTTAATTAGAAGTTAACTTTGCTTAGCAGTTTCATTTAATGTTCAATTTGTAATTAATGCTCTGTTGGCTTCATATTTTTTTATTGCAATGCACAGTGGGCCAAACGACCCGTTTTAAAGACAAACCGCAATAATTCCGATATCAGTAGTCCGATTTTAAAAATTGAAATTTGTGCATATGCAGTAAGACTAGGGCTTACTCAGCTTGTATAGATTATAAACAATTTTTATAAATTTGGGTAATTTATTTAATAATTAATTATATGAATCATCGAATGATATGCATCATAACAAGAATTCTATTGTACTTGACGGTTGATCGGATCATATTTCATATGAAAAATCGATCAAATTACCTGTCTCAATTGTAATATGTTACGAATTGAGAAGCGAATCGTTAAAAACTTAGCAAATCTTGCCTGAAAATCGCCAACAAATCATCAAAATTTCAACTTAAAAATTCAATAACTCGGTTCGGCAGCAAATGGCACAATTCAAACTTAGCTGATCAGATTGTTCAGAATATTATCTACAACTTGGTAGTAAATTCAATGTGGCACAAAGTAGCACAACCTAGTAAAAGGCGCGTGATAGCTTAGTGTGTAAGTCGCTGTGTTGACACCTAAAAGACCAGGGTTCAAATCCCGGTAGAGCGTACTAAATATGTCTCACTTTCTAAGACCTCTATCCGCCCCGGTGGTCATACTGAGAACGTTGACTATCGTTAAGAAGTCTTCTTCACCTTAGGCCAGGCTAGCAACCTACCTAACTGTATCTATATGCTCACAGTCCCCAGCCAAGTCTGGATGAAAAACAGGCCGTAAGGCCTATCCGCAAGCAGCGGTGCGGCAGGAAGAAGAAGAAGAATTTGTGCATCAAATTATATTATGTTAATGATATGTCTAGCATGATATTATTATACGTGAGTTCCTTTTTCTATACGTGAAAACCGTTTTCTTATCGGTCCATTTGAAGCTTAGAAAATGAATTTTTAATCTGTGGTATAGTTAAACTATCGATCCGATTTGAATCATATTTTCGATTCCGTAAAATTCAGTTATTTCTCTATCGATAGGTAGAAATATTTTTTTAAAAATATTCGTATTTAATTTATCGATTTTGTACAGTAAAATCCCACTGCACAGTGGCCTGAAACCCCGATTTTTTTAAAAATCGTTATATCTCGAAAAGTTTTGAATCGATTTCCAAAATTCAAAATATTTTATGGAATAGTATTTAATATCTATCAATATATGTAGCACAATAGTTCTCCCTTAAGTCACTGTAACTTCTTGAGGTGGCTGTCAATCCAGCCTGGCAGCGACAGTTCACCCGCTGCAGCGGTTTCTCCCGTGGACATGTCGTTCCGCCGCGCGGTTTCTCACCTTAAGCCAAGAAATTAATTAAATTTTCGAATCAAATCAATAATTTAATTATTTAATTGTAAGAATAAAATAAACTGAAAGCGTCAGCAAAAATAAAACAATAGGTGCCTTGTATGTAGTGGCTAGGTACAAAGAAAAACATGTCATAAATTCGTCAAACTGAGCTTGACCCGAGCTCAACTGAGCCGGTCACCGTAACTTGAGTCGACTTGATACGCGTGTATGATGAGTTCAAGTCAAAAAAGCGTCAGAAAGTACTATGCTGGCTCCGATATCGCATGAATTTTGTCACAAAATCATTGAAAAATGCTCGAAATTTCATTTTTAAACTGAAATTACACCAGTACGCGGTCAGTTCCGATCAATCGGACTAGTATGGTTCCGTAATCAATTTATCTATCTGATGGTATAGATCTCATTTTGGCACAACGTAGCACACCTAAACAAAAAGTTAGTTTTTTGAAAAACAGTTCTGGAGAAAACAAAGTATTTTCAATGGCAAATATCTCATTAAACTATCCATAATTTTCTAAATTTTAAACTTTAATCATATTGTATGGTAGTTGAGCTTTTGATACATGTATTTACCTTTTCTGGGAGATAATTTTTAGATTATGAAATTAACTGCCAAACTTTATCAACATTTTGAAGTTTTTAGCGACAAGAGAATTGTTCAACTTTGGCATTAAATTGTTGCTAAACTAATAATCGTATCAAAATTATACTTTCTGATTCATATACTAGAAGTAATATTCTACCAATTGCAAAAAAAATTTCAAAAATAGTAAAATCGCCCATTTTTGCGTTTGTAACTTTCCAGCCCACTGTGCAGGGTGGCGAAGATTATCCTGCCAACTACAAAGGATGCAAAGTTGTAATAGAATTACAAGCATTGAGAGTTACAGCAATTAAAAATAAACAAAACGGGCCGACAAAACTAGAAACAAACTATAGGCAACTCACGAACAATAACACCAATGCTATATCAGAACCGTGCCGAAAAGGAAAACCAAATAACGGATCGAGATTGTACTCCCAGGTAGCAACAGCCAGCCGAACGAACAACACAACTAAACCAGAGAATGAACAACAACATAATCCTATTGAACTGACCTTGTAACTAATACTAGCCAAACTCGACAAACACGAGACTCTCATCACAACCCTAGATGGAAGACTAAGAACCCTAGAATATGGGAACAAGGGAGCTAAATCAAACAAATATCCATAATTCACTCAAGATACTGGCGTGGAATCCCAACGGGCTACTACAGAATTAACTAGAACTGCAAGTAGCTCTGAACACAAATAATATTGATGTCTGCCTCATTTCAGAGACACACTTCACTAACCAGTCATTCGTCAAATTTCGTTGATACAAAACGTACCATACCTACCACCCAGACAATTATGCAAAAGGGGGGCAGTGCCGTAATAATCAGAGATATTACGGCAACATTTTGAAGAACCAAAATATGCCTAAGAAAAAATTCAAGTAACAATTGTAAATATAAAGTCAAAAAGAAAGTCTTTGGTTGTGACAGGAATTTATTGCCCACCTAGGCATTCGATAAAAAAAACGAATATATTGAGCTATTTAGCCGCCTCGCACACAGATTTATATTAGGAGGTGACTTCAATGCTAAGCATACGCGCTGGGGGTGACGACTAATAACAACAAAAAGCAGAGAGCTTCTTAGCGCAATAACAGAGCACAACTGTGAAGCCATATCCACGGGAAAACCAATATACTGGCCAACAGATCCAAATAAAGTGCCTGATCTGATTGACCTCTTTACAGTCAAGAATATATCTGCAAACTATCTCCACATTGAGGAGTGCGAATACTTACAATCTGATCACTCAGCGTTACTGCATATGGTTCCAAACTAGAGCCCCACAAGACAAGACTCATTTAAATCGACTGACCAACAAGTAACGAAGGGAATCAAAGATTTGAAGAAAGAATCAATAACTGCCAATCTAAGTAAACTACCCAACGACAAGAGTACAGACTATTCGCTTTGGAAGGCAACCAAACTAACAAAGAGGCCTATAACTCAGATGCCACCAATCAGAAACAAAAACGGAGGCTGGGCCAGAAGTAGCAAACACAAAGCTGAATGCTTCGCCGAACACTTAGAAGTCACTCTCCAGCCACACGACATGCAGAATGAACAAGCAACTGAGGATAATATTATTCAAGCAGAAGACAAGATTGCGTATGTATCCCCAGCAGAGGTAAAGTTCGAAATCAAAAACAAAATAAATTCAAAAAAATCACCTGGGTTCGACTTGATAACAGGAGAAATCCTCAAACATCTTCCAAGGAAAGCATTAGTCAAACTAACAAACTTAATAAACGCTGCATTCCGTCTGCGATACTATCCTAGACTGTGGAAAGTGGCGGAAATTAAAATGATACCGAAACCCGGCAAACCTGCTCATGAAGTCACATCCTATAGGCCGATTTTGCTGCTGCCCATTATGTCTAAACTATTTGAGAAACTGCTACTAAAAAGAATGTTACCCATCATAGAAAAGAGGAACTTGATACCAAACCACCAATTTGGTTTTAGAAACAAACATTCGATTATAGACCAAGTCTACAGAATAACTAGTATTATTAAAAAAGCACTAGAGGAGAAACACGTTTGCTCTGTAATATTTTTAGACGTAGCCCAAGCGTTTGATAAGGCTGGCGTGCCGCAGGGCAGTGTACTGGGCCCGGTTCTCTACCTACTCTACACTTGTGACATTCCAGAACTTGAAGATGTCACCCTTGCCTCCTTTGCCGATAACACCGCCATCATAGCTGTAGGTAATGATACCAAATCAACTTCCAAAAAACTACAAAAAAGTATCAACGATATCCAAACCTGGACAAAAAACTGGAAAATAAAACTGAACGAAACTAAAACAGTTCACATTGACTTTACCAATAAACGGATTGCACACACACCTGTAATAATAAACGACCAGACCGTCCCATACACTAATACAGCCAAATACCTCGGTATAACAATTGACGCTAAGCTTCGTTGGAAAGCCCACGTCAAAAAGAAAAGGGAAGAGCTAAACATAAAATATCAAAAAATGTATTGGCTTCTTGGGCGAAACTCGGCTTTAACAGTACATAATAAGCTTTTACTTTATAGGCAAACTTTAAAACCAATTTGGACATACGATCTTCAGCTGTGGGGATGTGCCAAAAAGAGCAATATTAATACAATACAAAACTTCCAAAATAAAGTTCTCAGAAACATAGTCATAGTCAGAGACTTGAAAATGGAGCTAGCTAGCAGCGAAATCAAAAAATTTGCCAGAAGTCACGAAGAAAGGTTGCATCAACATGTGAATGTAAGGGCTATCCAACTGCTCGACAATACGAACCTTCTAAGGAGACTCAAGAGAAATAAACCGTTTGAGTTAGTATAACAATCAAGCCTTAATATTTCAGTATTAAGAATGTTACCCATCATAGTGCAATGGGCCAATTTTAGACTTGAATTTATATAGTATGTTAGGAACAGAATTAAATTACTCATTAGCCCATGGCTAGATTGTAAAATGTATGAAATTAAAAAAAATCCTACATTGGTTGGTGCTCCACCCACTTGAAGTTGAAATTGACTGTCTATATGTTTAGTCGTTTCAATTAGGTTGGACACATATAAGTTGCAACATTTACTGGGTTTCTAAAACAATCATTGATAGCTCCTTGAACCTCAATAGTCTGCTAGTTTACTATATTATCCCTTCTGAGTCTGCTTGAAATTGGCAAAAGTCCATCAAGATGCTTTCTGGTCCCATGTTTTATTTAGAATTCGCATTAACACCAATATTTGAAGTATTGCTTTTTAAAGCTAATCCAATTTCACCAATTATTTTTGCAGATATTGTGTAGGATAACATTTATAACTAAAATCCTATGATTTATTTTGAAATGTGCTTCCATACTTCTCTATTTGGAATATATTTGCGTTATCACAAAACTCTCAATACACATGAATCCAAACTTTTACAATTACTTCATGCCTTCATTGTGTTGGTGTCAGTTGGCAGTCACCTGGCAGTCACCCTACTCCATCTTATATGAGGACTAATGCCACGTTGTCTTTACTTAGCCAGTTGAACGCGGACGCGGCCCTTCTGTTTACTTAATTTTTCAAAAGCTAAACTGGTTGTCTGCGGTCCTAGCATCTGCGTTTAGTTCTAAGCATAGTGAGCCGTGGATGAGGCTTAAAGGACGCTTAAAGGCTTAGTAATTATAAAAACCTTAATTGTACGGTTATACATGTCAGATAATGCTTTTCTACATCTACGAACGTTATTGTTATACATTTATAATTTGGTTCCGATAGTTATTAGCATTTGTGCATTTATATATATGATACCGGTCTGTGCAGGAATTATTGCAGTGTTTGCACCCACATTCTTCATTGGGCTGGTGGAAGGTTGGTTTTTCGCATATGAGATGGTGGAAGTCATATAAGGTCATGCGGCATATTGTGCTCCTGTTTTGCTGGTTTGCCTTCTTCCGCGCGTTTGAGGTGAAGGCTGGCCCCTCAGTATAGTTTTGCTTGACAAAGTTCCAACGCTTTTCGAGTAAACATGCTTTGTATTCAGTGATCACCTCTGTTGGAAACGAGCATTCTTCTTCTAGCTACTCGACTAGAGTTCTACCATCAGATGGCACAGGGTGTTTTATATTGATTTATGCACGCCTAAGGTTCTTTTTAGGCAGATATAGAAACATTAAACAACAAAATAGTAAACATATTGAAAAGCGCGCAGGAAAAATACTGTCCAAGAGAAACTGAAGAAAAAGGGAAACTTAGTACCTATACAAAACAACTAATGAAAATTAGAAGAGAATTCAAAGAGAAATATACTAGTAGAACAGCTGAGCTAAGAGAACTAAACAAGAAAATATCAAGATCCGCCAGAAACGACATAAGAAAATATAACACAGAAAATATTACAAAAGTAATTGAACAAAATAAGAGCATGAAAGTTCTAAATCGAAAATTAGCCACAGGCAAGAAGAACATCTGCAAACTCGAAGAGACCGTTACGTCAAAAGAAGAAATCCTTCAGGTCGTTCAAAACTTCTATTCCGAACTATATAAGTACAGAGGGGACATCATTGCTAATACGCACATACCCAGAGTTCAAAACGAAGGCTCTGAGGATATACCCGAAATAACAACTGATGAAATAAGAGCGTCACTGATTGAAATGAAAAACAACAAGTCACCCGGGGAAGACGAAATAGTTGTAGAAGCATTAAAGGCTGGAGGGGAGCCGCTAATAGAAATGATATGCAAACTATTCAATGCATGCCTCATAGAAGGAAAAACACCATCAAAATGGAATAATGCCATAATCACGATCGTACACAAAAAAAGGCGATATAGCGAACCTAACCAACTACAGACCCATCAGCCTCTTATCACAAATCTATAAACTGTTCACTAAAATAATAACAAAGCGACTAACACCTAAGCTAGACTTTTATCAGACCCGCAATCAAGCAGGGTTTCGATCGGGCTTCGGAACAAATGATCATTTGCAAACCATAAAGACACTCATTGAAAAATGCGTCGAATATAATAAGCCACTTGTACTAGTATTTATCGACTTCGAAAAAGCATTCGATGCCGTAAACCATCACAGAATGCTAGAAGCTTTAGCTGCATGCAGAATAGACCATAGATACTCAACACTAATAAAAAATATTTATGACAACGCAACCGCTAGTGTGAGACTACACACAGATACCAACAAGTTTAAAATACAGCGCGGAGTAAGACAAGGAGACTCAATTTCCCCAATATTATTCACCGCTCTTCTAGAATTTATGAGTAAGAAGCTAGATTGGGACCAAATGGGTGTAAACATAAATGGCGAGAAACTAAATAACTTAAAGTTTGCAGACGACATTGTTCTGGTGACGGATCGACTAGATGAAGCCCAAGCCATGTTAAGAGAGCTACATGCCGCAGCCGAAGACGTCGGACTGAAGATCAACACAGATAAGACACAATTTATGACCAACCTCGTTATGAGCGAGAAAATGACAACAAGCGACACAAATGCTATAGTCAAACAAGTAACGTCATATAAATACCTGAGACATGAGATCTGTATCATCCGAGATAACCAAACTAGAGAGATCTACCGTAGGATTGGCCTATCATGGGCCGCCTTCGGCAAGATGAGGGACGTTTTCAAGTCCTCTCTTCCAGTATGCCTCAAACGGAGGGTATACAACCAGTGTATTCTACCGGTGATGACATACGGCTCAGAAACCCTTAGTCTAACAAAAAAGTCGGAAGCAAACTAAGGGTTTGCCAATGGAGCGGTCAATGCTGGGTATATCGCTAAACATTATTTTTGTAGGTTAGATTTTTTGAAGGTTAAATTCCCAAACTAATTAAAGCTTACATTTTAGTAATTTACCCTAAAAAGGCAAGATATGCTTAAAATAGCTATTTATAGGTTATTTTTTTAAAACAGAAATTGAACTAATTATGCATGATAATCAACAAATTGTCATTAAATAAAAATAATCTTTTAATTAAATAATGAATGCAGAAAAGTTAATTACATTTTTATAACTTTTGCATTGTTAGCCAACAACAAAAAAAAAGAATAATAATAACAACAACAATAATAATCAATCATCATAAAATTATTGTTACTTCAAATTGTGACGAAAATCACAGCACAACATGTAGCGGATAATCTATTGTTATCGGTGCTGTCTTCTCCTTTTTTTTTTCGTGATAAGAGACATATTCTGACCACGCTCACGATCATTTCATAATTGTGTCAAGTTTATCACTCGCCCACTTATCACTCACTCACTCACTCACTTCACAGTTATAAGAAGTGTTGGCGGCTGACATTAATTACACGCGCACTTACAAAATTATTCAATTTAGGTTAACTTTTTATGAAATTACCATTTTAACCTACAAATTTAAATTGTTATTTCCTAGTTAAGTTTAGGGTTAGAATTTGATTCTAATAGTAAATTTGGAGGTTAACTTTTTCGTTAAACAAAACGTTCATTCATTCTAGAATTCTAAATTCGTATATCATTAAAATTTTGAGGTTAATTGGTGACTCATTCACCAAAACAAACATTTAACCTAGAAATCTAAATCACTATTTCGTGGTTATCTTTAAGGTTAGAATTTGATGGTAATAGTCAATTCTGAGGGAGGTTATTTTTTTCATAGCTTTCAATTTCTGAGAATCAATTTGAAGGTTAAACTTCTTTTTTTTAGGTTATTTCTTATGTTAGGTTAATGAGAGAATAGGTTAAGACTTTTAGGTTAAGTAATAAATAATTTTCATAATAGAAATTTTATAAACATACACGAAACATTTTCATCGTTTTCCTTCCCATTTCCCAAAAATATTCCATTGATACCAAGAAAACACTTTTCACTTTTAACCTCACTTTCACCAATTTTCATTCACTGCACTGCTGTGAATTTAGTTAATTCACCTTCACGTATCATAATTTAATCCTTTTTACTGACTTAAGTCACTTATCTTTACACAATTTCATGGTTAAGTCCTTACTTGAAAGAGGTTCTAATTTTCATCTTTCGATTTCAATGATTTTAATGCCAATTTTAATAACGACAGAATTTTCTTGACTTAAGTCACTTGGCTATCTTTACACGTTAATTATAGGTTAATTATTTACTTAGATTGAATTATGATTTTTATCATTTGATTAATAAAAATAAATTTCCACGTTTTTTAACCACACAAATTCCTAATTGTTTATCTAATTTTCTTGACTTAAGTCACTCATTTAGTTTTAAACATGTTTTTAGAGGTTAATTATTCATTTAAATTCTTTCAATTTTGTAGATTATGATTAACTGACTTTTCCATGTTATTTTAACCACGAAAATTACTCAGTTTTGTCCTTATTTTTCTTGACTTAAGCCACTTTATTAAATTAAAACGTGTTTTTAGAGGTTAATTATTCATTTAAATCCATTCAATTTTGAAAGGTTATGATTAACAGACTTATCCACGTTAATATAACCACGAAAATCACTTATTTCTTTTCTTATTTTTCCTGACTTAAGTCATTTAAATATATTTCTTTCCTTTTAGGTTATTTATTCATTTAAATTCAATTAATTTTCCAGGTTAATATTTTTATTAACTTTCCACGTTTTGTTTTAACCACGAAAATTACTCGGTTTTTTGCCTAATTTTCCTGACTTAAATCACTCACTTATTTCGTTTTGTGTACACATTGGTATTGTTTTAATGGTTAATTATTCACTTAAATTCAATTACCACGCAAACGACACGTTTTAAACACATTAAGCACGTTCGAGTCCGGTTGCCGATTGAATCTTCAATTGAATTAACAACAACGTAAACAGGCATTAAGCTGATGTTCTGGCTGAGCGCAGAGAACGCATGCGCGCGCTTTGCGCAAATCGAAACCGCAAATACCGCATGTTGTTTAGACTCACCCTTATTATCACCAACATTATCATATCGTATTATCACTATTTCCATGTGTTTCATATACACGCATCCCCTCAATAATAAAAAACATTACTTAACTTAAGTAACATTAATTTGACTTAAGTCAACTTTAAATATTTAAATTCCAATAGGTTAACTTTTAGGTTACGTAATCACAATAATCATATATATTTTTTTCAATTTTAACCTTAAAATTTGTTTAAAAATCTTAAATAAAATGTTTTTAGAGGTTAGGTTAATTTTTTTAAGGTTACCTATCTTGGCATATTAAAATTATGCATGGTGTTCAACTGTATAATAAACACAAATAATATGTAAGTAAATAGCTAATACTTGGTACTTAAGTATCATGTTAAGTATGTTACTTAAGTGAATGAATGTATGTCCATTCAGGGCAAGACATGATTTGTTTGCTTATTGACAATCTTATCATGAATTCAATGTTTACTCAATCAATTGCATTACTCTATTTGCATGTTTGTGCAGATGGCAAAAATATAACCTTAAAATGTAATTCTACAATTTGACTTAAGTCAATTTTAAAACATTTTACAACTTCAACTTCCCATCTACTGTTCGAGTTAGTATTATCATAAAATTTATTCAACTTAACCTTCAACATTATTAATTAGTGCGCAAAACGAAACCTAACCTAATCTTAAACATTTTGTTTCGCTAAATGTTCTAAAATCTTAATCTTGTTTACATAACCTTAAAATTTTATGAGTTTACTAAAGTAATTAATGAAATAACCTCAAAAATTGACTCAGAAAAGGAGACCATAACCTTAAAGTATTAAAATTGAGTTTTTTAACCTCAAAACAATCACTTATGCTATCATCAAAAACTTAACAATAATAACATAACCTTAAAATTTAAACTTAACGGTAATTATAAAATAACCTCAAAAATTAACTAGCAAATGGAGACTTAACCTTAAATTATAAAAATTGTTATCATCGAAAATCTTAACCTTATTACATAACCTTAAAATTTCATTACTGTACTAGCATTAATTATGAAATAACCACCAAAATTTAACTCACAAATGAAGACAACCTTAAATTATTAAAACTGAGTACAATCAACCCCAAAAAAATCAGTTACGTCATCATCAACAATCTTAACCTCAACTACATAACCTTAAAATTTCATTATTTTACTAGCGTTATTTAAGAAATAACCTCATAAAAACTTAGACTAAATCACATAACCTTAAAATTACATCAATTTACTAACGTTGTTCAAGATATAACCTCAAAAATAAACTGACAAATGGAGATATAACCTTAAATTATTAAAATTACGTTTTCTAACCTAAAAAATATAACTTACATCAATCGTGCAATCCAATGTCATTTTATTTACACACAAAAATTAAATTTTAACATCGAATATCATGTATTATTCGTGAATGTTACTTAAGTCACAGAAACATTTCTTATCACAAATTTGCACGTTCAAACTTGAATAAATTGATAAAATTGTACGTCAACACTTGAACAATCTGCCTACGTGTATTTCATGTCTGTCTCTCTCTGTCTCTTCTATTTAAGTCTACTTAACATAAAAAAACTAAGCTTAATTAATGTACGTATGTCACACGAGTTGGTTCACTTTCCCAATAAATTACGACGATAACGAAAAAATACTTAAGTCGGCATTTAAGTCACTTGACTTATCTTTCTAGTCAATACTTATTTTAAGCT
Source organism: Aleochara curtula (assembly GCA_963978815.1). Taxonomy (NCBI): domain Eukaryota; kingdom Metazoa; phylum Arthropoda; class Insecta; order Coleoptera; family Staphylinidae; genus Aleochara; species Aleochara curtula. Next base: position 12,691,264 of record OZ022219.1, on the reverse strand, counting down.
TAATTTAATTCTTTTATGTTTAATTCAACGTAGCATTCACTTGACAATAGCTCATTTCCAGTAAATTTATTTGTTTAATCAATAAATTATCACGATAGTACAAAGCACTTAAGTCACTACTTAAGTAGGCTAAAAGTTACTTTAACTACCTTTTTTCAATATATTTTTTTATTTTCCAACATAATATAAAATTTTTTAATCAAATTTAAAAAAAACAATAATAAATAAAATATACTTAAGTCAGTACTTAAGTCAATAAACATTACTTATAAGGGTTTGCTTATATTTTTGAGGTTAATTTAAAAATTTCTGATAATTAATTCATCATTTCTATTATTTGCATTCGTATACCCTTTAAGTCATTATTGGTTTAAGTCATTACATTATTGGTAACCAGTTAACCAATAAATTATCATATTAATCAAAAGTGACTAAGTGCTTAAGTCACTATATTAATGTTATTCGCAGTACTTTACGAGAATAATTTAAGTCATTCATTCAATATTTATTTACCAAGTTAAGTTAACTTAAGTTTGCTTATTGTTTCAAATCACACAATTTCAATAAAATAATCAGCAACCAATAAAATTATTTAGTTAAGCAATTAATAGACATTATAACGAAAGGTACTTAAGTCAAGTCCATGCTGTGACTAGTACTTAAGTCACTTATTACTCAAAACTCTGAATCAGCAAATTTATTTAGTTAATCAATTAATCAACATTATAACCAGAGCTACTTAAGTAACTTCATCTATTGAACTTAAGCTTCCAGCAAAACATGCTTAAGTCACTTGTGAGTAAAATTCACTAGAATTTTGTGGCTATTTTAACCCGTAACCAATGGTAACCAATATCCCAAGATAGTTAAGTCACTAATTGATCATTTCTTTTACTTCCTGTCTCATCTAAACCTACTTAACTTTTAGTTAACCAACAAATAAACATCATAATCAAAACATACTTAAGTTACACAATCTTATTATTGACGAATAACAATTCATATAAATTTTACTTGCTATTCATTCAACATTTCTTTTCAAAGTCTACTTAACTTAAGTAAACTTGTTCACACAATTTCAATGCAATTACCAAAGATACCTAAGTCACTCAGTTAAATCACCAAGTCAACTTAAATTAAGTAGACAGTTACTACTAAATTTATATTGTTAACCAAATACTACTTAAGTCATTAAATCATAACCAAAATTCATTCAAAATTTCATATATTTCCTCTTTCTCTCATTTAAATCTACTTTACTTAAGTAAACTTATTATTCTAACACCAAGAAATTCACTAGTAATCAATAAACAAAGTTACTTAAGTCACTAAGCCTACTTAAACTCGATATCATAACCAAGTCACTAAATGTTACTTAAAAATGTTTTGATTTCTTTCTTTTTACATTTCTGTTCTTCCTTTCTTTTTACATTTTCTGTTAAAGATACTTAAGTCGCTCAGTTAAGTCGCTAAGCGTACTTAAGTTAAGTACAACACAAAATCATAACCAAAAATCATAACAGTTCTTTTCTTTATCGAGGATTAAAAATTAACAAGAATTTTGAGGTTAAATTTAATCATTCTTGCTAATGATTTAACATTTCTTTTTCAAGTCTACTTAACTTAAGTAAACTTATTATTACAGCAATCAATACATTGACCAGTAATCAATAAACAAAGATACTTAAGTCACTCAGTTAAGTCACTAAGCCTACTTAAGTTAAGTACAACTTGGTACAACTCAATATCATAACCAAAAATATACTTAAGTCACTAAATATCACTTACAGTTCTTTTCTTTATCGGCGATTAAAATTTAACAAGAATTTTGAGGTTTCTTTTTCAAATCTACTTAACTTAAGCAAACTTATTATTCCAGCAACACAAAGATACTTAAGTCACTCAGTTAAGTACAACTGAATATTATAACCAAAAAGACACTTAAGTCACTAAATATTGCTTAGTTCTTTTCTCTATCAGCGATTAAAAATTAACAAGTATTTTGAGGTTAATTCAAATCATTCATGCCATTCACTCAACACTTCCTGCTCCAACTCTACTTAACTTAAGTAAACTTATTATTCCAGCAACACAAAGCTACTTAAGTCACTCAAGTTAAGTACAACTTCATATCATAACCAAAAAGATACTTAAGTCACTAAAAATGTTACTTACAGTTGCAGATTTAATCCAGAATATTTGTGAGGTTAAATCAAAAGTCTTACTTTCACTCTTCCATTGCATACTTAATGATAATAATTAATAATATGAATTTTGTCTCATTTCATTGTTCTAACCTAATATTTACTCACTCAACGCCGATAACATTATGAACAGATACACAAGTGACGGCGAACAGCGTCGAAATCGTACTGAACGTTAAACTTGAATAATAATAAATATTCAATTATTATTCGGTGAAATAATCAGCATTGTCGTATTGCTACGTTGTTTACCGTTATTGTTATTATTATGTTAACGACCTATTCATCACACACATATTGGCTACATTATATTTGTTTTCGGTGTGCTGCTTTTCCTGTTTTTCCAAATAATTATTCATCAGCTAAAACTAAATTATAATAATGTTATTCCTCGAAAATTTTTGTTGGTTATGACATCAACGTGTGAATCAGTGTGAATAGTAATGTTATTTTGTGCAATTATTTCACTTGTGTGTGGTGCACGCTAATGCTTATTTTATCCTTGAAATGCATGAAAATGACTCAGAAAACTATTTATAATCATATTTTCATTGTTGCTTAACGTGATTTGCCGTGATTTATAGTTTGTTGTTAACTATTACACTCATATGTTATTGTATCATTATAGGCAACCAATAATACAATCACTTTTTCTTTTTTTTCATTGTTTTCAGACATTTTTTCGATAAAGTCTAGAAATTTGAAAAATTCGAAATTCTTTTTGATATATCTTGATAGGTTAGATATTCAAAAATATCTTCCTAAAAGGATTTGATGAAATTCGAATTATTTTAAAAGTTATAGACATTTTGCAGCAAAACGAAAATTTTAAACGTGCTTTTTTCGAAAAACGTTTGTCATAAAATCTCAAATTCTAATCAGCGGATTTTCATGAAATTTTACATGAATATTCTTTACAAGTTGCTCTAGGGTAGGAACCAACACAAAATAAAAATTTCATATTATTACTACGTTTTAAAATTCGGGAAAGTTTCAAAATGAGTGAAATAATTGACTTTTTTCTTTGAAATGCTGCCATTTTGCGAGAAAATTTCGATTTTCCAATTTTCTTGGTTCCTATCATAATGTCATTTGTGCTAATCAAGAATCTACCCAGTGTTTCTTTTTCGGCTGAGCAGAAGGGCTGGAATCGTGACAAGATGGACATGATGTTTTTTCGCCATCTAATTGTCATGAAATTTAGCATGAATATTCTTTGTAAATCCCTCTAGGGTAGGAACCAACAAAAAATATTTTTACTACGTTTTATATTTATATTTTTACTACGTTTTAAAATTCGGGAAAGTTACAAAATCAGTGAAATAATTGACTTTTTTCTTTGAGTAGCTGTCATTTTGCGAATAATTTTTGAATTTTCAATTTTCTTGGTTCCTACCATAAAGTCGTTAATACTTGTCAAGAATCTACCCTCCTTTTCTTTTTCTGATGGCCAGGTGGGCAGAAATCGTAACAAAATAAACATGCTGTAGTTTCGTCCTCTATATCAACGACGAAAACTAACAGAATTTGTTTTGATCCTAAAATCTCAAATTCTAATCTGAATTAGAAATTTAGTCTGAATATTCTTTATATATCCCTCTATGATATGAACCAATAAAAACCAAAAATTTCATATTTTTACTACGTTTTAAAATTCGGGAAAGTTACAAAATGAGTGAAATAATTGACTTTTTTCTTTGAGTAGCTGCCATTTTGCGAATAAATTCTGAATTATTAATTTTCTTGGTTCCTATCATAAACACATTTGTACTAATCAAGAATCTACCCCGCTTTTCTTTCTCAGATTGCCAGAAGGGCAGAAATCGTGGCAAGAATGCCATGCAGTTTTCCCTTTTCCACTTCAACGACGCATATAACTTACAGAAATGTAATTTGTTCTATGAATTTTTTCAAAATTCACATTTCTAGATTAGAATTAAGGGTAGTAATAATATAACCACCTGTAATGACATATTTCATACTAATTTTGACAAGTCTAATCCTAATCATTAGCTTTTGATGATGTTTTTAAACTTAAAAGGTGTTATTGTTTAACTTTTCAGTAAACACTCGTAAAGTCATGGGGGAAAAAAGGTGTTTTACGAAGAAAGAAGGGTGTAACTTACATATTGATGAATATGCAACGGCTTGAAGAACGGGAACATCTTCGACGTTTGGCAAAAATGGGGTGACAACTCCTTCCTCGCCTACAACACTTCAGGACGATGATCATCTTGTGTTGCGCTTCCTTCTCTCGTACCAAACACTGACATGCCGGGCACTGCGCAACGCTCCTGAAACCTGACAGCACATTATTTCTCATTTGTCAACATTTCTATGCTTAGTTGTCTATTATTAAGTCACTTATGACATTAGTTCAAAGCTTAACCTAACAATTTACTAAACTTAAATTAATCAATTTCAATGACTTATACACAAATACTGCTTGTAAATACAAATAATACATTTACTTTTATGAGTTACTAATAATTTACCCCTGACCTCAGGGGTTCACATCTAGTGAACATGAGTCTGGCAATCTCGAGGCACCCTAGCTGTTTCTCACTTTACTTCAACTTGTCTTGGGTGAGATCCCTTCTATCTTTATCTTACATCTCATATCTCTTTCTCTTCCCCTCTTCCCCTACCAACCTGCACTGGCCAGCGTGGTAAGTGTAAGGCTAAAATCCCCAATGATTATGAAAACTCAACGATGGCCCTTAGTCCCCGGCACCTCGTTGACCACTGGCCAAGGTAGCGGTCAGAACCGGAGGCGAGGAGAGGGTGCTAACAATGTCCGGGTTAAGCCAGGCTACCGAAACAGACGACTACTACAAATAGCTACATACAATATAAGAACACTGTCAACCGAAATGAAGCTACTCGAGCTAGAAGAAGAGCTGGAACACATACACTGGGATATAGTTGGACTATCAGAAGTACGAAGACGAGGAGAATGTCAACTGATACTCAAATCGAACCACTTACTTTATTACAAAGGAAATGACCAATCTACCATTGGCGGAGTAGGATTCATGGTGCACCGAAAACACGTTAAAAATATAGTGCAAATCAGTAGCATAAGCTCCAGGGTGATCTATATGATACTGAAATTAAGTAACAAATACAATATAAAAATTGTTATGGCATACGCACCTACCACAAGCCACCCAGACGAGGAAGTAGAAGAATTTTACGAACACATTTCCGAAGCATTGCAACGAACACCAACACACTATACTGTTCTTGTGGGAGACTTAAACGCAAAAATAGCTTGTAGACAAAATGACATCGAGACTTCGCTAGGATCTCATGGAATAGGGGAGAGAAATGAAAGAGGAAATACACTTGTAGACTTCTTGCTCCAACACAACCTATATGCGATGAATACGTTCTACAAAAAGGCCCCAAATAGGAAGTGGACGTGGATGAGTCCGGATGGCGTAACAAAAAATAAAATAGATTTCATCATAACAGACAAGAAAGAAATAGTACATGATGTAACAGTTCTAAACAACCTATCGATAGGAAGTGACCACAGGATGGTCAGAGCAAAAATTGTGATCAACACCAGCAAAGAAAGGTCGAAATTAATCTCCAAAACCAAGAATAGAAAGTGGATCGCCATCGAGGACCCGAAAGCATACAAACAATACATAAAAACACATTTAGAACAACTGGACGGAGAACAGGCAGATATAGAAACATTAAACAACAAAATAGCAAACATATTGAAAAGCGCGCAGGAAAAATACTGTCCAAGAGAAACTGAAGAAAAAGGAAAACTTAGTACCTATACAAAACAACTAATGAAAATTAGAAGAGAATTCAAAGACAAATATACTAGTAGAACAGCTGAGCTAAGAGAACTAAACAAGAAAATATCAAGATCCGCCAGAAACGACATAAGAAAATATAACACAGAAAATATTGCAAGAGTAATTGAACAAAATAAGAGCATGAAAGTTCTAAATCGAAAATTAGCCACAGGCAAGAAGAACATCTGCAAACTCACGAACGAACTCGAAGAGACCGTTACGTCAAAAGAAGAAATCCTTCAGGTCGTTCAAAACTTCTATTCCGAACTATATAAGTACAGAGGGGACATCATTGCTAATACGCACATACCCAGAGTTCAAAACGAAGGCTCTGAGGATATACCCGAAATAACAACTGATGAAATAAGAGTGTCACTGATTGAAATGAAAAACAACAAGTCACCCGGGGAAGACGAAATAGTTGTAGAAGCATTAAAGGCTGGAGGGGAGCCGCTAATAGAAATGATATGCAAACTATTCAATGCATGCCTCATAGAAGGAAAAACACCATCAAAATGGAATAATGCCACAATCACGATCGTACACAAAAAAGGCGATATAGCGAACCTAACCAACTACAGACCCATCAGCCTCTTATCACAAATCTATAAACTGTTCACTAAAATAATAACAAAGCGACTAACACCTAAGCTAGACTTTTATCAGACCCGCAATCAAGCAGGGTTTCGATCGGGCTTCGGAACAAATGATCATTTGCAAACCATAAAGACACTCATTGAAAAATGCGTCGAATATAATAAGCCACTTGTACTAGTATTTATCGACTTCGAAAAAGCATTCGATACCGTAAACCATCACAGAATGCTAGAAGCTTTAGCTGCATGCAGAATAGACCATAGATACTCAACACTAATAAAAAATATTTATGACAACGCAACCGCTAGTGTGAGACTACACACAGATACCAACAAGTTTAAAATACAGCGCGGAGTAAGACAAGGAGACTCAATTTCCCCAATATTATTCACCGCTCTTCTAGAATTTATGAGTAAGAAGCTAGATTGGGACCAAATGGGTGTAAACATAAATGGCGAGAAACTAAATAACTTAAAGTTTGCAGACGACATTGTTCTGGTGACGGATCGACTAGATGAAGCCCAAGCCATGTTAAGAGAGCTACATGCCGCAGCCGAAGACGTCGGACTGAAGATCAACACAGATAAGACACAATTTATGACCAACCTCGTTATGAGCGAGAAAATGACAACAAGCGACACAAATGCTATAGTCAAACAAGTAACGTCATATAAATACCTGGGACATGAGATCTGTATCAGCCGAGATAACCAAACTAGAGAGATCTACCGTAGGATTGGCCTATCATGGGCCGCCTTCGGCAAGATGAGGGACGTTTTCAAGTCCTCTCTTCCAGTATGCCTGAAACGGAGGGTATACAACCAGTGTATTCTACCGGTGATGACATACGGCTCAGAAACCCTTAGTGTAACAAAAAAGTCGGCAAGCAAACTAAGGGTTTGCCAAAGAGCAATGGAGCGGTCAATGCTGGGTATATCGCTCAGAGAGTCACAAACAAGTCGATCCGCCAAAAAACAAAAGTTACGGATGTAATCGAGCGAATAGCGTCCCTAAAGTGGAATTGGGCAGGGCATGTGGCTAGAATGACAGACGGCAGATGGACAAAGCGCATTCACGAGTGGCGACCTAGACAACAAGCTGTAAGAAATAGAGGACGTCCTCCAACAAGATGGTCAGCCGACATTAAACGCCAAAACACAAACTGGATACAAGCTGCGCAAAATAGGGAGGAGTGGAAAAATCAAAGGGAGGCTTATGTCCAACAGTGGACTGAAAACGGCTGATTGATTGATGATTGATGAAGGTTCTTTTGATAAAGTATGATTTTATTTTGTCTAGCTCAACTAGATCGCCCAATATTAGCCGGTGTGTTAATTTCGCTAAGGCGTAAGGTACTATCGGCTTTATTTTATGTTGGAAGAGAGCTTTGGCGCAGTCTATAGACAACCTCTGAAGATGTTTTAGCGAATTTATTGCCCTTGTTGCTACGCAACGTCTATTCTTTATGTGTGTGTGACGTGAAACTATGAGTTATGTGTGACGTGAAACTAAGAGTTGTTTGTAGTGTGACGCCTAGGTAGACATAAGAGGAGGTGATTTTGACTTCCGTGTCCCTGTATTTAAAGCAGTTCGCTTTCGCCAGTCGTCCTCCCTTTCTGAACTTGAGTATTTTTGTTTTAATCGTATTTACTTCCATATTATTTTTGTCGCAGTAAGTAGTTAGGTTGGTCAGTGCCGTATGTACTTCATTTCGTATTGGACTGTAGAAGATGAGATCGTCAGCGTACATTACAATTTCGAGTAATGTACGCTGGTTTATGTTTGTGTTTACGTCTTTGTATTGTTGACTCCCTGATGACCTCCTTGATTACCTCATTTACTGTATTGATGTCAGAGCAGAAGGCTGCTTCATGTAATGCTCGTTTCTACTTAATCTTCCTCAGTAGTTCAATGTTTAGACGTCGGTTGTTGTCATCTTTTCTGTTGTTGTTTATCTTCAGCTGTGGGATGTCGGCTGTAACCGTTACCATTTTATGCTTTCTGATTAATGTGTTTTCTACGAGTAGTTTTGGTATTGACCTAAAAAAGTTAAGAAAACAAGGTCGATTGTGCTTCTGCCTTGCTTGGCTATATATGCATGTGTTTGTGGTTCAAAGAGAAGGAAGAAACTATCATTTTCCAGAAACTTTACTAGCTCGTGACCTCTGCTGCTAGTGTTGTCAATCCTGCAGTTAAAATCTCCCATGATGAAAGTTGGGTTAGTAACTTGTAGGTTTTCGAGTATTTCACCAAGTGATTCGCAAATGTCTTCAATCTGCAGGTTAGGGTTAAAGTAACATGTGACAAAAGTTGCCACATCTGTGTCGACGATTATATAATTTCCTTTAGCCGCTTTTAGTTTCGGGTTAAGGTTTGGTCTTATTGCTGTTAATCCTATCTACAGATTTCCTATCTGTAGCTTAGTTTTGTCCGTAACCTCTTTGAGATGTCTCCCAAAGGTTAGATTTCTATCTATTGTGAAACCCAAATATCTGATGTGGTCTTTCACACCAAACGACACGTTTTGGAACTCTATGTCCATCGCCTCGTATTTTCGTCGGCCCAGTAGCATGGCCGCCTCGGTTTTGTGGCTCCTCACAAACGTTCGGCTTTCTAGCGTAGTCATGTGTCGATGCGCTCTAGGCTGTCTTCTGTTTGTTCTTTGATATTGCATGAGGTTTTGGCTGTAGCTACTAGTGCGATATCATCCGTTTATCCAATTATTTCTACTCCGGGTGGTAGCTCTAGCTTGAATATGTCGTCAAATAGGATTGTCTACAGCTTCGGCGCTAGTATAGAGCCCTGAGGTACCCCTGCTGTTAGTTTCATTCTGGCTTCGTCTATGTGCAGATATCTTTCTTGCAGGTAACTTTGGAGTATCCTTTGTATCTGTATCGATATCCCTTTTTTGGCTACCGCCTTCATTACTTCCACCCATGCAATGCTGTCAAAAGCGTTGCTGATGTCTATTGTGGTTAAAAGGCATAGTTTTCTAGCGCTTCGGCTGTTGTTTATCTCCACTATTTTCAACACCCTCTCGACTGCCTGGGTTGTTGAGCGGCCTGGTCTGAAGCCATACTGCCTTTCAGATATTCGGTCTTTCTCCTCCAGCTCTTTGTCTAGGCGCTGGCCGATTAATTTCTCAAGGAGTTTGCCCCACGTGCTTATCAGGCATATATATCAGGTCTGTAGGCCGATGCGTTTCCTTTGTCTTTGCCTGGTTTTTTCAGGAGGACTAGGTTGGCGCATTTCCAGTCTAGGGAGATGTCTCTGTCTCCGTGATGTTATTCATCGTCTTCAGCACAAAGGCTGGTTCACCGGAGCAGATCTTTTTCACAATAAGCTCTGGAATTTGATGTGGTCCTGGCGCCTTTTTTGAGCTTATCCCACCTACTGCACTCAGCAGATCCTCGTGGGAGAAAGGCTCTGCGGGTTCTGCAAGCAGGGCAGGCCAAGTTGTTTCCAGGTGTTTTGGAAACAGGAACCCAGCAACCTCCTTTTGCCTTGGCGTCGATAGCTTAATGCCCTTGGGGGCTATTATTTTCATCACAATTTAATAGGCTGTGCCCCACACGTTCTCGTCCAGTTCTTTTACTAGAGCGTTCCATTTCTTTGCTTTCTCATTTTCTTTCAGGGCTTAGAAGACTTTTGGTTCTCTTGCGAGGGTTCCGAGGGTGTCCGAGTTTAGGACTTTTTTGATTCTGCGGATGAGTGCTCTACGGGCTGAGATGCATTTCTTTCTCTGTTGCTCTATATCTTGTGTCCACCAATAGATTGGTTTACCCTTGACACCGGACTTTCTCTTCCTGAAAGTTTCGTTGCACGAGTATTTGGCCGCGGTTCGTCTTTTTGAGTGCATCGACGTTGGTTACGTACTCTTCGAACTCTTCTATCGGACAGTTTGGTGTAGTGTAGCAGCTGTAGAATGTGCCTTCGTTGGTTTTAAGGCCTACAATGCCGTCATCCTATTTCACTTCCATCAGACGGAAATTACTATTCATAATATGGATAGCTGCGTTCTTCTTCTTGTCCATCTACCAGCTGGCATCACCTTTGATCCTCCTTCGCTGAGGATTATGACATCCGCGTTTATGTCTCGGGCTGTTGCCATAATCAGGTCGTGAGCTGCTTTTCCTCTACCGATATTTATTTGGAGGATTTTCATTTGTTTTTGCAGTTATTAGTCTACTTTGATTTTACGGGCTTGTTGATAGTTTTTTTTTTGCTTACTTTTATTTTTGTTCTGCTTTTTGTGTGCGTTTGTTTGTTTGTCTTTACTTGTTTAATGCCCCTTTACACCTTTTATGGTTATGGCTACCACTTTATTTCTCTAGCGCCTCTTTATATTTTGGACAGATGCGTTGCGCTGCTGAGTGCCCTTCCAACTTACACAATGGACAGCAATGTGTGTCTTGGCAATCCCTGGCCATATGCCCTTCTTTTCCGCATTTAATGCAGGCTCTAGTACGACCGGTGCCATAGCATTCTCGTGCGATGTGATCGTATGCCCAGCATTTGTAGCAGCGTTTAACTCTTCCCATGCCTTTACTGTACACTGGGAAGCTCCCACAAAGATTGTTTTTTTTGTGCGATTGCATTACCTATAGATGTGAGTAGTTTGACAATGACTGCTTGGCCAATGACTACTGGCTGTCACCGCATGGGGCTGAGGTGCCAGTTTGCCCACTATTATTTCTTTCTCACTAAAGGTGAGGTATTTCTCCCTGGCCGACCTCTTTTATGGCTGTGCTGATATCTTCAGCCTCCGTGACTGCATTGATATTTGCAATCCGGAAAGCTATCCGTCGCCCTTCTCCCCGCTTTTTCGCAGTTGTACACCTTCTTTTTTTTGCATGGATTGCCTCATTGCGTCGAGAGTCTGGCCCTTCTTTGCCGCCGTAATAATCATATCGCCCTGCTTTGTCTGTCGTATGCTGCCGACGCATCCATCATTTGCTGTAACGATGTCTTCCTTTACTTGCCTAAGTAGATCGGCGTAAGTAGTGTTCTTTTTTTAATTATAAGAGCTTTTTTAGCGCATAATGCCCCTTTACCTTTCTTTTCTTTCTGTACCTTCTTCCCTCATTTTGTGCCGCTTTTGTGGCCGTGTATAACTACATCTATACTGAGGGTGACGGCGGCTTGCGCTACTAACTTTCTCAGCTTGTGCTCCATAATTTTCTCGATTCTTACGTGTTTTAACGCGCTCAGTTTTTCGTCTATGAGTTCACGCATTTTTCTTACTATGGTTAGCATCTCCGCAAATTCTAGCCTTACTTTAAATAGGTGGATTTTTTGTTAGTGCTATCAGCAAGTTGGGATTATCTATTCTTTACCGACCTAGGTATACCTTTGACGCCCTCTACTGACTCGGCTATTTCCGTAACCACAAGAGGTGCTCTCTTATATGACTCTTCCGGCCAGGCGCGTTTCAGGTGTTCTTTAAGACTTGCTTGGTCGTTCTGTTTTAGAAACGCCTTTTTCAAATCGAGTAATTTTCTCGTTTCCCCTTCGTGCTCTACGGTTTGGGTGGCCATTTCTGCCCATTCTCGCTGGCTTGGTGCCGTCTTTAAGCTCGTTTCCCACATGCTTTACCATACGCAGCACCATTCTCAGTATTGGGATTTGAGCGTTTATCTCCATCTTTACTTTTGTTTTCTCTCCACTAAGCTTTCTTCATCCAAAAAAAAAAAAGGGGCAAGGGAGCGGTCTGAGCCTAAGACTTCGGCTGGTACCAGAACAGCTAGCTTTATTTCGGCTTCTTGGAGTTTTTAGGGGGTCAGTTCGCCACTCATTACACGCTGGTTTCCTACAATTTTTAAGAAATCGGCGGACGTATGCAAACGCCCGTCTTAAGCGATTAAATTGCGAGAACCGCTCGTATTCTATGCACCGGTCGGAAGGCCGACGCTATCCAAATCGCGGGGCGAGAGGCCGCGCAATATTAGATCGGCGGGGTTGTCAGAGGTGCCCACGTGGTGCCAAACGAGCGCATCAAGGAGCTTATGAAAGCAAGGAGCTTACAAAAATCTTCAGCTGATGTACGGACTTCTGTAGCCAGGCCAATAGGATTGAGGAATCGCACCACATGTCTTTGTTATCTTTGGGTAACAAGGACATTACCTTTTTTATCAAGTGCGCCATTACGAGAACTGCGCCCAGCTCTAGCTTTGGAATAGTAACCATTTTCAGCGGTGCCACCTTCGACTTAGCGCTAAGGAGACAACATTTGTACCCACCAGCAGGATTGGGGGCACGCACAAAGATGCATGCGCCGTAGGCGCGCTCCGAAGTATCGGAAAAGCCATGCAGCTCTGAGCCTCTCGCAAAGAAGGGAATGGTATTACGTGGAATCTTGAGCTTTCGTAATACGAGAAGCTCTTCACTAAATTGCTTGAATTGCTTAGCTATTTCTTCAGGCACTACGCTACTCCAGTCCAGCGTGGCTAACCATAATCCTTGATTCAGTATATTCATGGTGACGATGTATGCACCTACCGGGCCTAGCGGATCGAATATTTTGCTTCTCGTGGACAGAATGGAACGCTTAGGACTCATAGTCGCGCATGAGTCCAGCTGAATTTTGAAGCACAGATGATCGTGTTTTGGCGACCAATTCAAGTCTAGCGATTTCACTATAGAAAACAAAATCTATGACGATCTCCAAAACCCCAAGTGATGCAAATTAGTGTGGACAACATGCGAATCGAACAAGTATACGAGTTTAATTATTTAGGCACCACAATAACAGCAGGACAGGAGAGAACCAAAGAAGTAGGCAAACATACGAACAAAGCGAGCAGAATCACAGGCGCTCTAAGACACATAATATTCGACAATAAGTGTTTAAACACCGAGAACAAAACCCGCATATATAAGTTATGTATAAGACCTATTAAAACATACGCAACTGAATGCAGAGCGGCGAGTTCGAAATCGAAAAATATCACAAGAACAACAGAGATGAGAATATTAAGACTGATAGCAGGCAATACATTAAGAGATCGAAGGCGGAATGAGCACATACGAGAACAATGTGTTCAAATGGAGCAGGAGTCGGACACGATAATGGTACAGAACCCGACGAGGTTAGCTGGAATAGCCAAAAACGGAATCTCCTGCAAACAAAAACAGGCTAACAACCTAACATAAGAACAAGAAAAAGAAGAAATCGCTCTGGATTTTAAGCCGCATCGCAAATGATCTCCAACGGCTGCGATCTCTTCGCGGACAGATAGATCTCATTTTTCTCTTTCATGTGGTATAAGCCCATATGGCTGGTTTACGACAACACCTACTTATTTTCAATTTTATGTTCCAAAAATTTTATATTGTTAGAAATATTGACTAATTAGATAAATATTCAGAATATTTTTTATATCTGTACATTGTACGGTTCCAAGATGTTTCGACCCTCGACAGTTCGTCCCCCGAGGGTTGGCCCACCTACAGTTCAACCGTAGGCCATTTCGTCCCCTAGCCTTTTGAACCGTTTCTGCGTTCATACCTCGATGTTTCGACCGACCGATGATTCGTACCCCAATATTATGCCAGTTGATCCCTACGATGATTCGACCCCCGTGATTATACAGAAAATTCATATTACTATATTTTAAGAAAGACTAGCTCGATTTTTACCATTCAAATTGACACGTAAATATAAAATTCATGGTATAATACATATTGAAGAATATAAACATTTATATTTTGAAAAAGCTAAAACATATCAATGTTATGATAAACATTCTTTCAACAAGTGTACATGCTTCATACTCGAATTGGGTTTTCTGCAAAATGCAACACATTTATATTAGATTCCATGATGTTCGGTACCCCGACGGTTCGTCCCTCAACCATTGACCCACCGACAGTTCAACCGTAGGCCTTTTCGTCCCCTAGCCTTTTGAACCGTTTCTGCGTTCAAACCCCGATGTTTCGACCGACCGATGATTCGTACCCCAATATTATGTCAGTTGATCCCTACGATGATTCAACCCCCGTAATTATAAAGAAAATTGATATGACTATATTTTAAGGATTCCATGATGTTTGGTACCCCGACGGTTCGTCCCTCGACAGTTGACCCACCAACAGTTCAACCGTAGGCCTTTTCGTCCCCTAGCCTTTTGAACCGTTTCTGCGTTCATACCCCGATGTTTCGACCGACCGATGATTCGTACCCCAATATTATGCCAGTTGATCCCTACGATGATTCGACCCCCGTAATTATACAGAAAATTGATATGACTATATTTTAAGAAAGAATAGCTCGATTTTTACCATTCAAAATGACACGTAAATATAAAATATTTACGTATAATACATATTGAAGAATATAAACATTTATATTAAAAAAGCTAAAACATTTTAATGTTATGATAAACATTCTTCCAATAAGTGTAGATGCTTCATACTCGAATTGGCTTTTCTACAAAAAGCAACACATTTATATTCTTATCAAAATTATTAGATATTCACTGATTCTCTTAAAAATAATCATTTTTCAATAATAAAATTTTATCTTAAAACAACTGCATTGTTTTTGAATGCATTAGGTGTATTCACTGCTATTACGTTTGTATTATTTTTCGCGATTTAAACAAATATAATATTTGCAACAATTCTATTAGGCCGTATAATGCTGATTATCAAACAAAATATATTTAAAACGAATTTGCGAAAGCTCGGTTTGTTTGGGAAGAAATATTATATGAAACTCGCATTTAAAAGTGAGCATTTAAGAGCCGTTTTAGTTGCTGCACGCCGTATTTTTTCTACCTGCTCTCAGATGGTCGAGAGTTTACGATCAAATGCTTTTATTACTTGAAAGATAAATGTGGTGAATAGACCAGATGTATTTATTGATGCGTTTAAAAATTTGACAAACAATTTGGTGAAAAATGTTTATATTTTTACAAATACGAAGAGCTAGTTACTTAATAACTAATGCGTATTTTGAATTTTAAAAATTGTCTTCAATTGTTTTTTTAAAAATAATTTCTCTTTCAAATTGTGTGCATTAATAAGAAACTATTTAATATCGCAGATTTACTTAAACAATTACGTTATTTACAAATTTACAGTGAATATTTAGTCAGAATAAGATTGAATTCATGCAAAATAGCACTCATTTAACGGGACGCAAAAAGCTGAAGCAAGAAAGCAGGTAGTTTTGGAGAAAACCCAATGCGACCATGAAGTATGCACACATTTGCAATGGAAACATAAAAGCTTTATGATAACGTACAAAAGAAAATGTTTTTGTTTTTTTAATATAAATGCACATGTTGTGAAATATGTATTATAAAAGCCATAAAGTTTAGATCTACGCGCTAATTTGATTTAGATCTAAAGTTTAAATCTGAATTAATAAAAAATATTACAAAATAATAACGATTTAACATTATAAGCAGTGGTTAGTTCGATATAAATATCTCCATAAAAAGTATATTTGTATATTGTGAGTGTATTATTACTATATTTTTGTCGCGCAAATCATTATCGTTTCATGTATATTTATATATTATTTATTTATTAGTTATTTAATTTATTTATTATATACTAATTTAATTATCGGGGGTCGAATCATCGGGGGACGAAAGTGCATAATATTGGGGGTTCAATCATCGTAGGGACGAAAAACTGATGGACGAACATGTAAGTGGTTCAACATGTAAAGGTACCAAAATGCTAAGGGTCGAAAAGGCAGGTGTCGAAACGTCGAGGGACGAAAGCGCTAAGTATCAAACATCCCGTCACCTTATAGTATTATCAAAATTATTAAATATTCACTGATTCTCTTAACAATAATTATTTTGCAATAATAAAATTTTATCTTAAAACAACTGCATTGTTCTTGAATGCATTTGGTGTATTCAACGCTATGTACATTTGTAATATTTTACCCGATTTAAACAAATATAATATTTGCAAAAATTCTATTAGGCCGTATAATGTTAATTTTCAAACAAAAAAATATTTAAAACAAATTTACGAAAGCTCGGTTTGTTTGGGAAGAAATATTAAATGTAAATTCGCATTTAAAAGTGAGCATTTAAAAGTCGTATTACTTGCTGCACGCCGCGGCGTGCAGCAAGTAATGCTGCACGCCGCAGCAGTACGACGCGTCGTAGAGGCAACACCACTGCGGAACGCGCTACGAGTTAAATTTTCTGATAAAGGTGTAATGATCAGGAAAAATTCGGAGTCAAACCCCAGGTGGTACTACATATGGTCTAGGCGCGAAATAAAGCGAAAGTAAATTTTTCGGATTTTTTACTGGTGCATCTCGCGAGTGTGTAAGGCAAGGTGCTATATAGGACGGTAACACCGTGCTCGCGGCGCGAGTGCCTCAGAAGTCTCGAATAGGATCCAGGAGGTCGATGCTGGGAGGTCAATTTAAACAAGCCACAGCCTCGCGGTCCAGGATATTCAAAATTCAGGCGCATTGATCAGGTGACATTAATTTAAGTGCAGGTACGTCAACCTTTAAAAAATCTGCAAGACTCGCAAGTGCGTGACATACATTTGGTGCGAAATACGCCGACGCAGCGTACTCAACGCGCACCGCAAATTCGGCAAAAACTTTTAGCAACCCAGCAAAGCAGAAAATACCAAGTGTTGCCAAACAGAAATTTCTAAAACTAGCAGAAAAATATTCAGCTGAGAACAGAAGAGTATTATGGATGAAAATATTCCCTTGCCCTTCGCCAGAAGAAACTCCATTGGGAGATCCCCCCCAGAGAAGCGGATCCTTTAGCGGCTCCACCGAACACCAGAAGGCAGCATTCCCAGAGACCACTCACTCTTAAAAAAAGAAAATTAGAAGTGGAGGCGAAGAAACCAACGAGACTAGAAGAAATCGAAGCTAAATTGGTATCGTGCATCAAAGTACTTGAAGAGCACGCAGGAGAGAAAACAAAGACAAAGATGGAGATAAAAGCTCAAATCTCAATGCTGAGAATGGTGTTGCGTATGGTTAAGCATGTGGGAATTGAGCTGAAAGACGGCACCAAGCCAGAGAACGAACGGGCAGAAATGGCCACCCAAACCGAAGAGCAAGAAGGAGAAACGAGAAAATTACTCGAACTGAGAGAGGCGTTTCTAAAACAGAACGATCAAGCAAGTCTCGAAGAACTCCTGAAACGCGCCTGGCCGGAAGTGTTATATAAGAAGACAACTCTGGCGGCAGGCAATCCAACGGCTGATGAGGGAGCACCTCTTGTGGTCAAGGAAATAGCCGAGTCGACAGAGGACGCCAAAGGTATACCTAGGTGGGTAGAGGATAGATACCCCGAACTTGCTGAAGCAAGTGGCTTGGGAGTGTCGCATGCCACTAGGGTATCAACAAGAGCAGATGGCACTAGCAAGGAAATCCACCTATTTAAAGTAAGGCTGGAAAGCGCGGAGCCGTTGAACATAGTAAGAAGAATGCGTGAACTCCTAAACCAGGCCGAAGAACTGAGCGCTCTAAAACACGTAAGAATCGCGAAAATTAAAAATATGGAGAATAACAAGCTGAGAAAGATAGTAGAGCTGGCCGCTGCCAACCTCAGAGGTAGTTATACACGGCCACAAAAACGGAGCAAAACGAGAAAAGAAGGTACAGAAAGAAAAAAAAGGCAAAGTGGCAACATTCGTTAAAGAAGCTCTTATAATTAAAAAAGAGAACACTACTTACGCCGATCTTCTTAGGCAAGTAAAGAAAGACATCGTCACAGCAAATGATGGATGCGTCGGCAGCATCTGACAGACAAAGCAGGGCGATATGATTATTACGGCCGCAAAGAAGGGCCAAACCCTCGATGCAATCAGGCAATCCTTGCAAAAGAAAGAAGGTGTACAACTGCGAAAAGGGGGAGAAGGGCGATTGAAAGCTTTCCGGATTGCAAATATCGATGCAATCACGGAGGCCGAAGATATCAGCACTGCCATAAAAGAGGTCGCAAGGGAGAAAAACCTCACCTTTAATGAAAAAGAACTAATAGTGGGCAAACTGGCTGTCACTTCATGGGGCTGCCAAGCAGTCATTGTCAAACTACCCGAATCCGTAGGTGATGCAATTGCACAAGAAAGAACAATCCTGGTGGGAGCTTCCAGATGCACAGTAAAAGCATGGGAAGAGGTACAGCGCTGCTACAGATATTGGGCATACGATCACATCGCACGAGAATGCAAAGGCACCGATCGTACAAAAACCTGCATTAAATGCGGAAAAGAAGGGCATATGGCTAGGGATTGCAGAGGCACACCCTGCTGTCCATTGTGCAAGCTGGAAGGGCACTCAGCGGCGCAACGCATCTGTCCAAAATACAAAGAGGCGCTAGTGAAGCAAAGTGGCAGCCAAAACCATGAAGGGCGAAAAGGCGCATTAAACAAGTAAAGACAAACAAACAAAAACACACACAAAAAGCAAAACAGAAACAGAAGTAAATAAAACAAGAAAACAAACAAGCAACAAGCCCGTAAAATCCAAGTAGACTAAGAACTGCAAAAAAATGAAGATCCTCCAAATAAATATCGGCAGAGGAAGAGCAGCTCACGACCTGATGATGGCGACAGCCCGAGATATAAAAGCAGATGTCATAATCCTCAGCGAACCCAACCTGCGAAGGATCAAAGGTGATGCCAGCAGGTATATGGACAAAAAGAAGAACGCAGCTATCCATATCACTAATAGCAATTTCCGTCTGGTGGAAGTGAAATCGGGAGACGGGATTGTAGGCCTTAGAACCAACGAAGGCACATTCTACAGCTGCTACATAACACCAAACTGTCCGATAAAAGAGTTCGAAGAGTATGTAACCAACGTCGACGCACTCATAAAGGCGGACCGCGGCCCAGTACTCGTGGCAGGCGATTTTAACGCAAAATCCCCCTCTTGGGGAGCGCCAAAAGCCGACCGCAGAGGAGAAATTCTTTCAGATTGGCTGTCAAGCCAGAACTTGATATTGTTAAACAAAGGGTCAACCCCGACGTTTAGAAGAAGAGAGCAGCAATCTCACATTGATCTAACAATGGCAACGCAGCAGTTCGCGAAAGATGTTAGAAATTGGCAGGTCTTAGAAACAGAGAGCCTGAGTCTGCATAACTACGTTGAAATTATAACATCTAAACGCAGCACATTTACAAACCAACCCACGCCAAAACGGGAGCATCTGGGCTGGAACACCCGTAAGCGACTGGTTGATAAAGAAGCTTCCGCAGCACGACTCAAAGAGCTTGTCTCACACGCAACAAGCGCCTCAGCTCAAACGTTGCAACAAATCAGTTATTTACTGTGCAACGAAACGTTCAGGAGGAGAAAACCCGGTGTCAAGGGTAAACCAGTTTATTGGTGGACACAAGATATAGGGCAACAGAGGAAGAAATGCATCTCAGCCCGTAGAGCACTTACCCGCAGCCTTAAAAAAGGCCTAAACTCGGACTCCCTCGCAGAAACCCTCGCAAAGGAACGAAGAGTCCTCAAAGGCCTTATAGAAAATGAGAAAGCGAAGAAATGGAACGTTCTAGTAAAAGAACTGGACGAGAACGTGTGGGGCACAGCATATAAAATTGCGATGAAAAGGATAGCCCCCAAGGGCCTTAAGCTATCGACGCAAAAGGAAAAGGAGATTGCTGGGTTCCTATTCCCAAACCACCCGGAAACAACTTTTCCTGCCCTCCTTGCAGAACCTGCAGAGCCCTTCTCCCACGAGGAACTGCTGAGTGCAGTAGGTGGGATAAGCACAAAAAAGGCGCCAGGACCCGATCAAATCCCAGCGCTTATCGTAAAAGAGATCTGCTCCGGCGAACCAGCCTTTGTGCTGAAGACGATAAATAACATCATGGAGACAGGGAACATCCCCCTAGAATGGAAATGCGCCAACCTAGTCCTCCTGAAGAAACCAGGCAAGGACGAAGGAAACGCATCAGCCTATAGACCCATATGCTTGATAAGCACGTGGGGCAAGCTCCTGGAGAAATTAATCGGGCAGCGCCTAGACAAAGAGGTAGAAGAGAAAGACCCAATATCTGAAAGGCAGTATGGGTTCAGACCAGGCCGCTCAACAACACAAGCAGTTGAGAGGGTGTTAAACATAGCGGAAAGGGAGATAAACAACACCCGAAGCGCTAGAAAGCTATGCCTTCTAACCACAGTAGACATCAGCAACGCTTTTAACAGCGCTGCATGGGTGGAAGTAATGAAGGCGGTAGCGAAAAAAGGGGTAACGATACAGATACAGAGGAAAGTTACCTGCAAGAAAGATACCTTCACATAGACGAAACTAGAATGAAACTAACAGCAGGGGTTCCTCAGGGCTCTATACTAGCGCCGAAACTGTGGAACATCCTATTTGACGACATATTCAAGCTAGAGCTACCACCCGGAGTAGAAATAATTGGATATGCGGATGATATCGCACTAGTAGCTACAGCCAAGACCTCGTGCGACATCAAAGAAAAAACTGAAGACAGCCTAGAGCGCATCAATACCTGGCTGCGCCAGAAAGGCCTGAACGTAGCTCCACACAAAACAGAGGTGGCCATGCTAGTAGGTAGAAAAAAATACGAAGCGATGGACATAGAGTTCCAAAACATGTCGTTCGGTGTGAAAGACCACATCAGATATCTGGGTTTCACAATACATAGAAACCTAACCTTTGGGAGACATCTCAAAGTGGTAGCAGAAAAAACTAAGCTACAGATAGCGAAGCTGCACGGGATCATGATGAATTTATCGGGCCCCAGGGCACAACAGCGCAAGCTACTTGCCGCCGCAGCAATGTCAACTATCCTTTACGGTGCAGCGGTATGGCATAAGAGGGCTGTAAGCAAATCAACGCTGAGACCGATAGAAAGGGCACAGAGGATACTAGCCATCCGGGTCAGCAGTGCGTACCGCACAATATCAACGGAGGCAGCAACGGTCATTGCGGGACTTCTCCCAATCGAACTGAAGGCGGCCGAAATTGCTGATAGAGCATACGCAGCTCCAGCCAGCAACTCAGACCAACGACTCGCGTCGATTGCGAAGTGGCAATATAGCTGGGAAACCGAGACAGGGAAGGCCGCTTGGACTAAGAGGCTGATCCCCGACTTGTGGCGGTGGCTGGGTCGATCCCACGGGGAGGTCGACTACTTCCTGACCCAGTTCCTAAGTGGTCATGGCGTCTTCAACGCATACCTGGCGAGGATGAAGATCAAGGAAAATGCAGACTGCGACACATGCGCGGCTAATGAAACGCCAGAGCATGTGTTCTTCCACTGCACTAGATGGAAATTAGACCGCGATAAGATAAGCAGGCGTCTCGGCGACATAACACCCGACAACCTAGTTGGCAAAATGTTAGAGTCGGAAGAAGCCTGTGACCTGACCCGAGCGTACGTCTGCAAGATCATACGCGACAAGATGGAAGATACGAGCAGGAGCGACCGACAAAGACAAATTGATGGCTGACACACGCCCAATTAACGGCCAGAGGAAGAAGGCACCCTCGAAAGTCGCCAGAAATCAAAAACGCGCAGAAGAATACAGGAAAACTGCAAAAATAACAGAAGGCAATGCCAAGAACCCCAGTGAATCCAGAACTCGTGGAATTGGGTTTAAACTAATAAACTGGATAAGGGGCAAAACAATACAGGGGGGATCGGCTGAAGACAGCACGCCCCCTTCATACCCTGGCAAAAAGACGGGAAGCCTGGAGAAAGCGCGGCCCTCGACCGGAGGAGAGAAGGAAGAGACAAGCGACCCACAGCTAATCTACGACGATCTGGAAGAAAGGTATAGACTAAGCAAACTGGAGGAGCCAGGAACGCTGACAGCGGCGCTCCGGTATATAGTGAGGCATCTCCACCCCAATGGTGACAGCATCACATTCCCAGTGCCAGAGCTTGTCGACCAAATCCAGCTAGGGGCGAAAAACTTGCCCATAGATCCGCAGGAGCTAGAGCGTTTGGTACGCAGGACGTGTGACCGTAGAGAAATCACATATAATCGAGAAAAGATTTATGCGGATATGATCAAATGCCACGGGAGAATCACGTCAGACTATTCCAGACCATGGCCACGCTCCCACGAGCATGTGAGATACTAATCTATTATGTTGCAGGATAACTTTATTGTCGAACCAATGATCCAGCACCTCCCTGTGATGCAATACCGTGTGGTGGTTCCGCAGGAGGACTTAGAGCTGGGGAGGGTGTCCAAACGGGCCACTCGCACTGCCGGCAAATCAACTGCTGAGATATTCCAGTAATTGTTTGCCAGGAGGAGCGACGTCCGCAAAAAAAAAAAAATATTACTTGAAAGATGAATATGGTGAATAGACCAGATGTATTTATTGACGTATAAAATTGTAACAAACAATTTGGTGAAAAATGTTTATATTTTTCTAAATACAAAGAGCTCGTTACTTAACACTAAACCTACCACGCGCGGTCAAATGACCTTTTTTGAAATTTCGTTTAGATTTTTTCATATAAAGCGTTAAAGTATCACTATGAGACTTATTAACTTTTCCTAAATAGCACATACAATTAATTTTTTGAATTTTTTGAAAAATTGTAGTGTGCGTCGTCTACCACACGCGGTCATTTGACCATTTTCGCAAAGCGCAGTTCTGAAATTGTTTTAAGAGTCTTTACGAGTTTTGAGGATTATTTTAAAGATATTATTGTTAGTTTCAATAAGTCTACGATATTGAAAAATGATACAGCACAGGATATTTTTGATTTATTTGATAGTAATACGGGCAAAGAGAATATTTTGAATGCACGAACAGAACAAAAAGAAAAAGGTTTATATTTAGTTCTGATGGTGAAAATGAGGAAGATATTGAAACTGCAATGAATGAAACTGTGTGGCAAAAATAAAAAAAATGATGTTATCGCGGAATAGCACCGATTTATAATATTTTCAAGGAAATATCAGGACCAACAGGATATGCGGAACAAAATTTTATAAAGGGCACATTTGAGTATGTTTTTTTTCTTTCATTATTGTTTATAAAGTTACTCAACATGTAAAAATATGAAAAATTAACCGAAAAGTGGTGATATTTAGTTCAAAATTCAATTTTACAATAGCACAAAATGCGATGTAGAGGTAACCGATCATGCCGCAAAGTGAATGGCCGCAAAGGACGTAAAAGCGAAACATTAAATAAAATCTATACAGATATTTTTCAATATCTATGATTTAGTCGGAATAAATCATTGGATGTAATATAAACAGAAGATGGGTAAAGAAATTTCAAGGCAAGAGTTTTTATTTCAGTTGGCAGAGGAGTTTTTGACCGAATATCAGAAGGAGTCACAGCTAACTAAATGTTCATATAAAACAATAATAAATAGAGCTATATATTCTCTAGGATGGAAATCTTGTCAAATAAAATATTGTAAGCTCAATGAGAGGGACAAAATTAATATAAAATGTAAAATAAACGTATGTGGGCTATGTGCAATACAAAATGAAGTAGTTTGTAAAAGTTGAGCTAAAAATGCATAAAATTTTAAAAAGTTAAATAGAAAAGCAGGGAGGAACGATTTCTTGAACCAATAAAATATTTAGTTTACTATCCAACTGATTAAAATCTCTTTCCATGTTAAAATCCATATGATTTGTTTATGCCGTCATTTGACCACGCGTGGTAGGTTTAGGTATACATGCAACCTCGGTAGGTTTAACTAATGCGTATTTTGAATTTTGAAAATTGTCCAATTAGTTCTTAAGATATCATAATATGGTTATTTAGCTACAATTGCTATTGCTACTTCATAATTAACCGATTTTAACCATTAAAAATGTATTATTTAAATTGCAAAAAGTATCAAAGTGTCAAAAAAATTACGAAATTTGTAAATATTTTTGTCTAGAACCATATGTCATGTATAACCGACCTTGCAGAACATTTCTTAGATGTTACGACTTTAACGCAAATTCCAACTATGAAATTTGCGCACGTTTATTACGGGGAGCATACAATGGAGCCCCAGAACCCCTGCAGTTTAGGGCACTAATTCTTTTGTACCCGAAAAAGTTTTACTACAACTAGCGAACATTGACATTTTTAGTGTCGCAGTGCGAGGTAGACGCCTAGAAATGCTGTTTTGACCAATTAAAATGCGTTCTGAGCGAACTGAGCAGCAAACAGAGAAACTGCAATTTAAATTTATGCGCAGCCGATTGCTTTAAAATCGTGAAGTATGAACTCGCAAGATGCCACATGGCACAGTGGGCTACGACTGGAGATTGTGGCGAAACGAAATATCAACTTTTTCAAAATTTTTTTTCGGGGAATCGTTAAAGGATTAGCTGAATTTTATGAATCTGCAAATTTTATTTCAATCGGACAATTATTTTAGCAACAATTTCGCTCCAAAGTCAAACAAATTTCAAGTCGAAGTTAGTAGCAAAACTGAGCCTCGAGTTTGAAATTCATTATCTCAATACTGGAAAAAAAATTAAGAAAACTAATTATACCAATGGAAAGGGTGTCTAAAACAGAACAACGATATGTAAAATTTTGTACATCTACATAAATAATTATAGTTGTAATTTCCGTTTAAAAAATGGCAAATTTTGCGAGAGAAAAAAACTTTGAATCGAGTTTTAGTAATGTGTGCTAAAAGTTGCTGCCTTAAGATTTATACCATTAGATAGATATTGTTGTAAACTTTCTGATGTACTAGGTCTATATTTGCCCACTGATGCCCGTTCGCGCGCTATATTGATTTGAAGATGAAAATTTTATCGAATTTCGTGATTTTTGAAGCAGGTATCGATGCATTCTCGGCAAGCACTTTGTCGTTTTAGCCTCCGTATCTCAACTTCTAACCAACCGATTTTCAAAATTCGAATTACGTTTTCTATGACCAAATAAATTAAACAGTTTTAGTAATAAGACGTTAAACAATATTTTAATATCAACAAAATTTTATTGCAAAATAAAAGGGACTCGTTAAACAATGCACACTGGGCCAGAAAGCCTGATTTGCGGACATTACTTAATATCTCAGTAACTACCCAAGCGATTTTATTTATTCAAATTGCGTAAATTAAACAAAATCTGTAGTCATTTTGTAGTTTAAACGATAAAACAGAATTCTGTAAATTAGGCGAAAATTGATTAATTTCGTGAAAAAATAGAGGAAAATAAAATGCCATCTATTATGCTCAGACCCTAAATCCGGTACACAGTGCAATAATAATTACCATAAAGTAGGTATTTCTCAAAATTTGTATTGTGTAGTACAACTCAGACAATTTAAATGTCTCTTTAAATGCGGTGCCAGACCTTTTCCAGGTATAACGAACCGAACATATACGGGTGAGGATTGTGTTCGAGCCATTGTATAACGAGTCCCTTTTATTTTGCAATAAAATTTTGTTGATACCAAAGTTGAAATATCACATTTTGTGTGCTAAATGCCGATATAACTACCTGCCCCGACCCTTTTGCCGATGCATGTGCACTAAACCTTCTTAAATTGAACACTGTCGATAATACTAATTCGGTGGCTACTTGTTTTTTTTTTTTGATAAAGGAGAAATCCATCATAGATACCAAAAATTTGGGAATGTGAGACTCTACTGTAACAGAATAATATCACAGAATACTACAACTAATGTTTCTTCAATTACTCTACTTGACAATATTGTATTAGGCCATAATCTGGAAAACCCCGACATTTGGGAGATTCCCAAATGTCTATTCTATTTTCGGAAGTAGGAAGTTAACCTGACTAGGAAAATGTTCTAGTCGTTATTTGAACGTTTGACGTTATAAAGTCAAGAGGTTAAATTGTTAATAGCAGTCGATTATAGTAACATGCATTGCATTCCGACTGAGGGTCCTTAATCCGTCAGCAGGTAGTAAGCAACGCACGATCGCTTTGCATCAAAATTGTTCATTTTTTCAACTTCAAATTGATTTTGCAAGCAAATGCCTAGCAATTCCTAACGAATATTTGCAGATTTTATGAAACACAGTTTTATCTTTCTGATGATATAAGTTCAGAAGGACAGAAATCGACCGAAATCAAAAGTTATCACTCATTTACTGGAAAAAATGTGACTAAAATGCTTGCTTCCAAAATTATAAATATTGCCGAATTTTACCAATAATTTTTGGGATGATTTATATCATTGCATTTGAGATAAAACGCAGAATGTAAATCCACAAAAAAAGATTCAAATTATCTATTTGTTAATCTGTAAACTCGATACAAATTGAGACCTATTATCTGAACATATAAATTGTCAACTTTAACACTAAATTCTGACTAAACTATACATGATATTGAGAAAATATTTTCATATTCCTGATCAGCAGTTAATTGCCTATCAAACGGCAAAAAGAAAATTCAAGATATCTCAATTTTATTTTAAAAAAAAGGTCATGTTGGCAGAAGCAGGTAAAATTGGAACCACTGTGCGCCAGACCGATATCGATCCTGGTGCGCTTTCCTGGTGCGCTTCGAACAGTTCAGACCGTTCGGAAGTTTGATCGCTGACTGTCCGAATAAGCGGATTGTCCTAAGTAGTGCGCGAAAATATAGTTTGTTATTTTTGTCCAAACCTACGCGAAATTAGTGAAATGTGATTTAACGAACTCAGTGAATAATACAAAGTGAGATAGTTTAAAATTAAACCAAGCAGCCAAGCGGCCCGCCAGGCCGTCTCGGAAGCCGGCACGTGACAACAAACACAATGGCAGACAACGCTACAATGGCAGCGGCAGATCCAAATGAGATAATAGCGAAACTCGTGACGGAGATAACACTATTACGACAAGATATGAATAGAATGGTAAATGAAAACCAATTTTTACGGAAACAGTTATTGCACCTCTCAGTGCGCGGTCATCCCGCATCCTTTAACGAACCCGAGAGCGACTCGGGTGAGGCAGAGTCAACGACTGACGAGTCCGGAAACTCGACCGACGAATCCGAAGCAATGTCAATTTGCTCTGAAAAGTGCAAAAAGGCAACAAAACGCCCAGTATCCAGTGATGAGGGAACACCCACACAAAACAGGTTCGAAGCTCTGAACATGCTAACGGACAACGAAGACGTAAGTGCCAAGAAGCAGAGAACTGCGGGCATGCAAATTGAAGCAGCTTTCCCCGCGTTGCCAGCCAGAAAGCAGACTCGTCCAAACGAGGGAAAACCCAACCAGCCGGGGATAACCCAGCAACAGCCGGGGAAAACCCATCAACAGCCAAAACCACCACGTGGTAACGACGCGAGAAAATTAACCACAGCGCCCCCTTCGACGACAAAGAAAATTAACCACAGCGCCCCCTTCGACGACAAAGAAAATTAACCACAGCGCCCCCTTGACGACAAAGAAAATTAACGACAATGCTGCCCCTACTGACAAGCGTAGCAAAAACGCAACAAGCTCGCATTTAGCGGCGGCCCCGGCAGCACAAGCCCCAAAAGCTGAGAGGTTACCAGCGATTATGCTAGCCGATGGCTCACAATATAATAAGCTTATAAACATTATAAAAGACTTAAACTTAAAAGTGCTTCCAACCAAGAAAACGAGAAATTACATCCGATTTCAAGCAGTCACACTAGATGATTACAAAAGACTATATAAAGTGTTCAGAGAAAGAGGCATCGCATGCCACACCCACAGACTCCCAAGCGAGAAACCCCTAGAGGTGGTATTACGCGGAGTGCCGGAACATTTAACAGATGAGCAAATTTTCGAAGACCTGAAAATTCAAGGGTATAAAATTAATACCATAAGACGCTTAAAAAACAATAAGATCTTCCCGCTGGTTGCCGTAAAAACTTCACGCGATGACGAAGGCAGAAAACTCCTGCAATGCGACAACGTCGTCCATGCCGCAGTGACGACGGAATACAAGAGACGGTCGTCAGCACCATGCCAGTGCTTCCGTTGCTTGAAGTACGGGCACATGGCTAGGCTATGCACAACCCCACCAGCCTGTAGGTACTGTGCAGAAAACCACGACTCCAGAGAATGCACAAAGGTTAACGAAGAAGGCTTCGAACCCAATTGCAAAAACTGTGGTGCTAGTCACTATGCCACGTCTCGGATATGCCCAGTAAATCCGACCCAAGTCGAGCTTGCTAGGGCCGAAGCAGCAAGAATAAACGCCGAAAAAAGAGCGCAAAAGCTCGCAGCACCGATAAAAGAGGGGGTTTCTTATGCAAGTGCAACAAACAACGGTACAGAACAAACAAAAAGACCCTGCTTCATGACGGAGCTAAAAGACGCGCTACGCGAAATTCTACCAGCAATGTTAAAAAATTACCTCAATGGGGAATAAGGTTAAATTGCTAAATTTTAACGCTTGCGGCATATTGCGGCAGCGACTCGTCTTTGAAGCGTTTATAAAATCAGAGGAAATAGACATATGTTGTATTTCTGAAACGTTCCTGTCAACGAACAAGAAACTAAAGATCGACGGCTACAACACCGACTCGACACCACGCGCATCCGGCCAAAAAGGGGGCACAGCCATTCTCATCAAAACCACAATTCCATCCTGCAAGGAAGATAACATATCATCTATTGAAAACACAACAATTATCACTCATCTGAACAATAAGCCCACTCGAATCACTGCGGCCTATTGCAACTGCGACAACTCACCGAGCCTCAAGAGTGTAAAAGACATCGCTAAAGACGCTCTGCCCCCAATAATCGCTGGGGGCAGAGTGTTTTGCGTTGACTTCAACGCAAAACACCATCGTTGGGACAGAAATGTCAACAAACGAGGAAAAGAACTGGTCCAGCTTGTACGGACACTAAATGGGGATATAAAAGCACCACCGACACCCACGAGGTTTTCTAAACACGGACAAGGCAGTACTTTGGACACCGCATTAGTCTTCAATTGGTCCAAAGATATATCATCCAAGGTTATAATAGCTCTTGACTCTGACCACTACCCAGTGCTGATGACACTTGAAGCTAATGCGATGCTTATACTTAGACACATCCCATCAAACCACACGAACTGGGTCAAATATAAAAAATATTTGCAGAACATCGCGACCAATGTCCACCCATGCGTCTGTACGGAAACCGTCAAGACAATAAACAAGCGCGTGAGAATTCTCACAAAACATATGAACGACGCAATAAAATCCAGTACCAAGGGAAATAGTACAAAAGGCCCAACCCTTAGAGAGGAACTGCCGGATTATATTAAAATAATAATCAAATATAAACACAAACTGAAACAAGAATGGATCAGATGCGGCGACCCAAAAACTAAAAAGACTAAATCGGATAAAAAAGACGGTAAAGATCGAACTGGCAGAGTTTCGGGCCAAATCTTGGAACCCTTCACAGAACAACTGGCAGATACCTTTCAAACATTTATCAACACCGGAACTACCCCGGAGTGGAAAGAGGGGTAGATTACTCCAATTCATAAAAAAGGTTCAAAAACTAACAGTCATAACTATAGATGTATCACAGTAACGAGTACCATGAGCAGACTTTATGGACGGGTACTTAAAAACTTGATTACGGAAGAATGGGCAAAACATGAAATGGAAGAACAGGCAGGCTTCCGGGCAGGCAGGTCATGCATGGGTTGTCCATATTTAGTCTAAGCCAAATTACCGAAAAAAGAAAGGCCACAAACCGGGAAACACACTTGCTCTTCATAGATCTAACTAAAGCGTACGATACCGTGCCCCAGGAGAGACTATGGGAAACTCTAGAACGTGCCTCAATCAACAGTACCATTATAAACGCAGTAAAAAAGTTATATGACGGAGCAAACGCGGCAATTAAACAGCAAAATAGCATCTCGGATAGCTTCAAAATAACTAAAGGACTACGCCAAGGTTGCACATTATCGCCAACTCTGTTCAACATATATATCCAAAGCGCGTTAAATAACTGGAAGCGCAAATGTGAAGGAATGGGGATCGAAATAGATGATGACACCACTCTATATAGCTTACACGTTGCAGACGATCAAGTCCTCATAACGCAAGACAAAGAAGACTTAGAATATGTGACCAGAAAACTCATAGCCAAATATAAGAACTGGGGGCTTGAAGTAAACATGGAAAAGACACAATATCTATGTGTGGGAGGACCACAAGAAGACCTCATTCTAAATGACAACCAAGAAATCAAATCATGCGCGGAATACATCTACCTAGGGACCAAAATCGATCAAACCGGAAGGAGTGAAGCCGAAGTGATGAGAAGAATCCAGAAGACCCGGAACGTCACGTAATCGCCGAACTCGCTGTTGTGGTCAAAGCAAATCCAGAAGGCACGCAAGAGGCAAATTTATAAGACCATTCTCCTTCCCATACTATTGTACGGATGCGAAACATGGCAGATAAACAAGAAAATGGAAGACAAGTTGCTCGCAGTAGAAATGGACTTCTGGAGACGAAGTGCAAGAAAAACCATTATGGACAAAGTACGAAATGAAGACATTCGACCACAAATGGGCGTAGAAGAGACCATCCTTGACGAACTACAACGAAGACAACTCCGATGGTACGGCCACGTCCAGAGGATGGACGCAGGGCGGATACCAAAAAAAGCAATGATATGGATTCCACGTGAAAGACGAAGTAGAGGGCGGCCAAAAACAACCTGGGCAAGCGGAATCAACAAAGCGATGTACGCACGAAATCTGGGACCCAATGACTGGCAAGATCGAGAGGCATGGAAACTGGGTATCGGAAGGCGAAAGACGCTATAAACTGAAATTATATATATCCTGGGATAAATTTCTAGATAAAATGTCTAAGGATGACCAGGGCGTGTGGCGCCTAACAACACTACTGCAAGGGAAAAAGAACACGACAAATTCACCTATTTATGGTGAAAACTCGTGGATATTTGCTCAGAAAGACCAGGCAGAATTTATTGCAACCTATCTAGAGCAACAATTTACCAATAATCTTCCAGTAGCTCCTTGGATTGAAGCCCCCATTCAAGAGAGCCTGAAAGCAATACGGGATAGAAAGATGGAAGATGATATTCCGCAAATCAACACGGTACAACTCAAGAGCATCATAAATGAAATGAAAACGCGGAAAGCTCCTGGCCCCGACGGTATAAGCCCGACGGCTATTAAAATGTTACCAGAGCATATGATGGAAAAGCTCAAACACATTATAAATTCTTGCTTCAACTTTGGGTATTTCCCCAAAAAATGGAAACTGGCAGACATAACCACAATTCCGAAAAAGAATAAAAATCCAGCACTAGTCGAAAACCGCCGCCCGATTAGCCTATTGCCGATAATGGGAAAAGTACTGGAGAAGACAATACCAAAACAACTAAACGAACATCTAGAAGATAGAAGTTGTATACCGCCACAACAGTTCGGGTTTAGAAGCAGGCTATCGGCCACTGCACAAGCGCTAAACTTGGACCTCACCATTACAAAGATGCACGCCGAGAAAAAGAAGACAATTGTTGCACTGCTTGATCTCGAAAAGGCTTACGATAAGGCTTGGCGAGAAGCCATACTTCACAAACTACAGAGCATCCAAATACCAAGATTCCTCATCAAAATGTTGAAATCGTTCCTAACGAGAATAGTATTCAGGGTCAAATGCGGACTGCAGAGATCAAGTATCCGCATAGCAGTGGATGGTCTACCACAAGGCTCATGTTTATCACCGATGTTATTTAATATACTGGTGTCTGACATGCCAAGATTTAAGGAACCAGCATTAAAACTGCTACAATTTGCTGATGACACAGCCTTAATAGCGGCAGGCCGCACCGAAAATGCAACCTTAAGACGCCTACGCTCAGGGCTCGACCGTTTGGAGGGATACTTTGAGGATTGGCGACTCGGTATAAATCCAAACAAGACAGAGCTAATGACCCTAGGCAGGAAAAGACTTCAGGCTGGAATGCTTACCTTCCAAAATAAGCCCATCAAAATCAGAGAAGAGCCAGCAAAGCATATACATAGGGCAGACACTGCAATATGCGCCTCGAAATTGCAAGAAGAACCGCTGCAATACTCAGCCCTCTGATCGATGCGAAGAGCAAAATACCAGTGGAAGCAAAAGTGAAAGTCATCAAAAGCATCATAACTCCGCAATTAATGTACGGATGTGAACTATGTGAAAATACCTACTCAGGTATTTTGAAAACGATGGAAGCATTTAGGACAAAACTCCTGAGGAAAGCACTGAACTGCGGAATATTTACAAGTAATATACTCGCAAGCACCAACTGCATCCCTTTAGTGGAACACGCCGCACACCAACGCGAAAAACTAAAAGAAATGCTCGCAGACCATCCTGACGAAGAAATCAGAAAACTAATATACTAACAAATCCTACTGAGTGCACAAGCACAAACTAAGCCCTGGTCTCTCTACGGCCCGGCAACTCTGGCATGCCTCAGAAGCTAACAAAGCGTGACCGGCAATAGTAAGTATAGGAGAGGTTTTAGTGGGTATGCCCGTGAGGGAGAGTCCGACAATCCGTGCGTAATGCATTTCCTCTCGTTAAAAAAAAACGATATCGATCGCGTGCCGTGCGTAGCCTTCAACTGTGGACGCGCTAACAGGTGTGTTCGGTGTATGCATACATAATGGATACCAATCAGGCCTTAACTAAGGACGAAGAGATTGCACTTCTTCGTGAATAGGTAAGTGCTCTTTTATTAAAACTAAGCGAGCCCGTCGTTAGCATAGACAACAAAACAAGCCATAAAAGACCAGCCGCGTTAGATGGGTTTATCTAGCCTAACAAAACGGCCAGATTTAGCAATAAACAAAATGAGCTCACCAATGTCGCAGTCAGCAACAAATATAGCGCTTTAAATGTACAAATGGACATCGACGCGCCATCTAAAATCACACAAACTATAGGTTCCGCGAACAGTGAAAAACCCAAACCAATTGTCATTACGGAAAAAATTCCCTGCTTCTCTAAATTTCACAAGAGATTAATTAAATTGATAGGAAACGGTTTCCTCGCCGAATACCCACGCGGGAAGAAAATAGAAACTATTATCACTACTCTTTTGAAAATCACGCCAAGCTGACTAACGAATTAATCCAGCAGATAATCGCGCATTACACCTTTGCGAACAAAGGAGAAAATAACAAAAAAATAGTACTAAAAGCTACTCCTTTCGCGACCGAGGAATGCCTAGAGCACTTAAGATTCCAAAATAAAATTCCAAAACAAAAACGTGAATACTGTCAAGAAGATGCTCAGTCGGAAAAATGATATCACTCGCTCGTTTCTTGTCGAGGTGGAAAAGGCGGAGAACCTAAACAATCTGCGAAACATCAAAGCAATCGATAGTGCTGGGATATCGTGGCAGAAGTTCAGGGTCATCAGGGTCATCGATGCCAATCGTTTGGACACGGTTCAAAATTCTGTTACAACACACCGCGTTGTGTTAAGTGCACCCGAAACCACCTTACAATTGATTACGATAAATCAGAATCGCAAAATGTCCAATGCACTAACTGTAAAGGACCTCACCCTGCCAATTATGCACAGTGCCCTACTTATCTGGCATACGCAGAAAGTAAGGTAAAGCATATGACAACACGCGACCTGCACGCAACCGCGAAACCTACAACGGTATTCAAGCAACCCGTTAAGCCAATCCCACCACCCACATTTAACTGGTCGCAACGAACTTACAAAACCGAGAAGAAAACAGAAACCGTAAATAAAACTACAACCGGCATAGAAAAAATGGAAACCGCGAAAAAACCGATAACTGCCTGCGGAAAGGCCCCCATGTCAGACGCTGAGAAACTACAGGAAGAAACTACCTAGCCGAAACAAGCGCTAAACCTGGACAGTCTTCTCATACTGTTCAGGAATTTCAAAAAAGATATGGACAATGCGCAATCTGAATTCGAGAAGATATGCGTAATGAATAAATATTACTGAACTCCTGACACGGGCGAAAATTAACATTATTAGTTTAAACGCAAACGGATTGCGTTATAAATCTCTTAAACTTCGCGAATATACTCTGCTATGGATGCGAGACCTGGACGTTGACACTTGAGAAAGAGAGGAAAATTTACTCTGACACCTTTGAACGCAAAGTCCTCAGATGGGCCGGACATGTGGTAAGAATGGAGGAATGCCGCATCCCCCGAAAAGTAATGGAAGGTCAATTTACGGGGAAACGGCCTGTAAGCAGGCCCCGAAAGCGCTGGGAGGATGTCGTAAAAGAGACTGCCAGAAGCTGCTGAGAATTCGGAGCTGGAAAAAAGCAGCAAAGGACAAGTCCGAATGGAGGAAGAAGCTGGGTGAGGTCAAGGCCCGAGTAGGGCTGTAGCACCATCGAAGAAGAAGAAACTTCGCGAATATTTAGAAGAACATAAAATTGACATCGCGGTCATTCAGGAAACCAAACTAGGCTCACTTACACCTCCCAAAATCGCAAACTACAACTGCATCCACAACGATGACGGTCTCGCTACTTACATAAAACGCACTATCAAATTCGACATAATACCAACCGCTACAAACGAAATAAAAACCCTCGAAATAAAAATTAACAATTTAAATAGTATTAACATCTATGTAAACCCGCGAGTCAAACTAAATAACGCATTTCACGAACTGAACGCAATTATCTCCCGGAAAAATACAGTTCTCATCGGCGACTTTAACGCAAAGCACACCAATTGGAGTAGGTATCACAAACAATAATACTAAGGGTAACGCGCTACTTAAACACCTTGCAAAACACAAACTTACAATCGTCGCGCCAACTCACGGGTTTACTTTCTATCCGCAGCGATTTCACACCCCTTCTACTTTAGATTTTTTAATAACAAATAACTCAAATATACCGAATAGCGTGACCTGTGACAGTTGTCTGTCATCCGACCACAACCCAATACGCGCCAAACTAAAGACAAGCACGAATCAAATGCACAGAAAAGAATTTACAATACGGATTGGATCGCTTTCAAAAAGTCCATCGGTAAAAACTGGACAACAAAAGATATTGACACCGTAGAACAAATCAACAACACGATTAGCGCGCTTAATAAAAAATTACTAAAAAGTTACCGCGACACCACCACTAAAACGGAGAAATTCGAGCGTACACTCAACTTGAATCGCGAAACTATTGATAAAATCAAATACAAAAACAGACTTAGAAAACAGTACCAGCGTTATTACGATCCATTGCTAAAAATTGAAATTAACAAAATAACCAACAAGATAAATCGCGAGATCAAAATACAACTAAATAAGCAATAGAACCACTTCCTGAAATCGCTCAAATACCTAAATAAAAACAATAACAAATTCGGGCCGCTACATGGTAAAACCGGGCTAGTCTTTGAAAAACACGAGAAAGCAAACGCACTAGGAGAACAATTCTCAACCGCGCACAATACTACTCGCGACTACGGGACCTTGTGCGCTTCGAACAGTTCAGTTCAGTTCAGATCGCTACTCGAACGAGTACAAAGTTAGTAGTTAATGTGCTTTCGTTGTGTTCTTCATTAAGAAGAAAAATACGGTAGTACGAATTACTACTGCCCGTAATTTTGAAGTGCTAACATAGTGACTAAAATATTTAGTGAAGTGAATAAGAGCGTCCCCTTCGGGGGTTACTCAGAGACAAAATGGAAAGCGAAGAGATCGCCAAGCTCGAACAACAAAAAGCCGTTCTGAAAGAGGAACTAGAACGTTTCCTGGGACTCATCGATAGAGGTAAGAGAAAACGCAATTCTCCAACGACAAGTGAAACGACAGTAGAGACATCAAATCGCTTTGATGCTCTAAAAGAGACAACACAAGATGACGAAATTTCCGACTCAAACGAAGATGATACTGAATTTCCAAATTTACCCAAAAAAAAAAATGAAGAAGAGAAAAACACGAGGGAAAGCCCAATGAAGGTACTGCCTAATTGCAGTAATTCAAACCGCACAATTAAAGGTAATAATGCAAACACCGCCATTATTATAACAAGACCCCCACCGTCGATGGAAAAACCAGCCATGCAGAAACCAAATGCAAAGCCACCAGGGTTACGCCCCCTCCGATGACAATTAGAGACCAATCCAAGTTTATCTACGTGAGAGAGCAGCTTATTCTGCCATAACCAAGGGCAAAAATAACGCCGACACCGAATCCGAACGTCTGGAATCAAAAATTCTAGCCATTCTCCAAAAGATACTACCAAAAATACTCACAGAATTTGTTAATGGGTCTTAAGTCCTGGCCAACAATAATTACCTGGAATGCAAACGGTCTCTTCAGCCGGAAGAACGAGCTTGAAGAATTTCTCGAAGAAAAAGATATTGACATCGCCTTAATAACGGAAACTCATCTAAAACCGCAAAAGGTCCTATTCCTGAATAACTATCATGTTATCAGAGCCGACCGAATAGGGCAAAGTGGCGGAGGGCTCGCGATATTACATCGCAAAAATATCACTGCAGATATGGTTCACAATAGCGAGACATCTATCGAAAACATTGGGATTCAAGTCGAAGTTTGCGGTAAGATTGTAAAACTATGGGCTGTATACACTCCTCCCAAGCAAAAAATAGACGTTAAAGATATCAACTCATTTATCGATAATAATATATTTATTATGGGAGGCGATCTAAATGCCAACCATAATGGATGGGGATGTAGAAACACCAATCAAAAGGGAAGAGACTTGCTGAAATTCACAAAAAACAATAGAGAAATAACAATTATTGGACCCTCAGATCCCACCTCTATACCAACATCAGGTGTAGGAGATGTACTAGACATCTTCACATTATACAAAATAAAATCTAAGCCAGAAGTAAAAACGGAGTATGCGTTGTTGTCGGACCATTTTCACGTGACACTTCAATGGGCAGGAAAACGTGACAGACCCCACCACACAAGAACAAATTGGATGCTGTATGCATACAAAATAAGAAGCGTCACAGCTGTTTCTCCTGTAGCAAATCCTGAAAGCGTTGATGAAGCGGTGGAACAACTGACCACTGACATCCAAAACACGCTAAAGAGTTGTCAAAAACGTGTTCATTTTAGCGCCATGAATAAGCACAAACTAGACCAAGAAGAGAGAGCCGCTCTACAAGAACGCAAACGCCTGAGGAAGACCTATAGGAAATATAGAAGACAAATTGACTTGGTTGCCCTCCGCAAACACGACCGATATTGTAAAAACCTAATAAATAAAAGAAAACAAGTCGATTGGAAAGAGACAATTGCAAACTGCAACAATGAACCCGCCGGGCCCCAACTTTGGAAAATTGCTAAAGAATGCCGAAAAAACACTAATAGCAACGTGCCTCTGCGAATCGGTGGTAAGCTTATCAACCAAAAAAGAGCGGAAGCCCTAGCTTACACATGAAGGCGAACTGCAGAAACAACATGCCTATAAACTCCGAGTTAGCAATCCGTATCGCCCAACAGTTATCCAAAGTCGCTCACGGCGACACTGAACCAGAGCGACCAAAGATAACAACGGAATACGTGCAAGAAAGCATAAACTCCCTCACGTCCAACAAAGGTAGCGACAACATCCCAGTTTGAGCCGTTAAGCTGTTGTCTCCTATTGTAGTAGAGAGTTTTACCAACATTCTCCAAACGGCTATTCTCATTGGTCACTTCCCAAAACCTTGGCGACTAGCACAAGTGATAATGATTCCTAAGAAAGAGAAAGATCCCACAATAATAAATAACCTTAGGCCAATTAACCTCCTCTCAATTTTGGGAAAAATATTTGAAAATGGATGGCTGAAAGCATAACACAATGGACGGAAGAAAACAACATTATTCCAATACAACAGCTAGGCTTTCGCAAAGGAGTGGGCGTAATTGTCCAGGCACTAAGCGTAAAAGCCGAACTAAATATGCAATACAAAGTCAAAAAAAATCAGTTTATCTGGCATGGTTAGACGCGGAGAGAAGGTATTCGACCGAGTTTGGAGGGATGGACTCATCTTCAAATTAGTTCAAGCTTCAAGCACCCCAATTTATTTTGGGACTAATAAAGAGCTTGAACTCTGCCTGCGGAGGAGTGAAACGGGTGAATTGAGTAGCTCGTCGGCCAAAGCAGCCGGTCCCAAGCCCGGAAAAAAGTGGATGGTTGGGCGATGGGCTAATAACCTATCCCCATAAAAACCAACATATTAAGAAACCCTCAAAGAAGCCTCGGAACGGACAGGTAATCATGAAACGAAAAAAGCAATTTTTATGTTATGAATTAGGATCGTGGAATGTAAGAACTCTGAACAAACCAAGAGCTCAACAATTAGAGATGTAAAAAACCATACAATTCTATACGAAAGAACTAGGAGTGGCCTTTATAGTGAATAAGCGCATAAAACCTCACATAATTGACTTTCAGGCGATAGACGAAAGAATGTGTAAAATCAGAATAAGAGCGAAACCATTCAATATAACAATAATTAACGCACACGCCCCAACAGAAGATAAAGGCCAAGAAACGAAAGAACAATTCTATTACCAACTGGAAAGAATCTACGACGCAACACCCAGACATGATGTTAAAATCATAATTGGAGACATGAACGCAAAGATAGGCAAGGAAGCAGAATACCAAGGGACAATTGGTAAACATAGCCTCCATGATGAAACAAATGAAAACGGCGAATTACTAGTCAACTTCGCAGCAAGTAGGAATATGCAAATAAGATTAACCTACTTTCCACACAAAAACATACACAAAGGCACATGGAGATCCCCTGATGGAAAAACAAGCAACCAGATTGACCACACACTCATTGAGAGGAGACACGCTACAAGTATCACTGATGTCAAAGCAAGAAGAGGAGCATGCTGATACAGATCATAATTTGGTCCACATAAAATATAAAGGCAAAATAAACGTCCAAACAAGCCTTACACAAAAACAAGATGAAAAGCCCAGGCTAGAACAACTACAAATAGAAGAAATACGGAATAAGTTAATAGAAGAAATCGAACGTCAAATATCCCACACAGAGACAGAAGGAGATATCAATGTGAGATGGGACAACCTAAAACAGACCCTTACAAAATCAACCAAAAAAATTTTAGGTACAAAGAAAAAATCAACAAGAGATACATGGTTCGATGACGAATGCAGAACAGTAATACAGAGAAAGGATGAAGAACACAGAAAATATGTGGGGCGACAAACAAGAGAGAGATTAGAAAAGTTTAAAACAGCACGAAGAACAGCTGATAAAATACGCAGAAAGAAGAAACGGGAACACGATAACCAGAAAATAAGTAAAATGCAAAAAGATTTCGAGGAAAACAAAACAAGAAATGCATACAAATTTGTGAAACAAACCCGTCAAGAACAACGCTCTGTAGAGATAACGCAGGCACAATAATAAGCGATGAAAAGGCTATTCACAACACGTGGGTAAAATACTTCGAAAATCTGCTCAACCGACAGGAGACGCACGGACCAAGAGACCAAAAGCAGCATGAACCCATAACAACAGAAAGAGATGAGGAGCGCACACAGGATGTAGAGCCACTCGAAAAAGAAGAAGTACTGGAAATGCTAAGAAAAATGAAGAACGGGAAAGCGCCAGGAATTGACGGTATCTCCGCAGAAATTCTCAAACTAGAAAGCCAAAAGCTGCAGGATCAACTTTGTGCAATAATCCAAAGAATTTGGACCGAAGAGAGAATGCCAGAAGAATGGAATACAGCAATAATATGCCCAATACACAAGAAAGGCGACCGACTAAACTGCAATAATTATAGAGGAATATCACTATTATGTCCGGGATATAAATTACTAACAGCAATCATAAACAACAGGTTACAAGGGTACGCTGAAAACATAATAGGCGAAAATCAAGCAGGCTTTAGGCGAGGTAGATCGACCACAGATCAACTATTCGTTGTAAAAGAAATACTAAGAAACACATGGGAATATGATACGGACGTGTATAATATTTTTGTAGATTTTCGACAAGCATATGACAGCATCAACAGAGACCGACTACTCAAAATACTCGAGGACTTCAAAATCCCGGCAAAGCTAATAAGACTGATTAACATGACCCTAACCAAATCTGAAGCAAAAGTAAAAGTAGGTCAAAAGCTAACAGAAACGCTCCAAATAACCAGTGGACTGAAACAAGGCGACGGGCTAGCACCGACCCTGTTTAATATAGCACTGGAATACGCTATGAGAAGGCTAGATGTTAACAGCAACAACCTGTTGTCAAACAGAACAACCCAAGTGGCCGCGTATGCGGATGATATAGTAATAATGAGTCGTCAAAAAAAGGAGGCCGAATACACATACCAACAACTAAAAGCAGCGGCGAACACAGTGGGGTGGGAAGTTAACACGCAGTTAATAACAACAAATGGGAGTGCGTTGACCATATCGAGACGACAGAAAACTTCACGTACCTGGGAGTAGAGCTCAGAGCAGATGGAGTTGAAGAAAGCGAGCTAAAGAAAAGAATACTCCTAGGGAACAAAGCATACTACGCCATGACAAATATATTCAAATCTAACAACATAAGAAGAAAACTAAAACTCCGCCTGTACAACACGATTCTAAAACCAATAGTCGAGTATGGGTG
Organism: Aleochara curtula; assembly: GCA_963978815.1. NCBI lineage: Eukaryota > Metazoa > Arthropoda > Insecta > Coleoptera > Staphylinidae > Aleochara > Aleochara curtula. Next base: position 12,650,104 of record OZ022219.1, on the reverse strand, counting down.
TGAGGTATGGACGCTAACGCAACAACAACTAAAGCGGCTAGACATCTTCGAAAGAAAAGTGCGAAGAATATTAGGAGCGGTAGAAGAACAAGGACGCTGGAGAAGGCGTACAAACAAAGAACTGTATGCTCTGATAGAGGAACCACCAGCATCCATACAGGTGCGGCTTCAGAGACTACGATGGGCAGGGCACGTCGTGAGAATGGACTGCAAGAGATTACCCCACAGGATCCTAAAAACAAAATGGCTAGGGAGCAGGAGAAGAGGACGACCAAGAAAAAGATGGCGGGAAGAAGTGGAGGATGCCAGACTACTGCTTAAGAGCAGAAGTTGGCAGCGAGATGCAAGAGATAGAGAAAACTGGAGGAATAAATTGAGGGAGGCCAAGGCCCACGAATCGGGCTGTAGCGCCAGCTGATGATGAATAAAGAGCTTCCTTACCAACAGACTCGTGGCAGTCAATGTCCAAGGCGCATACTCCGAGAAGCATGAAATCCAAGATGGTGTCCCACAGGGATCATCACTTTCCCCTATATTGTATAACCTGTACACATTTGATTTCCCTAAATCAAGAAAAACCATCAAGGCTTTCCAATTCGCGGACGACGTGGCACTCATTACCCACGGAAACACAAAGAGCGACAGCCAGAAACGACTGAAAGCCGCACTGAAAATGGTCCAGGACTACTGCACCAAATGGAGGATCAAATTGAACCCTACCAAGACGGAATTACTAGTAATGGGAAGGGACGCATGAAAAGCCAACAAGTTTCGGTGGAAGGGACACACCATTCCCATAAAGAAGACATGCACGTACCTTGGTGTCATCTTCGATGGAAGACTGAGCTTTCGTCAACACATAACAGCTAGATGTGCTATAGCTCAGAAAGCACTCCACTCCTTAAGACATCTCACATATAGACAGGGCAATCTCTCCCTAAATAACAGACTAGCCTTATACAGACAAATAGTTCGACCAATACTAATGTACGGGAAGGAAGTCTTCTGGACCGAAATAAGCAGAACAAACAAAAACAAAATACAGAGCAAAGCAAACAAACTGCTGAGAATAACAGCAAATATTCCCTGGTTTGTCACAAATAAAAACATGAACCAGGACCTAAACATATTGAGCACAGATCAAGAATGCGACAATAGCCTAAATACACTCATAGCAAAATTACAAAACAATTATAATGAAAGTCTTCGTGCTCTTGGGGTAGCACTCGAAGAAACAAGACCATAACAACACACATTGTGGTTTGCGCCAAACGAACAGTAGCATGACCTATGTGCAGGCCAAGCCACTTAAAAAAAAAGGAAGAAAAAAAAGACTACGGGACCGATAACTGCCATCGCTTGGTACTCAAAACAATCAACACTTTCAGAGCGGGACCGACGCCCGTGGATGCATTTGTAAAGAAACAAGAACTAAAGCAAATAATTAACAAACTCCCAATCAAGAAATCGCCCGGATGCGACAAAATTTCCAACGCGATGATCAAGCCTCCCCTGACAACGTGCTTGGCCAAATAACTAATATCATGAATGCATGCCTGAAGCACCAACGCTTCCCTGCCCAGTGGAAAAAATCTAACGTTGTACCAATTCCTAAACCCGGAAAAGACCCATCGTTTCCCCAAAATTACAGACCAATAAGCTTGCTACCCATCATGAGCAAGCTATTGGAAAAGTTCGTTCAATGAAAATTGCTTCTTTTCATTGAACGAAACGGAAAAAAATATAAGCAAGTTCCTTATATGCGACTGCCCTTGTGGAAGCTGATATCAATCCCTCGTACGACTAAGGTCAATTCCAGCTTCTAGTACTAGCGTACAGAAACTCAGAAAAATTGTTTCTTAAAAACTCGGAACCCAAATTGAATGAGGGAAACTAATTAAAATCATCTTTAAATGAACCAATGCGGACTCATCCCAGAACTTACAAGAACCATTGGAGCCAACGAAATATCATCGGAACCAATCAAAGAACCGTGAGAATTATGGTAACCAAGAAGAGAACCAATAAACAATGACGAGCCCTAAATAAAGTATTCGTTTTTTTATGTTTAAATGTTTGTTATTATATTTTAAGTTAAAACCGGCATGCAGGTAATGTTTCAATTTTTTATCATGTTTGAAATATTTCACGTAGATTTTGTTTGTTCCTTGTTGTTGATTGAAAAATAGAACAAATTATTACTTGTTGACACTTTTGTGTAGAGATTATTATCCGATTTAGATTTAATTTTACTTATTCAATGTTAAATAACCTTCAAAATGCGTGCAAAACGTGGTACTACAGAATGGCCGCCCGGTAAAAGCGCGTGCTGTGTTACATGCACATTCAATAATGATTATACTTCTCGCTTCCATTTTAGGTTTAATTGTAGCAACGGCAATTTATTTATGATTATTGCGGTGCATCAAGGGTGCAGTGCGGTGCGGTGCATCAAGGGTACCCAAGTCTCATGTTTTTTGTCCATATTGAACAGATTTTAACGCGTTTTGAGCTCGCTTAAGCGCAAAATGTTTACCATTTATATTTTACGCAAGGCTTAAAGGCGATTTACAATTCATATTTTAAGCGAGGTTTAAACGCGATTTAAGATTTATTCGAACACACGGAGAAGATTACACAGCATTTTACAATTTGTTTAAATTATTTTAGTTGGAGCACGTGTGACCACTCCGAAGCACATTTTCAAAATGGATAATAGTGACTTGCAAGTAATGGCAAGGAGCAGCATCCAGCGCTATGCATTTTAAGTAAACAGCACTGACGTCGGCACTCGATAATATCCCATTGCCACTGAGAAAGTACAATGGCTCTGAAGCAGCGATGGACATTTTGTATACCATTAAATTACCAAAATGTACTATCAAATTGTAGGAACATTAATATTACCAATTATAATGTTTATGGCACTTTTATTTTTAGGTACTGTAATTTGTCAAATTAATCAAAATGCAAAAAAATGGTTTACATCCACTGCCTCAGAGTGAGTTGCCGTGAGAGTCGTGTCGGCGATTACCAGATAAGTGTGGTTGAGTACAGTTGAGTGGTCTCTCCTTACTTCATGTCAGTGTTGCCAACACGCATTGCTCTTGACCTCTGTAGTGCAACGACAGAAACTTGCGTGTTGTCAATATATTTCCTCAAATTAAAAACAATATTTCAAACTATATACAATTCTAACACATTGTATAATGTTAAAGAACCCCATTATTTAATACTAATTAATAAATATATATTAATTTCAATACCTAACAGATTATGGTACAATGCATCACCTGTGAAGGAGGCTTGTGCAAACATTCAGAGTAGATTTTGAGACATACATGATAATTACATAGTTTAATCACAAACAAGAAAAACATAAAATCGCTTTTTTCTCAGTCAAGCAGTCAACGAGAGCATACAGTTATGGGCTGCATATTTGCTTAATTCAAAGTGGAACCAACATGAAAAACCGGACTAACTATAACAAATCAAGTTCCACTTCTGTATATTAAAAAACGGTTCCCAGAAATTTGGTGAAAATCGTGATCATTGTTCTCGGATTTTGAGTGAATGATTTATGACCAGGGCTGTGTCACGCTTATGGAAAATGAGAAATTTTGTGATTTTGATTCCTTAGTGCATCAATAGGTGTCTCTACACGCAATTTTTTCCCAAATTTTCTAATGTAGGCCACATGTTTGACTAATTTTTAATTTGCCTTTTTTTAAACTATGTTTTCCGAATGATCAAGTTTGCTAGAGTATTGTTTTTTGTGAAAATCTAATTAATAAAAGTCAAATAATCAATCATAGTGAATCTGTATGTTGAAACGTGTATTTCCTTTTTCGTGCATCAGCAATATATTTCTCAATATATCAAAGTTTTTACTACATAATTATTGAGTTAGTGTTTGTTTCTGCTAATAACATCAATTTTTGTAAGTAATTATCACAAATATATTTGCATAAACTCACACACCAAGGAATGGAACAACATACCGATCAAATATAAAACCGACTAATAGCAGACAGGAAGGCTTGCAAGAAATCGGCGAAACATAATAAAGAACATAAACATAATAAAGACACTTGAAAATGGGAGTCTGAATCTTTTAAACAAAATACGGTTAAAAATTGCAAATCCTGTATATCTACGTAAATCAAAATAAGGCAATCCGAGTTTGCCGTGCAGCTATATCAATACGAAACACCTTTTGGCGAAACGCAGTTCGCTCGGACAACTAGTATTATTTCTTAAAGTTCAATGATATCAATTTAATTGTATAACACGAAAAATGCAGACGTATAATTGCATGATACACATTGCAGTATATTTTTTGTATAATATTGCCTATGCTTAAATAAATATGAATTTAAGCAAAATATCTGTATATTTACTGTTGTTTGAATAAATGCGAATATATGAATATGGGATAGAAAAGGAACCCGCATGCAATCATGTTAGAGAAGGATAGAAAATGATTAGTACCATAAGGGCATCCACAGATGGACGACATTTTTAAAAAATACATTGGGTGTCACTTCTATATCAGTTATTCTATGTTTATGACTTTTCGAATAGCAAGGGGTGTGAACAATAGAGCTCGACCCTCTATATTGTCTAACTGTTGCAGGTATTCAGTTTCAAGGTGAACACTTGCAAATCGCGCACAAAAAATCCAGTGGACCAGTCTTTTTATGAAAATGTTTCTTAATTTAATATTAAATAGTTATATTAATAGAGTCACGGGTTGCATAATACATCATTGATATTAATTTTTCTAAACAAATTGTTTAAATATTTTTTGCAGGCTACTTGACTATTCGTAAAAAAACAATCAAAGAATAAGATATTTTAAATCAATTCGTGTTAAGTAAAAATTGCTTTCCTATTTTTCCTCTAACGCATTCATATCACACCAAGACTCTCCTTACCTAACCGGGGCCAAGCGCTTTGTTAAGATCGAACATTCCTAAAGAAATTGTTGAACAGAGAGAATTTTTAAAAACAATTTGTTTTTATACAAATATTGCTTTCCTCTTTTTATCGCTAGGAACTCACACCATACCAAGACTCTCCTTACCTAACCGGGGCCAAGCATTCTGTTAAAAATCGAGCATTCATAAAGAAATTGTTAAACAAAGATTTTTAAAAACAATTTGTTTTTAAATAAAATGTGTTTATCAAGTCTTCTCTTAACACACATTTATGTTCTTTTAATAAATAGATCTGATGAGGGGGAGTTGAGCGTTCAATAAATGGTTGGACGACTGTAAGAACGTTCGCAATCTGAATACCTGCATCGTTCGACTCAAACTCTATTGTTCACGTCCCCCAGTGTTGAGCTGTCAAGCGAACAATTCAGCACCAAATTTCTGGTCACCATTTCGGGTCACCTAAAAAACAATTGGAATAAACTTTAATTATTGTCCATTGTTGTATACATCAAGATCCTAGTGCTGTTACTTGAGCTTCACTCATACTTCATTCAAAGCACCTTTGTTTAATTAACATCCTAACTATTAATGTAAATATCAATTAGTAACACACATAAAATATAAATCAAAACTCACCCTGTATTAGTTACAATCATCTTCCTGAACTTAAGTATATATATTCAATTACATCTTCATTAATTATGCATTGCATTGATTAAGATCACCAAGTTTAGAATTTTAACAACTTGTTTCTGATAAAAATCAAATCAAAAAGGTGATCTGAATTAAGCAATTACCTGAATTAATTGATTGATTTTTCAGCCTAGATAATCCAACATGCTGGCCAGCAAACTCCCAACCAACCAGTTCATTGCATTCCTAAGAAAATTGGCTTCATCCAAAGAAAACTAGCCTGTTGATCTAAAACACATATAGCTTTAATTTGGAGGACTGACATTAGAATTTTTTAACATGAACAAGCAGCAAGCAACATTCAAACAAAAACATTTATTTACCCAGTTTTATAAATGGTGGTCTATCCCATCAGATGCAAAGAACACACAATAAATCAATGGATTCTACTCCTTGTTAAAACAAGATACATAACCAACAAATGTACAATAGAAAACCTTGGTTGATGTGTTTCTCTTCATATTCACCACCAATGATAACTAGTAGATATAAAACCAACATATAAATTCTCTGCATCATGCCTGATTCAACGTGACTTAAGAAAAACAAACATTCAACCAAAACATTTGATACATTTATTTACCTTGTTTTAAATGTATCAAATTCATCATTTAGCAAGCAAGAATATCAACCCACAACCAAAAGTTGATTGTGTCAACAGAAGAACCAACTAAGCTCCATTTATGACATCCTACATGTTCCTAAAAACAAACAAAAATGTGAATATAAACAATATTCTTAGTTTAGGAATTATTACAGTTTAAATATTTTATGGGTCAAGATAAAAATAAACAGGTATGTGAATCATTAGTGTGTGTTAACTTAACGTCTTATAAAAAGGGGGCGCGTCAGTTGTGCATCTCATACAGTAAGTAATTGAATGAGAAAACTTCATAATTTTTAAAATCACTTAGCCTGATAAAAGACAATGAATTCTAATTGTATCATGGTGCTAATCAGTGAAAAAAATAATTTAAAAAGGCTACATCCAACAGGAAATGCGGAAACAAAGGTGTTATGAATTTCATATTGCTGTTATTTCCTGAGATACCATCGGATATAAATTAATGAAAACTTACAATAGATACTTAGCCATTGAATTATCCTTTAAAGTTTTATCGCAAAAAAATTATTGAATTTAACAGCCATTATTCAACAAACTTTTTTTAAATATTTTTGAAACAATTTCTGATATAGAATATCTCTATATTTTATGTATTTTATACAATTAGTTGATCAATTAGATCGCCGTTATAGCAAAAATATTTATCGATGTAGTTAATAACGACTACCAAGCTATCTACATAGATAAAACGGTCATTAGAATATAATACGTTCCTGGTCAAAGGAACTAACATTAAAACGCTCGCTATCAAAACGAGTGACGCTGCAATCATCGACACATAGGTCCACCCGCACACTAATCTTAACAAAGAACTGCACAAAATAGACGCGATTTGGAAAAATAATAAAGTCATCATCATTAGCCAATCGTTATTCCACCTAATATGGAATAACGATAGATTTACTACTTTTAGCAAACATCCCCAATACACCCACGAGCGTCTCAAGAGACAATAAGCTGTCATTTGATCACATCCCTATTCGAACAAACGAACAATTCACCTACACAACAAATTGGACAAATTACAAAAACAAACTCCAACAAACATACACGCCGCAACGAATAGACACTTACGATTCATTGAATAATGCAATAATCTCATTATTTGCAAAAATCTTAAGTGCGTATAACAGCAATACAGTCAGCAAACCACGCCCGCGAAATCCGCGACGAGATTCAAACTGAAATTAACAATAAATGGAACCCGTACCTAAACGCGTCTAAAACAAATCACACCAACTTTTGAAAAGTATATAAAATCATGCGCCGCACACAAAACGTTGAAACGCCGCTACACGCCAAAACTGGGTTAATATTCGAAAATATAGACGAAACAAACGCTTTCGCAGAATAATTTAAAACGCGCGCAATTTGGCGCAAGGCTATATTGCACATCAAATAAACATAGAGCTGTACATCACACTGGAAAGGCGATCTCCAAGCTACCGCCGCAGAGATGGTCTACAGAGAGCCACTTCGCCTTCCAGGGGAGCTACTGGTTTCTACTTCCACCCGGGATATTGACGACTCTGCCGATTTCGTGCGCGAGTTACGCTAACACTTCGAGACGCTTCGCCCAGTAAACGGCACAAGGCACGGAGACAGGAAGGTCTTCATATTCAAGGACCTGGGAACGATTACTCATGTCTTCGTCAGGCACGACGCACCCCGAGGTTCGCTCCAGCTGCCGTACGACGGACCCTACGAAGTGGTTTCTCGCGACGAGAAACATTTCACGCTCCGGATGCGAGGCCGTACCGTCCCGGTTTCAATCGACCGGTTAAAACCGGCCTACACTAACAACAACGACATCGAGGATCCTACGATCAACGTTGACGACGAGGAGTACGTTCCGATCGTTCCGAGAACCCCAATTCTTCACCGCGCCAACAGCATACTGCAGCATCACCACCAACTAGGACCACGCGGTCCGGTCGTCGGGTTCATTTCCCCGAGCGCTACCAGGCAGGCTTTGCGTAGAGCTACGCCAGTTATAACGTTCACCACTGGCAGGGGAGTACTGTAGTGGCACGTAGTGACATTACACAGCCGGGGTTTTTGCCACCGCAACGTTGGCACCCCGCTCGTGGTAGGGCGCAAAGCCTACCCCCACTGTCAGTAAGGGGGTATATAAGCGCACACCACGAGCGACTCACTCTGTTTCATTCACCCTTGTCGCCGGACTCTCCCTAGTCAGCAACCGCATACCGCTCTACCTGCGCGAGTGAAACCCCCTTTGTTCGCGACCCAAGTCAGCTGCCACTCACCACGTGCATCTCTACAGATATAAGCAACTTGTTATCTTTTTTCGCACACTGTAACTATTGCTTTCACAATAGGTGGCTGTGGCGGAATTTCCTTTTCTTTTGCTTTTTCTGTTATTTATCGATTAGTTACAATATCTATTTCTTTGTACAAACCATGTCTGAGTTGAGACGAATCTAACTATGTATTGATCATTAAAATCGGTGCAGTCGTTCTGCAATGAAACGTCCACACACAAATTCGACCATCCATTTTTATATATAGACGATCAAAGTAAATTTACAAAACAAACTCATTGTATGCACAGATTGTCCGATCGATAATCAGATACGGCTTTCCGGTGTGAAGCATCGGTAACAAACTCAATTTTTTTTTATTATTGAAAGTATTGAAAACTAGTGTTTACTAACAATCAATTTGTTGATGACTTATATTACTAAGATAATTGAATTCAAGCAACTTAACTTCCAGTGGGTAAGTACTTGAGCAAGTGATTTAATTTATTTAATTTACTTAATTAGTCAGTCGGTCTCTTCCGCTTAAGTCTTCTTATTGCTTTGTGTAACGTTATGATTTTTTTTGCTTCGATGTTGACATGATTTTTCAATCTTTCTTTATGTGCTGCTTTGACTTTGTTAGCAACATCGGTTACTGTTTCTATACTTAGATCCCGATGCAGGTCGTCGTTTCTAACGTACCATGGTGCATTTACTAGAGATCGTAGCACCTTGTTTTGGAATCTTTGAATAATATCTATATTAGTTCTGCTGGCACATGACCAGAGTTGAATTCCATAAGCCCATACTGGGCATAGTACTTGTTTATAGAGTGTTATTTTGTTGTGGAGCGCTAGTTCGGATTTCCGTCCTAGAAGCCATTGCATTTTATTGACTTTGATATTAAGCTCGGCTCTTTTTTTCTTGACGTGCTCTTTCCATTTTAGTTTGGTGTCCAACGTCATTCCAAGATATTTGGCCGTGTTGGCATATGGGACTACCACGCTGTTAATATAAATTCGTTTGTTGTCAACACTTTTGTTTGTAAAGTTGATGTGTGTGGATTTAGATTCATTTAGCTGGTTGCGCCATTTTTTTTTCCAGTTTTCTACTTTGTTTATTGCATGTTGCAACTTTTGGGTCGACTCGAAGACCGTTTTTCCTACCGCTAACAGTGCTGTATCGTCAGCAAACGTTGCTGTTATGCTGTGAGGAGTAGTTGGGATGTCGTACATATAAATTTGGAAAAGAGTTGGCCCTAACACACTGCCCTGAGGAACTCCAGCATCAATTTTCTTTAGTTCGGAATAAGCATCATCATACCTGACTCTAAAGTATCTGCCAGAAAGATATGATTCTATTAAATTATAGTATTCAGGAATACTTGCTTTTATTTTGTGAAGTAGGCCTATATGCCAAACTCTGTCAAACGCCTGTGCGATATCTAAAAACACCGCTGAGCATATTTTTTTGTTTTCTAAAGCGTCTTCTACAACATTGGTAATAGTGCGTTGAGCTCGTCGAGGATAGACGTATTTCAAAACCGCTCTCAGATAGTGTTCTAGCAATCTAATACAGACACGCTGGCCGCCTCGTGGGCCAGTGTAGTTCAGTATACAATATACAATGGATGGCTTATCGAGTAAAGCCACATTTTCTCAAACTGAAATTACAAAGTTCTTTGGGAACAAGAAAATGGAAAACTCACTTCTAGAAATCCCAGAAGAAGGTAATACAAGTATGTCTCCAAGAGATGAATATCTCTACAACGCTTGGCTACAATCCGAAGCAGAGAAAAAACAAATGCAGGAAACAATTCTCTCACTAAAGAAACAACTCGAATCAATTAGTGCTGAACTTAGCATGCTAAAGAGAACACAAATTGTGCATTCGCCTCCTCCGCAAATAGTTGACGAAGAAACAGCAAACGACAGTGATCTTGCAGAGGAAACAAAATGGGTTCGTACGCTAAATAAAAAAAAGAAACGTAAAAGAGCTCTCAACGTATCACCTAACCAAAATGATACTAATACCGGTAGTCCGCACGTGGTCAAAACACCCATTCAAACCATTCAAGAGGATAAGGCAAAGAATCAGCCACCAAAACCTCCGCCAATTATAATTTCTGGATTAACCAATATGGAAAAAATTAACGCAATAATAAACAAAACTATTGGAAATAATTTTCAAAGTAAGTTACTCAACAACAGCGGAACTAAAATAAACGTGCTCGATATCAATGACTATAGAGAGTTAACAAAAGAATTGAAGAGTCAAAATGTAGCTTGGCACACTTATGAAAACAAACAAGATAGAGACATAAGGGTAATGATTAAAAACCTCCACCACTCTTTCAGCCCACTCAGTATAATCGAAGATCTAAAAAAACAAGGCCTCCAAGCACTAAACGCTACTTTAAAGATAAAATGGAAAACGAAAGAACCACTGGACATGTTCATAATGGCCTTTCATAAAGATACTGCTGTAGACAAGATATACAATGTGAAGTTAGTATGCAACTCTGCTGTAGTCGTAGAGCCGCTCAGAAACAACAAACTTATACCACAATGTGCAAACTGCCAAGCGTTTGGACACACAAAAAACTACTGCAATCAGGCTCCAAGATGTGTTAAATGCGCTGGTGCCCACCGTACAAAAGAATGCACTAAGGCAAGCACAGAGCAGCCTAAATGCTGCCACTGCGGTAAAAATCACCCAGCGAGCTACCGAGGGTGCGAGGTAATTAAAGAACTTCAACGAATTAGGGATTTGACTCGCAAACGTTATTATTAATCATCCGATAATAATAAGCATACAGGCAGAAGTATTCCACAAGTCCCTAATGAGATTATTAAACAACAAAATAAAGGTGAGCTCGAAATAAGTCAGTTGCCCAATAATAATAATATTCCGGAAGCAACAGTAAGCAAGTCACTCAAAGATACTCAAACTACTAACAGCTTGCTAGCCGAAATCATTGAGACGCTTAAAAACCAAAACCTGAGACTAAACATGATTGAACAAAGGCTCAGCAATTCATCTTGCAAACGTCAATGGGTAAAAAGTTAACGGTAATGGAATGTAACGCCAATGGATTGCTACGTCACCAAACTGAATTGCAAGCAATCCTAACATTAAAAGACGTCGACATTTGCCTCGTAGCTGAGACACATTTTACTAACGAGTCTTATATCAGACTAAAAGGGTATGTAACACACCATGCACGCCACCCGTCCAACTCCGCTAGAGGAGGAAGTGCTGTTATCATAAAACAAGAGATTAAGCACTATAGTGAAGATCCGTATATTTCGAGAGATATACAAGCAACAATTGTTAAAATAGAGTCACTCAAACAAAAACTTTCAGTCTGTGCTATATATTGTCCACCACGCTATAATATTCGTGAAGCGGAATTTACAAATCTTTTTCGTCAAATAAATGGGCGCTTTATTATAGGTGGCGACTTTAACGCGAAACATATATTCTGGGGCTCTAGGCTCACTTCTCCAAAAGGCAGAGAATTATATAAGGCTGCAACAAAGTATGGATGCCATTTTATTTCGACAGGGCAGCCGACATACTGGCCCACAGATAGAATGAAGACTCCCGATTTAATCGATTTTTTTGTAGTGAAAAATATCTCAGCTAATTTTATGAAAATAGAGGGAAGTTTTGATTTGAGTTCCGATCATACACCAATATTATTAACTCTTAATGAGAACATAAACAAAACCGAACCACCGCCAAGTCTAGTAAATAAGATGACTGACTGGGACTATTTCAATTATCTTCTTGTAAATGACATCAACCTAAAAGTTAAGATTAATACTGTGGATGAGCTAGAAGACGAAGCCATTCAATTTACCAACGCTATACAACAAGCTGCCTGGAATAGTACTCGAACCAATAGAAGGAAGCACCGGGGCCCAAATCTACCATCATACATTAGAGAGCTAATAGCCAACAAACGCAAGTTGAGAAAACAGTGGCATCAAACACGACATCATTTAGACAAAGCGCGTCTAAACAAAGCTAGTAAAGAATTAAAAAATGAAATCTTCACTTTCAAACAAAATGGTACAAACAAATACCTATCAGAACTAACTGCAGATAGCAAAACAGAATACTCGTTATGGAAAGCGGTTAAATACTTAAAGAGACCTACTGCTGTAGCTTCTCCAATTAAAAAACCAGATGGTAGCTGGGCCCGAAACAACGAGGAAAAGGCTGCCTTGCTGGCACAGCATTTTGAAGCCAGATTTCAACCTCAAGTCGCCACATCGTCTCTACCTCATCTATGGCAACAGCAGCATACAACCACAATTCCTAGGGTGTCTGCTAAAGAAGTTTTGAAAGAAATTAAAACAAATTTTACAAAAAGAAAAGCTCCGGGGTTTGACTTAATTACTGGCAATATGTTGCAGAACCTCCACAGAAAAGCAATAGCAAAGTTAGCTAAAATCCTCAATGCGTGCTTTCGTTTAAATCATGTACCAAGCATTTGGAAAGCAGCCGAAATCATAATGATACCAAAACCGGGGAAAAAACTAAGTGAAGCAGAGTCTTACCGACCAATCTCGCTGCTTCCCATAATATCGAAACTGTTGGAGAGGCTAATACTTAAACGATTGAAACCAATTATAGAAGAAAGGAAGCTGATACCTTCACACCAATTTGGGTTTAGAAATAGTCATTCAACGATTGACCAGATCCATCGTATTACCAAAACTCAATTTAAAAAGACTAAAAATAAAACAAAACAAAATTCTACGGTTCGCGCTTTGCATGCCGCGGTACACGTATCTCACCAACCTTCACGAGGCCGCTGGGATACCTGAACTAAACGAATTCATCAAGAAATTAAATACCACATTTTATACCTACCAAATCTTAATCTCACCGCTAACCGAGCACATACTCGACAACCTAAAGTTTAATGCGCCACGTCGCGACGTGGGGTCAAGATGGTCACTATGCTTAACACTAAACCTACCACGCGTGGTCAAATGACCTTTTTTGAAATTTCGTTTAGATTTTTTCATATAAAGCGTTAAAGTATCACTATGAGACTTATTGACTTTTCCTAAATATCACACACAATTAATTTTTTGATATTTGCAAGTTTTTTTATTGTCAACGTTCCGAAAAAAAATTGTAGTGTGCGTCGTCTACCACGCGCGGTCATTTGACCATTTTTGAAAAGCGCAGTTCTGAAATTGTTTTAAGAGTCTTTACGAGTTTTGAGGATTATTTTAAAGATATTATTGTTATTTTCAATAAGTCTACGATATTGAAAATGATACAGCTCAGGATATTTTTGATTTATTTGATAGTAATACGGGCAAAGAGAATATTTTGAATGCACGAACAGAACAAAAAGAAAAAGGTTTATATTTAGTTCTGATGGTGAAAATGAGGAAGATATTGAAACTGCAATGAATGAAACTGTCTGGCAAAAATAAAAAAAAGGATGTTATCGCGGAATACCACCGATTTATAATATTTTCAAGGAAATATCAGGACCAACAGGATATGCGGAACAAAATTTTATAAAGGGCACATTTGAGTATGTTTTTTTCTTTCATTATTGTTTATAAAGTTACTCAACATGTAAAAATATGAAAAATTAACCGAAAAGTGGTGATATTTAGTTCAAAATTCGATTTTACAATAGCACAAAATTCGATGTAGATGTAACCGATCATGCCGCAAAGCGAATGGCCGCAAAAGACGTAAAAGCGAAACATTAAATAAAATCTATACAGATATTTTTCAATATCTATGATTTAGCCGGAATAAATCAATGGATGTAATATAAACAGAAAATGGGTGAAGAAATTTCAAGGCAAGAGTTTTTATTTCAGTTGGCAGAGGAGTTTTTGACCGAATATCAGAAGGAGTCACAGCAAATTAAATGTTCATATAAAACAATAATAAATAGAGCTATATATTCTCTAGGATGGAAATCTTGTCAAATAAAATATTGTAAGCTCAATGAGAGGGACAAAATTAATATAAAATGTAAAATAAACGTATGTGGGCTATGTGCAATACAAAATGCAGTAGTTTGTAAAAGTTGAGCTAAAAATGCATAAAATTTTAAAAAGTTAAATAGAAAAGCAGGGAGCAACAATTTCTTGAACCAATAAAGTATTTAGTTTACTATCCAACTGATTAAAATCTCTTTCCATGTTAAAATCCATATGATTTGTTTATGCGGTCATTTGACTGCGCGTGGTAGGTTTAGGTATACATGGAACCTCGGTAGGTTTAGTGTTAAGTTGAGAATTGATATTTTTGAAAAAAAGATTTTGCCAATATATAAAGTATTATCTATAGTACATGAATCTGAAAAAATCAATCCGATTCGTTAATTAGTTTAGCCGCAATTTGGCGCCAAGAGAGAACCAAAGACTTGGTCAAGTTTGAATAACTATTTCTATGCTTTAAAATAACATCACAAGAAAATTAAATACAGCCTTTGAAAGTAGAACTAACGTAGATTATCATAGTGTAATAAAAATTTGAAAATGATGAATAATTCAATGATTTATATGTAATTACATTGTTCCGTTTTTGCTTGTTTAAAAAAAATTTCAAAAAATCAACTTTTTGTTTGGTTGTGCAATATTGTGTAGCGTAGTGACCTATACCACTCGAAAGCTAATTTGAAGGCCTATCGGATGTATATAGTTTAATTCTGCCGAATAATGCACTTTGGGAGTAAATGGCAATTGAAGTCGAAATTTTTGTCAATTTTCACTGATTTTACGGCTTGTTTGCCCGAGTTTGTGAGGCTTGGTTCAGTCACACTTACGCACGGACGCATGTATATGTGTACGCACACAAATATAACGCGCAGGGTTTGCATGACATTTTACCTGCAAAGATTATAAACCTCTCATGTTTCCGACGATATACATATATAGAGAAGAAGAGAGAGAAGAGAGATAAGATATATATAATCGGTTCCGGTTCAGTGAAATTTGCGCACTTCTATTACGGGGAGCATGCAATGGAGCCCCAGGACCCCAGCAGTTTAGGGCACTAGTTCTTTTGTACCCGAAAAAGTTTTACTTCAACTAGCGAGCGTTGACATTTTTAGTGTCGCAGTGCGAGGGTAGACGCCTAGAAATGCTGTTTTGAACAATTAAAATGCGTTTTGAGCGAACTGAGAAGCAACGAGAGAAACTGCAATTTTAATTTATGCGCAGCCGATTGTTATAAAATCGTAAAGTATGAACTCGCAAGATGCCACATGGTACTAGGCAAAAATGTTTACAAATGTTTGTAATTATTTGAAAAATGAAATCCTTTCTTGCAAATTTCAGACTTGTGGTCTTTTAACATAAATAAACCTTTTTGAATTTTGAAAATTGGTTGATTATTAAGTACAAATGCAACATGAACTGAATAATCGTAAGATCATATCTTAAGAAATAATTGGTCAATTTTTAAAATTCAAAATGCATATTAATTAACAAGTCACCAGGTCTTGTTATCTAAAAAAATATAAACATTATTCACGAAATTGTTGTAATAATGTTAAACGCTTTAATAAATGCATCTGGCTTATTCTTCACGTGCATGGTGACCACCATAAAGATTTCTTACCCAAACGACCAAATAGTCAGGCCAGGTAGGAGAAATACGACGAACAACAGGCAAAACGACGCTTAACTTTGCACTTAAATTTCAAGTTTACGTTTAATATATCTGCACAATCAATCTGAAACTTACTAAATTCGCTTTTGAACATAGTTTGTTTAAAAAATTAGCTCCATACGATATGATACAATTGTTGCGAAAAAGTATATACATTATATAATTTAAAATTGAAAAACAAATACGCTAATTTCATCTATATACCCTATTGTTTATAACTGTGATCAAAAATAATTGAAATCAACGCTTTATCTACGCTATAACAGAATTCAAAACGAATGCAAGCATGCCAATATGGCACGTAGTTTGGTGTTGTCAACCAATAGAATATAGAAGCTTGTCTTCTGCACATTAAATGTCATTGGCTGGGCGGATAAAGTGAATATTTTTCTCGGACCAGTAAATAGTGAGTTTCAAAATCATAATGCACAATAAATCATCGGCAGCGTGCTGAATCTTGGGTCAGTAAGACGTTGTAAATGAATATGATATAGCACCCAAACAGGATTTTATAGCACCAAGAAATCCGTTTATAGCACCCAAAAATCCGTTTATAGCACCGAAAAACGCAAAGTGCGCATTTTTCCAATCACCGTTTGCCAGAATTAAATTTCTAATTTCATTATTTGAATCATTTAACCGTTTAAGGCCAATCTTTCTTTGAGCGTCTGTGGTCCAAATTTTTCTTTTTTATGCATAATAAAAATTGACAAACCATCCCTATTAATTGTTTTTACACATGATAATAATTCTAATGAAGTAGTTTTCCAAATGAGCTTCAATAAACTGTATGAAACAAGTATGTAAATAAAACACTATTAGGCGATATGGTATTCATAGGACAGTGACAACGATCGCCGGGACAACGATCACGAGTTCTTTGTTGTTACTTTAAAATTACTTTTACATTTTATTCTTACAGAATTAAGAACAAGGCTGAAAATTTCCTACTAGGCTGAACAAATATTATAAAATTCAGTGGTGGTGCAGACTTTCACCAAATGTGGTCTGTGTACGGGAAAACCCTGATAAAAAATAGAGACTCCAAGAGCAAATGAGTTTTGATTCATTGTAAAATGTTGCATGAGAATTATTATTATTAGGCAATATATTATATTAAATCCGTCAGAATCACTAACGGGTGAAAATCCTAACGGGACTAATGAATAACAGAATGAAGATTTTTTAAATGAAAGAGAGCATAATTATCACATATTAATCTGCAATGTACATGCAAACTACCATATGGATTGTTGAACGGGTTCACCATTATTTTCAATACCATGAAAATGAATTACGTCATTAAACAACGCTTCTACGGGGACTAAATGTTCAATAACACGTGTCATGTACACGAGTTGGAAACCTATAAGCAGTATTTGTGTTTGCACAAGATAATAGAACAATCTATTTATTAGGGCAATTTTAAAAAATATTTAATTAAAGGATCCAAGGGGGAACCCGATGCGACGTTTGCCGGGAAATTTGACGTATATTAAATGATTTAACAATATAGTTATATTAAATGATTTAAAAATTAAACAATATAACGAACAAAGATTTCAACTAGCAGCACATTGGAAAGGGACAATTATTAAAACCGACAAACAGCGGGCAGGAAGGCTTGAAAGAAATTGGTAAAACATAATATAAGCGAAATGCATAATTATAACATAATTAAAACGAAATGCATAATTATAACATCGAAATTTTAGGCCTAAATGAAACACGATGGAGCGGAATGGGTGAACACATGTGCCCAGCAGGTGAGCTGCTAATATACTCAGAGAAAGCTCAACATGAAAAACATGAAAGTGGAGTCGGACTCCTCCTCACAAAAGCAGCACGGAAATCGCTTGTCCAATGGACACCTGTTTCAGACCGAATAATATCTGCGCGTTTTAGGGCAAGAATAAGAAATATAACTCTCATCCAATGCTATGCACCCACAGAAGTAGCACAAGACACTGAGAAAGACGCATTCTACGAGGCATTAGATGCAACAATCAATACAACATCAAAATCTGACATAATCGTCATAATGGGAGATCTAAATGCAAAGGTAGGTGCAGCCAACACGTACTTGGAACATATAACAACGACTGATAGATCTGAGCCTAAACCACAACCTCTGTATAGGAGGGACGCTCTTTCCACACAAAGATATCCATAAGGAGACATGGATATCACCAAATGGGAAAATTAAAAACCAGATCGATCACTTTATGATACAAAATAAATGGAGAATATCAATGCAGGATGTCAGAACATATCGTGGAGCGAATGTTGCAAGTGATCACCATCTAGTCGTTGCAACTTTTAAGCAAAGTATAAAAATCAATCTCAAGAATGACACCGCCACCACACACAGAAGAAAATACAACCTTGACCAACTAAAGGACAAAAACACATGCCTACGACTTAACGAAAAACTGAAAAATGTCGAATATGAAGACGAACGACCTGAC
Source organism: Aleochara curtula (assembly GCA_963978815.1). Taxonomy (NCBI): domain Eukaryota; kingdom Metazoa; phylum Arthropoda; class Insecta; order Coleoptera; family Staphylinidae; genus Aleochara; species Aleochara curtula. The sequence goes on along the minus strand of OZ022219.1, from coordinate 12,631,452 downwards.
AAAACATGGGAAAAGCTCAAACACGGCATAAACAAAGCGTGCAAGGACATCCTAGGCATAAAGAAGGAGAAGAGAAAAGAATGGATATCAGCAGATACTTGGGATGGAATAGAGAAAAGAAAAGGCCTCAAAGCGAAATTAAACGAGCTACGAAACAACCCACAAGTAGCAGCAAAACGAACTGCATACATCAAAGCAAATGCAGAAGTCAAGAAAGCAGCTAGACATGATAAGCGCTACTGGGTTAACTCAGTAGCACAAGTTGCTCAAGTGGCGGCTGAAACAAACAACACCCGCGAACTATACCACCTCACGAAATTAATAGGAGGCAAGAAGATCAAACTGTCGTATCCCATAATAAACGACAGACATGGACGGGCACTCACCTCCCCAACAGAACAACTACAAAGATGGGAGGAATACTACCGGGAGAACATGACCCTCAACACTCAAAATGAGGAATATGAAAGCCATGACAGACCTGCTATGGATCGCAGACTGAATATCAGCTGTAATGCTGCTACGACGTCGGAAATCAAATCGGCACTCCGCAAACTAAAGGCAGGGAAATCAGCGGGACTTGATAACATCAACGCAGAAGTTCTAAAAGCGTGCGACGAGACAATCGCGGATATGCTGACACCACAAATCAAAAGGACGTGGGAAACAAAAGTATTCCCAAGGGAGTGGAACGAAGGACTGATTATAAAAATACCAAAAAAGGGTGACCTCAAAGAATGCAAAAACTGGCGAGGGATAACCATACTAAACACGATAAGTAAAACAATAGCAATGATAATCAAAGATAGTCTTGCGAACGTACTTGAGTCCTCATTAAGACCGGAGCAAGCCGGGTCTTAATTTGGTCTGTACATGGCCGCTCATGTACAGACCAAATTAACACCCTGAGAATTATAGTTGAACAGTCAAACGAATTCCAATCACGTCTCTACTTGGTCTTTGTAGATTTTGAACGTGCGTTCGACACCATAAAGCATGAAACCAAATGGAACACACTTATGGAACTGGGAGTCCTAGATGACTTTATAAAGCTAGTTCAAGCTTTCTACATCCAGAGCACAAGTAAAATTTTACATGCAAACCAACTGAGACAACCAATAGAAATAAAAAGAGGTGTCAAACAGGGATGCATACTTTCGCCTCTTCTCTGTAACATAGTCTTAGACGGCTTACTAGCGAAAACAAACAACGTAAAGCGAGGCATTACGTGGGGCCTAATCGCTCGCTTAGAGGATCTAGACTACGCAGACGATATATGCTTTCTGTCTCATACACTGGAAGACGCAAGGAACAAGTTAGAGAGGCTGGAAATGGAGGCAAAACCCTAAATTCAAACATCATAGAAAGCGTACCGAAGTTCACCTACCTTGGAAGTATAATAGAACCTACAGGAGGTTCAGAAGCAGATATAAAAGCCAGAATACTCAAAGCACAACACGCCTTTGGTACTCTAAATAACCTCATCTACTCGTTGAATACCAAAATGCGGCTTTTCAACTCCAACATAAAGTCAGTACTCCTGTATGGATGTGAAACATGGATGATGACTATGACCCACATCAAAACTCTCCAGCTAGCGGTGAACAAACTTTTGAGGAAATCTTTACGCATCTTCTGGCCACAACGAATATTCAATGCCGAACTCTACATAAAAACAAATCAACAACCAATAGCGGCGGAGATTGGCAAACGAAAATGGAAATGGCTAGGACATACACTACGCAAAGATACACATGAAATCGCCCGAATGGCTTTAGAATGGAACCCCCATAGAAGTCGGAGAAGAGGACGTCCCAAACATACATGGAGACGGACGCTGATGGAAGAGGCCAAAGCAGCGGGGAAAACCTGGCCTGAAATAAAAACGCTGGCGAAAAATAGAACCCGTTGGCGAGCTTTCGTGGAGGCCCTATGTTCCGCTCAGGAATGATGGGATTATATATATCATTCCGCTCAGGAATGATATATATAATATAAGCACTAGACAATAGGAGCCCGAATTTTATAAACAGCATAAAAACAAATATCTACGTAAATGACAATAAGGAGATCAGAGTTCGCCGGGACAGCTAGTATATATAGAAAGAAAAAGAATAGATAATATTATATTATTAGAATATCGAAATTCTATGTGTGCGCATTTGTCTTGGCATACAGAAAAATCTAAAAAGCGCACGAATAGTCATACTATCCAACAGTCAGGCTGCTGTCACAAGCCTAAGAGCCTACAGCTCAAAATTTAAAACTATGAAACTGTAAACAAACTTTAAAACCACAAAAGCCAACAAACTCACTCTAATGTGGGCACCTGCCCACCAGGATATTCAAGGAAACCAAAATGCTAACACCGCCATTGGGTCTGTAACCCCATTTCTCGGCCCAGAACCAACCTACTAAGCCACACCTCGGGCAGGCATCTGAAGAATGGGAAACAAAGCGATATATAAAATAAAAAGATATATAAAAAAATTTTCATGGGCTAGGACAATCAAAGCAGCTCATTGAATATTCGGTTAAAAGAGCAAACGAAGCTCTGAGCCTTCCCAAAAGGAATGTCAAAACTATGACAAGTATTTTCACTGAGCATTGTGCCGTAAGATACCACTTGCATAAGTTGAGCAAGGCATATAGTCTTATCTGCCGAGTGTGAAACTTCTTCTTTAAATGGCGTTGCAGTCCAAATCGAACCTTAGCCTCCTGCAGCTCCTACCTCCAACTTTCACGATCATTTGCTTCTCTTCTCCAGTTTCTTATTTGTAATAGTTTTCGAGCGTTACTTGCTACTGTATCGGTCCATTTTGCTCTTGGTCTTCCTACCGGTCGTTTTTTCCCCCGCCGGTGATTTTTCGAGCACCATTTTTCGCAGTCTCATTATTTTTATATGAGATGTAATCGATGGTTCTTTGTACAGTTGGTACAGCTCATGGTTGTGCCTTTTTCTGCTAGTAAACAATAATTTCCCGTCAGGTCAGGATGCTTCAATTCAAACAACGAGGTAGCAGTGGACAGAGAATATAGAGTTGAATCTTCTACCACAAAATTTCATTCTACCAAACCATCGGCGATTTGGATATAAGAAAGATTGACCTTTGAAAAGCAGGTCAATAATTCGACAACTTTAGTGTTCTTTGCATCGAACATTAAAATGGTCACAAACAATGGCGCACGCGAAAGCTTTTCCCATTTCAAATTTAAATTAATTTATTATTTACATATCCCTAGTCGTAAAAAAGGTATAAACTCGATATACAATACATAGTCAATATTATCCGTTAATATAAAATGATAAATAGTCTACGAAATATGATAATATGCAGTAAAACTCTATTGAAAGGCGCATTTAGTTTTAATGCTAATTACAATATTTAGTGACGACGGGCAAGTGACAAATGCAGCTCCTACTCCCAATACATGCAACTTCAAAAGATGCATTTGTTCTAGCTAACATGCACCTCCACCTACGTGTGCACAAACAACAGAACTGAAGCTCACATAAAAGTGCACCTACACCTGTTATAAATAGTATAAAATGAAACTTATTATAAGCATAGTCATATATGATAGTTCTGATATACAAATTTTAATTAAGACACATTGCAACTTTAATGCCCTCTCTAAGGACGAGCACATCATTTACGCATATAAATATTAGTAAAAAACTAAAAAATAATTTCTTATTCGATCCATCAATAAGTGCTTCGCTCATTCGTTATTACAATATTTTCTATTTCAGCACCTGTAGAATAAATCGAGTGCGAACATACCAAACGGCTAAATATCCCAGATCCTGATATTTAAGCAGTATTCTTGTTTGTTATTGTTAAAACTTAGTACTTAATATCAAATAACACATAGCATTGTAATTTGTTTAGGACCTAGTTATAATATATTTGTGTACAAGTTCTCTTCATCGGAAGCCCCCGCAAAGTCAAATTCAGTTAACTACTGAGTTGTAAAACAATTTAGTAAATTGAATATGGCTACAAGAACATTAATAAGTAATTTTGAACCCAATTAGACATGATATCATCAGTATTGATGACAAAAACTTATATTTATTATATTAAATGGGTTTGATAGCTAAATGTAGTACAATTAAATTACTTAGTGGTGTTGTTCTTACATGTGTGCATGTTATTTCCATTCTGGAGGATTTAAAGTAGTTTTCAATTTGCTTTCAATTCATACGATTAAATGTCTGCACAAAACTCATAATGTACAATCAACCAAGACTCCTGCATAATTGCTGACCATATACTTATTTTGATATAAAATGTTGTCTGCTTTTTGCAAATATTAATTGTAGATAATAGATATGAAATACTTAACATATTTGTATTTTTCATCGTATTGTATCAATCTGCTAGGAGCGTGACTTCAGATTGCTTATAACTCAAGAACAAATATCCATCTTACAATATTACACATCTCCTACGCTTAACTGGCTCTGGTGGCTCCAAAGCTGCTAAAATTGCCTCATCAAACACATTCTTAAGACCCTTTTGCGTGAGCGCGGAGCATTCTACATATTTAACAGCTTTAAGCTCTTTTGCAAGTTTTTCTCCTTGTTCAATTGAAATGGGCTTTTGCTTATTTTTTGCAAGTTTTTCAATTGTTGTATTATCATCACGAAGATCAACCTGAGTGCCCACTAGTAGAAATGGTGTTTTTTGACAATGATGGGTTATTTCTGGCACCCACTACACAAGAAAATAATTTAAAACATGCATGTACAATTTGCATATCATTGTGAAGATGAGAACATTATATATATTCATTACATACCTTTTCCTTTACATTTTCAAATGATGAAGGACTAACTACTGAAAAACACACTAAGAAAACATCTGTCTGTGGATAACTTAATGGCCTGAGACGATCATAATCTTCCTGACCTAAAACAATCACATATAGACTAATTAAATAATGTAATGTTTTACCTCAATATATACCAGCAGTATCAAATAGCCCTAATGTGTATGGTTCACCACCAATCATAACTGTAACTGCATAGTTGTCAAATACAGTTGGCACGTACTCAGATGGAAATTTATTAGTTGTGTAACTACACAAAAATAATTATATTATAACAGTTTATATATATATAATATACAGCTTATCACTCACCTAATCAATAAACATGTTTTACCAACAGCTCCATCACCAACCACAACACACTTAATGGTCTGCATTATTAAATACTATAATACTTGGCCTTTTCTCTATCCCTAAGAATCCCTAAAACAAAGCAATACCATTACAAAATATATACAGGAAAACTTATCACTAGCTATTAATAAATCATCTTATATTAACAAAACTCAACAATATATTTCACATATTGTAGATCAAATTACGTTTCCAATCTGATGGGCACAAATTGCCAATAATATCACATAAAATGGGGTACGATCTTTTAGATTAAAAAAGGTATACAATTGACATAAGCAAATTTAATCAAAAGGCTGCCATTTTTAGCATTCCTCAAGCACAGCGTCAGTAAACGTCATCGAATTGCTGTTGCAAAATGAAGAGTATTCCCGACAAAAGCGGACGGAACCCAAATGCACTTTCTTACGGTGACTCGAATGTTGAACAATGACAAACCAAACTCCGAAATTATTATTTCTTTAATAAACCACAAAAATACATACTTTTAACTGGGTGGGTCTAGCATTCACTTGATAATCATTCACTGAGCTCGTATTAGTTTCAGCGACCTCTGGCGAATGAACAAGCCTTGGAGAATGTTCGAATTGCTGCGTATATAACTTCACAGATGTACGTACGTGTTTATACATAACTAGCTGTCTCGGCGAACTTCGTTTCGCCAAAAGGTGTTTCGTATGGATATAGCTGTCCGGGCGATCTCTGATCTCCTTATTGTAATTTACGTAGATATTTGTTTATATGCTGTTTATAAGATTCGGGCTCCCATTTTCTTGTGCTTATATTATGTTTTACCAATTTCTTTCAAGCCTTTCTGCCCGCTGTTTGTCGGTTTTATTAATTGTCCCTTTCCAATGTGCTGCTAGTTGAAATCTTTGTTCGTTATATTGTTCAATTTTTCTATCACAGTAGTTACCATTACTGTTTTAAAACAATACCAATTAATATTTTACTGTATGATTGATACCATTTAAACCTTCCCTATCCCGTTGTTAATCTGCCTAACAGAATAAACTTAATTATATTGTTAAATCATTTAATATACGTCAAATTTCCCGGCAAACGTCGTATCGCCCTTGGATTGAACATTAATTTTTTTATAACCAACCCGCGTTCCATTATATAGTTTCAGACTTATAAGCGTGATAGCTACCAAATCAATTTAAACCGCAATATTTTAAAAATTTGGTAAATAGCGTAATGATACTGGTTAGAAATTTGTTTCGTTAATGAAATTTAGTCTCATATCTTTCTACGAAAATACCAATAAAAGTCGCTATAAAAGCCGTCCAGTAGTTTTCATGAATTTCTTAAACTTTAATATAGGAATTTGCTTTATACATATATAGATTAACAATTTCCCTCAATTTCTAACATTTTCTACAAATGAAAACAATTTGCACTCAGTATTCATATTATCCTTAGTCATACTTGCTACCTTTGCAAATCTTAAAATGTAAACGTAGTATTTAACTGATGAAATTATGACTAACATCTCCCGACCCTGTTGTCATTCCCTTTCTTTAATTTGGTAAAAATAACTTCCTTAGTTTGCTTATTCAAGTTATATCATTCAGACAGTGTTACACTATATTAAGTTAAACGTGTTATATGCTTTCAAATATCGACATGCACACATGCCAAGCAGGTCATATTATTATGAACTCGGGTGGTCGCTTTGGGACGCTTTGAGAAGGGAAAACGTGGAGAATGAAGGCGTTGGCACTGCACTGCATATCGAATGATATACATCATAACAAGAATTCCATTGTACTTGACGGTTGATCGGATCATATTTCATATCAAAATGCGATCAAATTACCTTTCTCAATTGTAATATGTTACGAATTGAGAAGCGAATCGTTGAAAACTTAGCAAATCTTGCCTGAAAACCGCCAAAAAATCATCAAAATTTCAACTTAAAAATGGAATAACTCGGTTCGGCAGCAAATGGCACAATTCAGACTTAGCTAATCAGATTCTTCAGAATATTATCTACAACTTAGTAGTAAATTCAATGTGGCACAAAGTACCACAACCTAGTAAAACTCCTTTGGAAAAAAATTATTTTGACAAAAATCAGAAAATTTTCAAAAATTAATTTGTGCATCAAATTATGTTACGTTAATGATATGTCTAGCATGATATTATTCTACGTGAATTCTGTTTTCTATACGTGAAAACCGTTTCCTTATCGGTCCATATGAAGCTTAGAAAATGAATTTTGAATCTGTGGTATAGTTTTTGTTCCATGTATGCCCAATAATTAGTCTACTTTGACGCTAAATTGTTGCTAAACTATCGATCCGATTTGAATCATATTTTCGATTCCGTAAAATTCAGTTATTCCTCTATCGATTGGTAAAAATTTTTTTTGAAAAATATTGATATTTAATTTATCGATTTTGTCCAGTAAAATCCCACAATCATATAGTAACATTTCAGGATCGTCATTGAAAGACTATATATGAAATTTGACAAATACGCTTCATCTTGTGTTTTTATATCTATAGAACCGACTGCTTTGCAGTAAATTAATTTAAGCACTTATAACAGCACGTATATAAGCACTTATAACAATTCAAATTCAGCCCTTAGTTTATATTAATTCTATAGCTTTGAGTTATATTTGGAACAAGAAGGAGAGACTAAGAAACTGTATGAACCGATATATATATATATTTGGATTTCTAGTTTGATGGCCTAATTCGTCCGTCCCACTATTTATATCAAAGCAATGTAAGAGAAAATCTGCTTCTCCTATACGAGTGCTTGCAACTAGAAATTTAATGCCAAATTAAGCATACTATAAAACACACTACTTTAATAAATAATAAATAAAGAAAATCATTGCACAAATGCAAATCGAATCACAATTTGTATCATATTACTATAATATATGAATTAAAATTAGGTCCTTGATGTATTTAAAAGAAATATTTTCATATGGTATTATAATAAAATACATATACAAAACGTCATATCGACTATAAATACAAGAAAATACTCCGCGTCAAACCCCGTATGTCAGCAATTTAATAACGAAAATATTAATTTAACGCTCTAAAAAGCATTGAAAACTCCCCTTTGTTATGGTCGATTGGATGGAGGAATTGACGGAATAGCACCAACTTCATTACTTGTGTGCGATGAGTATTTGGGCCTACAAACGCATCCGCTTTCCACCAATACGTAGTCCTGTCCGGTGAGAGTGACCGGCCCAAGTGGAATCACCAGAAACAAGTACGGCACATAAGTTTGTGTACATTCCCCGCGAACCACGTCGCACTCGGTACTTTCACAGACCTGTATGCAAACATACAAGTGGATTGAAGGCGGTGTTAAAGTGATATTTAATTTCAATATTTACCTCAAATACTACTTGCTGCAACAGATCAGGAAACTTTTGAACAATTGTAACTGGTTGTCCGGATGTCAAAGAAACGCCATACATCGGCGCCGTTGTATTGTAGCGTGTCTTGCAAAGTCGTGACGGAGTGGCACATGTCGGTACAGAGACCAAGTTTGAAACACTTCTGCCTATTTCGTAGCAGCGAATACAAATATAGATAGAAACTTTCTTATAAATTATAGCTTCTAATTACCAGTCCGAGGATGTGTCTGGGTCTGAAAAGCGCCCGAATTCTCTTCGTGCGCTGCCAGCAATGCCCTTCTGGTTAATTCCGGATCAATTGTATGGCTCTTAGCTCTGCCAGTTCGCGCACTACCGGTCCATACACTCGACGACCTGAATGACCTGGCAATCGCTGCACTAAAGATGAAATTGGATTAAAACCATTTTGTTATAGAAGAATACAAACCTAGGGTATGGCTCGTTATCAGGTCCTAGACAATGAGCAACATCATTCAAGGCATCACCCCATAAATACTTCAGTCCACTGCCTCCATCGCATTTTGTTTTTGAATAAACTGTAGAGAGAGTAGTCAATAACGCGCAGATTATCTAAAACGCATTGAATTAAAGCAGAATCACACCACATATGCGATAGTTGAGGATACTTTGGCGTGTATCGTTAACACAGGCTCACGAAGCAATTTCTACATGCCGACGTTAACAGTACAATCAGACTCAAATTCTTGAGCAATATGAAAATGGGTTACCGTGTTGAAAAATTAACTTGTTAACTTAACATGTTGACACAATTGTAAACAAAATATATACAATATGTATTCTTTAAGTCCGTTAGGTGCGTGCCTATCGTGGAAAAAGCAATTACTAGCTGAACTCATAAATGAGATCGTGCGACAAGAACGTGTCATCGATTGGAAGCTTAAGATCTGCAAATCCGTGTTAGTTCGTGCTTTGTTCCATAACTTATTATATCAACGAATGAAATGCATAGTTTCACATTAAAGAACAGGAAACAAGAAAATACAGATATTCATACGTTACTGTAAATTGAGAAACACAGTTATATTAGCTTATATATACTAGAACAATAGATAATGACATAAATAATGTGTCTAGAATACGTCCACCAACGAAGGGGAATAAAATGCGCAATAGACACCAAATTCAAATCCGAAAATATCTGAAACCTCAGCATAATTGTCCGTATCAACATGTTAACAATTAATCTACAACTTCAAATTCTTCGGGCATCTGATGAAAGGATGACTACACATGCACAGACGGCCGAAGAAGGCTACATGACAGTGATCATTGACCTCGACGTGTAACTGTACTCTGTATAAATGTGGGCATGTGGCAACTGTATAAATTTCTATTTGTATTGCAGCGCGATGGTTTGGATTCAAATTTGCCAAAGCAACGTGTACGCCAACCCTCATTTGAGTAAATAGCATTTTAAAATATGTTAATAACTCACCGACAAACGCACTTTCAAGAATCCCAACTGCATTATGTTGATGTAGTTATAATGTTTACAGTTAGAACGCACTAATATACTAATTTAAACAATTTACGTTATTACTGTTATATTAGTTAACACTTAAACTAAACCATCATAGAATGGCTAGTTGATTGCCTAAGATCCTGACGAGGATCAACAAAAAATAACTTTGACAATACGCGTTAATTGGTGATTCGCGTGCTATCCGTATAATTAAACAACAACTTAAGTCAAGAAGGCCATTGATGAGAAGGTACACCAAGAGTGACTACTAACTGACTCACTAACTGAACGCAACGCGCGACAACTAAAAGCCCTTTATGAGAATGGGGAGCGAGCGAACATCCGATGCGCACCGCTTGACGCTCGGTACCGGAATCCGGAATACCACAAACGTAGTCTAGTCTTCTTTACGAGGCACTACTGCTGCGACTGTTACTACGGCTTCTCAATTGTACATGCACACTTCAATATCTTCTTCGTACTTGACATGTGGGTGCGCATTGAAATCACTGATATTGTAATTTACACTTACAACAAGGAAACAATGGACCCACGGGTAAAAGACACAATCAGTAGTTTCACGGGAACACTATTTATTAACTGAAATTGTATTTGTATAATTAGTGTGTACTTGTCCTATATTCCAAATGCTTGTGATGTTGAGTGCATAGAATAATTAGCACATATAATGAGTTTGCTTAACATATACTACAGAAGTAGTGACAATCTGAAAACACGATAGGCCTTATTTAATCGATTAAATATGAATATTATATTAGCCATAAACAAAATAATAATAATAATAATAAGCTCACACAATTAGGATTAAACAAAATAATGAATGCTACTGCGACGTGCAACAGATAATAATGGCAATTTTCAAGAACAAATATGATATAATGGAAAACATGATGTTTCGGGCTTAACTGTACTTTATAAACCAAATCAAATGCAAGAAATTGCGCCACGAAACAACGAGGAAAAATCAAATCGTATTGGCATGAATGTTGTCTATCATCTGATTAATAGAGATGCTTTGCTTTATATATAGAAACCATTATTATCTTGCTTGTTTACCTATCATTACAATACAATCAAAAATTTCTTACAAGCGATTTACAAAAATCGTCCTGAGCTATAATACCTGAGAATAACTATTCCTTCCTGTGTTAATATCTCTTATTATCATTTTCTCAAGAAATCCGACGAACCATCCAATGCATCGAAATGAACTTTATAGATCTCTATACTTATCTCTATATCTATTGGGCTTTGTATTAGTGTTATGTATGCATTTGAATCTAATTGCAATTTAGTTCGCTGTAACAGTCCATTAGTTATAGAAAAATTGCATATTAATATTAACTTATTATATTTACTTAGCATATATTATGTGGGATATTTTTGAAAATGCTTGAATGAAATTATAAAATTTCATTCATCTGACCTTTTTAATGTGGATTTGTAGACTTTCTTACGGAGATTATAGTTTTTAACATTCATTTAACATACAGAAAAGAAATGGCACACTGATACAAAGTTAAATTTAATTTAACTTAATTTTTTTCTTTATCTATTATCTATTTTTTACGCATTTGTAGTTTTGCTTCGCTTTAAGTATTTCCAGAAATGGGTTAGATCTAAACTTATTTGGTAGTTATGTATGTAGACGATTATGGCTTGGTTATCTTCTTCTCTTTTCTTTTCTTTTCTTTATAACATGAAACGCGTTTAAGGATATTGTTAACTTATTTATATTACTATGATAATAATAATTCAATTATCAAACATATAAACTATCTTTGTAGCAATAAAGTAAACTAACTGAAACTAAATAAATCAGCCTGCTTGTATGTGAATATACAACAAATACCTGTCGGTCCATTTACATTTCATACTCATATACGTGGAAACAAAGTAGTAAAAAACGATGTTATCATATTTTATGCCACTTATAACTATTGAGGTAGATACTGCTTAGGTCGGATATTTGTTTCCCATTCTAGTATTCATACAGAAGAATATTCATTCAGTTTTGTGGTGTTTTCCTTTGACCATTATTTGTCATGTTGCATGACAAATGCATGATTAGCTATCGCTACACACCCTGGTGGAATGAAAATATGTGCGTGCGTCACGTTTTGCATCTGAATTGTATCCTGACCTAATAACACTAAATTCTACATAAAAATAAAATAAGAGCTGGGTAACCTGCTCGCATAGTTAACCTGTCCATCCAGCAGCACTAAATAGTATTATAAATTCTATATGTAAAAACTGTAATACAAAATATATATATATAATATATAGAACGACAAAAAGTAGAAGCAGTATGTATATTATAAATCAATTAAATGTAATCTTAAAAAAATCATCTAGCATTTGTTTTCCAGGGTTAACCATTTAGAATCGATGCTAATATGAAATTTGTGTAGCTTTGATGCTGCGTTAAACCCGAAAATGAAAATTGAATTGAATAATAACGGTTAATTGTGAACTAAGCCATTCATAGAAATGCTCGTAAGTTACTACATTCAATCAGCAATTTTCTTAACTATAATGCCCAAATTAATTTACATGCAGAATGAAAATGAGAACATTCCATGTGTGTTCCAATCTTCCAACCGGTTGCTGTTTAAGAATGAAATTAACTTACTCTTCAACATAATTAATGCATTCTCCTTACAAGTAGCAGATTAAAATGGGGCTTAAACGTCCGTTTTACGCTATTGTAGATGCGAGTAACAATAGTGTATGCTTGCTAGTTTGTTGTAATTGTTGTTTAATAGATAAGTAATTAGTAATATCGTCAACAAATCTAAGAGAGCAATTATAACCACGTACTTCTCATTGTTGGGATGTGAATCTCTATACTATGTCTATGATATTGCTCCTCAATTCTTCGACGCGCCGGGCGCGCATCTCGCAGCAGTGGCGCACATTATTGTATTTGGTACAAGTAGGAGCGACTAATACTGCATAAACATTTTTATAAGTACTAACATTTCTCGTTCCGTATGTGTCCTTATTTGACGCGCAAATTAGATAGATTATGAACATGAGCGACAAAATGAACGAACCGAAAATGCAAACATTTGTAGTTTGGTAGACAACATTTACATCATGTCTGGAGGGATAATGATAGATAGTGTCAATTAAGTTCATATTCATCCGCGGCTAGTAAGTCGCCGTGATCCTCAAATTGCTAATTTTCTCTCAATTACCATATGAAATCATTATTATGTTAATATGAATGGATGGTACCACGTTTAATATTGGAATTTTTGTTCTCGCTCAACAAAATTTTTTAACGAAATGGTTTTTTTAAATTTCGTTTTTTGGGGGGTGATTTGTTTTGAATATTTTCTCTGTTTCAAAAAAGCTTGAATTCATGCAATTTTCTTCAATTGCAGGCTTGGTGCGTGTTCTTTAAATAGTCAAGCGCGCGTTAGATTTTTATATTCCGAATGATTTTTATTGAATACTTTGATGTTTCAGTTTCGATTTGCTTTATCAGATTGTGTGAAATAAATGGATTGTATTCTAGTTGTTTCTTCATTACTTTTGTACTTATTCCGAACAATTGCCGAATGTTTGTTTATATATTTGATTGTATCGTGAGTGTAATGCTTTCGTTTTTCTTTGCACATTTGTTTTTGCTTCAACAGTTTCGACCGTAATTTCATGCCACTGGCATCAGAATAAATATATGAACCCTCAGCTCCTAAACTCACTAATAAAATCTCTTAATAAACTTGCCTCACAATTTGGCACTTTTTCATTTTTCTTAAATCTGTACAAATAATTTAACTCTTCTTTTATACATTATTAATATATATATATAATATATATAATATCCATTTTTTCACAATTTTTCATAAAATCATCGTAACGCTATAACAGCGCAATTTTTTTCGTTTTTTCATTCTTTCTTTTTTAAAAATCTAACAAAAAATATCCTCCCCAACAAACAATTTTTATCAAAAATAATTTTCTTAAGTTAGAAAATTCGGGATATATTCCAACGACCGAATTTTCGCATTTTTTGTAAGGACCTTTTAGGAAGGCCCATCCCTATACCTCCGATTTTCATTATGTTTAGCTTTGTACTTTTTCGCAAATATAGTAAATATTTGTTTTACCTCTTTCTCTCGTATCCATCTTTATAATTTTATATTAGCCCCGTTCGCCACAGTTTATTTTACATAATAATCAATCAGCAAACGCAATTGGGCTGTGGCATTAAGATATAAAGATACACTAAATAATGTATCTATCGATATGCCGAGTCAATATTTTCATAACTTGTTTCACCATTGCAATTACGTGTTGCTTTCTCACTCGCTCCATCCACATACGCACAATTTCATTCGTATTACGATTCTCTACCCCTAATACGTTCTGGTATCCGTTTTAACAATCACAGTACAGGGTGATACAGACGTGTCGCTCGGCACCGTAAAAATTGTAATATAATCTAGGGGCGACACGTCTGCACTCCAACAATACCACATCAATTATGATGAACGCGCCGCGCCGTAGCAATTCACCACCATCAATCCTTACGAGAATAACACGCCGCGTTAAAATTTCTTTAACAATCGCCTAACAAATATTATATTTTAAATGTTGAAAATGCTCTTCAAACTCTGTCTGCCTCCCCCTTCCCCTCTCTGCGTTTTGACCAGCTTCTCGACCGAGTTAAATCAAACCTCAACATTCAAGAAATAAACAGAAAACAAAGTTTGCGAACAGAAAGGGGCAATTACTTAAAATTCATTAAAAATGTAGATGCGTTTAAGTAGCGATTCGCTTTGCGTGATTCACGTCTTCGGAGGCAATATTGCAGTCTGCCACACGCACGCTTCTTTATCTGAGCAATATAAAAATTAAACTAAAACAAAAATACACATTCACACATAATAAGTTATAATAATAACAACAGCCACGTTGATACCGGCCTATACAAAGCTGCTCACTTTGACTTTATCGGTGCAGCAACCTTGTATATTACCGCTGAAAGGAACTTTTCCGCCTCTTTACACTTGCGCAAAAATGTAATTAACGATCGCTTTCCTGCATATTTCTTTCAATAGTTATCCAGCACTTGTTTTGCCAATTCTAACTGTACTTTACGGGCTGATTCATAATTAATGATTTGATTGTTACGCAAATTCCTTTTTGTTATTCGGTTTTGTCACGATTTTCATGGGTTGTCATATATTCAGTAGTTTTCATATTTTTATGGTTTAGTTAATAATGTAGATATTCCAACAAACGATGATCGCCCTTTAATTACAAATAATTCAACATCTCTAATACTTTTAAAGGATAATCAACGTATTAATCTGGTATCTTTCATATAGTATTTTTGTTATAAGAGTAAATATAGTAAAACGCTTCTTTGGTAATACCTAGTAAGGTGATTTCAAAAAAAAATCACCAAATCATTACTCGACTTACTCTTCATTTTCATATTAAGGTGTCTCTATATCGTTACCAATGTATAGTAGTAGTAGTAGTAGTTTTCTTTTAATGTAACAATAATAACTCTTTACACTATTATCGTTTCGTGAGGTTACTTGTGGTTGTGATTTCTCCGTGCGCGATATATATGCCGCACGTGAATATCGCTAATATATTTCATATCTATTTCAAGTTGCGTATATAGCAAAACGTGTAAAAACATCATCGGCATAAATTCTCTAATTGTTAGTTTTGATTTGATGAGGTAGTTCTGTTCAGTTAATGGATTATAGATTATTTTATTTGTGGCGTATTATAAAGGTGGCCACTTGATAAGTTTGTTCTGGCAGATGGCTAGCATGCAGTTTGGATCGTACCATTCTTTCGTCTTTATACATGTTCGCTAGCTTTTCAGTCCTTTAAGAATGCTTGTTATTCTTCTTCAAAACCGAGCAGAATAAAACGAAACGACTGACGGACGAAATAAATAATCAAGAAATGCCTGTCAAACGCATCACATCACTACGATCCGTGCGCGTCCACAGTGGAAAAACTTACTTGAACTCACTTCACGTAGTAGTTTTAAAATGCCACGCTGTTACTGAATGCTTCATTACTTCTTCCTAGGATGTAATTGTTACACAATTGTTTTTTTATGTAGAAGGCCTCTTCGAGATGTACAAAATGAATGCATGGTACGATAAAACCCATGCCTTATCAACAGTTTATGTAGGGCAGTTGTGTGTTGTACGTTATTGCGACATCTGGGACCATGACGTCTTATTGTTGGCAATCGGCGGCCGCCTGATCGGGCTGTTGGTCTTTTTGCAATCTTGGTCCACGAGGTCTTCCTTGAGGGGGTGCAACCGATTGCAACACCATCGCACGAATGCGTCGCTGTGCACTCTGAAAAACGCAATTATTTATTTCCAATATGATAGCATCAATACATAACATGAAGTATTAAATCAATTTCTAATTGAAAGATTAACGAAAAAATGTCGAAGAGTAAACGGAGCTGAGCATTGTGGGTTATCTGTCGTATGTCAGCACGGGACTCTTAATCAATAATCTACCTGTGTGTATCAAGATACTCTTAGATTGATTACTAATAGCACTCAAATGCACAGGAACACTAATACTATTTAATTTATTTATTTTCGATGGTATTTGTACCTGTACACTGAAGAATGGACCGATGATATGCACAGTAGTTTCATCCTCCTGTGGACTAGTACCCTGTTCGGGCAGTTTAATAACGCTGCCAGTCACTCGTTGCAATTCCCTAACGTTCTGGCCACCTTTGCCAATGATTCTGCCAACCTGGGAACTCGGAACCATTATTTCCACTGTAAGCCTCACATCGTCTGAACCTGCCACAAAACCTTCTTCCCTCATTTTCTCGAAAATCAAATACTGAGCCTTCCACTGCGCTTCTGGTGACCCAACAATAGTCACGCGACGCTCGGTCTGCGTATCCTGCGGTTTTGACTCATCTAATGGAGCAATCTTAACAGTGGCACCGGAGAACCTGATTATGTTACGAATATGTGATCCCTTAGTACCAATAATGGCACCGACAGCATTGTTAGGTATGTAAAGATACGTAGTCTCTTGGGTATCACCGGCCGTTGTACTGGCCTGAGGAGCACCAGCAGGATACATTCCTGGATATGGAGCTTGACCAGTATACAATCCGCGCGAACCATAGCCGATACCTGCTGTGGCCATCATAGCCATAGGATGGAGTCCAGGGAACATCATAGTTTGCGGAGCCATTGCCTGTAAATCATTCTCATAGCTTTGACGTAATTTCGCACTGATTTGCGCTTCCGCCTTGCTCATGTTCTCGATGACACCCTTGACCGTAATTATACGCTCCAAATTGAATGAATTGATATCATTAATACTGGATACAGTTATTTTTGTATCCGTCTCTTGCATGATGCGCTTAATTGTGTTTCCACCCTTGCCAATGATTCGTCCAATAAGATTATTGTGCGCCAAAATCTTCAGAGAAATCTCTCTGAAATTTACTAGTGTAATGATAGAATTCAAGCTAACAATCAATCACATACCCTTTATTTGTATTGTTAGCCTCCTGCTGCATTACTTCCAATATGCGCTTGCACGCATTAGTGCAGTTCTCCGGATTACCGTAAATGGTAATAGCTTTCTCCAGCGAGCCAACGTTATCCTTGCGATGCACATCAACGCGAGCGCGAGTCTGCTGAGTAATTAGACGAATAGTCGATCCCTGACGGCCGATGATGGCGCCAACCATGTCGCTTTGAACGAGAATGCGCAAAGGGAAATCAGTCTGCCTACTTTGCCCTGGAATGCCTCCAAAGGGTGCTCCCGAATTGCGCGGACCGCGGCGGCCCTTCTTTTCGGTTGCCATCTCGACTTTAAGCTGTTTACCATCCAACTCATGACCATTGAGCTGCGTGAGAACCCTGTAATTATGACGAGAGAAGACAATGCAATATTAGAAATCAAAGAGTCCATTCGCCAATTGTAATTGAGATTGGGAGGTACGTACTGCTGAGCTTGCTCAGCCGTTTCGAATGTGATCTGCACGGTCTGCGTTTGCGGATCTTTCGACGTCAGTTTATCAACATGGACAACGGTTCCGTGCGGTGTAAGCAAATGCTCGATGTCTTCGAAACGCAAGTGCGGCGCAAGATTTGAGACGATTAGTTTAGCCGTTGAGCTGCAAAAAATTAAGTCAAGGTCACATAACCACACATTTTGCATATTACAAATGATGAATTCAAAAATGAAGTAGCGCAAGACACTCGTATCTGTTTACACTCGAAACACGTGCAAATTATTTAATGTTGAAACATCATCATGCACTGCATCTCACATTGCTGGAAGCTATTTGATGTATTATATGGCTTATGTTGTAGACGTTTATTGTCATTCAAAATGAAACGTTTTGCATTCGCGGAAATGCTATTGCATATGCGATCTGGGAAATAAACGCATCTTATGAGAAGAAATGCCCACACACTCCAGAGATATGTATCGAAACAATTATGTAATATACTTAAGACTGACACTTTCCGGTAGTATAAATTATCCAGGTCAGCTCGCTTGCAGCTTGTAAAAATGAATTTCACAAAATTCTTACAAAAATCTATCGGGAAGATGTACTGTTTCCACGCGGCAACTGTCATCGGCTTTGAACACACTCAAAGCGCACAACTAAGCAAATAGCTGAGTTAGATGAATTAGAAACTATTAATGGAGGTAAGCAAATAACTGATACATACAATGTGTTATTGTACCGATATCCTCTATTCGTTGACGGAGCCTGCACAACATTTTGAGGAGCACTATATGTTGGCGAGGCATACTGATGTACCGGCTGCATGGCTGACACCGCAAACTGATGTTGGTGCTGATGATGCTGCATCATACTATCTTCGCCAAAGCAATGCAAAAACGTCTAACAGAGGTCGAACGCCAAAATCGTTGCAATTACGTTGACTGCGTTCAATAAAACGCATGGAATAGGTCGGACCAACGCGGACACAAACGACGATCGTAATCGACTAACTACATTTAGATAACATAAATGTATCATAAATAAATATCGAATTTAATGTGTGCACTGGAAATTATCAGCGATTGCAGAGTGTTTCATGTTCAGAAACCGAATATAAAATTCGGTGTGCACCCAAACGATACGTGAGCGCGAGCCTTGAAGGACTACACAGCTATATATTCATAGATGATACACATGAAACACTCTGCGCCATTATCAAGTACGCCTACAACGTAATGGCAAAAGGAAATATGACGATAGAAAAACAAAAGCAAGAATTAATGCATGTCTATGTAGACAAGGCGCCAAAGTTATGACAATTTATTTAAGCATAACTTTGGTGCTGTATTAAGTTTAACCTGTTTGTATGCATATTTATCTAGTAAGCACATTATACCGAACGAATTATTGCGCGTGCGAGGCAAAGACACTTGCAGCAGACATATTCACGCGCATGCTTAGCTAAATATATAACAACTAACTAACTGCGGGTTAGTGACAAGAAAATATGCACCCGTTTAATTGGCGCAGCGCGTGCTGTTGTTTATTCGACGACCCACTTTCGGCTTATCACATTTCGGCGTCAAAAATTACACACATCGTCACGGCGCTAACTTGACGCAATCAATATATAGATAAATAGCTGGAAGTACTTAAAGCGTTATAGATAAATAGAAATGCTTACAAACACCTACTATTCAATTTTTCGTTGCAAACACGTCGCCTGACTACTTATCATCTGCAATACAGAAGCCAACCAACATTTCTAATAACTATCACGGGTTTCTAAAATTTGGCACATCTATCGTCAGTAGATGGCGCGTAGTCATGGATAATAAGATCAACACATAGTATTTGGAAGCAGCAATTGGTGCACTCGACGTTTAGACGACAGGAGACAATGAAACTTTTTCGTTATGTTTTCTCCGCAAAGCATATTGCTGTTAACAATCGCTTCGAGTGCTATTTGCATTATGGTCTTGCTTCCAATTGAAATGCGCGCGCGGCGCAAAACGTTTGTCGGCGTTCTGCTCCACTCGCGCAAGTAGCTAATTGTTCTTGAATCCCCATCGTCGGCGCGCTCTGCTACGCATTCGCAATATTTGGAGTAGCACTTATAAGTTGCGGTGCACTTTCACTTTTGCGATATAAAATTTTCTTTTGAATTTCCACAAACGATTCTCTTGCAAGCATTGTAATCGCGGTCGCCGCCACCGATTCAGCATTGTGTAAGCCAAACAAATGTAAACATTAGCGCAATTTGCGTCTGCGCTTGTAAATTCCCTGCGCGTGATCACAGCAAGCGCCAACTACAGCACACCTTTTAATAACGGCGAAGCAATTAATCGGTAAAAACATAATTTTGTACTTGATAAGTTTTCGCACATAAAACAGGGTATGTCAATCTTTACTTGGATATGAAAAGAAATATTCTCTAAACATATTTATTGGATAAGTATGCGGCGGTTTTATGGTTTGAGACGCGTGCATGTTCAAGGGCTTATTGTTACTAGTAAAAGCGAATGAGTTGATAGGAAATGCACACAAGCATCAATGGCAAATAGCCGAAGGGTCATCTTCAGGAGCAGCACACGTCAGATGTAGAAAAAATAAAAGCGTGCGCGCTTTTAAATACTTGTCTCGTTCGTCACCGATCGTCTTAAATGCAGAGTGCGTACGACTATGTAATGCTTGTATTCCAAATAACACGCGACAAAAAACATCTTCGCATCACGCGTCCAGCATCTTCCGTTTTTTCAACCGTTTGCACCAGCCCCAAAAGGGTGGGCATTCGGACTGCATTTAACGCCACACAATAGCGCGTGCGCGTGTGCAAAACGATTGCCAAATTAACGTGCTGCTGCCATAGAGGGAAGATGGGCACCCTATCAGTGGAGAACGCGAATTTTTTCCATTTTGCGCTTGGGTCACCACCGCACTCGCTCCGCTATCGTATAATAAGGTCAAGCGGAATGGCAAAGAGTGACATGCGAATTTTTTATATTCGCGCAAACAGGACAAACTGGATTCGCACCCCTTGAGGAATATAATCTATAGATATAAAAACCGAGTTGTGCCATTATTTCTTTAACTGGGCACGCGCTGTTCTTAAGAAAGATATTTCTTAGGTGTGCACACACGAGCGTAGAAAAACGATTCAAGCACACGCGTAGCACACTTCTCAATGTTTGCAAAAAATAACCCAAGGCGCATCATGGAACATTGCTGCTCGATTCCTGTCTGGCAACGCCGAAATGCGCATGCTTAAAATAGCTGCAAACAGCTACAAATAGATTTTAAAAGAAAACCGCCGCATGCTACATATATGTTTTTGTGTTTACAACTGAAAATATTTGTTATTTACTGCCGGAAATGCGACAACGACGAGCACAATCTGTGGTAGGCTCAATAATACGAAACTCAAATGGAGTTTGACCAGAACTAGAAATTAATTGCAACATAATGTAATGCACGCAAACATACAGATGTGTTTACATACAGATAAGTGTTATGCCTGTGGAGCAGCCATTTTTCCGGTATGCGACTTTTATCAGTGGACTTTAAAGGGCACTAAACTAAACAAAAAATGACAACTTCTTCGAGTGTACACACATAGACTATTCAAGCATATTTACGTTGACCATCGTCTACATATTGAATGCACTGAAATGCTATAATTACACAGTACGCATATGGAAAACGCGGGAGCACAGGTCGTTGAACTAGTAGCAACCAGCAATTTGAATGAATCGCCTGCCCGCCCGCTTGTACACGTCTAGTCGGCGATACGTTCTGATACCAAACCTCCTCCTCCTCGCATATGCCATAATCTAATTCACTTATTTGAAACATTATTTGTACGGTAATTGGCAAAGCGGCTGAATCAGCTATTATATGATGTACAAACTAATGCGCTCCAATGGATGTCTACCAGCAACAGATTCTTGACATTGCATTATTCATATTCATGCTTTTGTTTTTCTTTTTGTTTATTCCCGAATTATATACGGCGTGAAGGTAAAAACCAACTTACAAATACGACAATGTCGATAAAATGATGATTCACATTGACATCAAACATGCAAGTAGAGATTGTTGCGTCCTCGTCACTGATTGTTACACGCTAGGAAGGTAGCGGAGCACCGGCTCAGCACGATCAGCACTTGTTTACTTCGTCGAACTACTTTGGCGTGAAAAAACAACGAGTGCGTCGTCGTCGGCTGAATGAAGCGCGTACGAGGAATGGCGGCGAATGGTAAGCAGGCGTGCTCGTGCTATACGTACGTTACGTACACGCACCTCAAAGCAGCAGCAGCAGCAACAGCAGCCAAGCCAGCACCACGCCGCGTGGATATCGCGCACCGAATAACTGAATCAAATACGGAGCAATTGCAAGGAGCGCATACCGCCCGACTCACCGCATCTCGTACTCGAATAATGAATGTATATGAGAAGCGTCGTTCGTCCCAAGAGCAACCGGTAGGTAAGTCCCTTTTATTCAATCGCGCGCGCGCTCGTCCTGTGCGCGAACAGCACCGCGTTTTTTTCTCTTGGAGGTTATGTGGTACCGCGATATCGGATTGCGCGGCGCAACGATGCTCTCCTACTAACGAATGAACGAGTACTTGTTGACGCCGTAATAATAGTGGTCAAAGCGCAACACTAATTACTCAACAGCCAACACCTTTGCTATTATCGTAAGCAAACTTATCTCGTGCTCTGGGAGGTCACTGAGACGAACCTTAAATCAACGTTCTCGAGCCGCCCGTCACCGTCGCCCGGGTGTCCGCACTCGCAGTTTCGTCCACTGTTACTAACGCAATCGTATTACTGCGCCAAAGTCAAAGGCGCGGATCGAGCGCCAAGGCGCGCGTGTTGCAACAACAGCAGCAAGCAACGCGACGATTCGCTGTATGCCTTTAGTCAAGCACAACGCGTACACACACATGAACTGCGCTTATTGCTTGACTTTGCGCGGTCGTATTCTTTCGAGCAAACCAAGCTCTGATTATACCAAGCGATAATCATCCTCAGCGCTGACGTAAGAGCATGAACAGGACGGCAACGTCAAACGTTTATCGAGCGCACACATCGCCGCTTCCAATTCGTTTCGCATTCATAACGCGCATCACGCTGTAATCCAATGCTTGTGCGCATGTGTGACATGCTCAGCAGCAGCAGCAGTAATGGTTGCATAAATCTATATTGTTTTTGTATTGATAGCAGGAACAAACATGCAGTCGAGCAGTTTTTGCAAGTGAAGAATTACAGGTATGAAAATGATTCCGTCTCTCGACGGAAGCTCGCAACGACTAATTAATGTAATCCCTTATGGCACAGTTGTGGCTTCGAAATGCCGAAACTGTTTACGCAGGTGTCCGCAAAAGGCTTAATTAAATTTACGTTCGTTTCATACGAGAGATAGCAGCAGAATGATAATTTAAAACAAACATCAAACTTTTGCTTTTTGCTCGTAAATCCTCCGTCCAACAAAATGTAATGAATTTATTATGCAGGACGCAGCGTAAAGGGCCGTGTTGTAATAATCTTTTTTACGCAATGCTCGCGTAAATCGGAGAGAAGATGGTAGAAGTACATACAACCCCGTTTTCTTGCACACGTTTCTCCGAATTATTACGAGATGTTCGCGAAACGCAGCAACTCCAAGTGCGGGCTCAGTACGCGGCCGTATTGATTTTTTCAAGTTTGGCGGGCCCTCTGCTGGCTGTGCGTGCGCTGCCGCGGCTGCTGCTTCTGCTCCTCCTGGCCCGACTCTTAGAGTTCGGCGGTTGCGGTGGTCGTTCGTCCCAGGCTGGGCGCGCGCCGAATTTCAATGTTTTCGTTTCGGGCCCGGAATGCGAACGCACCACGCAACGCACACCGAATCTCGTTGCGCGTGTGTTGACAATCTCAATATGTACGCACGATACGCACCCACACATTGAAAACATGATCCTTTCCCGGCACACGAAAGCATCCCTTTTTTTTTAAATCAACGAGGGTGAGGTGGTTGGTTGCAAACAATTACAGTACAAAATAAGTCCTTCGCGTCTGCCCGTTCTTGTATTACGCATAAAAATGTAATCGTTTGTAATGATTGATTTTGCTTTCAAGGAATCCTTGCGAATTTGTTGACTTGATGAAGCAAAACACGTTGGCATTAAATTTATTTGACTAAGACAACGATTAAGCGCCTGTACGTTAATTGCTACGTGCAATTCGGCGGTACGAGCAGCTGCGAGGTGGGCCAAACGCATTCATCAGACAGAATATATAACAGGCTCCTTCTTTTTTGGACACACGCCAGCAATCACCTGCCTGGCGTGCACACAAACGCGGGCACACCGACAGGAGAGCCCCGCACGGGCTCGTGCGCGTTCTTCCAGAAACACTATTGCGCTAGTCTTTTAGAAGCGAAGAGCGCGGCCACAAAGAATATTTATAATAATGTTATAAATTTAGGCTAGAATAAAGAGCGGCGCACGCAACTCAAAAACTGCACGTGCGATTTAATTTTCATAAGAAAACTTCTTTTGTATATATAAGAAAACACTTAATATGCTTGATACGCTTAACGTAAGCGTAAATTAATTGCCACTAACAAGTGCATAGTATTTCTCTTCTTCATTTTCACTTTCATCAAGCAATCACTTCCGGTGGTTTCATTCATGCATTCATCATTACTGCACTCGTCCAATGAAAAATATTCGAACGAAAACATGCATACATGTGCACACACGCTTTGAATCACATCCTTTTAGTTCCTAGACCAATCGCTAGGTAACACTAGACGAACAGATAATGGCTGAGTCTATGACGCCAGAAAAGTAAAAAAGCTATTTGGGCTGCAATCGCTACTTCAGCCTGACGCCCAACTGAGAAATAATCGCTCACCTTGTGTCTTGCGGTTCTTCGCTCTCAAATATTTGATCTTCCTCCTGCTCAATGTCCTGGAACTTGTCCATCTTTCCGTTCTCCGTTGTGGCGGCAATGATGAAGCACGAGATATGAATGCGAATACAAATATCTTAGTGGCGGCGTTCAATGAGCGTTCGTTACGTGTGCGTGTTATTATCCTTCGAAGTATAAACTGGCAGTGTTGTGCGTGTTATCCTTAGGCACAAGTCTTCGTAATCACAACGGCACACAGTTCGATTAAGCAAGTGTCTTGTACGTATATATGCTTTGCTTGGCGAATAGAAAGAAAACTTTAAACGAAAACTAAATAATAACACAGGCGACGCTCCAAACGTAAATGATAATAATAAATAATGAATTAAACGTAAATAAATTCGATAAATTGATTTTGCACAAAAACTCACGTCGCCGACGATTAATTACTTATCTTCTCGCACCAAAGAATATCTATAAAATTGTTGGTTGGCAACAAACGAAACGAACAACAAGCGGACGCGCGCGCGTCTTTTCGGCAATGGAGATACCGTTGTTTTGTTTACTACGTCAAAAGATATTGTCGTTTGTCTCGATTTTTGGCAAACAAATGTCGTGTTTGGCCGGCGCACGATCTGAATTGTTGAACGACTGGAACGAACTGAAGAGACACCAGAGTGTGCGAGAGAGCGTAGCGCACCACGCCGAAATGAAAATGCGGAACGGTATTACCGGGGTACACCGAAATTCTCACTGGCGTCCTCGGTCTCGCTCTGCGCACGCGACTCTCTCGCTCGTGGCCTGCGAGCGCACGAAGAATGCGTAAAGGTACCACCAGAGTTCGGTGCGTTGCGCGCGGTTGCTGCTCCTTCGGGTGTGTTGTTGTTGCCGCGTCGTGAACAACGCGCGCGCGCACCTAAACCGAAACAATTTTCGGCGTTGTCGTGCACTCTCCGCAAACTTGACTTGTCGTAGTAGTAGTAATAGTAGTATCAGCAGCAACAGCAACAGCAGCAGCA
Organism: Aleochara curtula; assembly: GCA_963978815.1. NCBI lineage: Eukaryota > Metazoa > Arthropoda > Insecta > Coleoptera > Staphylinidae > Aleochara > Aleochara curtula. The sequence continues at coordinate 12,605,455 of OZ022219.1, read as the reverse complement.
GCAGCAGCAGCAATAGCAATAGTCCGTGAGCGCGCGCGCGCGTTTCTCTTCAATAATGCCGGCGGATGGGATGTATGGTGGCAAGTCGAGCAGGCGGTGAAACCACTATCGTGGTCCAGGATGACGACGATAATGACGATGATGATGACGAGAAATATAACGTGCCGTTGTTTTCGATGCACCACACGAATCAAACCAGCAAGCAGCAGAAGAACGCGCACAGTCGAATTTCAGTGTTGCGTCAATAAGTACGCTGTCGCTGCTGCCGCCTCCGCTATCGTCAGTCCAATAAAGACGACGATTAGGTGGATGTGTGACCGCGCAAAACAATGCTGGCAATCGTCCAAGAATTGTACGCGCGCAACGAAAAAGTACTTTTTGTAAAAATGACGTAACAACACAACATCTAAATACCGTGCCAAATGCGTACTAGAAAAGGGATCCAACGCACAGAGAAAATACCGACGCTGCTGCTGTTGCTGCTTGCCCAGAACACGCGGCGCATACGATCGCTTCAGTTACGCCCATTCCAACGTCGCGACGCACCGCGTCGTGGAAAACGCGCCTATCTTTCATGCCCCCACTACCGCCACCACCACCACCTACGTTGTCGAGCGCCGCCGTCTTTGGTGGCGGCGATGACGACGCCAAAGGCAGCAATTATTATATCCAAACACGATCGAAAACACCGCGAAAATCAGCCAAACTTAAAACACATTTTTAATTGAATGCAAACCGAAAAATAAATCTTTCATCTTCGTACCAACCAGCTAAAACAAATGCGTGCAATTTCCAGATTGTTTATTTGATTAAAACACCGACATTTTTAATAACGTTACCTGGATTTACCCGCTCCGCGCATTTTTCTGTTTTCAGTGCTAAAACATAACATAATCTTCTTATTTTCGCATATTCCATTTTTCTGTTTTCTTCCATGTTTGTTTTTAATTTGGTTTTAATCACCTAGCAACTCTGTAAGCTTAAATATCTTCAATTAAAACGCATTTCAAAATTTTATTATGATTATTTTCAAATACAGAAATATATATAAAAATAAATAATAAATCACTACTTATTTGATCTACGTATCCAAATGATTATTATTTTCGTGCGATATTATCAATGCATCCTCCTCTTCTTCTCGTATTCTAATCGCTTGCAGAAATTTTTATCGTAGTTGAAAAATTGCGAAAAATTTATTTGCTGTAATAATTCACTAGCGTGCCGCACCAGCGCGCCTGGAAAATTTCCAAAAATTTTATATAATATCCCTTAACAGAATGCACTGCTTAAACTACACTCTACCTTCCTCAACTACAAAATTACATACTTTTAAGCGCGAATGAAAGCCTACGAAATACAAAAGCAGACGCGTCTCGCTCAATATGCATGTGATTTCAATGATAATGCCACATTTCGTTGCATTTTCGTTGAACATGCAGGTAAATTTACACACAGCAAATAAGCTCACTCAGGCATTTTGCGAAACGCCATCATCGCTCACAGCCGAGGGTTGTTATTGTTCTTGCATTGCAATTGACGCTATTGTCACGGAAGAAAGAGACGCGTCGACCGGCCGCAAATTTGGGAGATGGCCAGGTAGTCGAAAATTCAACCAGATAACAAATGCGCGCCCCTATTTTCTCTTCTTTGAAAAACTGTTCAAACGTTACGTACTTAAGCAAGCAATCCGTCTACCTAGCAAAAACTACTATTGCATTCTCGAATAATGTCCGTGCGAGGCACGCGGGGCACAAAAGGAAAATTCAACTGCCTAATGCCAAAATGACGGCTGCGAGTGAGTGGAACAAAGTATTATTCGTCTTAGTACATATTATACGAATGCCCCATGATGATCGCGATGAATATCGTCGCCATGTAGGTAGGTATGGTATGTACCTACCAGTCAGCGTGCGCGCTGCATGCAGGTAAAGCTTAGAGCGGTTTATGTTAGGATAGGTAAGGAATATTGCCATCGTTACGGCATGCAATTCACAACGCCCGAAAAACCGCTCTCTGCATCGAAGAGAGCCATTAATGCAATGTCATTAGACAATGGACTTAAACACGCCGCACAATCTTTCTAATGATTTTGCGATTACATTCTATTCATCGTTTCAAATTTCAAACATAATGACACTGCACATTTTCTAATGTTATCGCAAACGATGCAAGTATAATTGTTTGACAAAATTTTGGCATAGGCTGCACATTCAAGGACGAAATATACTTTCATGCCGAGAATGAAAGACCCTGTTAATTTTCTTCCTATAAAATAATGATTCACAAGCACCGGAAATGCCAATAGATCTGCTTCATCCTGATCGAACAACAACTTCGATATTGAAACATTTCTTCCAAATCTTCTCGTAAAAAAATAACAATTGTAAACAATGCAGACATGCAATTAATGAATTGTCATACTTCAAGTACATTTTTGAAAATGGCTGCAACTTCCATTCTTTCAACGCAAAACGCAAACAGGATGTGAGCGATCGCGAGGGCAAAATTAGAAACACCCCGAGACGGAGTGCATTAGCTAGTTTGGCGGCTAGAATAGCATCATAGCACATGTTGCAGGTAGGCAACGCAAACGCAAACGTGTGCGCCGCGCGCCGCCATCGATAGCGATCGCAACTCCTCGCAAACGTGAAAAGAGAGCGAAAGAAATGAATTTAAATGATAATTAGATATCAGCTAGGCGTGCACAATTTGGCAAATATGTCGAATCGTCGCTCATGCATTAGACACACACACAAAGAAGATGAAAGAAGGGAACAGCATATTACAGCGGCAGCAGCAGCAGCAGTAGCAACGGCAACGGCAAACAGGAAGCGGCCCAAAATGAGGGACAATACGAGCGAATAACATGACGCGCGGCTTTGACCCACCAAACGAACCAAATGAATGCGCTCGTTTATAAAATAACTTGTGATGAGCAGCAAACGGCCTATGCGAGAGCCTCCTGTTGCCGTTAGTATCATCGTTGCAAACATGCGGCGCGCATAAGTGAGAGGAATTGGTTGCATTGCTCTTTGGATTATTTGAATGCTTTGCTGTTGCTGCTCTTGCTGCTGCTGCTGCTGCTTCGTATGCAGGCAGACACGATGAGCCAAGAAGATGACAATAAGAGGAATAGGCACCACCTGCCGTGTGCGCATGTAGCGCAACCTGCAATTTGCCGTTTTACGGGCGTTTAACAAGGACCGGAAGCGCTTAGACAAAAACTGACGACGCGACAACTAAAACGACGCGAGGGCCCCGAAACATGCCAGGCAGTAGAAGATGCGACCAAGATGATGCGCCCGCCTGGATCGCGACGGCCCGAAAATATGCGCGGCGAACGTTACTCGTAATGAATGGATCGAACGTGTTCCCCCTAAACAATCCGCACATATTCCCGAACGACAGGGAGTGGACATGTTCTAACGTCGCGACGTTGCATTGCACTGCCTATACGTATAACATATTTTACTTCCTGTTCAACATTTTTTTTTGTTAGATAGCATCTACTCGGAATTCCAATTATGGCTAAAACGAGGAAAACGTTTCGGTTCATTTAAAAAAAAAAACGTGGATAAATTATTGTTTTACTGCACCAATGAGAATTGGTAATTATAGTCCAGCAAACTTCTCCTCTTTCATAAACATTACCACCGCTAATACAAAAATAAATGTAATTTTGCCTCGCAATTACAAAGCAATTGAAATAAATTGCGAATATAAATATTTTATAGCGTCGACAATTGCGTTAAAGTGCGTTTCGTAAAAGGCCAAGAAATATAAATGAGCGTAAACGCACAGGGAAGTTGATTGTGCGAATGCAAGAAACGCACAATTCGTACGTTTTCCTGGCTGAAATCTGACGAAAATATGGCCGTGCCTAAGGCTGAGCTTAGAACAATGCACGTTACGAATGAAACCAACGCCACCCACACAAATCCCTAAATTTCTTACTCGCTCCCTCTTCGCTTCCCTCTCTCACACACTCACTTTCTCTCTCACTTCTTCTCACTTTCGCTTCTCACGAGTAAAGCGCGGTACGCTGGCTTCGGAACAAACGGGAGAACAGGCGGACGGGCGGGTGGGTTTGTTGGGAACGGTCGATAAAACAGGGGCATTCGCCCGATATCTGAACGCACTTTCTCTTCCTCTCCCTCGCACACGCGTGCAATGCATAAACGCACTTCTTATTCCGTATTACGCGCGTGCCACACAAGCACCTGGGAAGACTAACTACATCCCTGGTGCAATCGGACTATAAAGGAAATTCGACTTTTCCACGAGCATCCAATCGATGAAATGGGAATTTCTCAAAGAATCCCTACATACTCTACATACTCTAAATACCTACATACTCTACATATAGGTACTCTATCTACTGAATTTCAATCAATTATACGCGACTAATAATAGACTAGTAAGCAATGTAAATACATAACTAAGAGTACAAAAATGAATTGCACTTACATCCAACTGTTGTTGCCGACATGCACGTTGGAGGTATCGTTCAACGTAGTAATGGATCCCCTGGAACAAAAAGTTGTCCATGAAACCATTAGAAAAACGGGCGAGCCGCAGCTAGTTGATAATAATTTGACTGGGCGAAATTTTGGCGGTATGCAGACGTATAAAAAGGTGCGACATTATACTACGGTAAAGTTCACCGCAGCAGCAACCAGACAGTGGAGAGGCCCTTGATGCAATGTGCACTTGCAATATACGCATGAATGTGCCTACATACGTATAAAACCAAATAAAACACATACTACCGGGGCCCCGTCTGCCAAAAAAGATAGTCGCGCTCTTTTTCCCTCGCTAGCCCGCTTGCTGCATGAGTTGCGAGGGTGTTCTAAATGCATTAGCATGATGCGCAGCGCATAGAATGCGAAAATAAAAACAATGAGAGCAACGAACGCTCGTTGTGTTGTTTCGTGCGGCAGGAGAACCCCCCCCGGTCGAAAATAAAATGCAACACATTCTCTACGCGCTCAAGGAAAAGGCATGACCAAAAAAGAAGTGTGCTCTAGCGTCAGAGGAGCAGGTGCTCTCTAGGAAATTGTAATCGAGTGTGGTGGTGATTGGCACATGCGACCAAACGTGTTGTGTACGTATCAAAATGATTACAGGATCCAGGAGATGGCTTTCCTACGATGCCAATGGCCGAACATGCGTTGGACATGTGCGAAGCAAAAGTCATTTCAAAGTACAATGTATTATGATGACGATGACGACGACGATGGTGATGATGATGATGGAGACCTTGGGACGATAATGCGTGTGCACCTTTTGGTTTCGCCGAGGTGTGCATTGAGAATCGCCCATGGGCTTATTTGGCTAACTGTACATCGTTTGCGTACCATGCAGCATGTATGCGTGTTGTTAGTTAGTTGCTGTTCGTGTAATTAAAAGTTGAATACAATAACATCTACAAGAGCAAACGCAACACGGGCGGCAACAGTGAAACACACGTGCCAATAACAGACGCATCAACTGCATGCATGCGAAAACACCGTTGTTTATCCATTTTTTCTTTGCTTCACTTTTAGTTTTCGAGCGGCTTTCATGTTTCAAAGTGTTTGGCAGCTACTTGATGGAGACGTATGCAATGGTTGTGCAGAAAAAAGAATCACGATTACAAAATTAACATAAATGATGAGCACACAAACTTGTCGAATTGAGGCATTACAATTACAAACAAGCCATTTGGCGAGACCCCACCTGACAATTACGTACTCGTTAAGAGATTACTTTAATTGGCAATTTAATTAACGTTGTAAATCATTATGTTAGCCGAGTGTTGGTTGGCTGTTGGTGATAATCAGAATAAGCCAGCATAATTTCGAAACGGACAGGATAGGGCGCTCGCAACGCGCGTGTGCGTTCAGCTTCTTCAGCGTGCGTGCATCCGTCAGTGGCGAGCGCACCGAGCACGTTTTGTTGTGCAAAAAGAGAAGCATCAAGGTGTATGTATCTGGATATGCATGTGTTGCAACAAGACGAGCAAAACGCGAACGCGCGAGGATCAACGGCGAGCGAGCCGGGACGGATTCATTCTGCTCACAATGTACGTGCGCAAGCAAAAGGGGCACGTGCCCGACGCAATACGGGCTTACGTAACTTTTTCTTCTTGCACGGCCACTTAATAATGTATATATGCACGCATGTTATACATTTTTATTTATTAACTTACCACCGGTAATGAAGTTACCTGCGCGTTGCCAGTGGATGCGAGTACGTTTTTTATCGATTTGTTTTGACCAAACTTATATTGCTCAATTTGCAAGGGAGTGTGTGCTTACCTCTTTTTTCCAGATGCAACTGAAGGCTCCACGACCAAATTTGAGCCATTGAACACAAAACCTGAAAAACACAAACATTCGTTTAGCAATCAACCCTTTGACGTTTCACAAATATGCATTCAGATTGAGTTTCGCGTGTACTGTTATTACCGTTTAGCTTATCAATGGCCTTATCGGCCGAGGATTGATCCGAGCAATCGACAAAGGCGTAACCGCCGCGCTTCACGAGGATATTCGTGCAGGAGAGATTTTGCTCGACAAAGAGTTGCCGTAGAAGCATCTCATTTGCTTCCGGAGGTAGATTACCAATGTACAATTTACTCATTGTGATTGGAGTAATCTTGACTGTTGTCGTACTCATTTGGTCGGTTGTACGTTCAGAAGGAATCGATGGTGATGAGCTGCCGTTGCTCTTATTAAGGCAGACGTTGAAAATACGCTTGAACGCTGAGTGGGTTTGCTACAAATTTCTATTTGCAATGCAAGCAGAGCGCACAACCCTTGCACATTAAAAATTGACCGGCTGCTGCTTTTGCTGCTGCTTGTGTATTCTCACAGCTCATTTGGGGGTCTTGTTCCGCTTTCGTGATGCACTCTTCAGCGAACGTTTAGAAAAAAACACAAAATTAACAGCTAAAAATACGGAAAGAAGAACATGTACGATCCAGTGGAACGATACTTAACAAACATTGATCTACTTGACAGTTAAACAAAACGATTATTAAAGCTCACTACGATTTTTTACAAACTTATTATAATTTATAATTACACAAGTGCGTTGTGATTGAAAATTGATTCGTTTACACCATGCTGCCATGGCGCCGTGGCTTAGTTGGTTAAAGCGCCTGTCTAGTAAACAGGAGATCGGGGGTTCGAATCCCCCCGGGGCCTATGCGTCTAAAAGTAGACGCGTTTTTTGTTGCTTTTTTAAAAAAATTATATCAAATTTATTACATTTAACAAACTGCAATTTAAATAAGGATATTTCATAAATGTTACATAACCTACAAGAAATATGTGAAACGTAATCTTCCTAAGGTTATGTTGTTTTGAAACCTGTCTCAAAGAATCATAAAGATCACAACATTAAAACAGGAATGATTACAATAAATCATGCGACAATTGCTGGCGAAAAATTGGAACACGTTTGTTTACAGTGTATCCCGGAAAAAAAAAACTTCCGCATTAGCAAGGTAACAACGAGAATGCATTGAAAGATATTAAAATGGCTCTAAACTCTCACGCATTGTGGCGACTAAACGTGTTTAGTTACAACAATAAGGAACATGATGTTTATCAGCCCTTTCGTGCATAAAATATATTTGGCAATGCGAAACCGCCATTTGCAAGCCGCACGACAATTCGAAACTTGTACGTGCGACAATGGCAAGAATCTAATTCCGTCGACGTGGATTATAACGATGGTATTGTTGGCCCCAATTGCGATTTGTGTTTGATATGTGAACGCTCAAGGAAGAAGCGGACGTTAGAAGAGAAGCTTTTGAGAAGAAAAGGGTGTGTAATTTGTAACGACAAACTGCTTCGCATGCGCTGTTTTTATATTATTCTTCGTTTTCGTTTTCATCGTTGCGGCTTGCCGTGAACGTAAAGAATAAATTCGTCCGTCATTTCGTGCAAGTTCTTTTTTATTGAGCAGTTGTTTGTATGTAGAAGTGTCCTAGGTCCGGGTCACGATTAGATCTGCAAGAATTGCCAACGTAATTTTAAGCTTAAAATACGTGTTGAATTGTGAAAACCGCCATAACGAATCATTGCATCTGTATTTAATTACAATTGTAACTGGATAGATTTACAAAAAAAACGTGTTTAATATGATAGCCCACAGTATCTATGTGGCCATTTGACAAATCCACGTTTCAAACTATTAGACTCAAATATCAATTCCCATGCAATTTTGTGGGAATTAAAATCCAGTTATTCTTGGTGTACTTGAGCTATTAGGATTCGTCGTTCGCACGATGCACATTTTGATTTATTCATGAGATTGCACATGATGACTCGAACTTTAATCTTCCACGAACGGGACAGAGCCGAAAGTTGTTGGTTCGCTCGGGGAATATGAGACTTTGCGTGCGTACGAAAAAGCCACCCTTCATAATTATGTATGTACCATTGCGATGGTCGCAGGGGTTGCAACCGAACTACCTGGCCGCAAGTCAACGAACTTGCACACGGCTGTCCCATATGGGAATCTACCAAAAAATTGTTTTCTTATCCTTACACGATTTGCGCTAGCATCTGGCGGTAAACGGGCACTTAGCCAACGAGTTTAAAACTACCCCATTATGAGAGTAAATCTAATAGTGTTTGTAAGTTTTGTTCGTGGTCACATTGCCAATTATAGTTGATAAGTCTGTCGAATTGAATAAAATGTATGGGACGAGTGAATGTTTTCAGAAATGCAGGGTAAAAATTAGAGTTGGTAATGAAAAGTAATGAGAGTTGAATACACAAACCATACATGGCAAAACCCGAAATATATCGTTGTTAGCTGTAATGAAATCAAAACTCCATTTTCATGAATAACTTTTCGCTCTTTTCCTTTGCGTTCGTGTTCGCCTCCCCACACTTTCCGTGCCCGACTCCTCGAGTGCCACCCACAACGAGTTGAGTTCTTTTATTTAGGTTTTCATCGATTCTTCCTAGATGGGAAAGTTTAATGAACTGAATGTAAATGTTACTTTAGCGCTACTACCAACGACATTCGCTGTACCAGAGATTACGATTAGCAAAGTGTTGATTTGTTGTTCTCCCGTGGGAATAAACAGATGGCTTTTACCGCAAAAACAATAAGTGTTTATTTATTAAAACAGAAATCATCCATCCCCCAGTGCGCATGACTGATGGAAAATCGTGCCTTGCGGGGCAACATTTATCAGCACCACGCTAACCAATACCCAAATGAATCAATCGGCCATTTTAATCTTTTTCCATGTACATATTGCACGTTGTTTGCGCTCTGGAGTTGCGGAATCTAAAAAGCAGCAATTCCCGGTAAAAATGTAACCAGACATCAGACACACACATGTGCATGTTGAGCATGTCCGAATTTACAATGCGTTGCTCGTTGACGGGATGAGAAGCAGACCGGCCAACCGCCTCACCCCCTCGCATTCCCATTTTCATTCCAATACGTGCGCGCGTAGCGTTTAGGTCAGGTTCGCGGCGCGCGCGTTTTTACGCTGTCGATAGTGAACGAATGTTGCCGCAATAAGTATGCGTCTGATGCGAATGGAATTGCAGAGAGGAATAATAAATTTTTAAATTGGAAAAGAGCGTACCACACAAAAAAGCGTTCAAACGCGCTGATTGCGAATAGAACATTAAAAAAGCAGTTCGGAATCTACATATTGCTGAAAACGCACTCGAACAATTGTTATCGATGCGCCGCTTTGACGTGATGGAGGGTTTCTTGTGTTTTGATACGAAATTATTGATTTCCGTCGATTAATTAAACTCCCATTACGCCCGCCTCCATCGCGCGCAAACAACATATGCAATCGGGGGTCGCAATAAATGAAGATAATTGACACATGAGCGTGCACGCCACAACTTCTTCCGATAATGTATAACTGTACTTCATTAATATTTGCTTATGTCTTGATGCCGGTTAATTAGTCTGTTGTACACAGAGTACAAAAATGATGGGCGGTTGATGTTATTCACAATTCGTCTCCGAAAACAACACACAAAAAAAACCTAAACAATCGATGCATGCATTCGGCTAAAGAATAAAAAAGCGAACGCACAAAACCAACTACGCTCAATTAGTGTATTCCACGAAGCTAATTATTGTTATATACCCCAAATAACGACAGACTTTGTATGCGCATGCAATACACGTGTAATTGAATGGGTTGTTCGTTCAACTAATTTATCGAAACGGCAATTTCGGTTCAAATACCATAAAATTGATATGTATTTAAACGAGTTTCAAATGCATACAATATTCGTATTAATATTAAAGGACATGACCTCAGTGTTGTTGAATTTTCGCGTGCGTCCGCCTGCATGCTGATCAAATTTTCCGAGAATTGTGTAAGTAACAAGAGAGATGCAAATGTCTAATATGTAGTAGTTGGAGCGTTTCTGTACAAAAACACGTTTAGTATTCCAAGGTTACACCTCCAAATTTTACAGTACCCATGCGCAGTCGTGCGAACTTATATCTCTGCAAATATTCCTTACCGTGTGATATCTTAAAAATACATACTTTGTCTATATCTAAAATGATTCATCATCTACCTGAAGTTCAAGTTCAATATTAGTATTTGAAATTAAAACCTTTTTTGCTAACCTATTAAATATTTTACGTAAAAAATATGTAAATGTGCAAACGCATCAATATTTAAATACATTCTTGAGCAAGAGAGCAAATGATTAAAGGACATGTAATTAAATAAATACGTATCCATTAAATTTAAATGAATTTGCACCGAGGTCGTGTACTGTCCGTTTCATTTCAATTGGATGGGCGCCTACCACCTCCCCGTATGTAAATCAGGCATCAAAGCATGTACGTGTACATAGGCAGCGTACATGCGCCGGATTGCAATTGCGCGTTTTGAAATTGAATGCATGCGTCGAATGTGCGTGCTGGACACACGCCGCACCGCGTTTCGCTTGGTGGCGAATACGGCGATTTTCGCTTCGTGGTGGTAGAACGGGCGCAAGTGTTCATGCAATTCATGCAAAGAGCACGTTGTGCGTGTGAGTACTTGCAGCCAACCAACAAACAACAACCGGCTCGAGGTTCGCGAATGCAACGGGTGCATTTTGTGCACGCGCGGTGAGGCCAATCCGACGATTGCAATTGGCGCACTTGCACTTTATATACACGTATATACAAATCGAATTACGTGCGTTTCCACGACACACCTCCATTCGATGTACTTGCACTTGCATTTTATTGCATTGCAAGTGCACATAGCGTATTCAATTACACACAGGTTGACAAATTGTTTCATCTTGATTTGAATTACACTGCTACTTAAAATTGATTATCAATTAATGAAAATAACGCGCAGACAGATATTAAATACCATTATAAGAACGTTATATTTATTAGGAAAGTAGACGCAAATATACAATGTGCATTGAATGCGTACGCATTGAACGAATGAATGCGTACAAAAACCGTGCCGGAAGTTCCTGTGCGTGGCCTTCCTAAATCTCCCGGGCATTTCCCAAACTTACTCGAGACGCACGTGTTTAGAAACTCAACGCGCAGTTCAAGGCTTACGCGCTTCAATAAGATCTCTCTACCTTCTCATCGTTTGCAAAACCACGGGCTCTAATTAATTTTGCCGTTGGTCAAACACCACTATATAAGTATTCAACGCGCTAGCAAAGTGATAAAAATTCAAATTCCATAGATATATAATAAATGCTATCAGCATAATTGGAAATCTAGGATGTGATAATTTGTAGGTTATGTTGATATGTTGATAGTATATGCATCTAAAAATCTTCCAATGCAATCAATCAGAATAATAATAGATGGTCGTTTAAGTTTGTGCATCATGCATGTAACTGGCACGGTTGGCGTTCAAATTTTGCTTCGAAATGTGTTTACTTGAGCGACGTTCACGTTCACGGCCGTCTATGGTAAATCGCTTTTTTCGCGTCTGGCTCTTGACCGATTTACCAAGCGCCTTTCGTGATCGCAATGACATATGCGAGATGGAAATACAATGGTGTGTCATATAGAGTGCGTACGTAGGAATCAATTGAAAATATGTGTCGCTTCAATATGGCGGCCACATAATCTTACGTTTTCATTATCGACATGAAGCTATTTATACATCAGCCCAAACGGAGAGGCACTTTCCCTATCGTTCGTGGATGAAAGTAAAGTTAGAATTCAATCCACCCTACAAACATCCAAACGCTGCTTGGCATTTTACTACAACTGGCGAGTGAAATAATTTCGTATTCACATCAAACCACCTCCATGTTCTATCATCTCCCTCGGTGGTTAGTCTTTCTCGCTTGCATTTGAGGCAAAAGTGCGTTTCTTTGCTGGATGATTATATTCCTCGTCAGCAACTGCAGCGCCTATCCTTCAAATGCAGCGGGCCCAACGCAGTGTCGTCTATTCGTGGCAATCACCCCTCGCCTGGAACGCACGGTGGAAAACATGTGCGGCTTGCATGTCGTGTGGCACAGGCCAGCTAAACTTGGGGTGAAAATCATGAAGGCGGCCATTACGAAATAGGCGTTTCATATCAAACGCAAACATGCTCTAACGCAACGCACACGCAATCATAGCTTAAAACCTTAGAGTAGCGTTCGCCGTACTTATCCGCTCATATAAGATACTTATTTTGAATCATTTATTCACAATAATATACTAACCTGAATCAGTTTCAGTTTCATCGGTGTCGTTGTATCCTTCATCGTGCACCATTTTGATAATTCAACGAAATTAGATAATTATTATAAAGATTTTTAGTTTAGCTACGTTTATTACACGCGGCCGACTACGATTTTCATACGATGCTTTTGCATAAAAGTGCAAAGGCAAACTGCACGCAACGTATTGTGTGCACAATCAACAACCGGCAATACAAAATATTAAAAACAACGTCGTTCGCTAGTAAAACCATAGAAGATACATTGATATTGGAACAACAAAGACCTTCGAGATTATTTCACTGATGATACCATCTTAGTTAAGCAACGAAATAAATTTGCAAATACTATATTATCAACTCTTTATTGTACTAAAAATTCTATCAGTAAAATATATTTGTAACCACAATATCTAAAAAACGGTTGTACACGGTTATAATCATATCAAATGTGCATTATAGGCAACACTCAATGCAAGTATCTATGAGGTAAAAGCGGTTTCATTTTTAAGAATAGTTGAACTTTTCTTTGCATTTGTATTGTGGCAAATATAATTCCGTTTAAGTGTAGTCCAAAATAAAAATACATGTTTGTTTAAATATGTCACTTTTAACATTGACTCTATACGCTGTACGCAAGACAGCTGATGATGAATCATTCGATCGGTGACCCCAAAAGGCATACGAGCGATTCAGCTTAATCGGCTTGAAACAATTGCAAATAAATTAAGTAAATCGTAAGTAAGATACATAGTAGTCGTTATTAGTTAGTTGATACCTGAAACTACTTTGCTTTAGTAATATATGAATATCCAGCAGGTAGTTTAAGGTAGATATGTTTTTACATATGGAATCAAGTCTTGTTGTAAACTTCTTGAGACAATAAATTGTTGTGGATTTCAGATGGCTGGTGTAGCATTTGTAATACTACCTTCTGTTACCAATCATGGTGTGATATTTGGTAAAAATGTAAATCCATCAGATGAAAGTGTTCAAGAGGTAGTCTATAAACCAGCAGAGGACCATACAGATGCAATTAAGGTAAAATTAAAATTCTAAATAACTAACAATATATTGTAAGAATTAATATTTGCAATATAGGCCACTTATATAGAAATTGATGCTAATGGATCAACTAAACCTGTGATTTTAAACAAAGCTGGTTGGACATGGGGAGCTGAAAGTGGTGCAAACAATTCTGGTTTAGCCATAGGTGTTCAAGCAGTTTGGAGCAAAGACAATGATGGTGATGCTGATATGTCAGTCAAAAGATTACGTGGATGTGATTTAGTTAGGTATGTTACCATTCAATTTTATACAAAGATAAATCATTATTGATTATGTTTAATTTAGAATTGGCTTGGAACGTGCGGCAAGCGCGTCAGAATGTGTTGATATAATCACCAACGCTTTAGCGAAATATGGCCAAGGAGGTTCATCATCACAAAGTGGTGACTTTTTCCATAACAGTGCATTTTTAATAGCTGATGCAAATGGAGTTTGGATACTGGAAACAACTGGAAAACATTGGGCAGCTGAAGAAATTACAGAGGGTGTCAGATGCTTAGGCAACACATACACAATAACAACAAAAATTGATAAGTCTTCAGATGGTTTGCAGGACTACGCGAAAGAGAAAGGATTGTGGGACGGTTCAGGAGAATTTAATTTTGCCACTGCGTTCAACCAAGTTGACAGTCAGCGCGATGAAAAGTATCAACATGCTTGCAAAACATTGCAGGACGCGACTGCCAAGGGCGATTTCAAAGAAATTGATATGTTTGAGTTGTTGCGTAACGAAGGAATCTCGTCTGGTGATGCATATTCTACTATGAGTTCTCAAGTCTCTTCGTTAAGCAGCAGTAGACCAAGTGTGCATTGGTTCACAGCGACGCAAGATCCGAAGAAATCAGTTTTCAAGCCGTTTGTGTTTACGCCAAATGCAGTTATTTCGAAGCATACTATTTGCCCGGACATGGTTTGTTAATATACCACATTAATTAAGTATTTCTAAAATTTAACATGTTTATAGAATGAGGCACACACCTTATACTCATTGCATCAGGCTGCAATGAGTAAAAAGGATGTTCAATCTTTGCTTAGATCAATGGAACAGAACTGCGTTGAAGAAATGAATGGAGTTATCGAGTCGGTCGGTAGCGATCTTTCTGAATTTGATGAACTGATGAAGGACTGCGTTGAAACGGAAGTTAAATTTTACCGTTAAATGAGCGGCTTTCAAAATATAATGTATTACACAAATCTAGCATGTTAGTAAGTATGGCAGCAGTTTCTATGTTTACTTTATTCCAGTGCATTCCTGAAGTGGAGTATTATTTGATGATATTAATTTATTATTAACTCGCAATATAAGTGATGATTTACTTCAGTATTGTAGACGCATAATCGCGATGATATTAACATATAGGGATATTCAATGAGGCTTATTCAATGAAAAAAATTGACCGTACTAAATGTACCTTGCGAATCTTTTATGGTACAGGTTTGGCATACTGCATATGCTTTGTTGAAGGCTTGTAGTAGGCACGAAGGTTATTTATTCAGCTATTATCTTGGAAATAACTTTGCTAAGCGATTGTATAAGGAAATGAAATTTTCAACTTGACTCGTTTGTTTCATTTGTACTTTTCTCCTTTTGTTGAGTATTATTACATGTAGAATAATTTATAACAAATACGAAAATGATAAAAATAACAACAAATACATTATGACGTATAGCGGTAGGGCTCAGTTCTAATTTCTTTCCTTTTGTAACTTTTGTAATATTCATAAACAATTATTATAGCAAAAATGCAATGTGATTAAAACTACATACTTCGCACAATTTTATCTTTCTCTTCACCCGCTATTGATAAAGCACATATATCCTCAGAATTTTATAATGGCACTTACAATCTGACAATTAATTGCAGCAATATTTATATGTAATTCTTGAAGTAATAAATAATTTGTTAATCAATTAAAATATCGTTTTTTACGTATCACCTATGTTTATGCGAATGGGTTTCTACATGTTTATCCAATTCGCGAGATTTTGAATATAATTTATGAAATACGTCGCTGATCGGTTTTGTTTTATCGGGAAACAACTTACCCAAGAGACTCTCCAAAAGAACGTAAACTAAGCGCCGATTTAATACAGGGCATTGGAACATTTCGAATACAGTTAACAGACCTTTCCGTGTAGTATCGGATCCCAAAATATGCTTGAGTTCATCTGAAACAAACAATTGTTGCAATAAACAATTTGAAAATCTTCGTTTGACTGACAAACCTGTTAAGCAGGAAAGAAGTGCAACTTTTGCTGCTACCCTTGTTCTATATTTAACGGCAATATCGCGCTCTTGTTTATTTTCCGCTTTCACCCCATTCGGCCAAAATGACTGCCTAAAATCAAAACCTGTCTTAGTAATACCATTAAGAGATTTGATAAAACTAAACTTACTTAAATATATGTAAATAGTGTGCAACATTTTTAGGACTAGTCATAATCTCTACGTATTCTAATATACGTCGGTTTACAATATCACCAAACATTGTACGCACGATTTGTCGCAATATCGTTACAATATTTCTGCGCAACCATTGATTGCGTGACTTTAAATCAAACACTTCGTCCACGAGAAGTAGCATTATTCTTAAAGGTATGTTTTCACTATTCTGAAAAGGACGCATACTGTAGAATGTTAATATTTTATAAAAAGTTGCAGGTCATACTTCGTTCTCTAAGTAAGCTCCAACTTTACTAGACTCCTGATGAATTTTCATCGGAGTTCTTGGGTGAAACACTTTCTCCACAACTTCATCTACTGTGTGCATTAGTGTTTCCGGCATATTCTTAATTGTTTTCATGCCAGATTTAATTGGATTAACCAAGGTTCCAATTGTACTCGAAATTGGTCCTCCTGATGCTTCTCGATCGTAATCTCCCTGTTCCAAAAACATCAGAAGAAGTTCTCTTAATCCTGGATGGCTATGCAAAACATTTGATTGGGTAATCTCGTGCATGTAGTGCCCCAGCATTTTCATTCTACGTTCTAATACTGCGCGGTCCATGTTATGGAATGTCTTTTTACCCGGGAATGTAATTTTCGCAAGGTCGGGATACTAAAATTGTAATTTAACACGTTAACTAATTGTTTTAACTGATATAGGGTATTAGTAACCTTTTCTTTAACTTTACACTTTAAATCATCAAAGTCACTATATCTTCTATAAATATGCCATTCCTCCAAGAATCCATTATCGTATTGCCGTCGTACTTGCGTAGCATAAATGCCAAACGTTTTACCTTTTTCACATACGATACCTGTTTCTATTATCTTAACATATAGTGAATAATCTCCAATGCGTAAATTTTCTTCTTTCTCCTCTTCGTCTTCAGGTTTTGTATCACTGTTACTTGATGAAGCAATTGACTCTTGATCTATACCTACTTTTAAATAAGGAACATCACTTAATGAACGTACATGTTTTACTCCTCGTTCTAGTCCGTCGGGAGTCATTAACAAATCAGTCCTTGGGATATTTCCATTACCACTGGTCCCATTCTCACTCATTTTGTAGTCCATCTCAAGTGGCTCATACCCTGTAAAGCTTAACACATCTTCCTCCACCACGTCTAACTCTTCCAGCATTTTAAAATAGGATTTATGTTTCTTGAATCCCGGTAAGAAGTCTTCATGAGATTGCATCAACTCAAAAATGGCGCGTTGCACATCATCAAACCATAAATCAGATGGCTCTTCGTTAATATTACGAATGCGAAAGAACAATTTATGCACTAGACTAGGATTGATTTCTAACTTGTGTTCACTTTTTTCGCCCAAATACTGATCGTAAATGTTCATTGCTGTCGATCTAATATTATCGTATATAATCGCAACATTATCGTTGCCAATTCCCTTCATCTTATTTAAGAGCAGGTCAGAAAGTTGCTGTTCAACAGAAACTTTCCAGCCTTCAATGTTAAGATAGAAGAATATGTAAGGTTGCTTTTGAATGCTGGAGACGTAATCAATGTAATACGATAATGCAACACTATTTTTTAAAATTGCATCCAATGGCAGATCAATGCTTTTTAATTTTTCATAATTAGCATACATATCCGGAGAATCTAAATCATAAAAAATCGTTATAACGATATGCAGATATAATTATTTTTTTATAATTACCTTCTAAATTATCCATTTTGTTCAAACGACTTTCAATTAATTTGAACACATAGTATAAACTGCTAAGTTGTTGTTTAATATTTAAGTCACTTTCGCCCCCCGAATCACGTGATCTTAACAATTGTATTTCCTTTGAGACCAATTCTTTGGTATACTTGAGTTCATCGCAATTATCAGTAATTCGAAGCGTTGTTAAAAAGATCTCACTTGGAGGAGTTTCTCTGGCAAACTAGTTTGAATGAATCAACTAGATAATGTATAACTGTTTGACGAATAATACTTACCAGCCAAATAATAGCTTGATTGATATAATCAGGATCAGAAAGCATTGTAACGACTGGAATTATCACACAATTCGCAAATATTTCTCTTAAAAAGAAGCGTAACGCACGGCAATCGAAATCTTCTTCTGGCAATAAAAAGTAAAGTAAGTACTCTATAAGTTCGCTTGTGAATTGCTGTTCTTTCTCAGTGTTTGTACAAATGTTATCTCTACAAATTTTGTTCCCTTCCATTTTGCATTCAAGTTCAAAGAACACATCTTCTAGAGATGCTTGCTTAACATCTGGATTGTAAAAGCGAGACTGGCCAACATCTCTTCGGTCACGATTTGTTAGATTTCTGAGCGCATCCGTTTCGCTCTTGTGTCTTTTATGCGAACGCTTTGGAGAATTTCGCACATCTCTTCGGGGAGACGCGCGTGGTGAATGTGATTTTTCCTGCTTTGTCTTTGCTCTGGCCTGTTTGAAAAGACGTAAATGGGACGCAGTGTCATCAACAAATCGCGTTGATAGAAAGGGTATCCAGTCAACATTTTTGGCACGATTTGAAATATTAATTGCCAATCGCTGCGCTGTTTTACGTATCGCTTTTTGAGTAAATTCATCATCATTTGATATATGTGAATACCAGGGTGACACATAATCCCTTAGAATGTAATTTAAAATTTCATGTAAAGAACTATCAATTAACTCACTTCCAGTTACTCTATTATCACTTTTTTGTATTTTCTTTGGGCTCAGTGTCAATTTCAATATCTTCCAAAAAAGAATAGAATTTTAATAGAATTAATTAATGACTAAGTAAATGCTACAACCTGTTGTAAACCACCATCAGAGACAGCACTATCTAAAGGATTTGTGACACAGTTTCTATAAAAACTATCAATGCTTCCCTTAGTCAAATACAGCAACGAAAATAATCTGGAATTGATAATCATTAATATATTGTCATGAATATAATAGGTAATGGGGTCTCACCCTATCAGGAATGTAAACAGTGCAGTTGCAAGTGTGCTACACCAAAATGATCCAAATGTTGTAAAACATAACACAATGATCAACATAAGCCAACATATTGTTTTAGTATTTCGTTCCATTGCTGGCTAAAATATGTATGCTTTCACATTATTTAAAAACAGTAACACTCTTCACTATTTCACCTGTTATCTGTCAAAGTTACTGTTTATATCGCCCAGATTCGATGTAAATGTTTCGGTGCTTTCGCAAGCGCGTTACTGAATGCATAAACATATCGTAACGTGCAGAATTAATTGCAGATTATTAATTATTTATTAATGAGTCCATATCAAATCTTGTGCAGCGATATACTAAGGTTAAAGGTACACTTTCACACTAGATAGAGAGGTATGCAGTCAGATACAGTCTATTGCAGTCTATGCCACTGCGGTTCATTGTGGTTGACATTAGTATTACACGTATTATATTTATCCATGAGGTGACACTACTCTTCAAACGTTTTATAATAATTATTATAATAATTGTTTTAATGGTCAATGGTCTGTCTTTGCATTGCATAGGTATATGAATATGTAAAAACAAATTTTACAAATAAATAAATGTTTTATTGCAAACTTAAATTGGATTCAAACGGAATAATAAAGATACAGATTTCGTATAATTTACTAGTAATCCGTTTTTTATGAATGTATAAATTTAACAGAAATTATTCTTCTAAAACTTTACAGGAAAAAAACAATTTCCGAGAAAGAAAAAAATTCCCAAGTTCTTTTTAAACTTCTTCGGACTGGGTTTGAATATCGGTGTTTTTGATTAAAAAGAAACGAAATATATTAAAAGGTATAATATTTACTCGTTCTTAACGTTGGAATTATCAATTGATTCACGTTCCTGCTCGGGCGTCGAGTTTGTTTTTAATAAAGTGCACTCTTTGAATTTATCGAAAGTGGAACTGCTGAGTTTGTGACCAATATTTACTTATCATATATTTTTTTAATTTACTGGTACCTGCTTATTGTGGAATAATAAACTGAAAATTATTACAAGCACGTACAGATTATTACAGGCATCTGTTCTTAGATATTAATTGCTGCAACTTACTGCAACTGAAGTAGCAGCAAACGTTTTATTGCGTCATGAAATTTTTGACCTGATTTAGCAACTAATGAGAATTAAGGCGCATGTATGACATAAGTGCGCGTTTGAGAGAAAAAGAAAATTTTGACGTGTGTCAATTAAAATTTTGGTTAAATCTTTATATTTTGCTAAACACTATTGATTAAAAAATACATAGTTTTCTTTCAGAAAGACCTTCGATTGTCGATTAAACAAATAAATCGGTCTACCCAGCTTACAGTGACGTTAAAAATAATTGTTCAAATAATGTATTTTTAAGTAATAGTAAGTTACCCCTGGTTGTGCCCGGGTAGCTCAGTCGGTAGAGCATTGGACTTTTAATCCAAGGGTCCAGGGTTCAAGTCCCTGCTCGGGCGGTAATTTTGCTTCTTTTAATAGATTTGGTAATGAAAGCTAGTTGCTTATTATTGAAGTTTGTTATATGTTCATAATGTAATAACAATCATAGTAATTTCTAAAAATAAAATATAATACGTTCATTAAGATAATATATATACTCTATCAAACTTAATTAGTAATATTTATTTTATTGTGGTCAATAGTTTGTGCGTATATCAAACATGTGCGGTATCTGAGTTTGCATCTCTAAATAGAATTTCATTGTGAAGGGTCGAAATGTACGTTCGACGAAATTAAGAGGGGGGTTTTGTTACAACTTGAAATTTAGTTATTGATATCTTCAACCTACGTAGGTAAGCATTTTTGTTGTTTACAAGTTAATTGTATGCATTTTATGAAATGTAAAGCCAATTACGATTGGGAACTGTTATCTCAAAAGTCTATGGTGGTCGTAAGATCGCAAATATCAATTAACCCCCAAGTTTGTAAAGTTTTTGGTAAGTTCTACTTAATTTCCATACTTCGAAAAACACTGAATGTGATTAGTAATATACGGATTCATCACATTCATATTTTGACCATCCACTGGTCTGATTATTGTCCAGCATCTTCTCACTAGTCAGTTTTTCTGCTACACTCTCAGGATTAACGGCGACACATTTGTGACGTTCCTCATCTTGCATGTTAACAGTAGCCAGTTTGTTAACAGTAGCCGGTCACCGTAACTTGAGTCGACTTGATACGCGTGTATGATGAGTTCAAGTCAAAAAAGCGTCAGAAAGTACTATGCTGGCTCCGATATCGCACGAATTTTGTCACAAAATCATTGAAAAATGCTCGAAATTTCATCTTTAAAGTGAAATTACACCAGGACGCGGTCAGTTCCGGTCAATCGGGCTAGTATGGTTCGATCCGTAATCAATTTATCTATCTAATGGTATAGATCTCATTTTGGCACAACGTAGCACACCTAAACAAAAAGTTAGTTTTTTGAAAAACAGCTATGGAGAAAACCAACTATTTTGAATTGCAAATATCTCATCAAACTATCCAGAATTTACTAAATTTTAAACTGTAATCATATTCTATGGTAGTTGAGCTTTTGATACATGTATTTACCTTTTCTGTGAGATAATTTTTAGATTATGAAATTAACTGCCAAAGTTCATCAACATTTTGAAGTTTCTAGCGACGAGAAAATTGTTCAACTTTGGCATTAAATTGTGGCTAAACTAATAATCGTATCGAAATTATTCTTTCTGATTCATATACTACAACTAATATTCTACCAATTGCAAAAAAAAAAATTCAAAAATATGAAAATTGCTCATTTTTGCGTTTGCAACTTCCCAGCCCACTGTGCTGTGCACCATTTTAGCCATTAAATATTTCTACAATTTGTTTGCAAAAAGCACACTTTCGCAGTCGGTAGGATTCGAACCTACGCTCCCAGAGGGAATCTGATTTCTAGTCAGACGCCTTAACCGCTCGGCCACGACTGCTGTGAGGCGTACACCGGCCGAGCTTCACAAGCACTTGTGAACGAATGGAAATATTTTCAAGTTTACATAATGCAATACTATTATGAAAGTGTAATAATAGTACAAACGATAAAAATAAAAGCTATGTAATAACATAATGAGATGCTACGGTAGTTGAATTCGTGGGCGAATACTAGGTCGTATTTGTCTATCCCCACTCGGTCCTTGCTTCAATTTAACTATGTTGCACTTGGAATTGTTTATCCTCAATTTATTCGTTGACCACCAAGTGTTGAGGCGGTCTAGGCTGGTCTGAAATTGTTGGAGACTCTTGGAAGAGAAACGAGGCTGTCGACATACAAGATGATTTGTGTGTCGTTGGTTTTAATTGCTTCGGGTAAATCTTGCAAAAAATGTTTGAGCAAAGTGTCTCCTTGCCTCTTGGTTTTGTGCTTTAGCTCTTGAAAGCTCAATTCCGTTGTCTATTTGTATAAATTTCTTCTTAAGCTTGTTACGTATGGTGCGTATAGGAAGCCTCTTGGATTCGTATTTGTATCGCAGTTATTGGTTATTTCTGTTAGTATTGGGGCTCCTACCTCGGCCGCCAACGTATAGATGCGCCAATCTCAATGGCTGCACCCATGATTCGTTTTGTTGGTGGTCACCACCTTGCGTTTACGAATGCAAAGGACAAATTATCCTTACAAAACACCTCACTCCGCAGCCACGTACCCAGTGTAGCGGATCTTTATTCTTATTTTGAGTTTAACAGTTAAGTCTTCGACAGCCACGAAACAGTCGTGTAGCGGATGCAATCGAACTGAGTGAAACTCCTCCACAGCCACGCAATCGACGTATAGGGGATATCATTTAACACTGAACTGCACCGAACTTATTTTCGAAACTGGCGCGTGTCAACCCTATCGGTTGCACCGCAAACAAAGACTCTCCCCCTTATAACTTGCCGCTTGAGCGTTGGATTTTTCTCGTCATAAATTGCGGATTAGCAAATAAGTTATGAGAGCCCTAGAGCCACACATGCACGAGCAGTTAGCAATGTGAATTTTGTAGCTAGCAGAGCTCTGTATGGATCGGAATCATCCCGGTTGGCGTTTCCTTTATCTTGTGGTGTAATTTTTATAATAGGGGGTAAAATAAGCATATTTGTTAGTCAGTAACTGCGGCTATGCATGCCGGCTACTTTTTCTTTTTATACTTTGTAGACGAACTTTGGCATAGGACTTCGATTCATAATCAGTCAAGATTGTCGGTTCTCGTCTGTTGGTGTGTCCGTTGTGAAAATATTGAAGGACTGGTTGTGTCACTGACGAAAACCGATAAAACCGATATGGCAGTTGAAGAAGAATAATGAAAGTTGTATTTGTATTCGCTTTATGTGTTTTGCATGTGAGTAATTGTGTGCCATTGAATCTCTCTCCCATGTCCTCGAGCAATGTGGGATGAGTTGTGATGCGGTGGCAAGACGGCATAACGACCGCGTGGCTACGAAGAGCACCTTGGTTGAGCTGCTGAGACGATTGTAATGTGTCATTGTAAAACCTGGCTGTGTGCGAGCACCTTGTCGGGATTCCGACCTCACGGGGGCAAGGCGGAACGGCAAATGGGTAGGTGATTCTTTGGATCACGCCAACTGGAGGTTATTGTATGTGCATAATTATTGCCAAGCTTAAGGCAGTAATGCTCGGCTAATACCCGCCTCACAGCAGTCGTGGCCGAGCGGTTAAGGCGTCTGACTAGAAATCTGCGATTCGACTGCAGATCGAGAACCACGCAGGTATATCGAGTGTATTCGTGTTTAAGAGATAGTGATTAAAAAATAGTGTTTAATATAATAAAGTAAAGTTTATACAAAAACTGTGCATATTCAGCCCGATTTTATCGTGGTTTTGGCGCTCGAGGGCTGCTATGGCCCACATAGACAATAAATTATTGAATATTGCCCGCGAGGCAATTAAAGAAAGCTCGGATCTTCCAGTGAAACGGGCCAAAGTAAACAAAGATAGTGTCGAAATGGAGGAGTGGCAACGCCTCCTATCTCCGAAGACGTGCACCATTCCTACCAAAAACAGGTTTGAGGTGCTTGAATGCACAATGGACACTGAAGGAGAAAAGACTTCAGAAAACAATGGTAACACGCCGCCTACAACAACAAATGCAGAAACGCAAGGCAGGAAGCCTTGCCGACCAAAACCAATCGTGGTTCACACGCTGCCCACATCTGAGAAAGCTTTTGAAGCATTGATAAAACAAACCATCGGTAACGGTAATTTTACATTAAGTTACACAAAAAATAGAGTATCCATTTATTGTAAGACAAAAGATCAAAATAACGCTGTTAGACAACGTTTAGATCAAGCTGGCACGTCCTACCATACGTACACAACAAGGGACGAACGAAAGTTTGCGAAAATTATATACCGTCTCAGAACTGATTATACCGAGGACGAAATTCTGAATGAATTGAAAACCTCTTTGGAAGTTTCCAAAGTATCCAAGCTGAAGAACACCCGGGAACCAATATACCTTGTCCTCATGGACAAACATTATACACTGGGCGAACTAAATAAAGAACACCTATATGTTGGGCACACGAAAATACGATGGGCTCAATATAACAACAAAAAAGAAATCACGCAATGCAAAAGGTGCCAAGAATGGGGCCATTCAATGACAAACTGCAACGCAAAATACAAATGTCTAAAATGTGGAGAAAACCACTCGACGCACTTGTGCACGCGCCCGGCAGAGGAGAAAGCGACATGCGCAAACTGCGGGAAAAACCATCCCGCAAACTCAAAAGAATGTGCAGTTTACATTCAAGCAGTGGAAAGGAGACGTGGGAAAAACCAAAAGGAAAATCCCAAAAATAAAACACAGGTATATCGTCGGGATGACCAAAATTTCCCGCCTTTACCACCATCCACCAAACCTGCGCCACCAAGACGACCAGCGCCAATAGCTCCATGGGCTATTCAAACGACAACCGCACCTGCACACGCACAGCAGGGAAGCCAATATATTCCGCAAATGGGCAATACAAACAGCATAAATGACTTCAAAGCCCTAATGGACGAATTGCATAAATTCCATCAGTTAATTGATTATAATAAGATGCTCAGAACTCTTAAAGAGCTGAACAAAAGATTAGCTAGCGTAAGCAGCGAACAGGAGCGATTCATGGTATTTATGGCATTTAATCCAAATAATGAATAAATACAACAAAATATATTTGTGGAACGCAAACGGGATCTCAAATAAACTGGGAGAGTTGAAGAGATTTCTAGAAGTATATAATGTCAAAATAATGGCCATAAATGAAACCAAGCTAACTGACTTGGATAATTTAAAGATAAGAAATTATCAAATAATAAGAAAAGATCGAGATGCACATGGTGGAGGTGTTGCCTTTCTAATCAAAGACGATATAGCTTTTCAGGAAATCACTGATCCAGATATCAATCATTTGGAAATACTACAATTTAGAATTGATAAAGATACAACAATTACGACGTGGTATAACGCCCCCAATAGAAAACTAACCCCGAGAGACATTAACCTAATATTAGGTAAGCCGGGTAGACACATAATAATCGGAGATCTAAACGCTAAAGCCCCGCTTTGGAACCATAGTGGTAGCAATACTAACGGGACGGTGCTTCTTAATTATATCAATGCAAATAACGCATGCCTGATTTACCCCAATGAACCGACTAACTACCCTAATAACGGAAATAGACCATCAACAATTGATATCGCGATTACCAGAAACATCTCAGGGCAAGCTGAAGTGTTTCACGATCTAAACTCGGACCACTGCCCGGTAAGTTTCACACTAACAACCAAAATAATTCCAAATGAAACCACCCATCGAAGATGGGACTATAAAACTGCAAATTGGGAGTTATTCAGGAAAACTCTAAACAATTCGATACACATGCCGCGTTCAATTAACACAAGAGAAACAATGGATTCAGCAATAGAGACCCTCACAAATGGTATAAACACTGCGATCAGAAAATCTATCAAACAGATCAAAACCAATAAAGGAAACACTTGTAAGTTACCACCAGAGATCATATGCAAAATCAACCACCGTAATGCATTGAGAAGACGTTATAAACGTAACCAAGATCAGACCATCATGATATTAATTAAGAAATTATCAAATGAGATACGAAATGACATACGGTTGCATAAGAATGAAAAATGGTCTAATATCCTTCACTCGATGAAACCAGGCGATAATTCCATATGGAAATTGGCTAAGTCACTCAGAGACAAAAGCAAAGGCATTGCTCCACTCAAAAACTCCAACGGAGTGACCGAATTTAAAAACAGGCACAAAGCAAATATACTGGCTGACAATTATGCTTCTGTGAGCAACCGGCACCAAAACCCACTAACCAACGAGCAAAATGACATTATCAAAATTGTAAACGAGTTTGTCTCAATTACTTATAGTCAAGAACTCACGCTCACAACACCCAGGGACATCAAAAACATTACTAAAAAGTTACCACTCAAAAAAGCGCCGGGCCCAGACGGTATACAAAATATAATCCTTAAAAACTTACCAAAAAAGGCGGTCACACTACTAACTGTCATTATCAATGCTATAATTCAAATGAATTATTTTCCGAAGGCCTGGAAAGTAGCGGAAATGATTCCAATCATGAAAGCGAACAAATGTCCGCAACAAGCTAGTAGCTATCGCCCGATAAGCCTGCTAAGCACATTGAGCAAAATCGCGGAACAGATAATCGCACTACAACTTGACCACAATGTGAACAAAAGAGGAATCATCATAAACGAACAATTTGGGTTCAGGAAAGGCCACTCAACAACCCACCAAATAGCCAGAGTTGTAAATAACATCAAGGAGGCATGGAATGAAAACCACCTAGTGCACATGGCTCTTTTAGACATCGAGAAAGCGTTTGATACTGTCTGGATCCCCGGTCTAATTTTCAAAATGACTAAAATGAATCTACCGGGCAACCTCATCAAGCTTATATATAATTACCTAAGCGACAGAGTCCTCTACGTGAAAATCGCAGATAAAAAGTCAAAAAGAGTTCAATTGCATGCAGGAGTACCCCAGGGATCTATTCTCGGTCCCAAGCTGTTCACACTCTTCATAAACGACATCCCAAAAACACCGAACACCAACGTCGCTCTATACGCAGATGACACTATGCTCTACACCCGTACGGATGACGACAAAATTGGAAAGATGAAAATCCAAAATCATCTATTAGCCTTAGAAAAATATTACAAAAGATGGAACATTAAAGTAAATGCCAGTAAGTCGGAATCAATCACATTAACACACAAACGGAAAATAACAAAATCGAATCATCAACTCTTCCAAGGTTGTGTCGTCGATAAGCAAGATATAAAATATCTAGGAGTCACTCTTGACAAAACACTAACGTTCAGGAAGCACGTAAGAAATGTCCTGAATAAAGCAAACGCGGGCCTTAGTCAAATCTATGCTCTTATGGCCAAAAACAGCGGCCTCACCACCAAGAACAAACTTTTAATATACAAAGTTACGCTAAGACCCATAATTACCTACGCCTCACCAGCGTGGGGTAACATCGCCAAAACACATCTTAAAAAGATGCAGCAGTTTG
The DNA here is from genome assembly GCA_963978815.1 of Aleochara curtula. Lineage (NCBI taxonomy): Eukaryota > Metazoa > Arthropoda > Insecta > Coleoptera > Staphylinidae > Aleochara > Aleochara curtula. The sequence goes on along the minus strand of OZ022219.1, from coordinate 12,577,711 downwards.
AAAATAAATGCCTCCGCCTCGCAGTCAATGCATCACGCTACACCAAAAACGAAAAAATTAGAGAGAAATCCGGCATTTTACCTCTTCTTCAATTTATTGAAGAAATGAGCATCAAATTCTACCACCGAACGAAGGAACACTCAAACCCGCTCATTAAGAACATCACCAAAGACAGACTACCGCCAGGAAAAAGAAGAAAATTCAAACTGGCTCATGAAAACATAATCCCCTACTTGGATTGATGCATCCCCATAAGATAACTGGATTCAAATAGGTTTTTACCCGCTCTTTTCGCCTATACAAAACAAGAAATACAACCAAGAAGAACCATTACCGGAAGTGGGACAGCCAGATCAATGGCGCCAAAACTGTACACAAATGTATAAACCCAACTGAACAATGGCATGTGTTAGTACGCACCGTACAAAAGGCAACATACCACAAATCGGAAATTGTAAAGCCGATATAAAATCTATTAATTATCTCTTAATTAAATAGTCACATTATATTGTACATATTTTAAGTTTTTGAATAAAGAGTTTTAATTATTATTACTAGAAATCAGATTCCCTCTGGGAGCGTAGGTTCGAATCCTACCGACTGCGGTAGTATACGTTTTTGCAACCAAGTAGTAAAATTAATGAATAACCAAAACCGTAAGAACAAGCAATGTTCTTTGCTACACGTGAATATAGCTCCTACAATTCTTGTTCTTCTTCTTCAAAATTTACACAACAAAAACTCAAGTTGGCCTTCTTAGACGTCAGCCAAGCGATTTACTGCGTCTGGCATGTCGGTGTGATATGCAAAATTCGTAGTTGCATCCCTCGACAATACGCAGAGATACTCGTGTCCTATCTGAGTGATCGCCACTTCCAAGTCAAGTACCACCAGCACAAATTAGATATTATGAAAATTGGCGTTGGGTCCGACATCTACTCAAACGTGAAAGGCAACTTTCGCTGATGATACTGCCATTGTCGCATCTAATCCAGGCCCTTAACAAGCCACATTAGACTTACAAGAGCATTTGGACAATATCCAAAAGTGGCTTTCAAACTGGCGCAAGAAAAAATTTTAAAAAAAATCTGTACATATCACATTTACACTCAGGAACAGCGCGCTGCAGCGGCTGTCCTAGCGTTTTCAACATCTTACAAATATTCACAGCTTATGTATTGATTATCTCTTAATTTATTTTCTAGCTTCGTAAGGCGCATGGGTGGTTTTGTAATAATGATTGCTCATTGCGATGCAGTGCCCAAGCCACAGCATAATTCAGGGTATAATTCGTTTTAAACACCTTGCTCAATTATGTGCGCATCAATCTCAAGTGACGTTTTTTATTGTTTTTTTATTGTTTTTATTGTTTCATTTATATCGTCAACAAGAGGTTGTCTCGGAACTTGCTTAACTCCACAATTTGGAAACGCAGTCACGGTTGTTCAATATCCGTTGTGTTCAATATTACCAGATCACTTAATAAGAAAAACTCGAATAATGTTGTAATTGATTACTCATGCGTTTTCAGGTCTCTAAATTTATTACAAACAGCTAGTAATTCACCCAGTTTTTCATTTCTTTATTAATGAAACTTGGGTATTGGTAAAAATTGTTGCTAAAAGTTGTACTTTATTACGGAGGTGAGGGGTAAGTTGCCCGGGTAGCTCAGTCGGTAGAGCATTGGACTTTTAATCCAAGGGTCCAGGGTTCAAGTCCCTGCTCGGGCGGGTCAGAGCTTTTTAGCAACTAAAAATTTTTAACCATTCTCATTAATCGCAAATATAAAAATGTCAAATAAAAGGAAGTATTATAAACCCAACTTTTTGTTATGATATTTAAAGACAATTGACGTTTATATTCGTAAAATTTTGAACATCTCATTGTGATACTTGTACAAAGGTATATAGATACGGAATACGGAATGAGAATTGACATGCTGCCAAGAGTTGGGACCAAGTACTGCTTAATTTGCCACGCTCGTTAGAGGCCAGTAATTATCTTACTTCCATCATCACAGAATATCGACGTGACATGAACAATATTTGTTTACCTCACTGATGCCCACGTTTTCATAAATCATAACAGAGAATATGCTGCGGAATTCCAGCCGAAAAATTGCGGCAATCTCACTTGCGTTGACTCGGACGGCGCGGGTGCAAGACCAGACTGCGCTTTTGTGAAAGTGTGAAACTCGTCCTTCCGGTCACACCGACTAAAATCTCTCTCACTTCTATTCACAGCCATTCCAGCTACTTCAACTTCGGAGGAATGCCAAAGTCGCCTTAGTCGTAAGAAGACCAGGACTCTGTCTTCTCATAGTCATTTTATGAATCTGTGCACGTGCGATGTCTTCAAATTATTCTCATATTTTTACCAACCGGTTGGTTACAAAATTCTACAGTTCCTGAACATAGCGCTCTGCCCATCCTGGTACGATTGCCGTATCGCGTTCTAAAAGAATTTACAGCACTTTTTGGAACACAACATCAACCCGCAGCTGTAGCATCCTATGGTTAGTGTCTTTAATAGTGTCTAAGAAGATTGGTTCGTTTCTCTTTTCTCTTTTAAATTATAGATGTGTACATCGTTGTATCAGGCTGGTAACGATCTTGTAGCTATGGAGTATGGGTACTGTTTCGGTTTGAAATGATCTCGGTTTCTTGTAATTTATTGATCAGTGTTAATTCATCGTGTAGTGATTTTTTCTGTCTAAAGGTTGTTCTCCTGTCTAAAGGTAAGGTAAAAATCTTTACCTCACCGTCTAGTATGCTGTACATTTTTTGGTCCTGAGTAGTTTAATTTTCCAATTTTTTGCTGCTTGCATACCAGAGCTTGTGACCTTTTGGGATTCGGTTAGTTGTTGAGTTCGTTATCAGTTGGCAGAGCCTTTCGGTCTCTTCAATTTACTCACCTTTGAGGAGAGCAAAGTCAGGGTGGCCAGTGAGCTTATCTAGGTTTACTGTTTAGCGGAGAGGCTGTTTGTGGGCGATACTATGTATTGATTGGCTGAATTACAGATTCTTTTGTTTCCTTCTGGTTTCTTTCAAAATTAGATACTTAACTCATTCTTAAAATATTTTCAATCTTGTGTACTTTCTTTTCAATATTATAATAACCAATCTTCATCAATTGTGTAATAACTTATTTAATTCAACTTACAAAAGGGACAGCAGGACATCAGTATTTCAGGAAAACCATTCTGTAGTAACATATAAGCTTAAACTCGGAAGTAGTTACAAAATAATGAAATATTATTATTGCAAATTTGCAATATGAGGATTGCAAAATGTTTAAAGTCTGCAAAAGAAATGTATAACAAAATGTTGGATCTTTCATTTTTGTATATATATACACCTTTCTTCTGCCTTACGTACAAAGTATCAAACAGGGCAGTATAGTGAATACTTACCTAGGTGACTCAGCCAATCATATTTAAGAGTACTGGTTTCTGCAGGTACATATGCCGTTGTCGTTTCTAAATAATTAATTATTCAGCAATACTCCTAAACTTCGATTTACGAGACTCGTTGTTATAAAAAGAGGTGTCCGCCCGAGCAGGGACTTGAACCCTGGACCCTTGGATTAAAAGTCCAATGCTCTACCGACTGAGCTACCCGGGCAACCTACCCAGTAACTTTACAGTAGACAACAAATTTTTTGGAATGATTAATGCGACCTTAGTAGTCAAAAGTCTCTTCCTGCTACTCTTTGCCAGTTTGTGAGGTTTTTATCTGGGTTTGTCAACTAGTTTATTCTACCTTTACTGAAGCTTATGACTTCCTGGCCGCCTATTCTTTACCGACTTTAGGTGCTTTGGGCTTTGTTACTTAGAAAACCAAATAACTGGTAATGTAAACTTCTGCGAGAAAAATTTTCCTCGTATTGCAATTCAAGAAATAGAATGAAATATCTATAGATTAATTTGATTTAATCTTAATTATAATCTAAAGCAGACTGGAAGAATTTAGAATGTTTCATTATAAGTAAATAGTTTAAACAAACTGGAGTTGCAACGCGGTAGAAATTTTATTTATTTTCATAAAAAACAGGCTGAAGAATTATGAACATTTATTTAAATAATTATCATGTTTTGCTTATCAATTTTGTAATTAATTATAACAAAATCTGTGGTTTGTCATCAAACTGTTTGACAAGTAGCCCGGGTAGCTCAGTCGGTAGAGCATTGGACTTTTAATCCAAGGGTCCAGGGTTCAAGTCCCTGCTCGGGCGGGCTCTACTTTTACAATGACAGAGTTACTTAAAATTTGCTACATACAGCAACATATTAAATATGCCATCTTAATTTACCCCTAATTATGTTACGATGGTAATTGATTGTTACTTTTAGTATTCAATTGTTTAATTATAGACTTGTTTTATGAAGTTTTCAAATACCATACCGTATCAATATGACTTAGCTATGTGTATAATTTGAATGAAATCAAATAATTTTATATATAACTTACTGGCCTTTCTTTTTTGTTTTCTTTTTCCAATCCTGTTTTCATTGTTTCTCCTGACTTGTGCATGTTATGTAAATAAAATAAAGAATGAGCACGGTCCATGTATTCCCAAAATTTCTATCTCATTTCCAAATTTAGAACAGAAAGTAATTCTGTATATTGATTACACTTATATAGTACGTACACCTACATATTATAATCTTTCAAACTTCAGGCAAGTTAGACACAGAGTAATAGATGTCTCTAGTATTCGTTCTATCAATAGTAATGTTTCTATACTTTGGTATGGCCTCCTTGCGTAGTCGGCAAAAACAAGATCATACTTCACAGGATCATTTCTGTAGTATATCTTCGCAAACTCAACACAAATGTGTGGAGTTATTGCAACCACGATGAAGAGAAACAACTCTTCACCTCGAGCGTGAGGCTGCACTTTTGGCGAATTTCGGTTTGCCAAAGTGTTACGATGATCGTTCGGCCGCTTCGGCGGGGACACTGGTGAAGAGTATTCAGAGTGGCTGTGATTTAAGTTTTCAATTATAAACATTGCTTGTATCCCCCTCCCTCTCTCCCTCCCTCTGCTTATCAGTTTCAAGCAACTAAAAGAAATCTTGTTTGGCAACCTTAGTAAAGTAGTATCGTAATGAATGTTAGAACTATAAATAGAATACTTTGCTTGTAGTAAACGCGCTATAAAATCGCGTGGTTGTTGTTGTTATAGCGGTGTTAATTTTGATACAATACTTTTTCAGCCTAGTTCTTAATTTTTTAAGTAAGAAAATGTTAAAGTAATGTAAAAGTAATAACAAACAACTCGTGAGCATTTTAAAGAGAGGGCAGTGATAGAATGCTTTGGTGTAGGAAATTTTGAAAGTTCACTTAAAGTGATAAATCTGAACTCAGGTTGTAAAACAACGTGGCGTGAATGCCTTGCCTACAGGCAACGCGTTAAGCGACTAATATTATTCGTCATCAGAGTGCGCTAGGGGTATTAGTGGCGTCAAACACAAACATCGTTAGATTTTCATATAATGAATAGATAATAGATTTAAGTTTCATATTGTAAGTTAAATTATTACAATTGGTTGGCTGGTTATTACGATATGTTCGGAAATTGGGCTTCCTGGGTTTGTGTAGTATGTCCGGTTTGCTAGATTATCAATACACATATGTATGTATTATGATTCTTCGTCCCATAAAGTGACTTTTGATTCATTGACTAAGCTAGTAACAATTAAAGAAATGCAGAACGAATACGTACGTAAATAATGGAAACACATCTCGGACAACGTCATAAATACATCAATTAGCATGCAGGGTCGTGTGTACGCGACACAATTAGCACCTGATTTAGTTACAATAATCTGGAATTTGCTGTGAACGTATCCAAACACTGGAAAAGCTCAAAAACTTACCACGACACCGATGCAAACAAAGAATCATCGCATATATTACAATGTATCGCACTGCACCAATCAAGAATTTTCATTGTCGTTCAATGTCAACGCCTGCAAATGAAAAGCGTATTAATTATGTCCATAAACATACTCGTAAGTGTTTACCGATTATGTGGACACCTGCGTTAATTTTGCTAATTTTCTCAGAAAATAGATGGCCTTTACTAAAAGTCACGTAAACAAACTCAGCTTCTTGTTGACAAGAATTATACCTAATTATTTTTGCAATTGATCAGTCGCAAAATATATTTCCATAGGTTGATAAATTAAAAATTACTAGTAAACTAGGTAATCTACGAATATTGCAATTTGACAGCATTTATAAATTCAATGCACATTGGCATTAAAAGGTATATAAGTATTGAACTTTGTACTTAATAGTTGCTTGATTGTTCGATTGTTACTGCAAAAACCTGATTGGAATATATTAGATCTTTGTTGACTAGGACTGTAAAAAATTCAATAAAATTGTTTAAAAACTGGAAACAAATTAACAGTTTAGTGACATGATGGTTTGTTTTCAACTAATTGTGAACATTGCGTTTTAAGATGAAAGAGAGAATTCACAATTGTTGCAATACGCAAAAACATGCTCGTAAATAACAAGTTGTTGTTTTTTCATAAATAAATTCAATGCATCATTAATTACACATACAACTTTACTTCAATGGCGATTAATTATTCATGATTTCGAGAGAAAACTAGTTTGCTAATACTTTTATTCGTTACTTGTGCAAACGTCAATAATTTCTAAATAAAAGTGAAAAACGAATGCAAATTAAATAAAATTGTCTTTAATTAACTAGCTAATTAAACTCTAATAACGTAATTTTACTTGAGATTCACTTTGCATAATCATTCAGCGAATTTCTCATGACATCAAAAATAAAACTTGACCTAACTCACGAATAGGCAAATTGTACTGAATCACTCTTTTGAATTGCATGCGAAACCTACGCATGCTTTGAAAATTCCATAAATGGAATGAGACGAGAAAAATTCACGCGATACGTGACTCCGGGCATGAAGGCATCAGCTAACGGCACTTGTTAAGGCAGAACAAACGGTACCTCTTTGTCTAATTATATTCCCATATTTTATCAAACGTATTGAGTCGCTATAATATATAAAAAATCGTCAATTATTTCACAATTTCTCAAATCGCAAAATACTTTCAGTAGGTATGTTCGAGCTTGAGCATTTTCCAAATATCTTTCATATCAGAATTCATTTTTATTAAGTATACAATTTAAAATATGAATTTTTAAATTTGAAATATGTTCGTTCCAACGTTCATTCGCAGTTCATTAATACGACATGTAAATTTCCTGAAAAGTTAAACCATTCAAGGTTGTTATAAAAGCAAAATACAACTTATACGTTTAACCGCAAATGACCAATCTGGTTTTTAGGAATATTTTCGAACCGATTTGCTTTGATTTATAATTTACAACATGTTAATTTTATCCGTTTTATCGTCGTATACATTTTCAAATTGTAACTCACCAACCAACTTGTTTGTATGTTTAACATTCCTAAAGCAAAATGTGCCATCAGTCAAGTGAAATTCCTTCATCGTTAATTAGTTCAATTCGCTGCAGTTTACAGTCGAAACGTCACAGTAGTGTTCAAGGATAGTAAAATAATTAAAGATATGTTAATATTATAAAGTAACATTGACCTTTATTGTACTTTTTTACTTAGTTCTAGAAAATTTAAAATTTATTGGTTCATTGTTCCTGAGCAAAGTAGATTGCAATCATAGATTAACAAATTACAAATGTATACGTCTGCGTATGAATATACGTGCACATGTGATTTCAATAAATAAAAAACTCATTAACAAATATTTAACGAAGAGTCTCTCTTAGCACTAACGACTATAAATAAACTGATAGTACTAGTAGATAATATAGAGTCCGGAATGTTATCAGTTATTAATCAGACATATCTTACATAATTTTAAGTACATTATTTACAAATATACATTTCTCCTTTTTTTATATAATAAAATGCTATCTAGCTATACAGTCTTCAAGTTACTATTTGGTTGGCTCTTTAGGCGCGTTTCACTTGTTTGCACTTAACATTAGATTAGCTACATACATACGTACATGCATTTGCAAATGTGTTGCTTCTTTGTGTACGCATGCTATTATGATTTAAGTGATCGTCGTCGTGCCCCGTTGCGACCTTCGCGACAGCCATTTTTGTACATTCTGTCAGCTTGATTTCTCTATACATTTGCTGCAATTCATTAGAAGTCGTCTTTCAAATCGTTACTCGTCATGGTAATGATCATATCATGATAATGTTTTGTTTCACTTAGCCCAGCATATGATTCATTTCGATTCCTCAATTTCAACAATTTACTGCAAAATACAGGTGACAGCTAAGTTTTGCCACTGGCAGTGTTTAAATCATTGCACGTTGGTGTGCTGTTACCATTATTAGTTGCATTATTGTTGTTTCCACTGGTAGAGTTGTTGCTACTTGTTGCATTAAAGTACAGCTGAAAGAGTTCGTTCACTGATAGCCGATGAACGGATAATCTCGATGCGGATTGCGATGGTGTGAGAGATTGACTTCCATTCGATGATGACGAATTTGTTTTTATCGTTGGCTTGTGGACCTTCGTGATCTCTTTCACTTTCTTGAGCTGTTCGAGCGCTTCCGCGTAGGTCGGTAGCCCAGAGGCAATGGTGTAGCTCGGTAGCGTATCCAAGTCGGGTCGATACTGATTGCCATTCTCCAAATCCGATGCCTGTCTTGCTTCGATCACTAAAATTAAACAATCGCATGATGAGTGCCATTGAAATTGTATTTCGAGTTTAAAATTGCGCAACAAAAAACATCAATAAAAAAGAGTATTCAATAATGTAAACAAAGCTAAAAATTGCTTAAGAACTGGTCTATTACAACTGAATAAATCATTAATTTTTTTAAATGGCTTGATCAATTGGAAAACAATACGATTACATGATGTTTACGTATATTGCGTGTAATTTTCGCTTATCACCTCATCATATTGGCTAATTGATAGCTATATGTTTGATAATATGCAAAATACATATTACAAAATAAACACATTACCCGTACATGTTGCTTCGGATAACACGTGCAAGCATTTCGAAGATAACAGTCATATGACACAAAAACGCAATTACAATTTATTGCATTTTGGTGCGCTCATAAATCATTTTCCAAAAGTCGTTAAAATATCTTGAATACTTATTAGCAAATCGATTAAGAAAAATACATTAATATGACGACAATGCGTAGTTAATTTTCTTTGTCACAATGTATTTAAATTCAAATTTACGGTATAATTTCGAATTAGAAATTCCGCCAATATTGAAAAACACAAAAAGAGCGTGATCTAATTAGTCTTGATTAAATATGAATCAGTTCATGTTAGTTTTAAACTTTAATATTTAAAAACGAACTTATTTTATGGAAATTGAAAAATATGTAAAGAATCTATAAACTTCATGAACTAACCAATGAGATGTTTGAAGGACGTCAAACTAATGCAAAATATGCAACTTCAAAACATATCTGAACATACGTATGTATGTTCAAAAGTCAAATTAATTCCTAGTAAACATATTTTATTATCCAGTTATGAATATTATCGTATATTGAATGAATTGCGCAAAATTGCAAGTGTTGAAAACTCACCACTACGTTTCCATTGTTGAAATTTATGGTAAAGCAGACAAGAGCACATGCAACAAACACAACTGAGGACCATGAGAGTAAGGACGATGCCAACCCAAACATCAGCCAGAAATTGTTCATATTCCGGATCTGTGATTTCTGCGAATTCCGTTGCAATCAAAACGGAAAAGTTGTTATTCATCGCCTGGGCCAGCTTTTCATTTGACATCGAATTGTTATCACTGAGGATATTCATTTTCACTTTATCGGGTGCACCGTAATACTTCTGGTAAGTAATAGAGCAATAAACCAACTTTTATAATCCAATGCCGAGTTGGATCAGCTGACCGCACAATCGGACACTAGCGCACTATATTTTCCCGAAAACATTGCATTCAACCAAAATGACTAAAAATAAGTGTTAAATAATGACATGTATGTTAACAATTTCAAGTTGAACAACGTGAACTTGACCGTTATACGATGACATGTGTTGCAGCGCGTGCGCAACAAGAATGACTAAAACTTGCTGAAGCAGGAAGCCGCAACGCACCTTTTCAACTGAACTTCACCTCCGCACGCGTACCGTTTGCTCTTGTCCTTTGAGCGCTCAAGCGACGTACTTTCTCCTCGTTACGTTGGACGTTAGTTTAGAGGTACATTTAACTAACAATCTGTGGAGCGCACAGTTTATGAACGCACACTAACGGGTGAGTCACAGATGGATTTACGAGATGTCTATCAGGGATTAGTTTAGTGCAGATGCGTTTGCAATTCGCGACGTTTGAAGGTACCGTACGTTTGCTTGTAAGCGGCAATTGGAAGTGGCCGTCGACGGAAACAAGTTGCGCTCATTTAACCGTATGGCTATTTACATATTTTACCATCACTACCTGCCTACGTAATTCGCCCATTCCGATAGCTATAAATACGAGATGGAGTCTTTGCGAATATACTTGTAAGCCTGCCGCACTCATCATCGAGCACGTTCATGCAAATATGACAAACTTTTTCTCGCGTAAGCAAAGATAACATTCTGCTTAGCAATTTTCCGAAATATTCCTGAAATTTAATAAATTAAAATCTTTGGAACTACGTACGCTTGTTCAAGGCTGGTAGTATATTTTTAATAACTATGTATGTACAACCAAGTAGGTAGATGTATTATAAAAATATGTTTTCATTTGACTTTGTGAGGTCCTTCAAATATTTAGACCATTCTTCCTGTATCTATTTATGATAATTTTTAAGTTTTTTATAAAACAGGTATAACTATGGCGAATAATTTATAAACCAAACATGAATGTAACTGTAGGTACCTATACCTTATTTATTTAGTTACTTTTCTATGGAGTAGTACCCTTTATTTAACCGTCCTAAAATAACCGTAATATTGTTATTTATATCAAGCCGTCGCAGATAACTCCTTTGAAAAATTTCCATTTTAATATGCTTTTTTAATGTTTGTTTTCACTATTAATTATACTCAAATGTACGATTTGGTTAGATCCAGTCAAATCAACCAATATAGCTTATTTTAAAAGACATTTGCAACAATAATATTTTTATTACTTTATTTCTGAAACTCAAGTGGGTGATGTGAAATTATCAGATGATGACCTAGGACTTGTATATTGTCAATCATACAACATTACCCATGCCAACTATGTATATATTGGAAAATCAGAATTACTAGAATTTCCTTAATTAATTCTACAAATTAACTCAAGCAAATAATAGGTTCATTTCTTATGTATACATTTTGTTTGTAAACCATAAATTTTTAAAACATAAGACTGCTTGCGCTAACAAAGATTACATTACTGTTTACCTTTTAGAGGTTAAGAAAAAGTTGAGCGTTAACATTTATTTTATGTCTAGCAATCTTAGTTTTTGTAATATTTTTCTTTTGCAATATAAATGTAAATAAAAAAAACATTATTATCCATTATTGAAAACCACAGTGTACATAACAAGTACCTAATCGTTTGAATGTATGTTATTAAAATGGTGAATAATTGTAATATTAACGTTTCTGTATTATTATTAATCAAAGTTGCTTATGCTATTGGTATAGAAAGTTGAATCGTAAACTACATATATATACGTGGACTTTAATTTTTATGTAACTGAATATACTTTTACACTATAATTAATTTGGGTTACACTTGCATTTTTTTCAGATTTGTACGCAGCATTGATTTAATGCATGGATTAGTTCTATTATATCCTTTATAATATATTATCATATTTTCTTGAAAACTAATGTGTAACTTAGAGGAATGTGTAACTCCTTTCAAACCGCTTAGGTTCTTACATACACCAACGTAGGATGTTTTTTTAAAATGAAATTGTGAACTTGGATTCATCTAGAAAAACTTACTACATTACACATAAAACGTACGCTATTTTAACTTCATTATGTTTAGGAGCAAATTGAAACCCATGAGTTCTTCGACCTATTTGGTGTTGTTCATACCAATTAAGTTGTATTGGGTGTCCTGCATCATGTTAAGCTCCACTCTTTTTAAAGCATGCATTTTTGTTCTTCTTTATACTGTTTCTGAGTGCATAGGATATTCGTGCTGTTTTATTTATATTGACTTGTTTCGTTTTTGCATATTCAATAAATATCAGGCTTGTTCGATTATTTGTCATTTTGTGTAGAGCTCACACCAGCTAGGAACATTGGTCAGCACTATAGACTATGTTTCATCAGACGCAATTTTCCTATTGTGTCCTATGGCTGTGCACTTGAACTGGTGCAGCAGTCATTGTAGTTGGGTTTCATTTTCCACTAGAAACACTGCATCGACCGCATTGCTTATCATATTTCTATAGACACATGTGTACACCACTTATCAATAGATTTGACGTAATTCTTATTCTCCATGTCCCCAGTGGGTACATAGTATTCTTGTGCCACACGGCGGGGCCTGATCCTTCCTTTTGGCCTTGCTTGTGTAAAGGAAATAGGTCTAGCATCACTTTCATTGCTGCAGTTTCAGTAGTATGTATTCCTCCTGCAACACCTAGACACGCTAGTCTTTGGAGGCTTTGCAGTTTGATTTTTGCCACCAGACTGGTGAGTTGTATAGGTCTGATAATCGCTTGGTATAATCATAGAACCATGTATGGTTTCAGACGACTTGTTCTCCCAAAGAGCTTTTGGCAGTTACTGAAAGCCCCTCTTTGCCTATTATTTTATTAATATGTAAATTTCATGTAAGTTTTTTTTTTTTAGGGTTACCCCTAGGTGTTTGATAGTTTACGCGCATTGTAGGTTATGTCCATTCAGCTGTGGAACTAGTAACAATATTTAACTCCTTTTTGTGAAGGGTTCCTAGTCCTTCCTACTGTCTCCAATTGTTAGTTGTTTTCAGCATATATTGTACTAGGTCCATAGTCGTATTCCCAAACTTTTTGTTTTATCCCACTGTCTAGTAGGTCGTCTTCTACCAAGCACCACAATAGGGTCCACAATACCCTACCTTGAGGGCAGCCTATATCAGTAGTGAGTGTCCCACACACACCTCCGTGTTGCTCGTATTTTGCTCGGTACGCATGTTTTGGATCCATTTGATGGTGGGAATGTCTATCCCTTTATTTAACCCTTTCTTTGGGATAAATATGACCTTCGCCTCTTTCCATTCGCTTGGTATCTGACACGTTTATAGTTTCCTCTAAATATCTCTACTACACTGGGAGCAATGAATTTTGCTCCCTTCTGTAACATTGCCAAATGACGTGGTTACGTCGTCGTCTGGGGAGTCGGCGTCGGGCGGTGCGTGACGATGGTCGTGGACGTGCTGATCGTTGGCGACGGCGGCTGGTGGTCGCTGGTGGTCGCTGGTGATCGCTGGTGGTCTTCGTCGTGTAGTCGTGTTGCTGGTCCTTCACTCTGCACTAGTCTGGTCGATACTGCCTTTTCACTGCGCAGCAGAGTTGCCAACTCTCAATAATATTTCCCACTAAAGCCTAGTGAAAAACCCCTAAAATCGCTATAATTTCGTAGAAATACCCCTAAATTTTTTTTTATTTTATAAAAAAGAATAAATAATTAATAACATAATAAATAAATAAAAAATATTTAAAAAAAAATAATAAAAATAACAAATAAATAAATAAAAAACAATTAAAATTAATGATAATAAAAAGAATTTTATTTGTTAAAAGCATTAAGATAAATCGTTAAGGATATCAAATAAAAGATCGTCTTCGTTCTCTTTTGCATTTGCGGAATCATACATGGTAATTTTAAAACAATCCAGCATTTTTGAGGAGGGTATAAATCTTTCACAAGAACCTCCATTCCTCCATAATTATAAGATTATAAAATATTTATTGAACGCTAGGTAGTTGACAATAGAATCGTTAATGGTATGAAATTTATGAAAGGTCAAAAAATCCCTGAAAATAACCCCAATAAATAATACCCCCTAAAAAAATCCCAACCCACCCAATTTCCCCCTAAATCTGGGGGGAAAACCCCTAAATTGGCAACCCTGCTGCGCAGCCCCCGCTATTTATACCGTGCTTTACTGTAGCGGGGATGCGCAGATGGTAGCGAGGGTACCTTAAGCCGGGTAGTTTATGATTGGGAATTCCCAAAACGTGCCTAATGCTTGGCAGGCCATTGCCGCTTAATGGCCGCTTAATAGGCCTATAAAACCTTGGCCTACCCAGGCCGGGAATCCCCACAGTGCCCCCCTGCCAGTGTAAACGATACTCGGATTTTCCTAATTAAACCCTGCCTGGTAGCGTTCGGGGAAATGTACCCGACGACCGAACCGCGTGGTCCTAGTTGGTGGTGATGCTGCAGTAGGCTGTTGGCGTGGTGAAGCATTGGGGTTCTCCTGCAACGGAGCTTGGTTGGCGCTTCGCGCGATCGGAACGTACTCCTCGTCGTCAACGTTGATTGTAGGATCCTCGATGTCGTCGTTGTTGGTGTAGGCCGGTTTTAACCGGTCGATTGAAACCGGGACGGTGCGGCCTCGCATCCGGAGCGTGAAATGTTTCTCGTCGCGAGAAACCACTTCGTAGGGTCCGTCGTACGGCAGCTGGAGTGAACCTCGGGGTGCGTCGTGCCTGACGAAGGCATGAGTAGTCGTTGCCAGGTCCTTGAATATGAAGACCTTCCTGTCTCCGTGCCTTGTGCCGTTTACTGGGCGAAGCGTCTCGAAGTGCTGGCGTAACTCGCGCACGAAATCGGCAGAGCAGGGTTGCCAATTTAGGGGTTTTCCCCCCAGATTTAGGGGGAAATTGGGTGGGTTGGGATTTTTTTAGGGGGTATTATTTATTGGGGTTATTTTCAGGGATTTTTTGACCTTTCATATATTTCATACCATTAACGATTCTATTGTCAACTACCTAGCGTTCAATAAATATTTTATAATCTTATAATTATGGAGGAATGGAGGTTCTTGTGAAAGATTTATACCCTCCTCAAAAATGCTGGATTGTTTTAAAATTACCATGTATGATTCCGCAAATGCAAAAGAGAACGAAGACGATCTTTTATTTGATATCCTTAACGATTTATCTTAATGCTTTTAACAAATAAAATTCTTTTTATTATCATTAATTTTAATTGTTTTTTATTTATTTATTTGTTATTTTAATTTTTTTTTTAATATTTTTTATTTATTTATTATGTTATTAATTATTTATTCTTTTTTATAAAATAAAAAAAAATTTAGGGGTATTTCTACGAAATTATAGCGATTTTAGGGGTTTTTCACTAGGCTTTAGGGGGAAATATTATTGAGAGTTGGCAACTCTGCGGCAGAGTCGTCAATATCCCGGGTGGAAGTAGAAACCAGTAGCTCTCCTGGCAGGCGAAGTGGCTCTCCGTAAATCATCTCTGCGGCGGTAGCTTGGAGATCGTCTTTCCAGGCTGAACGGATACCTAGGAGTACTGTCGGCAGCGAGTGTGTCCAGCGGTCCGTTTGTAAACACCTGACAGAGGCCTTGAGCTGGCGATGGAGGCGCTCGACGAGCCCGTTTGAAGCTGGATGGTAAGCCGTTGTCCTCAAGTGTTTGGTGCCCATCAGCTGGTTAAGACAGCGGAACAGGTGGGATTCAAATTGACGGCCTTGGTCGGTTGTTAGCCGGAGTGGAGTGCCAAAGCGGGCAACCCAGTGGGTGTAGAATGCCCTGGCGACGGTCTCCGCTTCCTGATCGGGGAGAGGTACTGCTTCTGGCCATCGCGAGAAACGATCGACGCAGGTCAGGCAGTATCTGTTACCCTCGGAGTGCGGCATTACGATAAGGTCGATGTGGACGACATGTTCGAACCGTCTTGATGGTGGGGTGAACTTGCCGATGGGTGCGTTCACATGTCTGGTGATTTTTGCCTGCTGACACGGGTTGCAGGCGCGAGCCCAAGATCGGCAGTCGGCATCGATGGATGGCCAGACGTAGCGTTGCTTTACCAACTTGGCTGTTGCCTTGATCCCGGGGTGTGACAATCCGTGGATCGCGTCGAAGGCCGGCCGGCGAAAAGCCGTTGTGAGGAATGGTCTGGCCGTGGAAGATGAAACGTCGCAGTAGAGAGACGTACCAGTGGTCGGTACGATAATCTGACGCAGGAGCAACCCGGTTTCTGGATTCCGTAGAACCTCCTGCAGCTGTGAGTCGTGTTGTTGCGCCGCCGCGAGGGCTTCGAAGTTCAACGTCGCGACAATCTCGTCTATCCTGGACAGCGCGTCTGCCACGACATTGTTTTTCCCGGAGATATGATGAATGTCGGTGGAGAACTGACCGATAAAGTCTAGATGCCAGAACTGACGAGGAGAACATTGCTCGGCTTTCTGGCGGAAGGCAAAGGTTAGCGGTTTGTGGTCCGTAAAGATCGAGAAAGGCCGTCCTTCGATCATGTGCCGAAAGTGTTTGACCGCACAGTAGATTGCCAAAAGTTCCCGATCGTAGACACTGTACTTGAGCTCCGCACCACTCAGCTTCTTTGAGAAGAATCCTAGCGGCTCACATGTGTCCTGTACGCGCTGATGCAGCGCAGCGCCGATGGCATGGTCTGAGGCGTCGCAGACTAAGGACAACTCGGCTCCGGGTAGGGTGCGCCAGGAGCGTCGCATTCGCAAGGGCCTCCTTGCAGGAGATGAAAGCGGCTTCGGCGGCGTCGTTCCAGCTGACGGGCGTATTCCCCGTGATGTTCCCCGCCAGGAGGTCGTTTAATGGGGTCTGGGTCCACGCCGTTTTGGGGGTGAATCTGCGGTAAAAATTGAGCATACCCAAAAACTGCCGGAGGTCCTTAGCGGTCTCGGGTTTTGGGTATTCGCGAATGGCAGACACCTTTTCTGGGAGCGGCTGTGTGCCTTCTCCACACACTAGGTACCCCAGAAATTCAACTTTTCTGGACGCGAAACAGCATTTTGCTGAGTTCAGGATGACGCCGTACTCCTTGAGTCGCTCGAACACCTGGCGCAAATGCTCAACGTGTTCTTTCTCCGAAGCAGAAGCCACCAGGATGTCGTCAATATAGGCGTATGCGAAATCGAGCCCACGCAGCACCTCATCGATAAAACGCTGGAAGGTTTGCGCAGCGTTCCTGAGGCCAAAACCCATCGACGGGAATTCGAACAAGCCGAATGGTGTCGCAATTGCCGTTTTCTCTATGTCCTCTGCCGCCACCGGGATCTGGTGGTATGCGCGTACCAGATCGATTGTGGAAAAAATTGTTTTCCCATGGAGTGTCTGGGCGAAATCCTGGATGTGGCGCACGGGATAGCAGTCCGGAATAGTCCGGGCATTCAGCGCCCGGTAGTCGCCACAAGGACGCCATTCGTCCCCCTTTTTGGGCACCATGTGTAGAGGGGAGGCCCAGCTGCTCTTCGACGGGCGGCAGATGCCCAATTGCAGCATGGATTCGAATTCCTTCTTTGCAGCCATCAAGCGATCCGGTGCGAGGCGACGTGGCTTCGAGGCGACAGGCTGGCCGGGAGTCGTGTGGATGTGGTGTTTGGTCGCATGTTTTACTTCCGCCTGGCATCCTCCTTCGGGTCTCGTCACCTCTGGAAATTGCTGCAGCAAGGTGCTAAAGCGTGATTTCCTAGAGATGGTTTTGATACCGCAGACTGTTTCGCCTCCTGCTTCGTTGCCACCGACGCTCAATGAGGTCATGCGGTCGACGAGTCGTTTCCGGCGCATGTCCACAAGGAGGTCAAAATGCGCCAGGAAGTCCACTCCAATGATTGCTTTGGGCACGTCCGCCACCACGAAGTTCCAGGCGAAATCGCGGCGAAGACCCAAATTCAGTGTGAGTGGCATTAAGCCATATGTGTCTATCACGGAACCGTTAGCCGCCGTCAACTGGTATCCAGTCTTGTTGCGGCGTTGGCGAACTAACGTCCGTGGATACACGCATACATCGGCACCCGTGTCTATGAGGAATCTAACGGCGGTGGACATGTCCTTCACAAATAAGCGGCGCGCGATGGAATCGTCGTCACTGGCCGCTGTCAGTGATCGACCGTGTCGTTTCCCGACTGCTGGCCGTCCGCTTCGAAGGAACATGGTTTTCGGCATTGGTACGCCCGATGCCCAAAGGTATGGTGATACCAACACAGGCCATTGTACCGTTTTGCCGAGTTTGACCGTGACCGTGGGAACGACCGGTAGGGACTCCGAGACCTCTGAGTTTCCCGTCCGAACCTCAACTCCCCACGGAGTGCGTTGATCTCGCACTGCTGCTCGTCTAGCTTCCTCGTTAGTGCCTGCAGCATGTCGGTGAGCCTTGCCTCTGCCGTGACTTCCGACACCAGACCTCTTCGGGGCAGAGACGCACCTATCGCGTCCATGATGCAATCTGCTATTCGTGCCAGTTCGTCCAAGGTGGTGCCAGGACGTGCAGCTTGCGCCGCGAGAGCACCGCGGGCGTCGGGGTGGATCCGGTCCATCCACAGAGTGCGGATGACCTCCTCGCTGATCGCCTCACCTGCGAGTTGTTTTAGATGGCGCAGAAATTTTGAGGGCGTGCGATCCCCGATATCCTCCCGTTCCAAGAGTTGGCGGGTCTTCTGTCCTTGTGACTTACCAAGTCGTTGAAGAAGCTCGGTCTTCAACACCTGGAATGGTTTCTCCGTCGGTGGGTCGAGGATGAGATCGCGCACTTTCCGGGTACATCTGGGGTCGAGCGATGCTGTTATTTGGTCAAATTTCGCGATGCTGGTCGTGACTCCAGCCCGTTCCAGAATTCGCTCCACCTGGACGAACCAGACCTCGGGATCGTCGGCGGAAAACGGGGGAAGTCGTACATTTACCAGGCCCATCGCGTCGTTCTGTACACTCACCATCCCAGTTTCGTTTACGTGTGTGCGTCACTGTAGCAGATCACGTCGGGGTCACCAATGACGTGGTTACGTCGTCGTCTGGGGAGTCGGCGTCGGGCGGTGCGTGACGATGGTCGTGGACGTGCTGATCGTTGGCGACGGCGGCTGGTGGTCGCTGGTGGTCGCTGGTGGTCTTCGTCGTGTAGTCGTGTTGCTGGTCCTTCACTCTGCACTAGTCTGGTCGATACTGCCTTTTCACTGCGCAGCCCCCGCTATTTATACCGTGCTTTACTGTAGCGGGGATGCGCAGATGGTAGCGAGGGTACCTTAAGCCGGGTAGTTTGGCAGGCCATTGCTGCTTGGCAGGCCATTGCCGCTTAATGGCCGCTTAATAGGCCTATAAAACCTTGGCCTACCCAGGCCGGGAATCCCCACACCAAAAATATACCATCAGCCCCAGGTCACTTGAATAATTTAAATCTATTCATGGCTCATGTTGCCGTGATTTTATTTGCGATGTGTTTTGCGCGGTTGGATGGTCATTTCACATAACATATCCCTGTATCCTTAACCGAACACTTAGGCTTTCCTCCAGGTCCTTGGTAAAGGCCCTGATCAGTTGCTCTCATTGATTAATCCGATCTCATTTGAGTGGTCTTTTGCAAGAATTTTGAAGTTTTGGGGTGTTTTGGATTATCCCCTCTAAGAAGTTACTCTATATTTTTCTTTTCAACCTCTTGCTTAGACACCCAAGCTCTTTAGTGCACCATGGATCTCTTGCCTGTTCTCATCGTTTGAAAGGAGTGCTGGCCTCATAGGCATTAGTAAAAATGCTTTTTAGGTGGGACGTTGCTGCATTCAGTTTCTCCGTTGTTGACATGTTTCCTAAATACGTCCCAATCAGTTCTTTGAAAGTCCTGCTCCTTCTCACCTCGGCGTGGTCAACTACCAAACCAAACTCGACCTTTTGCATCTTACGCATCTTACGATGTAGCGCAGCTTGTTCCTCTTGTATTAGACCGAGGCTATTGCGATACACCTCTTGTCTGTTCTGATGGGGATTTCCACGACTGCAACTACCTGGTCTCCAGCTGTGAATTCTGAAACAGAATCAAAGTTGATGCCCTAACTGCGCATTAAAACAGTTTTGAACAGTTAGTGTTCTATACACAAGTTTATGTACATTGGGTACTCTCCTGATTTTACACAGGTATACCCAGAGTTCTTGCAGGAGCACAATACCGACTTTGTCCTTCTTAAAGGATTGGCACAGAGTTCTGGTCGCCGATTTAGAGTAGTGGCAGTTAAGCTGTTGGAACCTCACTGTTAGTTTCATATTCGGAAATATTTGACACATGCTCTATAGGCTTCTCGGTGCATTCAACCTTTGTGCCTTGTTCTCTTTTACTTTCTCGCAACTTTACTTTTCCAACACCATAATTTACTACGAATTCGACTGCCTATTCTCTCGGCAGTCATACAATCTGCCATCTATCTCAGCATATTTTCCAATATATCCTCGAATTCCAAAACGAGTGTGACATAGTCTGTAGTCCTGAACGGCTATTATTTTGTCCTTAAGTAGGTTAATTAACAATAAAAGCTTTGTAGGATTACAACAGATATTTGTATGATAATTATTACTGGCGATTCTAATCACCAATAATCACCAATAGGTAATTAATTATTCTAATGCAACAAAAGCAATAAAGAGCAATATGTTATACACGGTAAAACGACATTAACTATGCTGTATAAATAAAATTCTCAATAAGTACAATTTTATGTAACATTTACTGTCATAGGCACAATGTATATATTTTCATTCATGTAAATTAATAAAATAAAATCAAAAAGACCAAGAAAAGAATTAGAGCACCGCTAATAAAAGTACGTCGTTGAATTGCGGTACGCAGTGAAGCAATCTCCATCTGCAACTCTCTAGCATAAAAAGATGATGGTGAGTCAGCGTGGCCGGTTATAACCATCGGCGTACCATCCATATAACCATGCTTAGCAACTTGTGGTTCTGGCTTAGGTAGTTGTACTGTTTGATGCGTAGCTGGGGGTGGACGTGGGCCTTTTGGAACTTCTTCCTTCGGGGGTGGATACAGATGTGTGTCTTTTGGAACTTCTTCTTGTACAGATCCTCTTAATGTAACGATATCTTCTACCAAATTTTCTAAATCCTCTTTTATGACATTTTCGTTTATGGATTCTAATTTAACAGGTTCTATGAGGGGTACAGGAGCTGTATCCATGGCATATAAATCATCGGGGGCCAGTTTATCTTTTAAGGGTGTTTTATTGTCGTCTTGATACACTGATTCTTTAATCAAAGATTTGTTCGGTACCGCTGCATATCCAACCGCAGTAATATGCGGACTTGCTAGTGGTTCTTCAATGATCTCTTGTATTGGATGTTCCATACTCTGCTTGGGATGCTCTGGTACATCATTAGTAGCAGGGGTGAAAAATGTTGGTTCCTCCATAAGCATTAAGCTAGCAGGTTTTCCGATACTCTGAGGTAATGGTTGGTTTGAAATTGTTCCTGCATTGACAGAAGCATACTCGGCTTTCGGTCTTTCTGTCATAAGCTCAAGCATTGGTCGTTCATGACTTGATTTAAACACGAATTTATCTTGTGACTTGCTTTCTCGCATTACCGCGTACATCCGCTCCGCGTTCATTATCTTTTCTTTCGTCTCTTCTATTTGATCGAGCAACTTTTGTTTCTCCTTCAATGTATCCCGGTAGTTGTTACGCATTTGCGGTGTGATGGTGTCGCGGTTCGTCGACGTGGACGCATCACGTTGGACTGCCTTCTTGAGCAAATCATATTGATTTTTCATCATAAAAATAACGCGGAGCAAATTTACTACACATTGTGCCTGCTGACAGTTCCTAACACTGACAAGCAAGCTCGTCATAAGTTGCAAATTGGCATACGTCGCGTCATCATCTTGCAAATTGATCGGCAATATTCGAATAATTAAATGTTATCACCACATGTTTATTCAATTTAATGTTGCTAATATCAATCATAAATAACCAACTTCTCGTGTATTATATGTAAAAATTAGCTGACTATAGATTCAAACTTAAACATTGTGGATAGATCTAGTTGGGCCCAGATTTTGTACTTGGCCTCTAGTTATCGTTCTAATGCGTTTAACAGCTATCGTTTATTCAATTAAGTAAAAATGCAATTGCATAATTTACGTGTTGGAAAATATTTATTATGTTGTTTGATTTCATATTAATTTTATCATACTGCTTCCATTTGTTTCAAATTCCTATTACAGACCTCACAATTAAAACTCTCGTTGTCATTATCGTATTTAAGTTGTAGTTCAACGTATACTGATTTATTGGGGTCACATTTCGTTGGAACGTTCTCCAAAACAGTCGTACATTTTATAGTTTCCGGACTCGTAGCTGTTAATTGTTGAACTGGTTCAATCATTTCGTCCGAAGTTATCATTTCTCCCTGCATATCTGAATATTCTTCTTGATTTAATCCTGTTGTCCCGAATAATACGACCTTTACCTCTTTTATTATAAACACAGTAAGAAGAATAAATATTATGAATAGGGAATACATGTTGATCATTTCATAATAGTTCTGTAGGCGTCGCAATTCCTCCTCAAGATGTTCGTAATTGTTAACCGGTGCTGGCGTAGGTTTATGTTTTACAACCACCACAATATCATCGTCCATTGGTTCGACAACAATGCTATCTTCATCCATTGGCTCGAGAACAATGCTAGGATCCTTATACGGTATTTCTGTCCATGGTACAGGTTGAGCACTGTCCATGAGTGTTAATCGATCACTGACTAATTCGGTTTCAGCATATGGTAATGGTACTGGTATCGGTATTGTTATTGGTACCGGTTTAGATTGACTCAATTCTTTTTTGGTCGGTTTTGGAGCTGCATCAAAACCTCTGCTATTTATATTTAAAAGAGCCATATCACTATGAAGATGTCGTTGAGCAATTTCTTTATCACGTATTTCACGTGAAATTGAATCTTCCGTTTTTTCTTTTGCCTTAAAATAAGCATTGTTATTTGTGCCCAAGAGTCCGGCGACAGACTCGTTACGTTTTGCTCTTAAAAGCGTGGCAGAGTCCTTCGGTTTAATTGGTACAAATTCAGACATTTCAGAAGGAGTTTTTTGTCCTTCTAACATAATTATTGGCTTACTAGACCGAGCCCGACCCACATTTTTATTAACGAAAAAGTTGCTTTGCTCCTTTGTTGTTGGTTTTGTGGGTATGACGACATCTGAAACCACATTATTTTCTTCGGCAACCATTCGAAATCTTTCATTTTTCGCCAATTGCTCCTCAAGTTTATTTTGTAAAGCTTGCAACTGTCTAGCAAGCTTAAACTTTTCATTGAGGACTTTCATATAGTTATCCTTGAAAATAGCCTCATCCGTTGTGGGCTTGGGTACATTGCGCTTTGTCTTCGTCATTACATCACCAAATTTAACAATTTTGAAAAGTGAATATGATATTAAAAGCAGTTAAATTACGTTTCACATAAAATCACCCATGTATGGGAAACAAATATAATTTATAAAAAGATGTTAAGTACTATGATGAATTTTGAAACATGACAAAAGCAACAATAAAATTGGTTATAAAACAAATAAATAATACACTTACTTTGATTATTTTTCTGTATTTTTAAACACATCAGTGACGCTTCGCGCTAAAGCTAATTCAACATTACTAGATTTCGATTTATTTAAACCACCCAATGAAGTCCATAACGTTGAAGAGACAGTCTCCTGAACAGTTAACAGGTCTTCGCGAGAATTTCTTTGCGGATCATTGAAATATGTGAACAAAACAGCGAATCCACGCACTTTGTCTTTGTATACTTTACACTTCTCTCGCTGTTTGTCGAGATCACATAGGGCCTTGGTTAGTGAACCCGTTGTAGTGCAAAGCTTCTTCTTCATGTGAACCAAATCTTCTCTTAAATCCGCAATCATTTCATCGCGTACCTTTACGACATTACCCTCTTTCTCCACTTCATGTTCCTTTATTATTTTTAATTCTCGTAACTGTCTCTGAAGTTCTTCTCCCGTCTTCTCGCTCAGCTGAAGAAGCGTTTTAGTTTCATTCAACTCTTTCTCCAATTCTTTTATACGTTCTGTTTGGTTTGTATTTAGTACTTCAAGGATTTTATGTTTCTTTTCAATTTCGATTTTCTCTTTTAATGTAGTTCCATAATTGCCAACAAGTTTCATCAACTTATCAATTTCTGTAGCTGGAGACGGTGTCATCAAATTTTCCACCAAATCATTTACAATCCTTTGGCTAGTCATCGTCTTACATAGATTTTTGATATTGATATTACATAAAAAAGGTGTTCTACTTTACATAAGCACCGTATACTGATAATTTTGTTCAAATTGATATAATCCCTGACAGGTGACATTTGTTGAAAATTTATGCGGTTGCTTACATGAATGTATTATTTATGCACCGGAATTTTTGTTGATAAGATGATGATTTTATTGATTAAGGGTATGCACACATTTATCAGCTGATATTTACAATTTAACATTAGTTTACTTGGAAACAGCTCTGTTTGTTTGATCGTAAATGTGAGGTCGTAATTACAATAACATGTATAATCTCATTATTCCCAACTGACAAAAAGAACTACACAGAGTGACAAAGCATCAACAGCACTACAACATTAAGTAGAGCAAATAATGAAAACTTTATAATGTCAGTACGTATGTTAAGAATGTTTTGAATATTATTATTGTATATATATAATTTACATTGACCATTAAGTGCCTAAGTTCGATTCTATTGAGTTACATCGTGACTTAAATAACATTTAATATGCACCTATTAGCTATAACTGTTAACTATTATTTCTAACATTCTTAATTAGATGAAGACGTTCATTAATCACGTAAATACCTAGGGTTTACGACAACTTGTTGCATACGGTTGTCTCACACAAATAGTACGTCCTGAATGATATTATTTTACTTGAATGTCACAATCAAACATTTGCTGATATGTGCAAGATATACAAGAATGATTTCTACTAAAATGAATATATGCGGAATGTTAACATGTCACTTGGTTTACTTTTATGACTTGGAACATTAATTATTGGATTGACTTCATTTTTATATGATATCATTTTACATTATTATATAAACTCAATCGTCGAATAGTACGTTTAAATAAAATTTTGTCACTAATTTTGGAATA
Organism: Aleochara curtula; assembly: GCA_963978815.1. Lineage (NCBI taxonomy): Eukaryota > Metazoa > Arthropoda > Insecta > Coleoptera > Staphylinidae > Aleochara > Aleochara curtula. The sequence goes on along the minus strand of OZ022219.1, from coordinate 12,552,587 downwards.
TTTCGAGATTATTGCATCAATCTTCGAGTCAGTTTTGGTGCTCGTAATTTTTATGTGAAATGCTCCGTATACTTAAACGTATTCATTAACATTTCCTATTAATTGGATTAGCATTTAGTTACACCAACAGTTTTGGCATCCAATTATCCGACATTTCGAAAATGAGATTAACATTATCGTATATACTGAGAGATAATTCACGCTACTATTTATGGTCTGTGGTTCTTAGTACCATCAATAACTTGAACATACATACAATCGAATATGTAAACATGCCATAACTTTCAGCATTAATAACAATTAACCATCTGCGGTTTGTTGCAATTTGATGTTAAAATATGTTGAAGATAAAAATAGAAAATGTTGTCGTTTTGTATGTAGAAGAACATATTTTGTATGTATAAATATATGTATAATAAAACAGTCTTAAAATCACAAAAATTACCGACAACAAGTTATACAATAATAATCAATTAAAGTAACATAAATATAGTGAACGGAAGCAACGCGCGTATTGGAAGATATCTTTGTGTCTTCCGTTGCATTCATTTATGCGAATAAATATCAAATACTTGAGCGTTGACGCTTAAAATTTTGTTAAATGATTAGCCAAGATCGTATCCAACATTCATACTTGGAATCGAATGTTAACTGAGTTAATAGAACCTCACACTGTGCACGCACTATACATAAATATATAACACGCTACATTCTATGCCTAACACATCATTCTAATTCTCTCATTTTTTCTCCGGTATGGCAGATTGATAAGCCCTTTCTATTGTATTGTATTATATCTCCATAACAGGCGCACCAGTGAAGGCAATTGGTTGAGCGTTTGCAACTAAATTTGAATGCAACGATGCGTTTGGTTGCCGAATGGATTGTTGTTGGTCAGCAACGGCAGCCGAACGCATCTCCTCCGCAGACGCCCTACAAAAGGAAATAGCAATAAATACAAAGGTCAAATAATCATTCGATGGCAATCAAAGATTCGAAAAAATTCATGGCACACTTGCTTAGACGACCGAACAACTGCTACAAGAAACAATGGGGGAAAAATACACAAGCAACTACATACATACAACGCACAAACAAGTTACTGAAAATTTTAAATACATTGCATGCAATGATACGGCGTAATGAATATCAAATAAAGAAATCGATAGGAGTAAGCAAGTAAAACATGCCAACTACAATTCCTTATCTACAGATAGATGATATTAATAGGAGAGATGTACTTGTTATGCTTGGGTTTTTAATGTTTATGACATTTATGTCGGACGCCAAACATCGGGATCTTCCATCAAGGTAGTATGATGATCACTTGCAGTGCCCATTCCAGTAGGCGAAGTCGCCATCTGCGGCGAAGCCATTGCCGCCATGTCCTCCCTAGAGGCTCTGATTAAATGCACAGAAACATAACACAGCTTGTATTAGTAACAAACACAATGAAACCCTGAACACAAAACAGACACGCTGAAAACAACGTTAATATTTCCATATCCAGTGCATGGTAGATCAGACAAAATATTTATAAGCTACAATGACAATGATTTCCACTTACTTCTTTCCAAGAGACATCATTCCATAAATAACACCAGTGGCAAAGAGCATTCCACTGCCAAATATGCTTGAAAAGTTTGCACATAGAATAATTCCAGGTATTGCAATGCTGAAATGACAAGTAATTTGATTAATGTTAGTGAGTGAATCTAGTAATATCCTTTTAAAATACACACCAAATATAGACCACTGCCTTATTCCAATACGGACGTGCGTCAATCATGTCACTTAATCTTTGCACATGATCAATGAACATGCAACAGCAGGGCGCTTCACAACAAATAACAATAAAACCGGCGAGGATCTGCCACATACCACTGACTATGCATGAAGCATCCAGAATGCTAAGACAATTCAGGACTCCCAGAAAGATTGCAACTATATTGTGAATAAGAAATTTTGTATTAGGGTTGTTAAATAAACATCACATGTGTTTATTTGCAGTTTAGTGAAACAGTACATATTTACTTACGAAAACCACCAAACGTGCCCAATCCTCGTCCACCATATCGCATCCACCATGGCACGTCGTCTTTGGCTGTTGGATCTTGGCCGGGGCGGGCCATGATTTGAGCGATTTTCTCTGAGAACGACTAAAAACAATCATTTCCCAAGTAATCTCCATAACAATACGAATTTTTCTACTCATATTATTTACCATTATTGTCAATCGATGACAAGGCAGCTGCTCACACAGTTCCCACACGATACAACGTTTAACTGGGCCGACTTTGCGTATTTGACAATGCTCTGACAGCTGTTTTATGCGGTTTGACAATTTGTAATCAATTATTATAAAAGATAACCAGATAAATATCTGAAATTAGATTTCACTAGACAAGTTATGCTTATAACTAAAATTTATACTTAATCTTATGTTTTAAATTCTAAATTATTATTTCACCTAGGTTATGTGTAGATTCAAATTCGTATTTACAACTTAAATCATTATCGAAAACAGTAGCTGTTCATTCGTAATAGGTATATAACGTTGTTTAATTAATTAAATATAAAATTGTACTATTTTTTTTTATAAAAAAAGCGTCTGCAAAATTCTTAATTGTTTACGTATTTTTATTTAATACGCAAGCAATGCCAACTACAGGCAATTTCAAGAACTTCTAAAATATCAAAGATGGCTCCGAAACGGGGAACCAAACTAGCGAAACTTGTAAATAACGAAGAATTATACAAAAATCTAGCGCTTAGTGATGTTGTGTGCCCAATATGTAGATGTATTTTAATACTACCAGTGACTTTGCCGTGCAATCACAGCTTTTGTTCCATCTGCTTCGAAGGTACAGTAGCAAATACGAATCTGACCTGTTCGCTGTGCAGAGTGCGATTTGGTTCTTGGCTTCGGGCTGCAAAAAAGGATGATCGGGTCGTTAATAATAAGCTGTGGCAGGAGCTACAAATACAATTTAGTGAGAAAATACAAAATCGCCAGAATGGTATCGACGATTCGATAGGCGAAGGTAAACATTCATGCAACCCCATGCCAGTAATAATAATAATATAACCTTCAATTTCATTGATTTGCTATTAGATCTTCCAGCTGCTCCAATTAAAGTGGCCACTGCCGGGGAAATTCGAAAGGAATATGAAGAGCAGAAACGTCGAGATGACATTGAAAGACAAAAGGAGGCAGAAGCAGAAGAAACTGCTAGTAGGGAGTTGATTAAAAAGCTATGTGAACAGGATGCTATTAGTGAGACACTATTGAAGAAGGTGACCAATGAGAAAATACTGAAGAAAACTGCACAAGACCCGGGTGGTGTGCCAAAACCTAATAATACTCCTAAGAAACGTCCATTAGATAAGCTCATACAAAATATGCAACTAAATGTGGTTCCTAACATTAATGACAAACACACAAATATCCATTCATTAAGTACTGATTTACCTCAAATGCAAAGCAAGGCAACAAAGACATTTTTTAGTACTTCAGATACATCAGTAGTAGATAGTAATAAAAGCATTGACAAATGTAGGAATTTGAAGCAAAAAACTACAGCAAACTTTGGTGATGTAGAAATCACAGATAGCAATGATTCAATTGAAAATGAATGCAAGTATTTCAAACCAATTGATCACCGAAACATACCACCATCCGCTTCTGTGAATATAATCAAAGTTCCAGCATTGGTCTCAAAGAACAGCACACTCAAGTTTGAAACTCCAAATCCTTCAAAAATTCAACTCCAAATGGGCGCAGATTCTGCGTTTGTTAAGTATGCACAGCATACCCGTAAACGCAAGATAAATGAGAATGCACGCGTGAAGATGATAAAAAAGTTGAACTTAGTAGATCCCGAACAAATGTATTCGTCGCGCAGGGAGATCGCTCTGCAAACTGCAAATGATAGAAAGCTACCACACACGATGACATTGCGTGATCGTAAGCCGTCAAATACGTCACCTACGCCTTCGTTAACGTTAGCTCAAAATATTATTAACGCCCAATTTCAAGTGACACTCCAGACTGAAGAAGTGAGCGCGGAGGAAGTGGAGCGAATACGCCTTCGTCGCCTTGAACAGGAAAAGGCCGACTTGGAATTAGCGAAAAAACTCCAGGAGGAATTCAATCGGGAACGCTATAGTACTCGTAGTATTTCATGTCGCAACAACATCAAAAAACCACGGCAATTAACCATCACCGAAATAATGTCCACGTCCAAATGCAAGTAAGACAGCACTTGGTTATTCCTTGGTAACGTTCGTATAAGTCAGAAACAGAAAAGTTGAGAATAGTGTGTATAATTAAATTTGACAAATATTTTGCTAACTTGTATATTGAAGAAAAAGTAGACAGCGAGTTAATTATATTAACAAACCAAATCTTTAACAGCTTAACAAAATTTCAGTTTATATATTTTTCATATTACATTTCCATTTAAAAAATGTTGTCACATTTAGAAATGTGACGAGAAAATTTTAGAAACAGGTCGTTGATGTGCAAAATGCATAAACATGCATTTAGTTTGTAGTTGTATATACAAATTATGAGCAAATGTAAAATACTAAAACAATCAGAAAACGTTGTATAAACGTTGTATATAACTTAGTAAGGCGAAATATTTTTTGAATTCGACTTAATACTACATCAAGTTATTCTATGTGATCAGTATGGTTACGTTTATAATTGTTTATGATAAATTATGGTGTGATTTAGAAATGTAAATTTTGTTTACTCTTTTGTATCAATATCTAAGCATTATTTTGATATTATATGGTTAGAGTTTAAAAATGAATTTATTCTAGAAACATGACTAAATTGCTGCTACTTGAAAATTGTTAACTTCTTCTTAAAATGTTATAACTCTATGACTTTAGAACATTTTAAAAATGAATCTCATGGTATCTTTGCTTTAGATGGTTATGTTTCTTGAATCTAATAAAAGAATAGTAGGTAGATATATCTTTATGAATCAAAATTAGTCATCAACGATCATTAAATGTTAAGCAACATAAAAATATATATTATTGCTGTGATTCTTGAACATAAGAAATGTATCTGGTTTATTTAATACAAACCGTTATAACACCGCATTATATTTCTAATAATTTTAATTAAGTGCTGAGCATAAAGCTACAAAAATATAAAATTTGAAAATATTTTAAAATTTATTTATATTTGAATTCCAGAAAAGATCGTAAGAATACATGTGTGCATTGCGATGCATGGCATTATGCATTGTAAAATCGTAGAATTACATTAGAATCTTTGAGTTAACTCAAAGTACACTGAGGGCGCTATAGCTGACTTAGATATATCTGCAATTTATGCCTCTTAAAGAAGTCTTGCACTCCATGAAGATTGTCAATACATTTGACATGTCAAATGGCAAAGGCTGATATAGGTTTCGCAGATTGTGTGATATTCCGAATTTGTAATCAAACGACTAATATTTGCGCGTGTTAACGTACCATGATTGTTAAACCATACTATATTATTATCATTAACTGTTAGCTACAAATCTCGATGTGATACAATTGCAATCAACGTTTTGCAAAGTGTGGAAACTTATATAGGACTTAACATTTTTAAACTGAGCGACTCAAAAACAGTAAAGGTAGGATATAATACATCCGTTAAATATGCATAAATTCTTGCAAGTTTAGAGAATTTGCTAAATGAACGACATACAAAATTGCCATTGGTATGAACAAAATATGTTATTATTGTTTATAGATTGAGAGTGTGTGGGGTTGGGCTTCGCCGCCCTTAAGGCTGCAACTCACAGGCGGGCTCCGTGGGGGCCCATGCAGGATGGGTGGAGATATAGGCGAACGGCCGCCGTCTCCGGCAAGGCTATCGCATACATCTGATAAACACCCCAAAGCTACTCTTACTGAGCTGAATTTATTGAGAAGGCATAGGGAGCTTTGTGATGTGGTACTGAATGTGGGCAGCAGGAAGATTTTTGCTCATAGAGTCATACTCAGTGCATGTAGTCCTTACTTTCGGGCAATGTTCACTGGAGAACTTGCGGAATCACGACAAACGGAAGTTACCATCCGCGACATAGATGAACTAGCTATGGACTTGTTGATTGATTTCTGTTATACATCACACATTGTAGTGGAAGAATCTAATGTACAAACGCTTCTGCCCGCTGCTTGCTTATTGCAGCTGACAGAGATCCAAGATATTTGCTGCGAGTTTCTCAAACGTCAATTAGATCCGTCGAATTGTCTCGGCATTAGGGCATTCGCCGACACTCATTCGTGCCGGGAATTACTTCGGATAGCTGATAAGTTTACACAGCACAACTTCCAAGAAGTAATGGAAAGTGAGGAATTCCTTCTGCTTCCTGTTGGACAACTAGTTGATATCATTTCAAGTGATGAATTGAACGTCCGTACCGAAGAGCAAGTGTTTAATGCTGTAATGGCATGGGTAAAATACAATGTCTCGGATCGTCGCCAGCATCTTCCGCAAGTATTGCAACATGTTAGACTGCCACTTTTAAGTCCCAAATTTCTTGTTGGGACCGTCGGTTCAGACCTCCTGGTGCGTTCAGACGAATCTTGTCGTGATCTTGTTGATGAGGCTAAAAACTATTTATTACTGCCGCAAGAGCGACCTCTGATGCAGGGCCCCCGAACGCGTCCGCGAAAACCGACTCGTCGTGGCGAGGTTCTATTTGCCGTCGGTGGTTGGTGCAGCGGCGATGCAATTGCTTCTGTTGAAAAATTTGATCCTCAAACGATGGAATGGAAGATGGTAGCGCCGATGAGCAAGCGACGTTGCGGAGTTGGTGTTGCGGTACTTAATGATTTACTATACGCAGTCGGCGGACACGATGGCCAGAGCTATTTGAATAGTATTGAAAGGTCAGTGCGATACGAAATGCAAAGTCGCTGCATAACTATCCAACTATTTTTAGGTATGATCCGCAAACTGATCAGTGGTCTTGTGACGTAGCACCAACAACTTCGTGTCGGACGAGTGTCGGTGTGGCGGTTCTGGACAATCTTTTATACGCTGTTGGCGGACAAGATGGGGTTCAGTGCTTAAATCACGTGGAGAGGTAGATCACATACATTTTTACCGAATTTTATCATACTTATCAAATCTGTCGTCAGGTACGATCCGAAAGAGAACAAATGGAGCAAGGTGGCCCCCATGACAACTCGTCGTTTAGGTGTTGCGGTAGCCGTCCTCGGAGGTTATTTATACGCGATTGGCGGTTCCGACGGTCAAGCGCCTCTCAATACAGTCGAACGTTATGACCCGCGATGCAACAAATGGTCCCCGGTTGCACCTATGTCCACTCGTCGAAAACACTTAGGTTGTGCTGTGTTTAATAATCTAATATATGCGGTGGGTGGCCGCGATGACTGCATGGAATTGAGTAGTGCCGAACGATATAATCCGCATACCAACAGCTGGAGTCCGATTGTTGCAATGACTTCTCGACGAAGCGGGGTAAGAATATTATACATTCAATCTAAATTAAGTTCTAATGCTTAAAAACCATAAACAGGTTGGATTAGCCGTTGTAAATGGACAACTCTTCGCTGTGGGTGGTTTTGATGGAACAGCATATTTGAAGACAATTGAAGTTTACGACACCGAACAAAATCAGTGGCGGTTGTGCGGCGCTATGAATTACCGCCGGCTGGGAGGCGGCGTTGGCGTAATGCGTGCACCACAAACGGAGAATCGGATTTGGTAGCTAAACCTTCCCGGGCTACCTGCGATGGCAGGCAGCGTTCATCGTCGTGCTAGCGTTAAACTAATGCAGAGGTCAGTTCTTAGCGACATTGATTAAGCCTAACTCGCTCTTCAATTCTATCTAACAAGACACGTAAGCTCGCTAACAACATCATGCCGAGGATGTAGCACTTCATTTTGGATTGACCTCATATTGTGCGAGTGTCGTTTGAATAACGATTGCATCGCCTCCATGCAGAATGTAATCGGGCGGCTTTCAAGCGAACAGTGATATAACTTCTTGTGAATATGAAATGATGCTATAGGTTGATTAAAGCTTTATTTAATTTTATTTTCATATAATAATCAATAGCAGCAAAGGTAAAACAAATGTGCACTAAAGTGGCTCCCATGATTCAAAACGTGTAGCAGAATTTATTAATTACGTCAAAATTTTACGAATTAACCTCGCACATTTCTTTTTACCAGAGCGATAATTGCATGCAATTAGATGCATGCCATTGACAAACCAAATTCTGTTTGTTAACCTGTTGAAATTTTACTTATAAGATGTGATTATTGGGTGTTATGTATTAAAGTATACAAAATATAGATGCGCAAACACATTCAATAAATTCTCTGTGATTTTACACACCTTTCCGAAGACAAGTACTCATTTAACAGGTAAATAATAATAGCGCTATGCTTACTCTCAGATTCGCAATTATTCGCGAGAATTAAAATTCGAATTATCTATATCTATCGCATTGGCAAAGGTTATTGGCCACATGTGTATGGCATAATTACGCGCATGACGCATGCGCAGTATCGCAAAACGAACACTTTGTCGACAGAACGTTCACAGCGGCAGCACTTTGCCTGTTGGCTGACCACGCACGTATTGCTGTCAGTGGCACTCGCACCGACTTCGCCTGCGACGACGGTTTGCTCGCAAACAGTAAAGTGTTGTGGTTTGAACACGCTGCTATGGACGGCGATAATTCGCAGTCAGATGGAAATTCACCATCGGTATGTACATATTTTCGATCAATTTGTTATGCTCTTCATTTTGGCTAGTTTCGTTTTGCGTGCAACGCTAAGCGTTTGTGTATTTACTAGTATCATTCGAGGGAGCAAGTCAGGCAAAATTTTTCTAAGTCCCAAAATGGCGTCAGAGGCTAAGTCCCACGTCCGTGTTATACAAGCATGCCGCACGTTTTTGGTTATTTATTTGTGAGCCCTGTTTGGGCTCTGAAGTTGTTTTATGAACACAACTCAATTAGCAAACAATAATATTTTCTGTTTATTCAATATTTATTTAATTATGTCTACAAATAACAGAGTTTTAACATATTCATGTCGCTCTTGTATAGAATCACAACCATGTGAACGGTATGAGCAACGGTTATTCCAGCGAGAAATATAAATCATCAAAGTCCGAGCACAAGGACAAGCATCGTGACAAGGAACATAAGAGTAGCAGCAGGAGCAAGGAACATAAGAGTAGCTCAAGAGACAAGGAGAAGCATCACCACAGTAGTAGCAGTAGCAAAGATAAGAGTTCATCATCACACAAGTCATCAAGTCGTGATAAAGAAAAGGATCGGCATCGCGACAAGGATCGGGATAAACACAAATCATCCAGCTCATCAAAAGAGCACAAATCATCCAGAGACAAGGATAAGGAGAAGGAACGCGATAAGGATAAGGATCGCCATCGGCATAGTAGTTCAGGTAAAGACAAGCACAAAGATAAACATCGCGACAAGGAGCGCGAAAAGGACCGACATCGTGATCGTAAAGAGAAGCGTCGCTCGACATTAGGTACATGCTTAAAAAACTAGTTGTTTGTTGTATATATAGTAAACTGTTCTTTTGGTTGTAGAAAGTCCTGAAAAATCTGACATTAAGGAAACCAATGGCTCGCCGCAAAATGGCGATGATGGTTTTCATGACGATGATGACAACAAGTTAGTTATTAAAGAGGAATATGACAGCAAGGATGAATATGATTCACAAAGATACAGTCGGCATGGGGATATCTCTCAAGCATCAAGTTGTGACTATAATTTGTCACAGTTTAAAGATGAACCCTCTTTTGACGGGGAGAATGGGAAGGATGAAGATGAAGAGGAGGATGAAGAACTCAGTGAAGAAGATATCCCATTGGTATGTGCAAAAATATTTACTTTGATGGTATCAAAGTATTAATTAAATTGTGTTTTGTATAGGCGGAACGATTGGCGTCATTGAAGCGAAAATATGAAGAGTCTGACGACGAAGATGAAAAACCAGCTAAATCTCGTAAATCTAAAAAGGCTAAAACGAAAAAGCGAAATTATTCGGATGATGACGACGACGAAGATGTGAAGCCGGTCAAGCCTAAAAAGGAGAAAACTTCTAAAACTGTTAAGAAAGAGGAACCAGACAGTCCGAAAAAACGGAAAAAGAAGGAGCCAGAGCAGGAACAAGAAGTTTGGAAGTGGTAAGTGAAACTTTTAATAATACTATTGAACGTGCATTACAATTCTTGTTAATTGTTCGTCTGTGCGGATTTTCGGTTTCAATTCTGAATGGTTAGTTTCGTTTAGGGTAACTAGGGTGCGCAGTGAACGCGTAAAATATTTCCAAGGCTGTTTAGGATCAAGCATGGCGGCTATCATGTAACATTTATTTTGGTGTTTATTGTATTTCCTAAAAGATATGCGTTATATACTTCATTGGAGTACCTTAAGATTGTTTGAGAGATTAAAAATTGGCTCGTTCCATATTAATTACGTAAATATCCTGCATTACAAAAGAGAGGTTAAGTCATTCAGCATCTTTGGCTTTGCAAAATTAGATGTTGATATTTCTGATAATTATAGTAGTAGGGAAAATAAGTAAATGTTGGTATTATAAACTGTTAACTAGACTTTAATTGATTTTTTTATCTCTTAGGTGGGAAGAAGAAAAGAAGAATGATGATGGTGTTAAGTGGAAGTTCCTGGAACACAAGGGGCCTGTATTTGCTCCAGATTATGAACGTTTGCCATCTAACATAAAGTTTATGTATGATGGCCATGAATTGCAACTTAGTCAGGATGCTGAAGAAGTTGCTGGTTTTTATGCAAAAATGTTGGACCATGATTACACCACCAAAGATGTCTTCAATCAAAACTTCTTTAAAGATTGGCGTAAGGTGATGACTGATTCTGAACGCAAGAAGATAACTGACTTGAAGAAGTGCAATTTCAAAAAAATGCATGCTTATTATATGGATATTGCTGAGAAAAATAGGAATCGCACAAAAGAAGAAAAAGCTGACATCAAAGCCAAGAATGAAGAAATTTTGAAAGAGTATGGATTTTGTACAATAGATGGGCACAAAGAAAAGATTGGTAACTTCAAAATTGAACCACCTGGTTTGTTCCGCGGCCGCGGCGAACATCCAAAAATGGGAATGTTGAAGAAACGCGTTATGCCTGAAGATGTATTAATCAATTGCAGTAAGGATTCAAAAGTTCCACAGCCTCCACCAGGCCATAGGTGGAAGGAAGTTCGGCATGATCCAACCGTGACTTGGCTAGCATCGTGGACGGAGAATGTGCAAAATCAGTCGAAATACGTCATGTTAAATCCCAGTTCGAAATTGAAAGGTGAAAAAGATTGGCAAAAGTACGAAACAGCTCGCCAATTGCAGAAATTCATTGACAAAATTCGGGAAGAATATCGCAACGATTGGAAATCAAAAGAGATGCGAATTCGTCAACGCGCTGTGGCATTGTATTTTATAGACAAACTAGCACTTAGGGCTGGTAACGAGAAGGACGAGGACCAAGCCGATACAGTTGGTTGTTGTTCATTACGAGTTGAACACATAAAGCTGCACGAGGAGAAGGACGGCAAGAAGTACGTTGTGGTGTTCGATTTTCTTGGTAAGGATTCAATTCGCTACTATAACGAGGTAGAAGTTGAAAAGCGTGTATTCAAAAATTTGGATCTCTTCATGGAGAACAAGTCAGACGGCGATGATTTATTCGATCGCTTAAATACGGGAGTGATGAATAAGCATTTAACGGAGCTAATGGACGGACTTACTGCCAAGGTGTTCCGTACATTCAACGCTTCGTTTACATTGCAACAACAATTGGACAAATTGACCAATCCCGATGACACCATTCAAGAAAAACTACTCGCGTATAATCGTGCTAATCGAGCGGTCGCGATTCTGTGTAACCATCAACGTGCGGTGCCCAAGAGCCACGAGAAGTCAATGGAGAAATTAAAGGAAAAAATTGATGCCAAACGGGACATGGTCCGAGAATGTGAACTTTCCGTGAAAGAAGCGCAGCGCGATGCGAAGCGCGGCAGCGTTAAGGAAAAAGTGGTATACGAAAAGAAGAAGAAACAATTGGAAAGACTTCGCGATCAATTAAACCGTCTAGAGATTCAAGAGACTGATCGTGATGAAAATAAAACAATCTCATTAGGCACATCAAAATTGAATTATTTGGACCCTCGAATTTCGGTGGCCTGGTGCAAAAAATACGGTGTGCCTATAGAGAAAATTTATAACAAAACGCAGCGCGACAAATTCCGTTGGGCTATTGATATGGCTGGTCCCGAATATGTCTTTTAAACAATTTCTAGATGTCATCTTAAAATAATTTATACGTGTAAGAATAATTTGAAACAATTATCTGTTCAATCAATTGAAATGCAGACTTGATAACGTTATTATTTTTTATTGTACGCAATGACGTGTCTCGTAGGAAATTACTATTAAGTAAGATCGTATTCCAACATTGCCGCTGCATTTGCATGAATTAAGTATATGTGATAGCAAGTATCACACCGTTATCGATGATATTATTTTGCATATTGCAAGTAGATTATGCAAGGAGTACGTGCAAGTTTAAGTAATTATTATTTATAATAATTATTAATATCGAAGTGACCCCAGTCCAATATTATGTGAATTATAATTTGGTTTGCGTAATGAATTTAAATAATAGAGAGTATCACTCCAAGTTAGATGAAGAATTTAATAATGCAGTAAGTGACACAAGAGATGTATTCATAAATTCAATTTTATTTTAACAATTTGAGTGAAACAATGTAGAAAATTTTAGGAATCATAATTAAAGAAGAACAAGAAATCAGTACGTGTGTGACATACTGTTTTCTTAAAACATATCTATCTATAAATGAAATTGATTTAACTTCTGAAGAAATTCACGTTTTCCAATCCCTTTGGCATGAAAGATGGGGCAGTACCATGCTCCAATTGACCGTAACCTATTATAAGTGAGCAATATAATTTGTTTTATACAACACTTGATTTATGTTCAATGTTTCCTTACCTAGTTCACGCATTAATTTGGTTGGTGCATTGCGGATGTGCATCGGCACGGCCGGCTGAATACCTTCGCATTCATTAATTGTTCTTTTAGCTGCAGCTAGTGCACTATCCGCTTCTCTGGATTTTGGAGCACGCGCTAAATAGATTGCGCATTGTGCGAGCAAAACATCAGCTTCCGGCATGCCAATCAATTGACATCCGTGCATTGTCGCAATGGCCAATTGTAATGCATTTGGATCCGCATTACCAATATCTTCGCTTGCGGCTCGCACAAGCCGCCGGGCAATGAAGCGCGGATCTTCACCAGATACTATCATTCTAGTGGTCCAATATAATGCGGCATTATCATCAGAGCCACGAATAGATTTATGCATTGCTGATATGATATTGTAGTGCTCTTCACCACGACGATCATATAGCATGTGAGATTTCTACAAGAGTTCCTTCACACATCAAGCAATTGTTTATACATAATTGAGAATTACCTTAATGCCATCTTTAACGTCCTGAACAGTTATTAATCCAATTTTCTGGATACTTTGTCTTTGTTCCAAAAGCATTTGCAGATTGCTTAAGGCAATTCGCGCATCCCCATCACAAGTATCCGCAATCCACTTTAATGCTTCTGATTCAATACCCATTTTATCACAATCACTAGAAAGTGTCATTGTAAATAATAAAAGTACAAATGTTAATTTCTTACTCTTCCCTAAAACTTTCGTCATATACTTCAATATTGAAAGTATCTGCAGCCCTCTCCAATATTTGCATAAGGTCATCTGTTTTTAATTTGTCCATCACAATGACTCGACAACGACTTAGTAAAGCGTTATTTATGCTAAATGACGGATTTTCTGTGGTAGCACCTATTAAAATTATATCCCCCTTTTCTACATGAAGTAAAAATATATCTTGTTGACGCTTATTAAATCTGTGCACTTCATCCATGAAAAGTACACTCTGCTTGGAAAACATTTGTTGCATTTTTGCATCATTAATTATTTTCTCAACATCTTTAACGCCACAATTGGCTGCACAAAGTGACTGGAATCTTAGTTTTGTGGGATTAGCTTTGCAAATTCCCTTGACCACATTTGCCAATGAGGTTTTACCACATCCAGGTGGACCCCACAATATCATATTAGGTATATGTCCTTTGCTTAGTAATTGGTAGAGAACAGAATCCTTGCCAAGTATCTTTTCCTGTCCAAAGAAATGATCAAGTGACTTAGGTTCTACTTGTTTGGCTAATGGTGTGTTAAAATTGTATATTGCTGCATTTTGATCTTTCGATGAGGATGTAGCTTCCCCATTTGGAGTTGCAAATATATCTTGGGCTTTGATTGACTTTGCCATTGTTATTTGAGTTTTCTCAGTATTTCGAGGCGACTTCAGTATTTTACGTGAATTCTCATCATCCGCACGCCTTTTTAATGAATTTGAATTCCTTGTAGTTGCCTTTGCCTCAGGTGTTTCAGTTGACGAAAATAGAAAAATACATCGATTTACGTGAATTTCAATTTGATCACTTGGAAAGCTACGTTCACAGATAGGGCACTGAGAATTTGTATCATTCATGTTGCACACTAATTTACACCCGAGCGGTGTACAAGAATTCGGACATAAAATTAAGAATACTTAAGGCAAAAATATTTACAACGATATTCCGTTTTAAATCCTTATTATAGGTTAGAAATATATTTAGCATGAACCTATAAGATTCAAGATCATAGATGTATACAATTATGCCAAATATTTACATTCCAATTCTTGTTTACTGTTTAATCAATCGCGTTGTACTAGGTACGAAGCACGCCGAAATGTCGACCAAACATTAATAATCGTCTTTACATTTTTTTAACACGCATATCACCAATGCGAATGCGTTTCGTATAAACAGAAGTCGTTCATTCAACCCCTGTAATATTATTTACTCTTTTCATTGGAGTTATTTCTACTGTTAAAGCACAGCAAAATTTCTATAGAGTGAACAGCTGGGTGGCAGTTATGCCATTTACAATCGGTTGTTTGTACTGCGCGGTTGTGTTCATAAACGAAACCCTTGTATATTAACAGTTTTTCTGCAATTTATATTTGAACATGGTTGATGAGAAAGTAGATATGAATGATACCGAAGCGTATACCACGGTTGCAAACACAAATGATCCAAAAAACGTTCAAGAATTAACACAATACGTAAGTATATCTGAGTATAACCTTCAATGTATGGTTTTTGCACTTTAATATTTGCCATTCAAAAGGTTCAAAGTTTGCTTCAAACCATTCAAGACAAATTTCAAAATATGTCGGATCAGATATTATCACGCATTGATGAGATGGGCAATCGCATCGATGATTTGGAGAAAAACATAGGAGATCTAATGACGCAGGCGGGTGTTGATGGCGTTGAGAAGTAAACATGCTCATTTTAGCATATAATTGTATCATCCATCAATAGGTTTTATTATATAATCATAAATTTTATTTATAATTAAACTAGTATGTGTGTATTCCTGTATGAGTTTGATTAATACATTAGGTACTTGTTAGCAAATAGACTAATGAAATCATATTACTTATTTGTAAGCAAAACATGTTACTTTGAATTCTGTTTTTTAACTGTTGTCACCTCACCTAGGGTGGAATTATCCTCAGTTTCACTATATGTGTAATCAGTATCTGATATAGCTGACTGAGACTGAGAGTCATCTAATTGGTTAATTAATTCTTCACTTTGTGCTTTCTTCCTTAAAGATTGTTTAATATCCTTATTGCTTGGAATACCTGTTCTATTACTTGTAAGGGCTAATGTATTCATTGAATGGGAAAGTTGATTTGTAGCAAGGCCACCCTTCTGAATTTTGCTAGATCCATGTAAAGCGGATTTGAACTTCTATAAATAATCATTCTTATAATGGTCAATTCAAAAATGTAACAACCCCGTCTTAATTACCGGATTAAACTCCTCAAATACCTTCTGTACATCCTAATGTATGCAATATTTGAAATAAAAATGAACTAATTTACTAGGTTACAAGGTTCAGGTACTTACTGTAATGTCAGTATCAATATCAATTCCTTTAATTCCATTGAAAGCGTTAGTTAGTAAGGTAAGTGCTTTGGAATGGTAACCAAGCTCGGTTGCTATAAAATCCAAAAAAATTTCCTTTATATCATGCAACTTTTGGCGTTCGAAAGTAACGAGTTTATCCTCCAAGTCGTGAATCGTGCGTGCCACTTCAGCTTTTGCTTGAACAAGTTCAGATTCAGCTTCCACCTGGAAATTGCAATAAAGCATGTATTTTGTAAATAAATTTCTGTTTCAGCATACAATTTGTTGTCTGTTTCGAGGAGTACGTTCTCTAATTTTGTCCAGTTTCTTCTGCCGCATGCCCTCCCTGTCCTTTGTTACAACAATGGTTTTAACATTTTCTTTCATTGTCTTGCATGTGGTTTCATACGTAGAAAGTTGATTAATAACTTTACTCTCAATATTTTCAACACGCTTATCGCCATAACTGTTAATTGTCTCCAAGGAGCTAGCAAACTTATGAAGGCCTTCACTTAGTGTCCCTTCAATTGTTTCATTTTTCGAATAATTTTCTAGAGTTGCTGATAATTCATCCCCTACGTCTCTCAATCGAGCAGCTTTCCGCGAATAGGTAGAGATCGCAAGGCCTAGCTCGGCAATGTTACGTTCAGCTAATAAAATCCGTTCTTGGACAAATCTCGTCTCCTGTTCGCTATAATTTACATTTATTTTCAGTATTTCCTAGATAATCGTGTTATTGTTCTTACCTTGCTTGCTTTGTACGATTAGTAAACATGTTTGATTTCTTATGATTGAGTTGACCACATCCAAAAAGGTGGTGGTCTCTACAATACAAACAAATCACCTGAAAGCAGCGCTCACTTAGATTCCCAATATAGGTTTGATAAAAAACAAAAATTCATGGATCAATCTAGAGAAGGAAATCATGCATCATAGTTTATTATAAAAATACAGTAATACACTAATTAAATCATTATAAAAATACTTAATATGAACATGAAAATTATTTATTAAATCAGTTTTCTTGAAATGAAGAATTAATTATTCAATGATTGCAAATGACTGGCCGGTGCACGCAAACGCCAGTTTAACTTTGCGATTCGGTAAAATCTGTCGAGGTTTTGTAACGTTGTTAGCATCACCAGTACCGCAGCTGCCGTGCTCGTTCCAACCCCAGACATACAGCAAGCCATCGGCGGTTACCGCCAAATTATGCTCAGACCCGGACGTTAACTGCACAACGTTAGTCAACCCGGTCAATTTCTCAGGCTTGTGGACAACTTGACGTGGCGATCCAAGCTGGCCATACGTGTTGCGACCCCAGTTGAAAATTTCGCCAGTCTTTGTCAACGCAGATGTATGCGTCCAACCCGCCTCCACCTTCTCCAGTCCCTCCTGTGAGAAGACCTCAGTTGGGACAAACATGTTACTTGTAGCTGGATCTAATCCCAACTGACCCTGCCTGTTCTCACCCCAGCTGAGCACAGTGCCATCATTCTTTAGGCACACTGTATGGTTCTGGCCACTTGCTATTGATTTGACCTCATCAACATCAGGTACTTTTGATATACTCATATAACCATCATCATTGTAATTGTCACCAATCCCCAATGCACCTTTGCTGCCAGTACCAGCAACCAGCATGCCACCATCTTTGGTGATCATTGCCATGTGCCTCATCCCACAGCTGACATGTGTGAAGCCTGTTGCAAGCTTCTGTGACACATGCAGCCTGGATGGAATGCCAGTACATGTGATACTCTTGGATAGTCCAAGCTGCAGATAGGCATTATTGCCCCACACAAATAATTTTCCACAACCAGTTAAAGCAGCACTAAAATCCCAGCCACATGATATATGTACAATTTTATATCCAGCTAAAATTTCTATTTGCTTAAATTTAAACGTATCTTCTGAAATGCCTAATTGTCCCTTTGAGTTCCATCCACAGCAATACACATGACCACTGGTGTCCAATAGGAGGGTATGCCCAGCGCCGCCGCATATTTCCACTATATTTTCAGCTTTTAGACCACTATTCTCTAATTTTACCTCCTGTGGCTCCAAGATTGATTCAACTTTATTGCCCAAGCCAAGCTGACCATAGCTGTTGGCACCCTGTGCGAGACGCAAATTGAATTAGATATCTATTTAGCATGTAAACACATGTAACGTAACAGAGATAGGGCTATAGGAGCTTGGGACAAAGCAATAATCGAAAAACCCGTGCAATTCAATTGTTAGACACAAATGCTTAATGAACGCTTACTGTACACTTACCCATGCATATAATGGCATATTGCAAATTTGTAAAGGATTAATAAATTGACCAGTATTTTGCAAAAATATGGAGCTCGGTAACACGCGTCCTTTCCTTTTTTGGCAAAAGTGAGGTTAAATACGTCGATAAATGTCAAACTGCTTTTTTCGCTCTTATAAACGGCGTACTCGACGATTTTACGTGGACAACGAAACTGAGATTTGATATTAACGTAAAATTGAACCTAGCCAGACCATTGAACATTGATAACAGATTATTTTAGTTTCATAAAACTCGGCAAATTTCGCTTGCCTTAAGGAATCAATTCCGCAATCCGCACTTGCCTATGCGCGAGCAACTTCTTTGTTCTACGCGGCGTCTATCAAGCATTAAGTTATTTATTTAATCAGATTCAGAGTATTTTGTTTGGTTTTAGTTTGATAGAATGAAGTTATTTAAGAAACTGAAATTTTAAAAATATTAATCTAATTTGTTTTATTTATAATGATAGCTTGTTATTAGAAAGATATGATATTAAAAGAGACGTACATCTATGAATCCAACACTAAACTAAAGTCATTATCGCAAGCTTTAAACAAAATTTGCAGGAGACATTTGTGAATTCGTAAGGCTTCAATTATGAAAATTAATGTGTAATTATAGAGCATTCGTAGTAGTATTTCAAAATTATCACAGTCGTTTCAATAACAATAATTTTTATAGTTTTTATTATGAATGGTATTTCAATATAAAGCACATATTATAAAATAAACGTACATTTTTAAAATGAATGCTTTGTGACTAAATGTTTGATTCAACTATATAATAGCCATTTGAGAGATTAACGTTTTATATTTTTTTAAGTTATATACATACATAATTTGGTGTGCAAAAATATTAATGTCGTACAGATTTCAGCTTTATTAATTAATAATTTAAAAAGTTTATTGTGATTCTAATTTTGAATAACCTTATTGGTGGTACAGAAATTAACATGTAATTCAATGTAATTAGTGATAATTAGCATTATTCGTGGCAGCACCAGGCAGCACCGTCTTTGGATATAAGGTTAGATTGCCCGTTTCACCTGCCACTGTCACTGTTGCACACCAATCCACACTTACAAACCGAATGAGCGAAGGGAATCAAAGTGAACCATAGTGAAGCATAGTAAAGTTTACTGTTGGCCTGTTTTAGTTATTTACTAGTGGATAGTATATTGACATTATAAATAGTATATACCTTATATATTCAAAAATTATAAATATGGCCGAAACGTTTTTTAATCCAGAGCGCACTGATGAAGATTTGGTAAAGAGTAAACAAATATTGTTTAATAATAATATTACTTATTATTTTAATTGATTGCAGGTGAGTGAATGGTACAACAATGCACTAATGGGTGCTCCTGCAGAAGCTGCAAACAATTTACGAAAAATACAAGAAGTAATTTTATTTAAAAATCCACAATTGCTACCTGAATTTTTCAATAATATGTTGGATTTTGTCACATCCACAAACAATGAAGTGAAAAAGGCACTTGTGGGATTTATTGAAGAGGCATGGTAAATATTGTTAAGAATGATGAAATTGTTAACATACATATACATAACTTTTCTTCATATTTTAGCAAATTGGATAGATTTTTGGTTCCAAAAGTAATATTTAGCTTACATATTCTACTAACTGAAGGCACTGTGGCTGTTCAGAAACGAGTTGTGCAGGCCACTATTAGTTTATACAGAAAACTCTTGGGTATTTTGTGTATGTCACCAAGCATTTCAGATGAACTTGAAAAGGCATGGCTGCAAATGAATGGTGTTAAATCCACAATTATGGTTCTCATAGATTCTGACAATGATGGTATTCGAACAAGTGTGGTGAAGTTTTTGGAATGTGTTATTTTGCTGCAGTCATATTCAGATGCAGCAACAACAAGAAAGAATGAATTAACATTGGAAAGTGTACCACTGACGTTAAAAATTGCAAGACGAAGAAAACTTGAAGAGGAAGCACAGTAAGTAATACTTTCATAAAGAGGTTTTTGAATAACATTTGCATTTTTCTCTTTTCCAGCACAATGTTTGATGTTTTGATTAAATTTAATGGATCTTCACATATTAGCAATGCCAACCTTTGTGTTTGCATTGGTTCTTTAACAAATATTGCAAAACAGAGACCTGATTTTATGGGACCAGTTGTTCAGTCTTTAGTGAATCTGAGTGGCAATCTTCCACCAACATTAAGCACCACTCAAGTCAGTTCTGTGAGGAAGAAACTTAAAACTGAATTGACTAATTTGGTGAAGCACCCAGCAGCCTTTGAATTTCAAGAGAAGATTATGGCTAGATTGCTGGAATTAGGTTGCACCCAGGTGGAGTTGAACCGCATTTTACCAAAGGGAGAAGAACAGAGGAAATATATAAAGCGTTCAAATACTATTGACGGTGAAAATGATGCAAAGCGCGTCAAATTAGACAGTGATTTTACTAATAGCGAAGACGACTTGTTTGCTAAACAGCAAAAAGCTATAACATTGAATGAAGCATTTTTGAAGGACAAACTTACCTTACCTGTAGTTACTGAAATTGTTCTCAAGAATCTGGGCAATTTGCCTACTAAAATGCCTAATGAATTTAAGCAAGATTACAGTCAGGCACTTAAGCGTGGACCGTCAGGTGATCTGAAAGTTGTTACTAGATTAGTTGCTGAATCTTTTGTGGAGAGTGGAGTTGGCCCAGGAAATAGTATTATTGGTAAAACAACTATAATATTACCTCCAAGGGAAGAAGCTGTACAAGTAAAACGACAAAGAGAAGATGATCATGAAAAGGTCACCAAAAAGAAAATTAAAGTTCCAAGAGTTCGGATATTAAAGCTGCATGAAATAACCCGTCCACTTGAGAGGGATACAAAAGAAACACTTCTACTAGGCTCCGTTAAAAGATTATTAAACATGAAGGAGGCACCTGAAATACGCGAAAAAATAATCACGGACATGGCGACGAACTTTAATGATTCCGTATGTGAGACTATAATGGAATATGTGGCAGATAATCTAAAAACTCACATAGAATTGGCTCTTGCTTGGTTGTATAAAGAATACAGTATAATGCAGGGTTTTATACGTCTTCCTGAACTTCGCAAGCAATCGCGAATCGACCAACGCTATAATATGTTAATGACAAATTTTATGTCGGCCGCATCAAACGATTCGCAAATTGTGAATCGACTACTCTTGGAAGCACCTACAATTACTGAGCAGGTTCTTGCACAACTCAAGGAAACATCAAAAGATGAAACTATGTGTACATGGGCATTGGAACTATTGCGGGAGCTCGTAATGCGACGACCGCCGAAGCAATTAACTTTTTTATATGCTTTATTGGAAAATGTTACTTACGCCAATCCGCAAGTGCGCGAAACTACAATTAATCATGTAGTTCAACTTCATCAACGCATTCAAGTAAGGCATACGATTGAGGAACATGTCAAAACATGCCTCGAATATCTTTGCAGTGCATCTCCTCCAGCTGAACTATTTGGGTTTGCTCAAGGACGGTTAGACACTGTTGAAGCTTGGACTGAAGATTTGAGCAAATCTTGTTTGGAGGGCTACGTCGCTTTGTTGCCATCTAATCAATCGCTCATACATAATTTGGCCAAAGTTTATGTTAAAACAAGTGCAGATGTTAAGCGTGTTATTCTCAGGTAAGTTGAATATATTTATATTAACTTGCCTTGATTGATAATATTTCTTCAATTTTAGGTTGCTAGAGAGTCCTATAAGATCGATGGGAATGGATTCAACGGAATTGTTAAAATTAGTTCAAGAATGTCCAAAAGGCGCGGAAACATTGGTAACACGTGTAATTCATGTGCTAACTGATAAAGGTGCACCGAGTGCTCAACTTGTTAGACGCGTTCGGGAACTCTATAATACCCGCGTATCAGATGTGCGGTTTCTCATACCTGTATTGAATGGATTAACTAAACAAGAGGTAAGACATATTATTTGGAATGGCGTTTACCATATTAATTGATTTGTTATAGATTATTCAAGCTCTGCCCAAATTGATAAAGTTGAATCCAGTCGTCGTTCGGGAAGTCTTCAACCGCTTGCTCGGATTGCATGGCGAATGTTCTATTTCTCCAACGGAATTATTGGTCGCTCTCCATGTGATTACCACCGAACAAGTGGATATCAAGATGCAGATGAAGGCCATTACCATGTGCTTGTCGGAGAAGAACATATTTACGCAGGAAGTACTTGCCGTGGTTTTGCAGCAGCTAATGGAGCAAACGCCGTTACCGACACTTTTGATGCGCACCGTTATACAGGCACTTGGATTGTTTCCACGACTCATAGGATTCGTTATGAATTTGTTACAAAGACTTATACTAAAGCAAGTTTGGAAACAGAAAGTTGCCTGGGAGGGTTTTGTAAAGTGCTGTCAACGCACAAAACCACAAAGTTTTGCTGTGTTATTACAATTGCCTGCTCCTCAACTAGTTGATGCTCTCAACATATCTGCAGAGTTAAAAGAACCGCTAAAAGATCATCTTCTGGGTTACAATGAAACGCAGCGGGCGCACGTACCTCAAGCAGTGCAGGAAGTTGTACTTGGTTCTACCCAAACCATTAAAAAGGAGAAAGAAAAATCACCTCAGCCTCATGTATTTGATATTCCTGCAGGCGATTCAGAACCGTTGCCACCCGGTATGGAATGAAATTCAATATTATTATTACTTAACGTTTATAATATTTTGACAATAAAATATCATTGTATATTTTTGCACGTCATTAGTGTATTAGCAGGACATCTTGCACTAAGATGTGGGGTGATACGGAATTTTCACCTCTCGTAATGGAAAGAAATAGTATGTTTATTTAATGTTTATAACATTTTTACAATAAATTTTTGTTGTATATTTTGGCTTTCACTGTATTTTTATGATATTTCATACTTCATATACTGTGCGGCGATTTAGAATCTTATCGCCGAGAGTGGAATTAGTACATTTTCCAAGTTAGTTAGTACATTTTTGCGCATAATTAGTGCATTTACAGGGTATTTTGTGCGTTTTAAGATCACACAAATCATTAGCATCGCGTTCACATCTATCCGGACCTTCAGCAAATCTCACTGATTTTATTCGACAAGCCCCATGCGGTAATTCATAAGGTTGCACCATTAGCGGTTTTTTCTCTAAGGGTTGTGACCTTTCTTTTAGCGTATCTATGCCAATTGGAGGAGGAGTGATACACTCAGGTAATTTTCCTGTGGCAC
This sequence comes from Aleochara curtula, assembly GCA_963978815.1. Lineage (NCBI taxonomy): Eukaryota > Metazoa > Arthropoda > Insecta > Coleoptera > Staphylinidae > Aleochara > Aleochara curtula. The sequence goes on along the minus strand of OZ022219.1, from coordinate 12,528,911 downwards.
ATACTTCTTTATGTTGCTGCAATATTGCGTCATAGTGTTTTTGTAGTGCTTCTTCTGGAGTATCAATATGTTTTGGTGTGAATTCGGAGTCTCCTATATCTTCGCAGTTGACAGGTTGTACATTTCCGATATGCACATCATAAGCGCATTCCAAGTTAACTGGTTTGATACCGTGAGGAGGAACGGGTTCATATTGTTTAATTGACCTTTCATATTCTTCAACAATCTTATCCATTTTTCTTTGATCCGCTGCTTTATCTGTACCGCCACCGCTTTGTGCAGCCGTAACGCATTTCTCCATCTCGGTTGTCGTAATTTCGAGGTCGCGCCCAATTGCGTCTCTCTTTGCCTTCTTCTCTTTTTCGTTTTCTTCGTCCACTTGCTCCTGTAGGTCTGAAGCAAGCAGGCCTTGTTTGAACATATAATTTCGCATATTTTCAATAACTTCGCAAGGAAATTTCTCCGGATTGCGTTGCATATAACGATATGTGTAGAGGTCAGCGCCGATGATAATAAAGCGTTGTTCAAATACTGTAATTATTGAGCCAATATAGAAGTCAACAGGCGTGTAATAGTTAGGATCGACTGGGTTACCACCCGGCTTAGTTAGTAGCATGGCTCTTAAATATTTTCCTCCCATAATTCCCGAGTTTACAATAGGCGGCTCAAATATTGAGCAAGTGCCATCGCCTAAATTGTATTTCATTATAAATCTTCGTACTTCGTCTTCAGGATGAACCACATCAAATTTCAATATGTATCGGAGGTATTTATTAGCATTTGTCACTTGCCTAATAACATCTTTTCTTGGAGGTTTTGGTATCATTCTGAGAGTGCTCTCTAACGAGTCCTCTAATGAACCAAATCCATTATATGGAGGCATATTTACTTTTACTGCTTTCTTTTCCGGTTTTGATACGTTCATAGCAGGTGCTTGGTCATAATTCAATACTTTCTTGTAGTAATTCCTTGTAAATGTATCACAATCGTATAGAAGCATTCGTCGGCCTAATATAAATATAGTTTGACCTACCCGGAAGTCTTTGGGCTGATAGAATTCCATTACTTCGTTATCAGTTAGTTCCAAATAAATTGACGGAAAGTTATCAGGTCTTTGCGTCCAGATTGTAGGCAGTTTCATGCGTCGTAGCAATTGCGGAAATGGATCACGGCCTGCCATATCTTCCATTACTTCTTTTACAGAAACAGAATCATCTGATAAGTAATAATATACTTCGTAAGGTCGCACTTCGCCAAACTCGCTGTCATCATCCCAGAGTGCTTTAAATTTAAGTACTTTGCCATCATATTCAAGGAAACGTCGAACCTTATCATCAGCTGGCGGTGTTTTATGTGTGGTTGATGTATTTTTGTATGAGCGTTCTTGTGTATAAGGATCGGGGGGCATATCTTCTGATTGCCCAATTTCTACTCCTTGTGAGGCCAGGTATTCCTATGATATGAATAAACAGGAATATTTAACTTTATCATTCATGTGCTTTAATTGATATGTCATACCCTTGTAAATTTATCACATTCAACAGTATGATACACAATTCCATAAATGCAAATATCTTTGCCAACGTTTAAATCTTTCCATGAGTAAAATGTACCATCAGTGGCACGTGGAATTTTATCACGTTTTACTAAGCGGCCCTGGGCATATCCACTATTCTATAATAAACTTTCATGTAAGAGTCTTCAACAATTGAATTAAGAACTTACTTCTGTTTTGGGTTCAATGACAGTCATCGTGTCATCCTCCAAAAAATATATTATATTAACATGTCGCACCCGGTAATATTCCCAAGGCGATTCAAACACAGCCTGTTTGAAAAATGCTTTAAAAGTTAAACATTTTTGATCATAGAGAGCATAATGCGGGAGAAAAATTTTAGGGGCAGGTGTTCGACATCTTCCATATGTTAATGACGGATCATAATGAAGTGGATCCAAGCGATTAAAATAATTAACAGAATTTACATCTAATTCAGTTTTACCAATCCCAGTGAAATCAGATCTTGGCACTTTATAACCATTAATAATATTAAATGTTTGTGATAAGTTGAAACGTTGCTTCTAAAATTGATTGTAATGTTGTTTAATTAAGTTGGGCCACTGCACTGCTGATTAAAGTAATATTGCGCAACTTACGGTTGGATCAATAAAATCGAATCCAGGCAATTTAGGTAGTCCTGACATTTTTGCTTAAACTATTATTTAGTTGTATAAAAATGTAAAACACATAGATGTACACCTTTAGTGTGATTTGAGATGTGACAATACAAAAATATATAGGTATTGATCAATCAAAATGGTATCTTAGCAATCAAAATAAAACATATTTTGATTATTTTATGTTATTTATGGAAATATTTGTTATACTGTTATAACAGCAGAAAATTAATCATAATTGCTTTTTATAAAGTTTTGATTTGCGTAAATGCAGCTTATCGCTTGTTTGTACGTTGAATAATTTCATATTTAAACGACAATTCGTGAATTGCAATTTTAGTTGATTATTCATTGAGGCAATATGTGGTTGCTGCCAATTTTATTTATCATTCTTTTAGGGGTTTTATCAGCATACTTGTTGATTAGAACCTTTAACGCGTTTACTTTCTGGAAACGACTCAATGTTGATAGCCCTAAACCGCATTACATATTTGGAAATATCAAAGATGTTTTGTTTGGTAGAGAACACGTAGCCGGACCCATTCATCGAGCCTATGAAAGATTTAAAGCTCAGGGACTTAGATATGGAGGAGTTTATTTTATGAAACGACCTGTATTTATTCCAATTGATCCACAAATTATTCGGGACATTTCCATTAAAGATTTTGACTCCTTTGTTGATAGAGGTATTGATTTACACAATAATGGAAATCCTCTAAGTGGTCATCTCTTTAATCTCAATGGAGATGATTGGAAACGTCTTCGACAAAAGATGACATCAACTTTTACCAGTGGTAAATTAAAAGGAATGGTGGATGCATTCAATACGCATGGTGATCATATGATTGAAAAAATACAAGAAGAAATAGTTATTGGTGGGAAGGACGTCTATCTTAATGAATATTTTGAAAAGTAAGTGTTTTCTATATAATTTTAAGTGTGCTGAAATAATTGTTAACATTTTATAACACAGAATTGGTGTTGATATAATTGGTCATATTGCTTTTGGCTTAAATTACAACACGTTAAAATCGGATGACAGTGAATTTTATCGAATGGTCGGCCGTATTTTCAAACCAAAATTTTCAACAATTTTGCGTTATTTGCTTTTTGACGATTTTACCAATCCGGGAAATGTTATTGCCTTGACAACCAACGACAAAGAAATGAGCGACTTCTTTATAAATCTTATAAAGGAGACAGTGGAGATGCGAAAAAATAATCCAAATAATACTTATAAGGATTTTTTGCAATTGCTTGTTGATATTCACATGAATAATCAACTGACCGTTGGCCAAATTGCTGCACAAACGTTTATCTTCTTTATTGCTGCGTTTGAAACGTCATCAAAGGCAATCAATTTTACAATGTATGAGCTATCTAAAAATCTAGCACTTCAAGAAGAGTTGAGAAAGGAAGTACAGACCCATGCAAAGAATTGTAGCTATGATGAAATTATGAATTGCAAATTGCTCGATTTAGCTGTAAAGGAAACATTGAGAAAACATCCATCCGTTCTATTTCTTCATCGAAAATGTAACAAACCGTATCAAGTTTCATCGGACTTGGTTCTGCCTGAAGACACTATTTTGTTAATGCCAATTTATGCTATTCATAATGATCCTCAATACTTTCCAAAACCAGAAGTTTACGATCCATATAGATTTGACGATGAGCGAACTCCATACGGAAGGGTTGATTCTGTGAATTATTTTCCTTTTGGAGATGGTCCCAGGAATTGCATTGGTAATTACATTAATTTATTCAAGTACCCAATTACAATATAATGTCTATATATTTTTCAGGAATGCGCTTTGGTCTTTTGCAAGTTAAAGTGACAATAGCTAGGTTACTTTTGAACTTCAGATTTATGCCAAGTACGAAAACTGCAGAGCCGATGTGTTTCAATCAAATGACTGACAATTTGTTATTAACTTATAAAAATCGCATTTATTATAATATTGAAAAAATATAGAATTAGTACAATTTGTAATTGCAATAATTACTTGTTTATTACAGTTTTAATATATCGGGCTATAAGCTATAATTTTATTAGTGATTGCTACATTTAACATTGACCTTAATCCTTAATTATTGCTTGTGATAATAATTTAGCAGACCGATAAACTTTTATAATAAGTTGATTTTTATTGTATATTTATTTGAGGCAAATATTTTTCATAATATTTTAATCACGCAAAATTTAATATCTCAGTTGAGTATAAAGTTCATAAAAATGATGAGCCCATAAAATAATACATGTATGGCTGGTTTTAACATATCAGCACAAGATGTGTTAGGCAATACTCAATAATGCTTTGGAAGGAGGTCCATAAAATAATAAAAATACATTTTAACACAATAACTTTCATTTTGTTAATAATTTTTCGCTAAAAGTTTTTGCCTCTTGTTCAATTGTGTTACTTTCAAAGTTCTTGTGCATATAAAAATGATTCTTTTATTGGTATTGGCCATGTTCGTATTTTGTTTATATTGGAAATGGCGCCTGATGAGTTTTAAATATTGGGAAAAACGTAGTATACCCACATTACCAAAATATAATTATGTATTTGGTCATTTTACGAAATCATTAATGATGCAAAAGAACTTGGGTGAAAGTTTTTCTGATGCACATATGGCTTTGAAGCAGGCTGGTCATAAAATTGGAGGGCTCTATATTTTGAATATTCCTGTCCTGCTTGCAGTGGATACAAACCTAATAAAGAGCATCATGCAGACAGATTTCCAAAATTTCACGGACCGTGGAATGATTATTGATACCTGTAAAGATCCTATTCAAGCTCATTTATTTAATTTGGCTGGTACTGAATGGAGAAACCTTCGCAGAAAATTAACACCTACGTTCACCAGTGGAAAAATTAAGATGATGTTTCCTGTCCTTGATAAGCATTGCGATGTTTTAAGAAATACAATTTCAGACATTTGTGAAAATGGAAAGGTTGACATTGATATGTACAGTTATTACAAGAAGTATAAAAATAAATCACTGTTTACCCAATTTACAATATTATAATTTCAGATGTGGAATTGACATTATTGGACACGTAGCTTTTGGACTTGATTGCAATACACTTAAAGGAGAAAATGAAAACTTTTATAAAATGGCCACGCAAATCTTTAATGCAAGTGCTTGGGATGTATCAAAGCTACTCTTAACAGACTTTGATAATCCTATTGACTTTGTTAAATTAACATCGAGCAACAAAGAAGCTATAGCATTTTTTGAAGACATCGTACGTGACGTAGTTAATTACCGACAAAGTAATAAAGTCAAGACTGTGGATTTTCTTCAATTACTTATAGATTTGGTAGATGAGGATGGAAATGGTTTAAGTATGAAAGAAATAACTGCGCAATCCTTTATTTTCTTTATTGCGGGATTTGAAACAAGTGCTACGACAATTAATTTTGCAACTTATATGCTTGCAAAACATCCAGAAATTCAAGTAAAGTTGCGTGACTCATTTATGCAGTTACTTGAAGAAAATGATGGTCAATTGACGTATGACATTATTATGAATCATGAGTTATTAGACTGCGTCATTAAAGAAACTTTGAGATTGTTTCCACCGGGATTAACATTGAATCGCCAATGTTTGAAGTCTTTCAAGATTCCTGATTCTGATATAGTAATTCCAAAGGATGCACATATAGTTATTGCTTCCTTAGGATTACATTTAGATCCGGATAATTTTCCGGAGCCTCTGAAATTTAAGCCAGAAAGGTTTAGCAAAGAAAATGAACGAAATGTTAAGCCATTCACTTATATTCCGTTTGGAGAGGGACCTCGATTCTGTATAGGAAAACGATTCGGTTATTTAAATGCAAAATTGGAATTGATGAAAATTATTTTAAATTTTGACGTCACTATTAGTCCCAACATGAAACCTTTTCGATTTAGTCCAGTTACAAGAACTTTAATACTTGCTACAGAATATCCATTAATGTTTCATTTAAAACCTTTATAAGAATTTATAATATATTGAAATCATTATTATTGTTTTACTAATTAAAAAAAATTGTTTTGTAATTTAAAAAAATCATTGATTATACTTCAATATTACAGTGGAACCTCGCATAACGAATCTAATTCGTTTCGAGCCTTACATGTTAAACGAAATATTCGTTAAGCTAAACAATATTTACCATGCGTTCCATTCTGAAAAAAGTACAGTGTGCTAAATTAGTTTTATGCAATAATGTCTGATTAAATTTATAAGCACATTTTTAGTCTCTTCGAGCTGCTTTCCTGCGAATTCTTTTTCGGCGACATTTTTTGAACACTTCTAAACATTTAGAACAGTCGTACAACACAAACTTGAAATTTGGTTGTTACTGAACTTGAACGTCTTTGTATATCAGGAGGTCTCAACATTACTATAATAAAATTAGTATAAGCTAGGTTTGTATTAAATACGATAATAACAAGATAGAAAAAGTTCTATCGCAGAGTTCGGGGTTTCCGCGCAGATGTAGGAATCGCCGAAATCATTCGTAATGCGAAATAACGTTCGTTAAGTGAGTCAATCATTTACGATTTATGTTGTTCTTTAAGCGAAACACAAGTTATGTGAACTGTTCGTTACGCGAGGTTCCACTGTATTGCACTTAAAAGTTAATGTGTATAATATAAAATTTATAATTAGACGTACTTACGTCTCGAGATATACTTACTGGCTTTTTGTTTCAGTAAAATTTATAAATCATCGCGTTTAATTACACAAAACAATTTGATAAAGCCATAAATATCCTTTTATGATAGTGATTCTTTACGCAAGCTAAACCACGATTAAATATAAGTTTATTAAATTATTTTGTATTAATATAATAATAGGAAATGGAAATATATATGCCAAGAATATTTTCCAAATATATTATCAATATTATAATTTTATTAGATTTAATCCAATTCAACATTGTAAATTATTTTTTAAAGTTACAAAAGTACATTACTTATCATTAAATAAACCTAACTATAAGATTGCTATCTTATAATTAGTGATATAAGTACCTAACTATTGCACGGCAACTTTAATTGATGAGGTATCTAATGAACATTTTTACACAGTGTTCGCAAGTCATAATTTTTAAATAATTGCGGATCAATATGGTTCTCTTAAATTTAGTATCGTTTTTTTGTGGTCGAAAAGAATGATAATTCATATTAAAGTCCATAATTCTGAGATAGCAATTCGAAATACGCAAGTATTGCTATTGCATCTTTAGATTGCGCGGCAAAATTTAAACATGGATGAGGTATATAATGAGACTTTTCATGCAGTACTCGCATGCGATGACTTTTAAATAATTGCACTTTCATTTCGTTCAATCAAATTTTGTTGAGTTTTCATGTCGTGAAACAAAATTCATGCTGATTACACATTTGAATTTGTTTAGTCATTTTGCTATTTCATAATTCACAGTGCGTTTTAACTGAGTTTACAGGCAGTATAAATATAATTGAATTATACTCGTATTTCAATTCATCTAGTGAAGTTCTATTAAAATCACTCACAATGATTTTAATACTCCTGTTAATATTTTTAAGTGCAGCGTTGATTTATTTATGGCGGAAAAGGAGTTTTACTTATTGGAAGTCAAAAGGTATACCGACACTTGCTGGTACAAATGTAGTTTTTGGTAATTTTACCGAATCCATGCTGCTGAGAAAGAACTTTACGGAAACATTTAAAGATGCCCATTTTGCATTAAAACGTGCTGGACATAAAATGGGAGGAATTTACTTATTGCACTATCCGTTCTTACTACTCGTCGATAATGATCTGATAAAGAGAGTGCTTCAAATAGATTTTGAATATTTTACGGATCGGGGTATTGATATTGATACAGAAAAGATGCCCATTCAGGGACATTTGTTCAATCTCCAGGGTGACGAATGGAAAGAACTTCGGCGAAGATTAACTCCAACTTTTAGTAGTGGTAAAATTAAGATGATGTATCCTCTAGTTGACAAGCATATAGATGCATTTGTAAATGTAATTCAGAAAAAGTGCGGTGACGGAAATACTGATATATGTCTTTATGAGTATTTGAAAAAGTATAATGATATGCTATTCTTCTTTCAGATGCGGAATTGACGTAATTGGTCATGAAGCTTTTGGGCTTGATTGCAACACAGTCGAAGGTGAAAATCAAGTGTTTTATGATATGTCTATACGAGTATTGCAGCCGAAGATAAAGAATATTCTTAAAGTATTCTTTACGGAGTTAAGCAATCCTCTGGATATTGTAAAACTGGCGACAAGCAGACAAGAAGTGGTTGATTTCTTTAGTACAACGGTACGCGACAACATTAATTATCGAAAAGAGAACAATATCAAAGCAAATGACTTTTTGCAACTGTTAATGGACATCATTGGCGAAAATGGAATGTCACTTAGCATGCTTGAAATTATCGCACAATCCTTCTTATTCTTCGTCGCCGGTTTTGAAACTAGTGCAACAACAGTGAACTACACAACGTATCTCCTCGCAAAATATCCAGAAGTGCAACGTAAACTACGAAAGGAATTGCAAAAAGATCTTGATGAAAATGACGGAACAAGTTCATATGAAACAATTATGAACAATGAATATCTTGATTGTGTAGTGAAAGAAGCTCTTCGGTTATTTCCACCTGTAATTACACTCAACCGGAAATGTTTGAAGGATTACCAGGTACTTGGTACAAAGATGGTGATACCTAAAGGAAGTTACATAGCTATTTCATCAATGGGCGTTCATCACGATCCCGATAACTACGAAAATCCTTTAGAATTTATTCCAGAGCGATTCAACAAAGAAAATTCTAAAAAATTGAAATCTTGTTCTTATCTTGCATTTGGAGAGGGACCTCGTTATTGTATTGGAAAACGTTTTGGTTATATGCAATCTAAACTGGAGATCTTTAAGTTGATAATGAACTTTGACATCAATATTTCTCCAAATATGAAACCCTTCGTTTTTGATCCCATTACAAAAACTGTGATTTTGGCCACAGAACATCCAATTCTTTTCAATTTCAAGCCATTGGCTTCAAATTTTCAGCGAAGTATTAACATGTTTTAATGTTATATAGAGCATACGTATTTTGATTCTACAATTTATTCTGCAATAGAATGTTAATAAACGCATCTATTAAAATGTGACCCAAGCATTTAATCTGCACGAACGTCACAACAAGCATATTTCAAATTAATAGTTAATCGACAAATCACATGTTAGTTTCCATTTATTGCTATCAAAAATTACAAATTTGTTATTGTTTATCGGAACTTATATAAAACTTACGCAAAAATGTTGACAACATTTTTTCATAGAGTAATTCATTTGCTGTAAAAATGTTATTGCTTGTGATACTGACCAGTTTATTTAGTTTCCTCTTGTTTCTCTGGAGAAAAAGAAACTTCGAGTATTGGGATGTCAAAGGAGTTCCAACTTTACCAAATTGCAATATTATATTGGGTAACTTTACTCAGACACTCTGTGGAAGAAAAAATATATCTGAGGAGTTCAGGGATGTTCATCTAGAGTTTAAACGAAGTGGTCATAAATACGGTGGTATTTACTTCTTCAACATACCTATGTTGGTGATAACGGATCCAACGGTTGTGAAATATATTGTGCAAATAGATTTTCATCATTTTGCTGATCGTGGATATCACTTTGGTGGAATATCAATTGACAATCATATTTTCAATCTTGGAGGAGAAGAATGGAAAATTTTAAGAAAAAGAATATCACCAGCATTTTCAAGTGGCAAAATAAAAGCAATGTTTCCTTTAATGGAAAAACATGTTGATACAGTTGTGGATGTAATTGGAAATAATTCAGATGAAACGTTGAGTGAAATCATTATTTATGAGTATCTAAAAATGTAAAATCTTTTAATTGTATTAGAATGCATCTCCTAATTAGATTTTATTTTAAGGTGTGGTGTTGACGTAATTGGACATTTGGCGTTTGGAATCAACGTTAATACTTTGCTGGGTGACGACAAATTATTCTATGAAATGTCCACACTTATATTCAATCCAACATATACCACACTATTCAAGTTATTGCTTGATTTTCGAAATATGATGGATCTTATTAAAGTTACATCAAGTCGTCCAGAAGTTGTACAATTTTTCACTAAGGTTGTTGAGGATACAGTGACATATCGCCGCGATAATGACATCAAATGCAATGATTTTCTTCAAACACTTTTGGAACTCAAAAGAGATGAAGAAACTCCATTATCAATGACACATATTGTAGCACAGTCATTTTTATTTTTCGTTGCTGGATTTGAAACAAGTGCCGCAATAGTACATTTCACTCTTTATCTTCTTGGTATGCATCCAGATATTCAAACAAAATTACGCGATCAATTTACAAGCGAATTGAATATAGCAAATGGCGTTTGGACCTATGATCTCTTAATGAACTGTGAATATCTCGATATGATTATTAAGGAATCTTTGCGAATGTTTCCTCCTGTTTTCAACATCAATAGGAATTGTGTTAAAGATTATCAAATTCCGAATTCTAAAACTGTTATACAAAAGGATACTTTTGTGATAATATCAATATTGGGATTGCATTATGACCCAGAGAACTTTGAAAATCCTAGTGAATTTAGACCAGAAAGATTTAGTAAAGACAATGTTAAACGCATAAAGCCATTTTCGTATCTTCCATTTGGGGAAGGACCAAGATTTTGCATCGGTAAACGTTTCTCTGATTTGTTAGCCAGGCTTGAGATTATGAAATTGGTAATGAAATATGATATCAGTATTAATCAACATTCGAAGCCAATTCGAATGGCAAGAATAACGCGTGCATTAATTTTAATAACAGAAGATCCGATAATCTTTAGTCTCAAACACTTAAAATAAAATATTGTAAAAATAATTACATATTATATTTGATCCAATAACGTCTGTTTTTTTCGTGAAGATGCAAATATAACCTTTCAATTATATAGGTTGAACTTAACGGTTTTATCCTCATAATCGCCTTGAATTTTGACAAAATGAAAATGAAAGCGGGAATATTACTTCTTCTTTGCTTTCGGTAATATGCTTTCGTATATTGCGGTGGCCGACGCACAGTGGGTCCCAAAATCTAAAAAATAGGGCATAATCCAATTAGTTTCATAATCGGCACAAGTTACTGAACAAAGCGGCGCATATTTGATCTTAATCGGTTCATTATAAATTTGTTGATGAAAATTTCAATTTCAAGCAAAAATAATGGAATTTTATATTTGACCTATTATTTTGTTTTTCATACGAAATTTGAATAGTTGAAATCGCTTCTGTGGTTCGTGAGATATTAAGCAATGTCCAAAAATTTTCCAGTTTGCGTCGGCTTGGCGGTTCCTTTGACTCTCGCAATCGGTTGGTTATCATGCTTTGGCAGCGGCCCGAAAGCCACCTTTAAAGATTAAGAAAAAGCATTGAGGTGTCAAGTTAACTGCATTCAGTTGCCATCATTAAAAATTAAGAGAAACATTGAGGTATTGAGATAAATGCATTCAATGCCTTTATTTTTTATTTGCAAACTTAACGTTAATAATTTTAAGACAAACGACTCCAGTTTTTACTTCCATGATTATTGAGCAGAATAAACACATGATTACGCTATAGAGGAAACTCGCAAACACCTCGTATAGCGAATGATTCCCAGTCTTTGACTTTTGACAATGAAATATGATATTACTGTCAACATCTGCTACCACATGTAGCTTAACTAGAAAAACAGAAGTTTGATAATGTTGAATCTAAATCATCGCCTGATTGTAATTCAGCTCATAATGTTTAATAATACTTAAACAAATATTCAACATTGTTTCTAAGCCCTGCTCTTATCAACTAAATTACATGGGATTTGTTTTTATCTTTCATATTAACTTTTTATCTCATACCCTAATTTAAATCTATTTAAAGTATTAACCTTTTAGTCGCCACATTTTAAGTTGACGGTTGATGTATTTATAAAAGAGCGTAACATTAAACATTTTCGGTTATTAGATTTAATAGTGTTTCAGTGGCTTGTGAATATGTGGCTCTTACTTATTTTAATAGCTGTAATAACACTACTTGTGTTTTATAGCAAAAGAAAATCATTTAACTATTGGGAAAAACGTGGTTTCCCAACACTACCGAATAAAAATTATATATTTGGAAATACAACTTTGCCAGTTTTGGGACAAAAAAGTTTTAGTGATTTTTATCGTGATGCATATTTTTACTTCAAGCAAAAAGGCCATAAAATTGGCGGTGTCTATATTATGAATTTGCCATTGCTTATAGTCACTGATAACGAAATGGTTAAGAAAATTCTGCAAATAGATTTTGAAGCATTTGCAGACCGTGGTATTGAATATGATGCAAAAACGAATCCGTTAGCTGCTCATTTGGTCAATCTTGATGGTGAAATATGGCAATCACTTCGCAAGAAGCTTTCACCTACTTTTACCAGCGGAAAAATGAAGCAAATGTTTCCGATTATGGAACGACATATTGATATGTTGATGGAAAAAACCAAAACTATTTGCAATAATGGTCAAACAGATATTATTTATGCAGAATGGCTTGATAGGTAAATAGTTTCATAATTTTAATATCTTAACAATTTATTAATTTTATTAAACTTTTAGGGCTGGTGTAGATATTATTTCACATATTGCCTTTGGACTTGATAGTAATACAGTCAATGATCAGGATGATTACTTATTTGCCTTGTCGCGCAGAATATTGAGGCCTCCGAAATGGAAGGCAATGAAAATGTTAATGTTTGGACTGACAAATCCAGCAAATATAATTACTTTACTCACTTGTGACTCTGAATTAACCGAATTCTTCATTAATACATTTAAAGAAACAGTTGAATACCGTAGAAAGAACAATATAAAAGCAAATGATTTTATGCAGTCTTTAATGGAACTATTGGATGATAAAGAAAATGGTATTACTATGTTAGAGGCAGCTGCCGAGGCATTTGTATTTTTTGCAGGCGGTTTTGAAACAACAACTAGAACTATTAATTTTATTCTTTACGAGATGGCACAAAGGCCAGAACTGCAAGAAGAATTGCGACAAGAAATAAAGAAAGAGTTGCGTGAAAATAAAGAATTCTCCTATGACTGGATTATGACTAATGAAACTCTTGACGCTGTGGTCAAAGAGTCTTTAAGAAAATATCCACCAATTACCACTCTGAATCGAACGACGACAAGAGATTATGAAATTAAAGAAATGGGTGTAACGATTCCTGCACGAACCTGCATTGTTTTACCGTTAATGGGATTTCATTATGATGCCGACTACTTTGACCAACCTGAAGAATTCAAACCAGATAGATTTAAGAAAGCAAATGCTCACAAAGTGAAACCTTGTACAAATCTTCCGTTTGGAGACGGTCCTCGTTTTTGTATCGGAAAGCGTTTTGGATATATGCAATCCAAATTAACACTAGCAAAATTACTCTTAAATTATGAAATTATCAAAAGTGAGCTGACTGATTATCCTGTGAAACTTAGCCCATTAACATCTAGCTTGCTCTTAATGACGAAAAATCCAGTGTATTTCAAATTGAAACCGTTGTAATCTGATATTAGTTATATTATATGAGAAGATAAACGAACGGGGTTTCAAGACTTTCTTTTCAATATATTTCAAATTAGCAAAAAGCAGCTCGAAACGTGTAAGGTAAAAGTGGTGAGGGTACAGTGAATTTGTGCTCAAGATCACCGACAGATGGCGCTCCAAATGCTCCACTTACTTCATTTCCCCCCACTTTGACCTTACACGTTTTGAGCCGCTTTTTTTCCCATTTAAAATCAAAGAGGAAAAGTCTTAAAACCCCGTTTGTTTACCTACTTATATGTAACCGTTATATTATTTTAGAAATATTAAATAAACTTAATGACAAGCATTGATTCATAACCCAAATTGGTTATCTGTTACTCTTAGAAGATGTTCCTAGTCCTCGTGGCTTAAAGCATGCACAACTGGAGCGCTGTCCGTCCGGGTTAATCACTCAAATCTGATAAATCGGGGAAAACATTCCATTATAGTCATTCTGAGAATGAAAACTAAGAACGAAGAAAGGCTACTATGAGTTTGGCGTTGAACCCGTTCCTCCAAACGGCAAAACGGCTGATTGGATCCAGTCAGCCAACCGCAAAACGGCTGACTGGATTGAGGGATCAAAAATATAATTATTCGTCGAACAATTTCACAAGCAAGTTAGAAGCGCTTCTCTAAGGGGTAAAGCTGGGCTCCCAAGGGAAGGATATAAAAAACTGGTTAAGGGCAAAAAGGTTTAGATCTAAGGACGAACCCAAAGGGACAGGTTACAGCAAAGCTGTTCAATCTCGGGTGCCAGCTTCATAAAGACGTCCGCAGCTGCTAAAGGAGCGGCAAAAAAGCAAAGAATCAAATAATGGATCTGATTGAACTTAGATTATTGAAAGGCAGAATCCAGGACTTTTTACAGTAGATTCAATCTGACAAACCGCCATAGAGTTGGAAGTAGTCACATCCTTAATAAGTCTTTGCATACTTGACAATGGATCAACAAAGGAATGCATTCCTTTATTGATTTGAAGATGAAAATTTTATCAAATTTCGTGATTTTTGAAGCAGGTATCGATGCATTTTCGACAAGCACATTGTCGGTTTAGCCCCCGTATCTCAACTTCTAACCAACCGATTTTCAAAATTCGAATTGTGTTTTCTATGGCCAAATAAATTATACATTTGTAGTACTAAGAAGTTAAACAATTTTTTAATATCAACAAAATTCTATTGCAAAATAAATAGGACTCGTTTTACAATAGCTCGAACACAATGCTCGCCCGCATATGTTCGGTTCGTTATACCCAGAAAACGTCTGGCTCCGCATTTAAAGAGACATTTAAACTGTCTGAGTTGTACTACACAATACAAATTTTTGGAAATACCAACTTTATGGTAGTTATTATTGCACTCTGTACCGAATTTAGGATCTATGCATGATAGATGGCCTTTTATTTGGCTCCATTTTATTACGAAATTATCACTTTTTGCGTAATTTACACAATTCTGTGTTATCGTTCAAACTACAAAATGACTACAAATTTTGTTTAATTTACGCAATTTGAATAAATGAAATCGCTTGGGTAGTTACTGAGATATTAAGTAATGTCCGAAAATCGGGCTTTCTGGCCCAGTGTGGAATGGTGTAAAACGTATAAAACAGCATAAACCCTAATGAAAAAAGTACAAAACTTCGTAAAGTTTAGATTTAAAGAACCCAGGAGCGTACCCAACGTAGTCAAAAATTTAAGTAACTCGCACTTCTCGCGTTTCCTGACTTTCGTATATAAAATCAGGTTGGGCGATTGGTTCTCGAAACCCCAAGCGAGCAAAAAACAAACCATGAATAAAGAGGAAGCTGACCGCAGAAGACTGAGAAAGCAGGCAAGAAAGCAGAAGATAGTAAAGCCAACTTCACTATAAAAACAAACAAAAAGGAACCCTGTTTTTTGACAACATCACTATTGGTTTAAGGACAGGAAGAAAGTTGACTGGGGCATCTTTATTTGAATGCTCAGTAAATCTCCTTTCGGTACAAATAAAATGGATCACACCTACTAAAATCGAACTTCGACGACTCTAAGACTGGAAAGCATTTCATTTTGACTTAGAAGATAAGCAACTGGGAAATTGTTACTGCACTTGCACTAATTTCGTACTTTTACATGTATAACCATCAAACCATCATTTTGATTGTTGCCCGTTGGAGGTGATTTTGAGAAACTCTCGGGTAAATCTAACCTATATGGGAGCTAATCTTGTGGTGAAAGAATATTACAATGACTGTAATAGTTTCAGCGAGCCAAGTACTTAAATCTGCCCTAGTTTTGAGCAGATCCTGGTTTTTTGTTTTTAGGCTTTTCAATTTTTTATTTGTTTTTTGTTTATAAGATTCAGACTTCCAACTTCAAGTGCCTTTATTATGTTTTGCCGATTCCTTTCAAGTCTTCCTGGCCGATTAATGAAAAACAAAATTTGTTTTGATGCAGTCATGATTTACTTTAGTTTGATAATTTAGTTTGATAGTACATAATAATCAAAAGTTTTATCATATTTATAACTTCAAGATAGTGTTTTGGAAAAGGAAAAACTGAGAAACAAAAGACGATGACGTGATGTTTAATATTTATGCATTCGATACCCGACGTTTCGACCCTTGCCTTTTCAACTTTTCGTATTTTGGTACTTTCACACGTTGACCATTAACATGTTTGTACCTCAATTTTTTGACCCTATGATAATTGAACCCCCAATATTGTGCACATTCGTCCCTCCAATGATTCGACTCCCCATTCTCCAAACGCTAGCTGGTTTCATGTGTTAACTTATGCTGAAATGTAAACACAGATGAATATTGAATTCAAAAAACGCACTACAACGAGACTAGCAGTTGAGTTAAGAAAGCAGGTAGTCGAAGGAGAAACCGCAAAGTTAGAAATGTGCATATTTTCAGTGGAAACGTTAACAAATGTGGCATTTGTTACCGAAGAACCGAAAATATTGTTACGTACTTTTTTGTAACAATGCTTATAACATTCGGTGATACAATTGCGATGTATTATAATTTGTTGTAGATTTGAATGGTAAAAATCGGGTTATTCTTTCAGAGAATAATCATATGTGTAATTTCTAACCTACTCAAATATTTTCTTAATATCTCAATGCATATTTAACCGATTTCAAAAATTCAAATTATATATACAAAACTAGCTGTCTCGGCGAACTTCGTTTCGCCAAACGGTGTTTCGTATGGATATAGCCGTCCGGGCGATCTCTGATCTCGTTATTGTCACTTACGTAGATATTTGATTTTATGCTGTTTATAAGATTCGGACTCATTTTCTAGTGAAAATTTTCTGAAATTTCTTTCAAGCCTTCCTGCCCGCTGTTTGTTGGTTTTATTAATTGTCCCTTTCCAATGTGCTGCTAGTTGAAATCTTTGTTCGTTATATTGTTCAACTTTTCTATCACAGTAGTTAACATTACTGTTTTGAAACAATACCAATTAATATTTTACTGTATGATTGATACAATTTAAACCTTCCCTATCCCGTTGTCTAACAGAATAAACCTAATTATATTATTAAATCATTTAATATACGTCAAATTTCCCAGCAAACGTCGTATCGCCCTTGGATTGAACATTAATTATTTTTATAACCAACCCGCGTTCCTTTATATAGTTTCAGTTGATTTGTAAGCGTGGTAGCTACCAAATGAATTTAAACCGCAATATTTCAAAAATTTGAAAAATAGCGTAATGATACTGGGTCGAAATTAGTTTTGTTAATGAAATTTAGTCTCATATCTTTCTACAAAAATACCAATAAAAGTCGCTATAAGAGCCGTCCAGTAGTTTTCATGAATTTCTTAAACTTTAATATAGGAATTTGCTTTATACATATATAGATTAACAATTTCACTCAATTTCTAACATTTTCTACAAATGAAAACAATTTGCACTCAGTGTTCATATTATCCTTAGTCTTACTTGCTACCTTTGCAAATCTTAAAATGTAAACGTAGTATTTAACTGATGAAATTATGACTAACATCTCCCGACCCTGTTGTCATTCTCTTTCTTTAATTTGGTAAAAATAACTTCCTTAGTTTGCTTATTCAAGTTATATCATTCAGACAGTGTTACACTATATTAAGTTAAGCGTGTTATATGCTTTCAAATATCGACATGCACACATGCCAAGCAGGTAAAACTATTATGAACTCGGGTGGTCGCTTTGAGAAAGGAAAACTTGGTGAATGAAGGCGTTGCCGTTGCTTTAAAATTTCGCATCTGTGGAATCACACCACTTTGAGCGTTAAGTCTTCGTCATCAGAGTGCGCCAGGGGTATTAGTGGCGACAATCGCAAACATCGCAGCATTTTTATATATACATATATAGATTATCAATTTGACTCAATTTCTAACATTTTCTACAAATGAAAACAATTTGCACTCAGTGTTCATATTATCCTTAGTCTTACTTGCTACCTTTGCAAATCTTAAAATGTAAACGTAGTATTTAACTGATGAAATTATGACTAACATCTCCCGACCCTGTTGTCATTCTCTTTCTTTAATTTGGTAAAAATAACTTCCTTAGTTTGCTTATTCAAGTTATATCATTCAGACAGTGTTACACTATATTAAGTTAAGCGTGTTATTTGCTTTCAAATATCGACATGTACACATGCCAAGCAGGTAAAACTATTATGAACTCGGGTGGTCGCTTTGGGTCGCTTTGAGAAAGGAAAACGTGGTGAATGAAGGCGTTGCCGTTGCTTTAAAATTTCGCATCTGTGGAATCACACCACTTTGAGCGTTAAGTCTTCGTCATCAGAGTGCGCCAGGGGTATTAGTGGCGACAAACACAAACATCGCAGCATTTTTATATATATAGATAGATAGATAGATAGATAGATAGATAGAAGATAGATAGATAGATAGATAGATAGATAGATAGATAGATAGATAGATAGATTACACTCTTGAATTATTTCATTTCTTTCCCTGGGCACCCACCCCGACAGCAACGTGCCTGCCGTCACCAAACGTTTGGCCCAAAAATAAAAGTTCCCACGGAAACAAATAATATTTCGATTTCAGTCACTGCTAATATTAATGAGTTTTATTATAGTTTTCAGAAATTGAAGTTTTGAATTGAATAACGTGACAACTATTTAATATTTTATTAATTAAATATGAGATTTCTTTATTTAATGAACAAGATATTGCTTTCTTGTACAATAACTACACATATTTTTGTAGATATTGCACAGGGAATTTTTTTTATTAAATTCACAACCAAATATTAATAAAATGATTATCACTAATTTTACGACGCTTGACTTTCGTTGCAATACGTTCACCGTCTGATTCCATTTCTTTCCTCTTTAACGTAATAATCCTTATATCTTGTGCAATCACATCTCCAAATTTCCACATTATTAGAGCAACTCGAAGCGGTACTACTTCTTTACGGAAAAATAAACTTTTATGCACGAAAGTTGATTCGTTTACAAATCGAGGTCTGCCATAAGGTGCGGTATGAAGATAAGCAAGTTCTTCTACTGAAAAATTATTAACATAGATTAATATTTAGTTTAATATTTAGACTGTAATTTGAAAAAACTTACCATTTAAAAATTCAAAAATGTTAATAGGATGACCTTCCATTTTGTAATATTATTACAAAATACCCGCGTAAAAAGAGTGTTTCAGATAACTATGAAGAAGGCATTCTTGCAGGAATATATATACTAGATACTCATGGTAAATCCATAACCACGTAAATTATTATGTAATTATAATTATATAATGTCACAATCATAATTTTTAGAATATTTCAGATGAAAAAAATCTTCTAGTGATTTGTGCGGATTCTTTTTCGGTGACATTTTTAGAACACTTATAAAAATTTAGTAAAATTGAAATTTAGAAATCATTTTAAGGCTTGTTCGCCCGAGTTTATGAGCTCGGCTCAGTCACACTTGCTCGGCTCAGTCATACATGTGTACTCACAATTCTAAATTCTAAATTTGCAGTGTGCGTCGCACTGTGATCCGGATTTCACATCTGACCAAAACAAAAATTATTTTTTAAAATTTAGAATTGTGATATTTTGCATTTTCTTTCTGCGGTTCGACAGCCAATTAACTGCTAATCATGAAAATGAAAAATTTATCTCAATCTCATGTATAGTTTAGTCAGAATTTAGCGTTAAAGTTGAACATTCATATTTTGGGATAATTTGTCTAACTTTTAATTCAGTTTACAGAGTAACAAATAGATTATTTGAGCCCCCTTTTTTGTGTATTTACATTTTGCGTTTCATTCCAAATACAATGGTATAAATCATACCAAAAATTATTGGTAAAATTCAGCAATATTTATAATAATGTGATCACAAATTAATATAGTATCCACTCTTGTAACTTATACCACAAGAAAGATTTAACCAATAAAACGGTTCTGGCTGACATGTATGCCTTAAATACGGGGTAAAGCGGTATTTCTACCTGTTTCCTGCAAAATTAATGTTAGTTTAATCAAAAAATTAGTTAATTTACCACTAAACAAGCTTTCGAGACCGCTGGTATCCGCTCTTGTAACTTATACCATAAAAAAGATAACAATTTGTATTATAAGGGCTATTTAACCACTAAGTCTACTAGAGTCTCTTTCGCTTCCGAAATCAATTTAAAGTTGAAACGGCATTTCGAGGCATTTCGCTATAACAGCCCTCTTCAATTTAGGCACATTTTCGATTTACGGCCTAAAATGTTTCGTTATAACTGTAAAAAGCTTTTTTGGCACGTATCTAAGCCGTAGTCGCGATCGAACACCCGAAGTGTTCGGACGTACTAGTGAGTCAGGCCCGCAATACTGCAAGAGCGGCAATTTACAGTGAAAAAAAAATTGCTTCTCCGAGCCGCTGATGCTTGCAATCAGCGGCAAAAGGCAGCCCAACCCCTATAACGGGCAACAACAATTCCAAAACGACAAAAGCTCGAGAACACCAGCATCCATGGCCTCCAACATGGAATTTCAAGACTCCATGGACACGGAAGTAAGTGGCACACAATCGACAACAAGCGCAATCAGCAATGGTGCAACCAGCAATGGCGCAACCAGCAACAACAAAACTGCTGACAATGCTAACTCAGCAGTGCAAAGTGGGCTACTACGATATTTCGAAGTAGTCAACAAACGAAAACGAGGTCACCACGACAAACATGACGCTGCAAACACGAGTGCCAGTCAGCAAGGTAACTTGATTTTTCCGCTATGAAGGTTTGGGAAGCCCTAGCCGCACAGCATGTTTGACAAGCGGTGACAGGGGACATAAATTAGAATTTTAGCGCTAAGGCGTATTCGTGAGCAGTTAAAAATTTGTCTCCACCAATAGGATTCAGTTTTGACGGAACCTGCGAATAAACAATATCTATTCAAGAAGACGGTACTTCTTAAGAATTGTAAACACGGTCGATCGAGCAAGCCATGTGGTATCATGTTAAAATTGTTACAAATTAATGCATTTTTGTGCAAATAATAATTGATTTATAAATAATATGTTTTATTAGCTTTTGACTGGAATTAATAAATTTGAATTTTTAAAATCGGTTAACTAGAGATTGAGATATTAAGAATGTATTTAGTGTTAAGAGAAAATTCAATTGATAATATTATAGGAAAGAATAGTTCGATGTTTTCCATTCAAATTTGCGCGTAGATCTAAACTTCATGGCTTTTATAATACATATTTCACAACATGAACATTTATATTAAAAAACTAAAACATTTTCTTTTGTATCATAAACATGCGTTTATGTTTCCGTTGCAAATGTGTGCATGCTTCATGGTCGCATTGGGTTTTCTCCAAAACCACCTGCTTTCTTGCTTCAGCTTCTTGCGTCCCGTTAAATGAGTGCTATTTCGCATGAATTCAATCTTATTCTGACTAAATATTCACTGAAAATTTGTAAATAACGTAATTGTTTAAGTAAATCTGCGATATTAAATAGTTTCTTAATAATGCACACACTCAAATTTGAAAAAGAAATTATTAAAAAAAAAAAAGAAAAATAAACAATTGAAGATACTATTTAAATCAATAGTGTGGTAATACGTTAATCTTGCATATTTATCGTTATAGTTATATTCAATTGATTCCAAATACAGTTTGCCTTAAATAGAATCAAGAAACTGAGGCACAAAAACAACAATTCGGAAAAAAACCAAGCGAGCTTGAAACATGTGCATTTTAGAACAAAAGAATGTTTGTCATAAAATTGAAAAGAAATTATTGCAATTTGTTTAAGAAAAACGTTAATATTTTAATATATTATTGAAAGAATGTATTTTTCATTTTAAAGTTGATTTGAATGGTAAAAATCGGTTTATTTTTGCTTACAATATCGTTCTATATTGGTTTAATTCGAGTAAAGTTCAATTACTATAGCTCAACGTCTAATTAACCGATTTTAAAAAATCAAGTTCTCTGATGCAACTGGCTAGAAAGAAATTCATAATTTGAGGAAAAATATAAACATTTTTGTAAAAATGCGTAAATTTATAATAACATCTTTAGGCTACGATATGGTGTGTCACTGATTTCGTGCCTAAAATGGGAATTGATTTCATTGGTGGATGCAAAAACGTCTGTAAACTTTAAACACCTCCTACGCTCCCAGTCAAATTGGGGGAAAGTAATAAATCTTCATAGCTACTCGATACCCTGGGGCGAAAAACGGTTGGTGCGATAGTGCGCCAAAGCCACTTGACGAGTCACAATAGACCCTAGTACACCCTGCGGTTGAGGCCAATATTTCTTTTGTAGCCGAAAAGTGTTTACGACAAGAACTTAGAGTTGACACTTTTACTGTCGTATTCCGAGGGTGGTGTCTTGAAAATTGTGTTTCGACCAATTAAAATTCGTGTTGAGCGAATTGAGAAGCAGTAAGGATAGCTGAAATTTTAATGTATGCGCAGCCAAATACGATAGAATCGTAAAATATGAACGCGGAGTAGCCACATGGTTCTATGCATAAATGTTTACAAATTTTTATAATTTTTTGGAAAATGTCGTAACTTTTTGCAAATTTCTGATATAATGTCTTTTAACATAAATAAACCTTTTTGAATTTTGAAAATCGGTTAATTATTAATTACAAATGCAACATGAGCTGTATAATCGTAAGATCATATCTTAAAAAATAATTGGTCAATTTTTATAATTCAAACTGCATAGTAATTAACACCTAACCAGCTCTTGTTATTTAAAAAAATATAAACATTATTCACGAAATTGTTGCAATAATGTTAAGCGCTTCAATAAATGCATCTGGCCTATTCACCACGTGCATGGTGAAAGCAATAAAGACTTCTTACCCAAATGCCCAAACACTGAAGGCAGGTAGGAAAAATACGACGTACAGCAAGTAAAACGACTCTTAAGTCCGAGTTTACGTTTAATATTTCTGCACAATAAATCTGAAACTTAGTAAATTCGTTTTTGAACATAGTTTGTTTAAAAAATTAGCATCATACAATATCATACAATTGTTGCGAAGAAGTATATACATTTTATCATTTAAAATTCAAAAACAAATTTGCTATTTTCAGCCATATACCCTATTGTTTATAACTGTGATCAAAAATAATTGAAATCAACGCTATATCTACGCTATGACAGAATTCAAAACCAACGTAAGCATGCCAATATGGTACGTGTTTGGTGTTGTCAACCAATAGAATATAGAAGATTCTCTTCTAGACATCAAACTCTTGCAATTGGCTGGGCGGAAAAACTGAATACATTTCTCGAACCAGTACGTAGTGAGTTTCAAAATCATAAAGTGCCATAAATCATCGGTACGCTGCGCAGTTTTGGGTTGTAAATGAATATTATATAGCACCCAAAAAGTGGTTTATAGCACCCGAAAAGTGCAATTTGCGCAGAAGCACGGGCACCGATTACACAACTGACAAGATGGCTCGACGCGCATAACAAGGAATACTACTCTTTTCAGGCAAAAGGTAGCAAAGGCCTTCGAATCATAATAAAGGGAATTGATCACCAGGTCAACCCTGATGAAATAAAACAAGACCTTGAAAAGCTACAATGCCTCAACTCCCAGTACAATGCCTCAACTGCCAGGAGTTTGGGCATACTAAAACGTACTGCAAACTGAGACCAATCTGCGTCATCTGCGGAAACAATCATTCCTCTGACCAATGCAACATGGACAAACAAGCCCAAGAATCCAAAACGCTGCGGCAACTGCGGATCAAACCATACCGCCAACTACAGGGGATGCCCGGTCTACCAAGCGATAAGAACAGCCAAAAGCCGAAATCCAACCAAGATTACACGAAGCGCCACCAACCCTGTGCAAGTAGCAAATTTACCCCAGCACACCCCCCCAAAAACCCAAGTAACAAACCATTATATTCCGATGCGCTCAAGCAAAATACTAACCCCTATGACAATACTGATAATACTAATTCGACTAACAACCTAATCCAAATGCTAACAATGCTAGTTAACAACATCCAACAGCTTACCACATCTATGCAGCAAATGCAAGAGACTCAGCGCCAACAAATGACCCTGATATCCAGAATAATCAAATAATGACTAATACATTAAAAATAGCTCAGTGGAACGCAAACGGAGTTATCCAACATAAGCTTGAACTACAGCAATTCATAAACGAGAACAACCTCGACATCATACTAATTTGCGAAACCCACCTAATCTCAAAAAATTCCTTTTGAATACCAGGATACCTATGCTACTCTACAAACCACCCAGACGATAAACCATGTGGCGGCACAGTAATAGTAATAAGAAACCGCATCAAACACCACATTCTCCCGAGTAAACAAACAAAAAGCATCCAATATACAGCAATCAGTATAACAGAAGATCACCAGAGCCTGACAGTTGCATCAGTCTACTGCCCCCCAAAATACACCATCAAAGAAGAGAGCTTCGACACATTCTTTAAAAAGCTTCCGCACCGCTTCCTGGTAGCAGGAGATTTTAATGCAAAATCTCCACACTGCACACTGGGCCAGAAAGCCCGATTTTCGGACATTACTTAATATCTCAGTAACTACCCAAGCGATTTCATTTATTCAAATTGCGTAAATTAAACAAAATTTGTAGTCATTTTGTAGTTTGAACGATAACACAGAATTGTGTAAATTACGCAAAAAGTGATTAATTTCGTAATAAAATGGAGCCAAATAAAAGGCCATCAATCATGCATAGATCCTAAATTCGGTACAGAGTGCAATAATAACTACCATAAAGTTGTATTGTGAAAAATTTGTATTGTGTAGTACAACTCAGACAGTTTAAATGTCTCTTTAAATGCGGAGCCAGACGTTTTCCAGGTATAACGCACCGAACATATGCGGGCGAGCATTGTGTTCGAGCCATTGTATAACGAGTCCCATTTATTATGCAATAGAATTTTGTTGATATTAAAAAATTGTTTAACTTCTTAGTACTACAAATGTATAATTTATTTGGCCATAGAAAACACAATTCGAATTTTGAAAATCGGTTGGTTAGAAGTTGAGATACGGGGGCTAAACCGACAATGTGCTTGACGAAAATGCATTGATACCTGCTTCAAAAATCACGAAATTTGATAAAATTTTCATCTTCAAATCAATATAGCGCGCGAATGCGTATGGATGCCGTAATATAGACTTAGTACATCAGAAAATTTAGAACAATATCCATCGAATGGTATAAATCTTAAGACAGCATCTTTTAGCACACATTACTAAAACTCTATTCAAAGTTTTTTTTCTCTCCGAAAATTTGCCATTTTTTAAACGGAAATTACAACCATAATTATTTATGTAAATGTACTAAATTTTACATATTATTATGCTGTTTTAGACACCCTTTCCATTGGTATAATTGGTTTTCTTTAATTATTTCCCAGTTTGGAGATAATGAATTTCAAACTCAAGACATAGTTTTGCTACCAACTTCGACTTGAAATTTGTTTGACTTTGGAGCGAAATTGTTGCTAAACTAATTGTCCGATTGAAATAAAATTTGCAGATTTATAAAATTCAGCTAATCCTTTACCGATTCCCCGAAAATTTTTTTTGAAAAAGTTGATATTTCGTTTTGCCACAATGTCCGGTCAGGGCCCAGTGTGCACTGGGGCTCCAGACTGACAACACCCAGAGGTAAACAACTTCTCAAAACAATAAGAAAGCTCAACTTGTACTGCACTTCTGGAGGCTCGCCTACATACTGGCCCACAGACCGGAGAAAAATACCTGATGTCATAGACATTCTGATCGCGAATCGAATCAATCCAACTCACATACAAACTACAACAACCCTAGATTTATCATCAGACCACGCTCCCACCCTTATCACTCTTAACCACTCCAACCACAAAACTAAACAAACAAAACCAAAAATAAACTGGTCCCACTATCAAAATATTTTCAACAGCACCTACAGCCCAAATACCAGACTCAAAAAAACTACGAATGATATCGACAATAGCCTCCAACACCTAGACACAACCATCAAGAACAGTATGGAATCGGCCGGCAAGCCCTCTTCACTGGATGCCATAAACCGCATACATCCAATAACTAACGCTTCTATTCTAGAACTAGTCAAAAAGAAACGCCACGCAAAGCGACAATGGCAATTTCACCGGTCCCCAGCAACAAAACAAACCCTCTCTTCAATTTCCCGGAACACAGACACAAAAACTTGCTGTATACTCTGCAATAATCAAACCAATCTGGACATATGGAGTCCAA
Source organism: Aleochara curtula (assembly GCA_963978815.1). NCBI lineage: Eukaryota > Metazoa > Arthropoda > Insecta > Coleoptera > Staphylinidae > Aleochara > Aleochara curtula. The sequence continues at coordinate 12,502,334 of OZ022219.1, read as the reverse complement.
CTCTGGGGCTCAGCTGCCACCTCAAACATTGACATCATCAACAGATGTCAAACTAAAATTATAAGGTGCATCCTTAACGCTCCTAGATACTTGAGAAACACGATCATCCTCAGAGACAGCTCCACAAGAACGGTCCAAGAAGAAACGCAACACCTGATGCTGAGCGTCTTGCGACACACCCTAACTGCACAGCTAGGCAAATTTTAAAAGCAACACGCTACAAAAGACTAAAGAGGTGATAAACGTAGTGGAGGTTAGAAATAACCCAAATCTACGAGTAGAAATAATACTACTTACCCTAACGGTAGTAGTAGCCACCTCCTTTTTATACCAACTATACAAGGACCACAAAAGAGCATGGAAGAGAAGGTACCCTTGTCCAAACACCATCCTCCTGCCAAATCAGACGAGGCCGTAATTATGGCGGACCTCAAGCCGGACCAAACCGTCGCGCCGTCATGGGACGAACCGGCGGACACACACATACTAGCATAAGAAAGAAACTGTATAATATTTGCTAGAGGCAACATATGCCTAATCCAAATAAACAAATAAACAATTGTCAAAAAAATCTAGGCCGTAAAGCGAGGTATAGGTGTATTCAAATTAAAGAATTTAAAATTGTTATTGCAATGAGTAATAATATTGTTTGAAGGAGCAATTATTAAGAAGGAGCAATTAATATAAAATATGATGTTGTACAAAAATAATCAACAATTTATTATTTTGTTCTATAAATTTACTTTTCGTTACGATTTGACATGTTAGATTAGTAATTGTTTAGAAGACACGCTTTTAGTGTGAGTAGGTAATTCTAATTATTAAATAAATGTGATCATAAATTACCATAATTACAATTATAACTGTGTCTTAATTACCAAATTTTATATAAATATTTCTCGAATATTATCTCTCCAACAGTTATATTTGGCACTTCCCAAGAATAACGTAAGCTCTTTTGATTACACGAACTACATTAAAATGTCTTTTCACGAAATGAGTATTAAAAATCTCCCATTTTTTAACGGTAAGTAATTTTACATTGAAATTGTAACTGACTATTAATATAGGCTCTTATTACATATTCCGTAGAACAACAATTGGCTGTATTACTTTCCACGCCATTTTGTTGCTATTGCTTAATGGCACAGGAACCATTTGAAAAGTTCACTACTCATTTTATGCGGGAAGCTAACGGTGAAATTAGTTGTCCCAAATTACAACTAGACGGTTGCTCAAATTGTGGAGTCACCGGGATATTCGCGCATCATGCTACAGATTGTCCACGCAATGTTCTGAAGCTGATACAAGATTCAATAATTGATTCTGGACCATCTATATTTGCAACTGCAGTGAATGGAGACATGAATACTTCTAATCGTATAATGAGCGAGAAATGTGAAGACTTAGTGAATGGCCATTTGCGAGAAATGAAAGAGAGATTTGATGCACCAAAGGACGGGAGTGCCGACCAGGATATCAAAGATTCAGAGGAAATGAATACAAAAACGTCAAGAAGGAAGTCATGCAATCCCAGAAAGCGCAACCGCGATAGCGAAGATCAGCCCGAGGAGTGTAATGAATCAATTGTTAAGCGTCGTCCACATGCGATTTAGATATTCTGTTTATTGTGTTAAAGCAAAGTGGATACATCTTGAAACGAACATATCGTAATATTTTCATACGCTCACGCGGTGTAGTAGATGTTATCTGCATGCTGCAAAGCATGGAAGTAAACAAATGTTCTTTTTGTAATGTATAATATTTCATTTCATTTTGTTGAATTGTTATGTCTCAAACAACCTTCTCTTTTCATGCGTGTGCCTAGAAATATGTACGAAGTTTTTCATTTAAAGTGGTGCAATGCATATTAATAATCAATATATGAAATATAATATTTATAACTAATATTTATAACTGCTCTTTTTTCATTGCACTTCAGCATGGGATTTAAGATTATTTGGTCAACTTTGAATAACTATTTCTATACCTTAAAATAACATCAAAGAAAACCAATTACGGATCCGGAAAGTAGAAGTAACATAGAAGTAACATGATAGTGTAATAAAACTGAAAATGATTAATAATTAACTGATTTATATGCAATTACAAATATTCCGTTTTTGCTTGTTCAAATTTTACAAAATCAACCTTTTGTTTGGTTGTGCATTATTGTGCAGTGCGCAGTGTAGAAAATGAAGTAGATCATTGAACTTTTTTTCAGAAAAGTTTTCACGCGCACGCGCACACTGGAACGCAAAGTTTCATAAAGTAGAAATTTGGAATTCATATTTTTGAAATATTTTTTTTGCTAATTCATAGAAGATTAGTTGAATATCTCGAATTCGAAAGATTCATTGCAATGCAATTATTAGTTTACCTGCAATTGAGCGTCAAATCATTTTTAAATAAGAAAAAAATAAATAAAATATTGTAAAAAGGAAAAGACATTTGCTGATTAGGATCAACGAATAAAAAGTATTACAATGTTTATCTTTTGAATTGATCTATCTATTTTATCTATATAAATGCATCGTCGAATTTGTGTGTAGACGTTTCACTTCGGAACGACTGCACCGATTTCAATGATCAATACATTGTTAGATTCGTATCAACTTAGACATGGTTTATACAACCAAATAAATATTGTAACTAATCGCTAAATAACAGAAAACGGATAAGAAAAGAAAATTCCGCCACAGCCACCTATGTTTCACGATTTGACAAAATTACAGTGTGCGAAGAAAGATAACAAGTTGCCTATATATAAAAATGAATCATCGAAATGTATGTTCACGCATAACTTTCGAACCACTACATCGCACACTGGTCCCGAAGGGGAAATTGTCGTGAAATGAAATAATGACATTTTTGAAAATTTTTTTTTACCACTAAATTAAGGAATAACTGAATTTTACGATTGTGAAAATATGATCCAAATCGGATAAATAGTTTAGCAACAATTTAGCGACAAAGTCAAACAATTTCGGGCTCGAGATTTGATTCACATGTAAACTTCATATTCAAATTTCATTTTCCAAGCTCATAGTTATCCCACATCAACTTTCTTTGCATGTGCATAAACTACAACTAATAGTCTTTCGAATGGTTTCAATACCGTCTTTTAGATATTATATTTTCAATTAGAAATTAATTTTTGAAAAATTTCAGATTTTTGTTGAACGGAAAATTTTCATATCGAGTTCTACTAGTGTGTGTCAAGCTGTGTCAAAGCGGTATTACCACTGGCAGATAGATAATTAAATGAAGAATCACCTCTGCTATGTCCAGTCGCGCCCAAACCCGCCCATAAGAAAGTTATGACACTTTGAAGATGAAATCTTTAGTTTTTTGGACGAAATTTTGCCGATTTTATAGTCGTGCCGATATAATTTAACAGTGTCTCATGATGCAAACGTTAAAATGTGCGAGAGAGACGTATTGAAATATGAGAAGTTAACGAGTTAGATTGCGGCAAAACCTTTGATAATACGCAGCAAGTCGTTTTAAAGTTTATTTAATTAAAGCATTCTCATCAGTTTCTCATCAATTTTTGTTAATATTTTATGGATTTATTGAAAGTTATTAATTTTTTATCAAATTCCAATTTGCCGTGTTTTTACTATCATGACAAAATTTGAATTTTGAAAATCGGTTCGGACAATTTTGAGTTATAAGGCATTTTCCAAAAATATGCTGTTTTGGACCAGTGTGCATCGGTTTTAATGATTAATGCTTTGTTGCATTTGCCTCTGCCAAATGCATATCAAACGTTCATCCGGTTTTTGTTTTTACTTTTGCATTATTCTAACATCTTGTTGTTTGTTGAGTGTTGTGTTGAGTATCGTCTTTTTTATTAATTGTTTTTTGACTAAATTTGACTAAATTTGACTAAATTTGACGGTTCCCGGGCGAACGCGCGTTTTCGTATTAAATTTCGTGTGTACTTTGCGCAAAGTATCAAATTTCGAATTTGATTTATGAGTTTGGAGGAGTGACATCATGAGCGTAAGGAGTTCATGTAAGAATTGTTTTATTTCCAGCCACCAATGAAATCAATTTGAGTTTTTAATTCGCTAGCACTCTACTTACAGTAACCGCGCAAGCACAGTGGTACCAATGCGTTCAGTGTCGTGGAATTTAGAATTGATATTTTCGAATATTTCTTTTTGCCAATGTATAAAGCATTGTTTCCGTATATTAATATGAAAGAATCAATCCGATGCCACAATTATTTTATCTGCAATTGAGCAGTTGAGCCCTAAAGTTGAACAATTTTCAATTCCTAGAAATAGCCGAAAATTTGTAACTTGGATTAACTATTTCGATCTATTAAATAGCATGGCAATGCGATAAACAGATTATAATAGATATATTTTTTAATTAAATGATTTAAATGAGCATAGATTGCACAAAATTAACGTTTCGTTTTGTCCTCTTGTACAATTTAGTAGGTATAATTCTAGCGGTGAACAATGAATGATATGCATGCTTAAATTTTTTTTAAATTAGTTAAAAATATTAGTTAAAAAATTGTATAACGTAGTCCCATTTATTTCGCAATAAAAATTTATTGATATTAAAAATTGTTAAACTCAAAATGTATAATTTATTTGCTCATAGAAAACAATTCGAATTTTAAAAATTGGTTGTTTGGTCGTTGAGATGCTGAGGCTAAAACGATAAAGTCGTTTACCAATTAAAATTACGAATTTATTTTATTTTTTCTTTTAAACAATTAAATTATTGATTTAATTCGAAAACTTACATAATTTGAATTTGTTAAAATCCTTTTACTATTAAATGGCAGAAATTATTTTTCCATTTTTCCAACTTTCTATACTAGAACACCCGATAAGGTATGACTTAAAAGTAAAGTTACCTTGTGTTTTTAAAGTAACACTACACGATTTCACCCTACACCTCCAACTGACCATACCAAGACTTGATTCGCCGCGATGCAAATAATCAAAGCCTTGGTATCTAAGCACTCATTATTTTTGCATTATTTTTCTAACTTAATTTAGTGTGACATTTTTGAATGAAATAACTTGAACAACCAAGCTGTGAGGTTTATTTGTACTTGAAAATGACAACAGGGTCGTTTCTGTAGCATTTCCACAACTCATAGTTGATAACACTTTTAAAGACAACATATGGCTTGCTACACTTCTTCGATTTTTAAGTACCAGCCACTTCATGAATTGAAATAACTCAGCGCACGGGTCCCGGAGTGTAAATTGTCGTGAAATTATATGACATTTTAGAAAAGGAATAACTGAATTTTATGACTAAAAAATATGATTTAAATCGGATGGATAGTTTAGCAACCCTTTAGCAATGAACAATCGTACAATTTCTGGGTCAAGATTTACATCCCGTCGGCAATAGCGCAACATAATGAAGCATGTACCTATCATGTAAGACTTAAATGTTTCATTTTTTATGTGAAGAAGCTATTTCGTTGCAATCCGTTGAAATTTTTTTATTATATAAAGGAATAACTGAATTTTATGACTAAGAAAATACGATGCAAATCGGATACAAAATGGAATGAAGCTTATTCCTATCATGTAAACTTGTTTTCTTTTTCATGCGAAGTTTGAATCGATGAAATCAATATTTTATTTTTCATGCGAAATTTGAATCATTGAAAATATGATTCAAATCAGATGGATAGTTTAGGAACCATTTAGGCATAAACTGAACAATTTCTGGGTCAAGATTTACGTCCCGTCGGCAATAGGCGCAACATAAGATTTACTTACGTCCCGTCGGCAATAGGCGCAACATAAGATTTTCATTCCGTCGGCAATAAGCGCAACATAATCAAGCCGAAGTTTGAATCATGACCAAAATTTAGAAGCTTCGTGCCAGTGTGCGTACGTGGTGAAACGTAATTCTATTGGTGGAGACAATTCCTAACGCGAGAGTTGTGGGTGTTTTCTTTGCGCAAAGATTATTAATCGGCTCAGGTTACAATCTGTCAAACATTGATTGCGCTATAGCGCGGTTTCTTTGACGCGCGTTTTTCCAGATACCAATTTGACTAAATTTGACTAAATTTGACTAATGAACTAATTCATCTGCATTATAATTTTAATAAATTGTTGGGAAAATAATGTATCTGTAATTATTAAATTCGGATATAATAAGTTGAAAGGAAAATTGAAAAACTCTAACGTTGGGCACAGAAAAATTCACTATATAATACAAGAAAGAGATTACGCCATGCAACCGATTTCAAAAATAGAGCCATTCAATGACAAATTGCAATTCAGAACACAAATGTCTGAAATGTGAGGAAAATCACTCAACTTACTTCTGCACCAGAAATTATCAAGTAACAAAAAAAGATCGAGATGCGAGACCACAATAGTAGGGCTAATAGTAAATGGGAACAAGACTAAAGTAATAAACTTTCTCTTTTAAATTGCAACAATCGACAATTTTAACTTCGGGGTGGTACGCAATCTCACCTACGTAGGGTCACTGAACGTGTTTTATATTATCTTTATATGATTAACATCAATTTATCATTACTTGTCACAATTAATGTTCTTCATAAATTCTTCTATTTGAAAAACTACCGAGCAGAGTGGCGCAGTGGAAGCGTGCTGGGCCCATAACCCAGAGGTCTGTGGATCGAAACCACGCTCTGCTAGCGACTTTGGTTTTGTTAACTGGATATTTTCTCTTATATACAGTGTACAAATTTGATTTGTATTTCATTTTAGTTGCTCTCCTTAAACTGGTGCGTAATCTGCTTGGACGTGTTTAAACGCTAAGAAAATTTGTTTTCTCTCGATTCTATTCCTTCTATATCAATTACACAAAAGCTCATTCCTTTGGAATAATAGTTTTAATGTCATCGTTTCTATTATATTCTTTTCTTTGAATATACAAGTCGTAGAAAACTTTATCATCAAAGATGCTATAATCTTAAATCCCATGTTAACATTATTCCACCTGGAAATGCAAAAGAATTTACTCCCATTGAATGGATTTAAGTACGTAATATTTTAATGTGCACTACGCCTTCACATTTCTCGCTCGGAATTAAAAATGCTCCACAGTAAATTAATGAATCTTGGATCAGCTTCAGAAGATTGAGTGGATATTTCTGTAGCATGATGCGCGAATTCCCCGGTGACCTCATAATTCGGGCAGCCATCTAGTTGTAATTTGGGACAGCTTCCCGAATAAAATGACTGGTGAACTTTTGAAATAGTCCCGTGCCTTTAAGCAATAGCAACAAAATAACGTTGGAAAATGTAAGTTGATAAAAAAATCCCTAAATCTCTAGTCGCATGTTAAAGACATTTGAATTGTTCAAGTTACTTAATCGACAAACTTGTACCATACAAAGCAAAAGCAACAACCAGTTTAGTGTAAAAAAAATAATTTTCAATAAATTATAGTGGTGCTACATTAACATACGCATTAATTATAATAATATTTTGACCATTATTTAATTTTTATTAATTATAATTATAATTACAATATAATTTATAAAAGACAGATATATATAAAGGACACCAAACCATCCTCAGTATTGATTCACAGTTGAACAGTGACGCCATATAAATATTTTAAACTCTGGAAAATCTTATATTGAAAGGAAAATTGAAGATTTCTAACATGGACTCAAAGAATTATTCGCAAAAGAAAACAATGGTGAGTTAATTTATTTAGCAAAATAAGTAAAAGTGCAATGTTTTAAATTATGCCAATAATTTTTTAGCACATCATCGGGTGATAAATAGGAAGAAGTATATTTTGCCAAGCTTCTTACCTCACGAAATTAATCGATTAAAGCGCAGATTCTCAAGCTTGAGAGGTCTGTTTTCCCAAAAGGAACTTGCTGCACTAAGAAGTTTCAAAATCGAACCGATACAAAATATAGAAGAAGTTGTTGCTCTGTTTGCTGAAACGCAACGCAAAATGTTTCATGCGAAAATGACACAAAGAAAGAAAGCAACGGCAGAACAACATCTGAGACAAATGCGGGAAGTTAATGTCAACGTGAGAGGTCTCTTATCACAAGAGGAACTTGCTACTCTGATATGCTTCAGATTCGAACCGATACGGAAAATAGAACAAATTGTTTCTTGCCATCCTGATATGCAAAGCAAAAATATTCGATCAGAAATAGCACATTTTAAGAAATGTATTTATTTGGGAAAAAATATTCAATCAGAAATTTCACATTTTAAGAAATCTAACAATAAATCGAGGTGTTCGGTGAACCATCGTGATGGTCAAAAGCTTATTCATATCGCTGTATCAAGTAGAAGTCATAAAGCAGAGCCGCTGCAATTTCAAAGGAAACTGAAGAATGAGTTATTCCAATTTGACTTGGATCCAGTAAAAATGATTGACGATCTATTAAAAAATGCTTGAGCTCATCTGACGATCGTGCATAAAGAATAAAATTCTGTTATGTATGAATATGTATATAATTAAGCAAATTTGTATCAATAAATTTTATAAACTGTATTTTAATTGGTTTTGTTTTTAAAGATGTCTCGAGGTTGCAATACGTACTCTTAGCAAAATGTAAATGCTCTTCTTTAGCAGCGATTACAAGTTGAACCGATACATTATATAGAGCAAGTTGTTTTCTGAAATTCAAAGCAAAATGTTGCATGCAAAAACAATTTATTTTGAGATGCTTTAATTTTGCGGATTGATTACAGTACGAGCCCGTTTAGTCATAGCTGGGTTTAATCCGTGTATAAACGCGTTATCAAGTGTAAATAGTAAATTGAAATTCTAAATGTAAATGAAAACAAGACCAAAATAATGACGTTACGACCTTATGGCAAATTCCAACTACGAGAAAAAGTAATAAATCTTCTTAAGTTAAATCTTCTTAAGATGCACCGCTGCAGCGCGCTGTAAGGCCGGGAAAACCAACAACGAAATACCCGGGAACCGGTAACCACTACTTCATTATCTATCTATCTATCTATCTATCTATATATATAAAATATATAAAAATGCTGCGATGTTTGTGTTTGTCGCCACTAATACCCCTGGCGCACTCTGATGACGAAGACTTAACGCTCAAAGTGGTGTGATTCCACAGATGCGACATTTTAAAGCAACGCCTTCATTCACCACGTTTTCCTTTCTCAAAGCGACCCAAAGCGACCACCCGAGTTCATAATAGTTTTACCTGCTTGGCATGTGTGCATGTCGATATTTGAAAGCATATAACACGTTTAAATGATATAACTTGAATAAGTAAACTAAGGAAGTTATTTTTACCAAATTAAAGAAAGAGAATGACAACAGGGTCGGGAGATGTTAGTCATAATTGTTAGTCTACGTTTACATTTTAAGATTTGCAAAGGTAGCAAGTAAGACTAAGGATAATATGAACACTGAGTGCAAATTGTTTTCATTTGTAGAAAATGTTAGAAATTGAGTGAAATTGTTAATCTACATATGTATAAAGCAAATTCCTATATTAAAGTTTAAGAAATTCATGAAAACTACTGGACGGCTATTATAGCGACTTTTATTGGTATTTTCGTAGAAAGATATGAGACTAAATTTCATTAACAAAACTAATTTCTAACCAGTATCATTACGCTATTTTCCAAATTTTTGAAATATTGCGGTTTAAATTCATTTCCACGCTTACAAATCTAAACCAACTGAAACTATATAATGGAACGCGGGTTGGTTATAAAAAAATTAATGTTCAATCCAAGGGCGATACGACGTTTGCTGGGAAATTTGAATCATTAAATGATTTAACAATATAATTAAGTTTATTCTGTTAGACAACGGGATAGGGAAGGTTTAAATTGTATCAATCAAACAGTAAAATATTAATTGGTATTGTTTCAAAACAGTAATGTTAACTACTGTGATAGAAAAATTGAACAATATAACGAACAAAGATTTCAACTAGCAGCACATTGGAAAGGGACAATTAATAAAGTCAACAAACAGCGGGCAGGAAGGCTTGAAAGAAATTGGCAAAACATAATATAAGCACTAGGAAATAGGAGTCCGAATCTTATAAACAGCATAAAATCAAATATCTACGTAAGTGACAATAACGAGATCAGAGATCGCCCGGACGGCTATATCCATACGAAACACCGTTTGGCGAAACGAAGTTCGCCGAGACAGCTAGTAATTTATAAAAATTTACCAAGTAGTGATTACTTTGATACAAATATTTCAAAATTTTTAGTAATTTCCATAAGAAGTATATTTGTATATTGTTAATGTATTATTTCTATATTCTTGTCGCGTAAATCATTATTGTTTCATGTAAATTTATTATTTAAACTTATATATTTTTTATTTAGTTTATTTAATATTTAATTTATTATTTAATAATTTAATAATCGGGGGACGAATGTGCATAATATTGGGGGTTCAAACATAGCAGGGACGAAAAACTGGGGGACGAACATGTAAGTGGTTCAACATGTAAAGGTACCAAAATGCTAAGGGTCCAAATGGCAAGGGTCGAAACGTCGAGGGACGAAAGCACTAGGTATCAAACATCACGTCACCCTTTCTAGGAATGAAATTTTGAGTTTAGGAGTTAGGTTTAAAATCACAGGTTCTGCGAAATTTGCGCACGTTAATTACAGGGAGCATACAGTGGAGCCCCAAGACCCCTGCAGTTTAGGGGGTTGGTGCGATAGTGCGCCAAAGCCACTTGACGAGTCACAATAGACCCTAGTACACCCTGCGGTTGAGGCCAATATTTCTTTTGTAGCCGAAAAGTGTTTACGACAAGAACTTAGAGTTACTGTCGTATTCCGAGGGTGGTGTCTTGAAAATTCTGTTTCGACCAATTAAAATTCGTGTTGAGCGAATTGAGAAGCAGTAAGGAAAGCTGAAATTTTAATGTATGCGCAGCCAAATACGACAGAATCGTAAAATATAAACGCGGAGTAGCTACATGGTTCTATGCATAAATGTTTACAAATTTATATAATTTTTTGGAAAATGTCGTAACTTTTTGCAAATTTCTGATATAATGTCTTTTAACATAAATAAACCTTTTTGAATTTTGAAAATCGGTTCATTATTAATTACAAATGCAACATGAGCAACATGATCATATCTTAAAAAATAATTGGTCAATTTTTATAATTCAAAATGCATAGTAATTAACACCTAACCAGCTCTTGTTATTTAAAAAAATATAAACATTATTCACGAAATTGTTGCAATAATGTTAAGCGCTTCAATAAATGCATCTGGCCTATTCACCACGTGCATGGTGAAAGCAATAAAGTCTTCTTACCCAAATGCCCAAACACTGAAGGCAGGTAGGAAAAATACGACGTACAGCAAGTAAAACGACTCTTAAGTGCGAGTTTACGTTTAATATTTCTGCACAATCAATCTGAAACTTAGTAAATTCGTTTTTGAACATAGTTTGTTTAAAAAATTAGCATCATACAATATCATACAATTGTTGCGAAGAAGTATATACATTTTATCATTTAAAATTCAAAAACAAATTTGCTAATTTCAGCTATATACCCTATTGTTTATAACTGTGATCAAAAATAATTGAAATCAACGCTATATCTACGCTATGACAGAATTCAAAACCAACGTAAGCATGCCAATATGGTACGTGTTTGGTGTTGTCAACCAATAGAATATAGAAGATTCTCTTCTAGACATCAAACTCTTGCAATTGGCTGGGCGGAAAAACTGAATACATTTCTCGAACCAGTACGTAGTGAGTTTCAAAATCATAAAGTGCCATAAATCATCGGTACGCTGCGCAGTTTTGGGTTGTAAATGAATATTATATAGCACCCGAAAAGTGGTTTATAGCACCCGAAAAGTGCAATTTGCGCAGAAGCACGGGCACCGTTTTGACCAATTAAAATGCGTTTTGAGCGAACTGAGAAGCAATGAGAGAAACTGCAATTTTAATTTATGCGCAGCCGATTGCTACAAAATTGTAAACTATGAACGCGCAAGATGCCACATGGTACTAGGTAAAAATGTTTACAAATGTTTGTAATTATTTGGAAAATGTGATCACTTTTTGCAAATTTCAGATTTGTTGTCTTTTAACATAAATAAACCTTTTTGAATTTTGATAATTGGTTAATTATTAAGACAAATGCAACATGAGCTGAATAATCGTAAGATCATATCTTAAAAAATAATTGGTCAATTTTTAAAATTAAGCAAGAGAGACATGTCAACCTGCTACTCATTCAGAATGTATACAATATGAGAAACGAAAATATCAATGAAGAAGAGATGGAGGAGGAGGAGCCTCATTGTGTCAACAAAATCCAGTATTACTATGTGTGGATTAAGAATTTGAGTCGATTAATATCAACGCAATTGAGTAATAAACGAGCTGCAAAATGTATTTGTGATCGTTGTCTACATTACTTTTATTCATCAGCACAATAAGAAATACATGAGCAAGATTGTGGCAAGTTGAATGAATGTGCCATTCAACTACCAAAAGAGGGTTCAAAATTAATTTTTAAAAGCTTTAATAATAAGGAAACAGTTCGATTCATTTTATACGCCGATCTAGAGAGTTTGTTGGTATGCACTGATAACATCAAATATCAACATCATTATGTTTGCAGTATTGCATTCTTTGTAAAGTTGAATGTGCAGCTCCACGGTATTTTCCAGTTAAACGATTATGATCACGCACTTTAATGTCTTTCTCTTTGAAATTCTTCTCGCAAATGTGACAAATGGTAGCAGTTGTGAAGTTTGTCAATTCTTCAGCAGTACTTAAGTGTTCATATGATGCTTAAGTGTTCATATGATGATTCAAAATCCTTCTTTAAAACAAATACCGGCAAGAATTGTGTAAAATGGTTTGTTGCAGAAATGCTCAAGTTGGCAGTAGATCTACAACCAATTTTTCTTAACCCAAAATGTATGGAACCTATGACTGCTGAAGAATTGACAAACTTCACAACTGCTACCATTTGTCACATTTGCGAGAAGAATTTCAAAGAGAAAGATATTAAAGTGCGTGATCATAATCGTTTAACTGGAAAATACCGTGGAGCTGCACATTCAAACTGCAACCTAAATTTCCGAGACATAGATCAGAAGGTAACAATCCCAGTTGCATTTCATAATCTTAATGGCTACGATTGTCATTTTATTATTAGGAACATAGAGATCTGACCTCATAAAGGGACAGCTTAGCTTCGCTAAATTCGAGGTGCTGATACCTACGAGGTCAGACTGGGAAGAAGGTAATGTACTCCGACGACTTACCGGGGAAACCTGGTACACCGACGCGCCGGTTTTCAATTGCCCTAGGGAAATTCGCGAATATTTTTCAGGCAGAGGCAATAGCGGTGCAATGGTGTGCCGCGAGACTACTCGAATCAGAGGGCAACGCCGGTCCAGCCAATATCCTAACGGACTCCCAGGCCGTCCTAAAAGCCCTGGCAAGGTATAACACGAGGTCAAGGCTTATGGCGGACTGCAAGGACACACTCAACGAACTCTCAAATAAGAGACGGGTGAGACTCATATGGGTACCAAAGGAGGCTAACATTCGAGGTAACGCCACAGCGGACTCACTCGCAAAAAAGGCAGCGGGGACACAATTAGTCGGACCCGAGCCTACTTGCGGGATCGCTGTCACAACAGCGAAGAACATCTTCCAAGAAACAGTGTAGGCAGAAGTCAAACTGCTCTGGAGAAGCAGCCCAGGAATGCGGCACTCAAAGCATTTCCTACCTTCCCAGGGTAACAAAATGGGACGCAGCGTGACCAACCTAAGCAGGATCAAGCTTAGGAACCTCACGGGAATAATCACCGGACACTGCACGCTCCGCAAGCACATGTACCGGTGCGGACTAGCTGACAACCCCAACTGCCGATGGTGCGAAGAGGCTGAGGAAACTCCGCAACACCTTATAGCGGACTGCCCTGCCCTTACGGACATCAGGAGGCCAACACTGGGGAGAAGCATGTTGACGACAGAAGACCTGCGCAACACCCCCTGGAATGAGATGCTGAACCTCATCGAAATGCTTCAGGACCAGGGGTGAACACATATCGGGGATGGTACAATAGATTACACCGCAGTGCCAGGGCCAGACCCCCCCGGATTAGGAAAAAAAAACATAGCTAACGATATAAACGGTGCAATAAATTTGCTACCAATTAGCAAGGAAAAATATATTTCATTTACAAAGCACATACAGAATAACAAAATTAAGTTCAGGTTTATTGATTCGTTTCGATTAATGGCATCAAGTTTAGACAAATTAGCAGCAAGCTTGCCCCAATATCCAATACTTAAGTCACAGTTTGACTTAAGAAGATGTTGAGAATATCAAAATCGATAATATTAATACAAATTCACAGAGGTAGTGGTTGGGAATGGTTCTTGTGAGGTTATGTTTGGTACCAAGCTAAACTAGCTATTAAATTCACAAGAAATGATCGTTATGAGTGATACTCTTTATTTTTTTTCAGCCGTTTGCTCTCCATTCCTGGACATAAGCCTCTCCTCTAACTTTCCACGTCTGTCTGTTTTGTGACAGACGTGGACGTTTCTATATAGGGAGGTTTGGCACTTTAGAACACCGCGCTTGCCCTGCGTGTTAGTGTTTTTATTTTACAGCCGTCCCACTGGAAACAGACGCTAGTTGCAGCCGCCCAATCTGGGACAGACGCTGCTGGGGGACTGTGAGCATATAGATACACTTAGGTAGGTTGCTAGCCTTGCCTAAAGTAAAGAAGCCTTCTTAACGATAGTCAACGTTCTCAGTATGACCACCGGGGCGGGTAGAGGTCTTAGAAAGTGAGACATATTCAGTATGCTCTACCGGGTTTTGAACCCTGGTCTTCTAGGTGTTAACACAGCGACTTACACACTAAGCTACCACGCGCCCACTCTTTATTATTACACATTATACCAATAAATCGAGTTTCCACGTCCACGTCGTTACTTCTTGGGCTGTGCGTACTATGGATATGCGTACGGTGGCAAACGGAAACAAGTGAGAGCGCGCTTCCAGCGCTTAAAAGCTGGAACAACTTGGCTAAGGGAAACAACCCTGACAGAAAATCGCTATGGTTAACCACCATATGTGTATCACGTTGGTCTACACCAACCAACTTTTAGATTATCAATACCATGGAATATGACCTCATACGAAACTAACTACCCTGAAGACAACGTCAGGCAATCGGATTCTAGGGTGCCTGACTAACGTGGTTACGTCGTCGTCTGGGGAGTCGGCGTCGGGCGGTGCGTGACGATGGTCGTGGACGTGGTGATCGTTGGCGAGGGCGGCTGGTGGTCGCTGGTGGTCTTCGTCGTGTCGTCGTGTTGTTGGTCCTTCACTCTGCACTAGTCTGGTCGATACCACTTTTTCACTGCGCAGCCCCCGCTATTTATACCGTGCTTTACTGTAGCGGGGATGCGCAGATGGTAGCGAGGGTACCTTAAGCCGGGCAGTTTATGATTGGGAATTCCCAAAACGTGCCTAATGCTTGGCAGGCCATTGCCGCTTAATGGCCAAAACGTGCCTAATGCTTGGCAGGCCATTGCCGCTTAATGGCCGCCTAATAGGCCTATAAAACCTTGGCCTACCCAGGCCGGGAATCCCCACAGTACCCCCCTGCCAGTGTAAACGATACTCGGATTTTCCTAATTAAACCCTGCCTGGTAGCGTTCGGGGAAATGAACCCGACGACCGGACCGCGTGGTCCGAGTTGGTGGTGATGCTGCAGTAGGCTGTTGGCGTGGTGAAGCATTGGGGTTCTCCTGCAACGGAGCTTGGTTGGCGCTTCGCGCGATCGCAACGTACTCCTCGTCGTCAACGTTGATCGTAGGATCCTCGATGTCGTCGTTGTTGGTGTAGGCCGGTTTTAACCGGTCGATTAAAACCGGGACGGTGCGGCCTCGCATCCGGAGCGTGAAATGTTTCTCGTCGCGAGAAACCACTTCGTAGGGTCCGTCGTACGGCAGCTGGAGTGAACCTCGGGGTGCGTCGTGCCTGACGAAGACATGAGTAGTCGTTGCCAGGTCCTTGAATATGAAGACCTTCCTGTCTCCGTGCCTTGTGCCGTTTACTGGGCGAAGCGTCTCGAAGTGCTGGCGTAACTCGCGCACGAAATCGGCAGAGTCGTCAATATCCCGGGTGGAAGTAGAAACCAGTAGCTCTCCTGGCAGGCGAAGTGGCTCTCCGTAGATCATCTCTGCGGCGGTAGCTTGGAGATCGTCTTTCCAGGCTGAACGGATACCTAGGAGTACTGTCGGCAGCGAGTGTGTCCAGCGGTCCGTCTGTAAACACCTGATGGAGGCCTTGAGCTGGCGATGGAGGCGCTCGACGAGCCCGTTTGAAGCTAGATGGTAAGCCGTTGTCCTCAAGTGTTTGGTGCCCATCAGCTGGTTAAGACAGCGGAACGGGTGCGATTCAAATTGACGGCCTTGGTCGGTTGTTAGCCGGAGTGGAGTGCAAAAGCGGGCAACCCAGTGGGTGTAGAATGCCCTGGCGACGGTCTCCGCTTCCTGATCGGGGAGAGGTACTGCTTCTGGCCATCGCGAGAAACGATCGACGCAGGTCAGGCAGTATCTGTTACCCTCGGAGTACGGCATTACGATAAGGTCGATGTGGACATGTTCGAACCGTCTTGATGGTGGGGTGAACTTGCCGATGGGTGCGTTCACATGTCTGGTGATTTTTGCCTGCTGACACGGGTTTCAGGCGCGAACCCAAGATCGGCAGTCGGTATCGATGGATGGCCAGACGTAGCGTTGCTTTACCAACTTGGCTGTTGCCTTGATCCAGGGGTGTGACAATCCGTAGATCGCGTCGAAGGCCGGCCGGCGAAAGGCCGTTGTGAGGAATGGTCTGGCCGTGGAAGATGAAACGTCGCAGTAGAGAGACGTACCAGTGGTCGGTACGATAATCTGACGCAGGAGCAACCCGGTTTCTGGATTCCGTAGAACCTCCTGCAGCTGTGAGTCGTGTTGTTGCGCCGCCGCGAGGGCTTCGAAGTCCAGCGACGCGACAATCTCGTCTATCCTGGACAGAGCGTCTGCCACGACATTGTCTTTGCCGGAGATATGGTGAATGTCGGTGGAGAACTGACCGATAAAATCTAGATGCCGGAACTGACGAGGAGAACATTGCTCGGCTTTCTGGCGGAAGGCAAAGGTTAGCGGCTTGTGGTCCGTGAAGATCGAGAAAGGCCCTTCGATCATGTGCCGAAAGTGTTTGACCGCACAGTAGATTGCCAAAAGTTCCCGATCGTAGGCACTGTACTTGAGCTCCGCACCCCTCAGCTTCTTTGAGAAGAATCCTAGCGGCTCACATGTGTCCTGTACGCGCTGATGCAGCGCAGCGCCGATGGCATGGTCTGAGGCGTCGCAGACTAAGGACAACTCGGCTCCGGGTTTAGGGTGCGCCAGGAGCGTCGCATTCGCAAGGGCCTCCTTGCAGGAGATGAAAGCGGCTTCGGCGGCGTCGTTCCAGCTGACGGGCGTCTTCCCCGTGATGTTCCCCGCCAGGAGGTCGTTTAATGGGGCCTGGTTCCACGCCGTTTTGGGGGTGAATCTGCGGTAAAAATTGAGCATACCCAAAAACTGCCGGAGGTCCTTAGCGGTCTCGGGTTTTGGGTATTCGCGAATTGCAGACACCTTTTCTGGGAGCGGCTGTGTGCCTTCTCCGCACACTAGGTACCCCAGAAATTCAACTTTTCTGGACCCGAAACAGCATTTTGCTGAGTTCAGGATGACGCCGTACTCCTTGAGTCGCTCGAACACCTGGCGCAAATGCTCAACGTGTTCTTCCTCCGAAGCGGAAGCCACCAGGATGTCGTCAATATAGGCGTATGCGAAATCGAGCCCACGCAGCACCTCATCGATAAAACGCTGGAAGGTTTGCGCAGCGTTCCTGAGGCCAAAACCCATCGACGGGAATTCGAACAAGCCGAATGGTGTCGCAATTGCCGTTTTCTCTATGTCCTCTGCCGCCACCGGGATCTGGTGGTATGCGCGTACCAGACCGATTGTGGAAAAAATTGTTTTCCCATGGAGTGTCTGGGCGAAATCCTGGATGTGGCGCACGGGATAGCAGTCCGGAATAGTTCGGGCATTCAGCGCCCGGTAGTCGCCACAAGGACGCCATTCGTCCCCCTTTTTGGGCACCATGTGTAGAGGGGAGGCCCAGCTGCTCTTCGACGGGCGGCAGATGCCCAATCGCAGCAAGGAATCGAATTCCTTCTTTGCAGCCATCAAGCGATCCGGTGCGAGGCGACGTGGCTTCGAGGCGACAGGCTGGCCGGGAGTCGTGTGGATGTGGTGTTTGGTCGCATGTTTTACTTCCGCCTGGCATCCTCCTTCGGGTCTCGTCACCTCTGGAAATTGCTGCAGCAAGGTGCTAAAGCGTGATTTCCTAGAGATGGTTTTGATACCGTAGACTGTTTCGCTTCCTGCTTCGTTGCCGCCGACGCTCAATGAGGTCATGCGGTCGACGAGTCGTCTCCGGCGCATGTCCACTAGGAGGTCAAAATGCGCCAGGAAGTCCACTCCAATGATTGCTTTGGGCACGTCCGCCACCACGAAGTTCCAGGCGAAATCGCGGCAAAGACCCAAATTCAGTGTGAGTGGCATTAAGCCATATGTGTCTATCACGGAACCGTTAGCCGCCGTCAACTGGTATCCAGTCTTGTTGCGGAGTTGGCGAACTAACGTCCGTGGATACACGCATACATCGGCACCCGTGTCTATGAGGAATCTAACGGCGGTGGACATGTCCTTCACAAATAAGCGGCGCGCGATGGAATCGTCGTCACTGGCCGCTGTCAGTGATCGACCGTGTCGTTTCCCGACTGCTGGCCGTCCGCTTCGAAGGAACATGGTTTTCGGCATTGGTACGCCCGATGCCCAAAGGTATGGTGATACCAACACAGGCCATTGTACCGTTTTGCCGAGTTTGACCGTGACCGTAGGAACGACCGGTAGGGACTCCGAGACCTCTGAGTTTCCCGTCCGAACCTCAACTCCCCACGGAGTGCGTTGATCTCGCACTGCTGCTCGTCTAGCTTCCTCGTTAGCGCCTGCAGCATGTCGGTGAGCCTTGCCTCTGCCGTGACTTCCGACACCAGACCTCTTCGGGGCAGAGACGCACCTATCGCGTCCATGATGCACTCTGCTATTCGTGCCAGTTCGTCCAAGGTGGTGCCAGGACGTGCAGCTTGTGCCGCGAGAGCACCGCGGGCGTCGGGGTGGATCCGGTCCATCCACAGAGTGCGGATGACCTCCTCGCTGATCGCCTCACCTGCGAGTTGTTTTAGATGGCGCAGAAATTTTGAGGGCGTGCGATCCCCGATGTCCTCCCGCTCCAAGAGTTGGCGCGTCTTCTGTCCTTGTGACTTACCAAGTCGTTGGAGAAGCTCGGTCTTCAACACCTGGAATGGTTTCTCCGTCGGTGGGTCGAGAATGGGATCGCGCACTTCCCGGGTACATCTGGGGTCGAGCGATGCTGTTATTTGGTCAAATTTCGCGATGCTGGTCGTGACTCCAGCCCGTTCCAGAATTCGCTCCACCTGGACGAACCAGACCTCGGGATCGTCGGCGGAAAACGGGGGAAGTCGTACATTTACCAGGCCCATCGCGTCGTTCTGTACACTCACCATCTCAGTTTCGTTTACGTGTGTGCGTCACTGTAGCAGATCACGTCGGGGTCACCAATGACGTGGTTACGTCGTCGTCTGGGGAGTCGGCGTCGGGCGGTGCGTGACGATGGTCGTGGACGTGGTGATCGTTGGCGAGGGCGGCTGGTGGTCGCTGGTGGTCGCTGGTGGTCTTCGTCGTGTAGTCGTGTTGCTGGTCCTTCACTCTGCACTAGTCTGGTCGATACCACTTTTTCACTGCGCAGCCCCCGCTATTTATACCGTGCTTTACTGTAGCGGGGATGCGCAGATGGTAGCGAGGGTACCTTAAGCCGGGTAGTTTATGATTGGGAATTCCCAAAACGTGCCTAATGCTTGGCAGGCCATTGCCGCTTAATGGCCAAAACGTGCCTAATGCTTGGCAGGCCATTGCCGCTTAATGGCCGCTTAATAGGCCTATAAAACCTTGGCCTACCCAGGCCGGGAATCCCCACACTGACAGTATGAAGTTAAATTCTATACAAACACAAATCAAGAAACAAAGGAACGAAAAGAGGAAGTTTTTTGTAGGAACGTACAACGTCAACTCACTATTGCAAACAGGAAAACTAAAACAACTAACCATGGAACTGCACAAACTCCAAATCTCAATATTGGCGGTGCACACTGGTCAAAAACAGCATATTTTTGGAAAATGCCTTATATCTCAATATTGCCCGAACCGATTTTCAAAATTCAAATTTGTCATGATAGTAAAAACACAGCAAATCGGAATCTGATAAAAAATAAATAACTTTCAATAAATCCAAAAAAAATTAACAAAAATTGATGAGAAACTGATGACAATGCTTTAATTAAATAAACTTTAAAACGACTTGATGCGTATTATCAAAGGATTTGCCACAATCTAACTCATTAACTTCTCATATTTCAATACGTCTCTCTCGCACATTTTAACTTTTGCATCATGAGACACTGTTAAATTACATCGGTACGACTTTAAAATCGGCAAAATTTCGTCAAAAAAACTAAAAATTACATCTTCAAAGTGTCATAACTTTCTTATGGGCGGGTTTGGGCGCGACTGGACATAGCAGAGGTGATTCTTCATTTAATTATCTATCTGCCAGTGGTAACACCGCCTTGACACAGCTTGACACACACTAGTAGAACTCGATTTGAAAATTTTCCGTCCATCAAAAATCGGAAATTTTTCAAAAATTAATTTCTAATTGAAAATATAATATCTAAAAGGCGATATTGAAACCATTCGAAAGACTATTAGTTGTAGTTTATGCACATGCAAAGAAAGTTGATGTGGGATAACTATGAGCTTGGAAAATGAAATTTGAATATGAAGTTTACATGTGAATCAAATCTCGAGCCCGAAATTGTTTGACTTTGTCGCTAAATTGTTGCTAAACTATTTATCCGATTTGGATCATATTTTCACATTCGTAAAATTCAGTTATTCCTTAATGTAGTGGTAAAAAAAAATTTTCATAAATGTCATTATTTCATTTCACGACAATTTCCCCTTCGGGACCAGTGTGCGGTGCAAGAAACACGATGTATAGATGAAGAGCCGTTTGAGTCCGACAATTTTAGACTATTGAAAGGAAAAGTAGGTGAGAGAGTAATGAAAAATGTCACCCACTTAGGTACATCATTCGTGGTCCATAAGGCAGTGCTACGCTCAATTACGGAATTTAAAAGCATAAGTGCTAGACTCTTTTCTTACCTTTAAGTCAATGAACAAAAAGTACACACTGGAAAACATACATGCCCCCACTAATAATGACAACCGAACTAAACCAGAGTCTGTAGACCAATTCTGGGATACATTGGATGATGAAATCCTAAAACTACCAACCAATAATGTTATAGTTCTATTGGGAGACTTCAGTGGGACAAGAGAAGAAAAGAAGTAGGGAAGTACCCTGTCCACAAAAGGACAAACAGGAATCGAGAAAGGTTAATAAAACTGTGTGAGTTTTTTAGGCTAAAACTAATGTCAACATATTTCAAAACTAAGGCTAGCAAGAAGAAATCATGGGTATCTCCAATGCCGCTGCTGGGAGAGTTTTAAATCGACCATGTCGCCATTTCCGAAAAATGCGTTAGAGAGATTCAATATGTTAGGGTGAAAAAGTCGCTAAATGTATCTTCTGACCATTATCTCATGCAAGTGAAAATGAATTTAATGCCATACAGGATAACAAAGAGTAAAGGTATTAAAACCTTAAGAATTGATAGAGAAGCCTTAAGAAGTGAAAAGAGTGAAGAATTTGTGTGATGTTACGCAAAATCTCGCTAAAACTGCACAAGAGGTCGCCACCCTTACCTTCCATAAAAAACACGCATGGTGGAATGAAGAATGTCAAAAGACAATCCATGAGAGGCTTCAGGCATGGAAGCGTTGTAATGGCAATAAAACACCCGAAAATTTAGAACAACTTGCAAACGAAAGGAAAACTACCAACAAAGTAATACGATATACCAGAAGACATTATATGAAAACGCAACCGAGATGGAAAACAACTTCAAGAAAAATAACAGTCGGCTGTTTTATAAAGCTTTCAAGAAACGAATAAAAGGGTATACCGCATCAACTTTGCACTTCAAGAGAAAAAACGGAACTCTAGCTCTAAACGATGAAGAGAACTGCAAAATCCTAGCTGAATATTTTAAGGAATTACTGAACTGCAGCAAACCAACAGGTCAATTGAACTACTCTGCCACAATCCACAATCCCAGCTCTCTGCCGCCGGATGCGAAAGAGATAGAAAATGTCATTGCGGAGCTTAAGAACAACAAAGCATGTGAAGACGATGGCATAATCGCAGAAGTATGGAAGCTCGTAGACGATAAGTTCATTGCACAAGTAATTGCTCTTTTTCAAAAGGCATGGGAGGAAGAAAAAATCCCAGATAAGTGGTTAGTGGCACTGATCCATCCATTGCATAAGAAGGGTGCGAAGACAGACGTGAATAACTATAGGGGAATATTCCTACTATCCGTGACCTATAAAATATTCTCCAAACTACTTTTAGCGAGACTTGAATCTCAAATAGATAAAAAACTGGGGGAATATCAGGGTGGATTTCGGAAAGGTAGATCATGTAGTGAACAGATTTTGAGTTTGAAACAGGTGCCAAAATATTACAATGCCAGACGGAAAGACATCTTCGACTCATTCATTGATTTTCAGAAAACGTATGACTCTGTGGATAGAGAAAGTGTGTTTGAAACCCTAAAAGAATATCAGGTAGATCCAAAAACAATTAACCTAATAAAGGAAACCCTAAAGAATACAACATCAAAAGTTAAATTTCAGTATGGGAAAATAACGGGTCATGCGCCAGGATCGGAACAAAAAATTAAAATATTAAAATTAAATGTCTGGCCTTTGCTGATGATTTGTTCCATTTTCGCGGAATCCGAAAAAGAGGCAATCGATCAAATCTTCTTCTTCTTCGAGTGCCATATCCGAATCCGGATGTCGGCAACATAAGAGACATTTCTACAATTAATTTTTTAATTAATTGTACCGGCTCCAAACGGTCACATGAGGGCTATACTAGGCAAGATACTTCGCTGGTTTGCCATTGCCTTGCTAAGGTGACAATCGTATACAAGTTAGATACACCGGGAATCGAACCCGGGTCGGCTGGGTAGAAGCTAACGCACATAGCCACTCTGCCACAACCGCAATCAAATACATATGCTTAAAGAAACAGCATAATAACTCGACTTCAAATTTCATTTTCAAATACAGAAATCATGACCAACAAAAAGAACTATACAAAGGGGTCAATTAAGACGGATTATGGCAGAATAAAAATCAGTGACAATTTTAGATATCTGGGCGAAGTCGTCAGCAAGAATAGTTCTGACAGGAAAGCACTGAAAGTTAAAAAAATGAAATTTGAACACCTACAGCATTGCACCAGAGACATATACATACAATAAAAGAAACATGTTGACAAACGCAAAACTAAGGCACTACTGCACTGTTGTGCGCCCTGTTATTCTATATGGAACAGAGACCATGTGCTGGAGTAGTGTGAAAAACCTACTTAAAACCGAAAGAAAAATATTAAGAACTATATATGGCCCGCGAAGGACAGGTGGTGAATATAGGCTTAGATCTAATAAAGAAATTTATGAGAAAATAGACAACTTGGAGGTTACAATGAAGAAACGCAGGCTACAATTTTATGGTCACATAATACGCATGTCTCCATCAAGGCTAAACAAAGAAATATTTGCCAAAATGTCCACCTATCGATCTCATGACACCTATATTAAGCAAATAAAAGAAGACCTAAAAGAGTTTAAAATCAGAGAGTCGGATTATTTAAATCAAGATGAGTATAGAAGGAAAGTTCAGGAGTACCAACCCCCCTTAGAAAAGGAGAGCGTTACCAACAGCAAAAATTTGACTGATGAAAGGAAAGCGGCACAGTCCGAGAGGATGAAGAAGGCCTGTTCGCGAACAACAAAAAATACAAATTCACATTCAGGTTATATTCTAGAAGTAGATTTAAAATATCCACAAAGTTTGCATGATACACATTCTGATTTACCATTTTGTCCGTAACAAGCATCAGCTTCCAACGCTAACGAAACGAAATTACTAGCAACATTATATGATAAAAAGCGCTACGTAATTCATTATGAGATGCTGAAGAAAGTATTAAGCCATGGCTTAGAGATTATAAAAGTACATCGCATACTCAAATTTAAACAAAGTTGATGACTTCAAAAGTATATCGATTCAAATACTAAGTTACGTCAGACTTTGAACAAAATTTATATAAATTAATGAATAATGCTGTATTTGGTAAAAGTATGGAAAATGTGCGCAACTATTCAGTTGTAAAATTAAGAACTAAGTAGGAAGGTCGATATGGCGTTGAAGCATTAATTTCACGTCTTCAATGATTTGTGATGAAGATATTGCTATTATTGAATTAAATAAAACAGAAATTATGTTTAATAAACCAATTTACGTGGGTATGTGCATATTAGACTTGGCAAAATTAACAATCTATGACTTTGAACAAAATTTATATAAATTAAAGAATAATGCTGTATTTGGTAAAAGTATGGAAAATTTGCGCAACTATTCAGTTGTAAAATTAAGAACTAAGTAGGAAGGTCGATATGGCGTTGAAGCATTAATTTCAAGTCTTCAATGATTTGTGATGAAGATCTTGCTATTATTGAATTAAATAAAACAGAAATTATGTTTAATAAACCAATTTACGTGGGTATGTGTATATTAGACTTGGCAAAATTAACAATCTATGACTTCCTTTATGAGAAGTAAATTTGGAATGAATGCTACCGTTTGTTATACTGATACAGACTCACTTATATACGAAATTAAATTTCATGATATATATGATGCTGTTAGATGTGATGCCATAAGTCGTTTTGACACGAGTGATTATCCTCATGAAAGATAATTATCATTATCATGATGAAAGATGAAAATAATGGTAAAGTTATGACAGAATTTGCAGGATTAAAATCTAAGATGTACGCAACTCGTAGTAGCTGTTTAAACCAGCAGACAGAATTAATTTTAAGTCAACATTTAATTGGATCTGAAAAATATAAAGTTAGTACTATCATACAGAAAGAAATTGCGCTTAGTCCTAATAATGATAAAAGATATATTTGTTCTAATTTTTTAAATACACTTGCATGGGAACATTATTCTATTCAACAGCGCTAGGAACCTCTTTATAATGAAGGTAATAAGATACACACATATATTAAATATATAATTACAGATTGTACGAGTATCACTTCCATTTGTAGATATACTTTTTTAGTTTTTATTAATTTGTAAAGTAATAAAAACTAAAAAAATTAATTAAATCGGTTGACTTTTATCAATCGAGCTATTATGCTTCTTATCGAGACCCAACCATAGCATATACTTTATCACATTTGCGACGCTCAATTTTTTCAACTAAATATACATCTTTATATGACGCTAATTGTAACTCCTGCTCATAAAATGCATCTTTAACTTCATTGCCATTTTCATCACATAAATAATACATGGTTGGATGTGATATTTTAATTTTCTTAATTTGAAATAATTCCGTCGACCAGTTGGGGGTATAAATCTTATCAAAAGCGGCCTTCTGCTTGCTAATGCGCACCGTATCACCACCCTTGAACTTGCCAGTGATTTTCATATAGTTACATGACTTACCATCTGTTGATTGTTTTTATCAATATCACAAGGTCGCATGCCCGTTGTACGATGACGCGTTATTGTATTCAGATGTAATTTGCTCCAGCAAATCGTAGTAGATGTACTTCCCACGTAAACTGAATGCCGTATAAATTTTCGTTTTCAACGTTCGTGTAACTGGCTTAGCAATTGACGCTTTCTTAATGCTAAACGATGAATAATGATTAATATTATACGTTTTCATAAGTTTACTAAATGTACTGTTATAAAATTCTTTCCCTTCATCAGTGTGGAAATTACTTGGTTTGGGCTTTGATTGTTTCAGTATATTTTCAAATTTCTTTGTTACATTTACACCAGTTTTATCTTTAAGTGCACGCTAAATCGGCTTGCCACAAGTCATCAAGTCCTTTTATAATAGTTTTCCTTCTTGGATAATTCACTCTTGATAATCTAAGCAATTCAGTGACGACGGTAGGCTTCTCCTTACGGTAAGGTGGACTACCAAGTTGTAGTTTAATTTTCTTCATGATGTTCAATATTCAGCTCTGCTGTACACTACTGATATTTATAACCATCGCATGGGTGGAATCTACTGCGTCTATCTTCGATGCAATAACTTTGATTTGTGATTACAGATCAACCTTATCTTTTGTTATGTTAGTTTCCAACTGATGTATGGCATCTTTTTGTTGAACCTCAAGTGTATCACACCGCGAATTAATATATTCTTGTGATTTCGTCATCTGATTAGCAATATATTTTTCAGTATTCCTATTCATCTTTTGAAATTTATGCACAAACTGTTCATGATGCTTTTCCAATTCACGTTTTACGTGGCGTTTTACGCAGTATGTGAATATCTTATTAGTTAAGAAATTATGTATCAACGCACAGCTATTTAGACAATGTTGGCCTCACGCAACTTTTCTTCAAAACTAGCAATATCATTCATATGTGCATTATTACCAGCTGCATTTGAAGCATGCAAAATAATGAGACGATCGATTAATTTATTGATGTAATTATACTAAACGTAATGAAACGGTTTATCATCAACCACTAACATATTTGTCAATCCTGATCCTTTTGCTTTTGAAGAAGCAGAATAAGATGATGATGATGTAGGAGGCAACATACTTTGCAATGCAATGCTGTACTGCATTGTGTCAAATTGTTTATTATTTCCATTTTCCATCAAACTCATCACATAAGCTTGTATCATTGGATCATATTTTGAGAATCGAAATAGTTCTTCCTCACCCCCTTTAATATCATAGCCATCATCTTCATTATCTACCTCATCAGCAGATACATATATCATGCTTTTGTCTGCTATTTCAGTCTTACTGAAACTATCATCATCATTAAAATCTATTATAATTTTTCTTGCTCTTCTTTACGTTCCTACTTCACTTTCTTGAGAAGTTTCTTGATAGAATTTTCGATCTGCGTCACGTCGAGTCGGGCAGTTTTCCGGTCTCAATTTGTAGGTTGTTTTCTTCGATTTGCAATGTTATCACGTTTCCATGATTGTAGATGCTTCGCGCCACATTCAAATGTTCAATTTGTTCATATAATTTTTGGAAATAACTTTGTAATAACTTTGTTTGTGCATTTATTTGTTGTATAACAAAATTTAAGGTAATTTTCCAAAAGCAAAGTTTTTTAATGTTTTATTTAATGGAATTGAATTAATTAATGCCGTTTTTTATGGTACCAGCAACTAGATTTTGTCAAAATAATGTTATTGCCTAATAACGTA
Organism: Aleochara curtula; assembly: GCA_963978815.1. NCBI lineage: Eukaryota > Metazoa > Arthropoda > Insecta > Coleoptera > Staphylinidae > Aleochara > Aleochara curtula. The sequence continues at coordinate 12,474,723 of OZ022219.1, read as the reverse complement.
ATTGCATGTTTTGTTAATTTAAATGTTTATTTGCTGGTATGAATTTTGCGCTGCTAAAAATAATTCTTTGTTATATATGAATTTTTTGGACAATCAACGTATTATCCCTAATTTTCGTTCGATTATTTGATAAAAAAATATGTATATATTTATTATTTCTCTATTATTGTTCAATAATATGTACTTTGACTAAACTTGGCGGGAATATATATACTTGAATAATTTTAAGACGTCAACACAGCTTGTATTTTAGCAGTTCTACATTTGCTCAATGGGGGCGCAGTGATCGTCCGGCTTGCGGTGACGCAGATCGAAAATTTTACCCTTGCACATTAAGTATATCAACTTCTTTGCTTGTTATTTGCCTTCAATTTAAACATCTTATGAAGAGGTTACCTATATTAATTGTAGATAGAGTATATGTTATGCAACTCGTAATATTTGTAATCCCGGTGATCTAGGCGAGCTAGGGTTTTTAGTTCAAATTCGAACTACCAACTGCCAGCTGCTGTCAGTTGACGTAATACAAGCCACGCGTTATTCAAAATGTATGCTGGGTGTTACATAGAAAGCATAGATATCGAATAGAAAGAAAGAATGTGAAAGTGATATGATAGAAAGTGATATATTATGGAATTTTCTACGAGCATTAGAGGAAGTCGAATCCTCCGATATGACGGTTTTGACTATATGTAACGTGACATAACGAGTGCAGGTTGGACAAGATATAATTTTAAAATTTATATAAAAATTTATATCGGCGTTTTTTAAATTTAAAATTCATTATCGTTTTTGATGAAAATAAACTTATTGTATAATTTTTTAAAATGGATATAGTTCGTGCAGCTGGCCGGCATAAACATGAGGCCATTATAGCAAAATGTGAAGCCCGTGCAAGCTATGCACAGATATAAGGGCAAATTCGAAGCGGCGAAGTGAGTGCACGCGATAGTACACCAACAGCGGACACCATCAATTTCAGCATTCCCGAATCATATCTCTATATGATTCGAATCATATATAGATATGATTTTATATGATTCGGGAGTGTCTGATAGGAGTCGAATCATCATTATTGGTATGAATATATTTTATAAGCTACATTCCAAGGTTATTTGCAAGAATGTAGTCGGTAACCGTTTTATTTGTGGACGGTTCAGTGTGCCGAGAGAGGAAAAGTGGAAGTAAGGAAGAGGAAATACCTGTTGAAGGCAGACAAGCTTGCCAGAGTCATTGTTAAGTAAATGCAACTTGGATTTCATATATATTTTAACTAGTTCTTTAGAACACCGCGTTTGCCCTGCGTTACAGCCGCCCCACTGGGAACAGACGCTGGTTGCAGCCGCCCAATCTGGGACAGACGCTGCTGGGGGACTGTGAGCATATAGATACACTTAGGTAGGTTGCTAGCCTTGCCTAAGGTGAAAAAGCCTTCTAGTCAACGATAGTCAACGTTCTCAGTATGACCACCGGGGCGGGTAGAGGTCTTAGAAAGTGAGACATTCTAAGACCAGTATGCTCTACCGGGATTTGAACCCTGGTCTTCTAGGTGTTAACACAACCACTTACTACTATGTATTATATTGTTAAAATATCGTCATAAGCGAGCGGAAGAGAAATATTGGCGAGAGATTTGAGGCTATTTGGAATCAGCCTCAAATCTCTCAGTTATTTGGAAGAAGTTGAAACAACAAAAATGGCAAGGAAGAAATCAGTCAAGCCCAGAAAACGTGTTACCGAACATGAACTCAAGGATTTCAATAGAGAGGGCGTTGGTTCAACCCAGAACTGTAATGCACCAAGAATCACACGTTGCCGGCTTGCAAAATAACACAAATTTAAGTTGTTATATCAAACTGATATTTAACATATACCTTATTTGTTATTATTCCTCTCCTGTAGGTGTAAACATAAGTATATTTCTCTATGAAAAATATAAACATATAAAATTAGTGTTATGCCGGGGTGTGGTAAAACACAATCAATTTGTGATAAAATTAACTCCAGTGGTGACACCACATCAGAAAATTATAAAATTCACATAAATATATTGATAATTGCAATTTTATAAAATTCATTTCAATAAAATTACCTTAATTTAAAAGTTAATGCCTATAAATATTTACTCAAATTTCACATTCTCCATCGTTATATTTAGCAAGTGGATTGTTGTAGAAGTATAGAACATTTTTTCTTTAATCCTTAAAGAGTAATAAATTTCACGTTTTATTTACTCTACATATTAATTTAGATATATACCACTTATAACAAATCTTACTTCTTATACTGTTTCTATATTTGAAAAGTTCACTCATCATTATCTGAGACAAGCTGAAATTTATTGCCACATATTACAAATGGCCCATTCCCTGAATATTGACGAACTCGTGGATCTAATCACAAAATGGCAACCTTTTGCCGAAGATTTAACAACGAATTCTGTTCCATCATCCGCCACAAAAGAGGTTGCAGATGTTATAGACAATTCTGTTGTCTTAGAACAAAAGAGACGTGTATTTAGGAAGGAGAAACCATTACGTAAGAGAGTCTTGAAAAAATTACACAGACTAGAAGCAGAGAGGTATTGGATCCAGGTTCAAACCGCGTTTGGCATAATATGCGTAATCAAAAAAAACCCGACAAACGAACACAACTGCAAGCGTGCAGTCCTAACCAAAAGATCGAGTGGTAAAATTTATTGCTACATATTTCAAATTGCGAGTACTCCGCATATTGACGAAATCGTATATAAAATATCACAATGGCTACCATTTCCCGAAAAGTTTTCAACGAATTCTGTAAAAGAGGGAAATGATATAGAACATTTAGACAGCTTTATCATCTTAGAACAAAAAAATCGTATCTTTATGAAGGAAGAACCATTACGCATTAGACTGCTGAAAAGACGCCAGGCACTAGCAGCAGAAAGATATTGGCTGCAAGTTGAAGCAGTGTTTGGCGTAAATTGCATACGCAAATAGAATTCGAAGAAAGCAATCAACTGCAACTCAACAATTTGAAAAGAAAAGATATCGATTACACATTGTAATGATTGTAATGAATCACTAGTAAATCCGGATTGACTCTTATAATAAACGTTTACACATTTATTCTTAAATTTAATAAATTATATTCAGAGTAAACTTAATGAACTATTTTGTTTTTGAGAAAACTTTATCCATCATATCTTAACTAGCTATATATTAATTAACAAGCTAACTAACGTTAGTAATTAAGTAATAGCTCATTATCGTTAGATTAAGCTATGATTAAAGTCTAACACGATTTGTGAGGTTGTAATTTAATTTAAGGTGGAGTGGAGTAAGGTCAACCCGAAAATGTACAATAAACTAATTTTTTTTGCATCAATTAAACTAAACCTTAATAATTTTGGTATTTTTATTTAACATGCAATAAAAGTGAAATCTTGATTTATCAATTTTCAATTCATTTTCTCTTCTAAGTCAATCCAAATTCTTCGGTAATATACGTACGTGTTAATATAATTATGTTCCAATAGCAGCAACGTTGTAGGTATATATAAAATATTGTAACAACAATTACAATATTTTTTTTGTCGTGGCTGGAATGGATGTGCGTATGTTATCGTTGTCCCATTTTTTATATAAAATATTTTCAGTTTGCGATTAAAGAAGTACCTACCTGTTCATAAGCAATGGTCTCTAAATTGTTAAAAATCGCATTTAATCCTAAAAACTTTTAATTTATACTCAGCGTTGTCAATTAGTTATCATAACCTGATAGCAAGACAAAGTTATACTACAACTAGTAAGAATTAACATTTTTAGTGTCGTGCGAAGCTGTCAAAGGGCGAGGTAAACATTTGTAAAATGAAAAATAAACAAGGAATAATCGTAAACAGCAAAAGCGCAATCATCGGACTGCTTCAAAAATTCTATCAAGATCTGTCACTAACAGACAGATTTTTTTACTCATTTTGTAGCTTTCCCGAATTATGGTCCTGTTGATTCTCATGACATTTGGTATGAATATTCTTTATATATTTCCCTATGGTAGGTACCATACAAAACTGACAAATTTCCAATTATTACTACGTTAGAAAAATATGTCAATAATAATAAACAGAACAAGCCAATATGAGTACACAAAGAATAAGCTTCTAGCTTTTTCAGAAATCTAGGAAGTAAAAAGCCAAAAAAAGGAAAATGTGGAAGTATTTAAACATAAGTTAGTTTTTTGAACTATTATTAATATATTGCAAATAGTAATAATAATAAATAGTACATTGTCGGTCAAATTATACGCATAATAATATTAATAAATCTTGATTATACATTAACTTATAAAATACTTACAGGTTTGATTTGACGTATAACTAGGCTGCATTAAATGTCTAAATTTGTCAGGTAAATATTTTAAATATAATCGAATTTAGTACCAAATTTTAATAAACTTATTATCACTAATTTTACGACGTTTTACTTTCGTTGTTGTACGTCCACCGTCGGATTCCATTTGCTTCCTTTTTGACTTGATTGTCCTTATATCTTGTGCAATAATATCTTCGATTTTCCACATTATTACATCCACTCGAAGCGGTATTACTTCTTTACGAAAAAATAATCTTTTGTGCACGAATGTTGAGTTTTTTACATATCGAGGTTTGCCATAAGGTGCGGCATGAAGATTAGCAAGTTCTTGTTCTGAAAAATTATTAACAAATATGGATCAGTATGATTTAATAATTAATTTGAAATAACTTACCATTTAAAAATTCATTAATGTTTATAGGTTGACCTTTCATTTTGCAACAGTATTGAAAAATATATGGTTGTCCTTTCAAATATAGGTATATCAATACTAATCAACAACCCTGATTAGGAGAATAGTGTTTGAAATATAACTGTGAAAACATCTTATTACACGAATATATACCTATAACAGGTAATTACGGAGACTACTAGGTAATTATATTAATTATAATTAAAATTATTGATTAATTTTAAAAAATTAGGCGCGTGGTAGCCTAGTGTGTAATTCGCTGTGTTAACACCTAGAAGACCAGAGTTCAAATCTCGGTAGAGCATACTGAATATGTCTCACTTTCTAACACCTCTACCTGGCCCGGTGGTCATACTGAGAACGTTAACTATCGTTAAGAAGGCTTCTTCACCTTAGGCAAGGCTAGCAACCTACCTAAGTGTATCTATATGCTCACAGTCCCCAGCCAAGTCTGGATGAAAAACAGGCCTTAAGGCCTATCCGCAAGCAGCGCGCTGCTAATATAGACCTAGTACATCAGAAAATTTAGAACAATATCTATCGAATGGTATAAATCTTAAGACAGCATCTTTTAGCACACATTACTAAAACTCTATTCAAAGTTTTTTTTCACTCAGAAAATTTGCCATTTTTTAAACGGAAATTACAACCATAATTATTTATGTAAATGTATTAAATTTTACATATTATAATGCTGTTTTAGACACCCTTTCCATTGGTATAATTGGTTTTCTTTACTTATTTTGCTACCAACTTCGACTTGAAATTTGTTTGACTTTGGAGCGAAATTGTTGCTAAACTAATTGTCCGATTGAAATAGAATTTGCAGATTTATAAAATTCAGCTAATCCTTTTCCGATTCCACGAAAAAAATTTTTGAAAAAGTTGATATTTCGTTTTGCCACGATGTCCGGTCAGGGCCCAGTGTGCAGCGGTGCGGCAGGAAGAAGAAGAAGATAATTAAAATTGCATAGTTGCATAATTTTAGGTACAACTTTATATTTCGTTTATTAATATTTCTTATGAAGAAGGATTACTTTGGCAAGATTGATATTATTTATTAAAAATAAATAATATTTTGTCGGTAAAAGAAAATGATATTCAACCAGTAGACGACCATGGCGGTGGCGGCAACGCTTGCAAAGTATATTAAAAAAATATTTACAAAATATTTTTTGTCATATTAATGAGCAGAATTTAAGTGGATATCGAACATTTAAGGTCGTTTATCAGTAAACAGATAAAAAACGGGACCACTACGAAGTTGTGTACAGCTATTATAATAGTGCATTTAATGATGTTTGGGTTTCTTTAATAATTTTATAATATCCTATGATGTTGCGTTTTGATTTGATTGAAAACATATATCACTATTGGCGACAACATTTGCGGACATAGTTTTATTGCTATAATAAAGACATAGCCAGGAGAAAAGGGAAAAAAGCTGTGAATTGTGTATATCCACATTTTAGTATTTTTAAATGCAAAATATTCACTTTCGAACATACATCATGACACGAATATATCGCGATTTAAACATTGTCAATTAGAAGTATCAACTGGAAAGCAACAAATTCAATGTTTAATTAGTATTACAATTACTTATGCTCGTAAAGATAATTTCTTTAACAGTCACTTAAAGGCCGAGACAATGTTTTATTACTTGACATTTTCGATTTGATCATTAAATTTAATTATGTATTGAATCAAATTTATTTGCTATCATTTATTGTACCATCTACCACGTACTTCGTACCATGTACCACAAGAATCAGTAAGTTTTGATTCCTTTTTACTCGCAGGAAAACCGTATCTCGCGGCAGTGTCCTTAATCTGAAGTCTAATGATTGATATAATCCAGGTATATTATGCTTTGAGTATGTGAGAAATAAATTTATTTAAATGCCGTAGACTCGAAATGTTATTAACAAATAAGCAGAATGAAAGCTGTTTTAAAGCATTTTTCAAATTAAATACTTTATTTGAAATCTTCTGATGAATAAAAGGAAATAGAAGCGGAACGAAATCTAAGAAGTACAAAATCAAGAAAAAAGATAAATGTATTTAAGCATTTAAACAGAAATTAAATTCAAAAAATATATGTATAGTTGATTTTTACAAAAATTATATTTGCAATGAAATGAAATCTTTTGATTTAGATGCATCATAATTGGCTATCGAACATTTAAGATCTCACAACTTATTAAGTTATTGACACAATTGAGTTTTTCTTTGAAGACAAGGTAATTAATTGTTGAATCATAAACATTATAAATTATTTATTCGTTTATTTTAATGCATTTTATTAAGTACATTGCTCTTTACAAGAGAGAATTACATATTGAATAGAAATATTACAGCTATTATTATGATCAATTTAATGCTTGGGTTTCTTTGCACGGTTATTGAATGCGTTGTTTTAAGGTTCAAGCGTTCGGTTTCTTTGTAATCCTGCATTCTTCTTCTTGATTTGCATATTACTTTCCGTTGAGCACTCAGAGATTTGTCTATTTGATCCATTAAAATTACGGTCTTCATTTTGAGGCTGTGTTAAAATATCAAAACTACCTAAATAAATTGTGTTTGATCGATTTTCGCGCTTGTAATTTTTATTTCCTTGTATTCATTTGAAGAATTTGAAACTAATCTATTTGAGTTTGTATTTTTGTGGGGGCTTGTTAATTTCCAGATGTTCCTCCGTGAATTGGATTTGCGCTTGCAAGTGGTGTTCCTCTTTTGATATAAATTTTTTTGAATTCGAACTACTCTTGCAAACAGACTTTAACCCCGTTTCTTTCCTTGGTTTGTCAATTTGAGCTTTGCTCTTCGTAGAGCGCCTACTGCCGCTTTTGTGATTTTTGTTTGAACTAGTTTTACAAATATGTACTAATTCCTGATCATTACCGTGTAAATTTTTCTGCAAATCTTCAGCTCCTCGCAATTTTAATACATTTTCACTATTTACATCGTTAACTTGTGAAAGAGCCTTAAGAGCATCTTTAAAACATGATTTGTATTGACTACGCTTTTTTAAATAATATCCATTCAGCAACCTAATACGAACTGACTTTTACAACTGTAATTGTTTTTTGGATAGCGAATATAACATGCAAGTAATAAATCTTCTGCTGTTTGAGTCTTGTATGCATCGGCTGTTCTTTCGCGTGGTAATAGGGACGGACACGATGATGGAATATGTAAATATTTGCTTTTCCGTTTACAATATGGACATCCTTGAGAAATTAATTTAGGGCAGCATATTTCACCAGCTAATGTCTGCATGTAATGGCTGGAGTACTTTTCAAATGGTTTATTTGCATCCAAGCAATAGGAACAATGAGGTGAAAAAAACAGCATATTGAGTGATTCCTCTGCAACAAATTCCTGGATTTTCTATGATGAATAAAAGAAAGGCTATTGGTATTTGACTTTTTATTATCTTATCACTTATTTATTTATATTTCGAGGATAATCGAACAAAAATTAAATTTTTGTAAGTTATGCGTCGCTGAAGTAGAGAGCGGAAAGAGTACCACGTCCATCTTATCACGATGTTTACTTTTCTGATGCAAAATGACAGTTACCCAAAAAAGTTAATTTTTTTCCTCATTTTGTAGCTTTCCCGAATTATGGTCCTGTTGGAGCAACGCGAAAACTTTAAACGCATTTTTCTCGAAACTTTTGTCATAAAATCTCAAGTTCTAATCGGCTGATTCTCTTGAAATTTGGAATGAATATTCTTCATATACCTCCCTATGATAGGCACCAACAAAACTGATAAATTTCCAATTATTACTACGTTAAAAAATTTCGAAATGAGTGAAAAATGTGAACGGTTTATTTGAAAAAAAAAGAGTAGCTGCCATGCAAGACGCATAACTTCAGCAAATTTGATTTTTTAATTGAAATTTTTGTTACGTATTTTTGAATAATGAATAAATGAGTGATAAAACTCAAAATTCGGGTGTGTAGATTAGAATACCCCTTAAAAGAAAGTGACGGTCTGACCTTGATTAGTCTAATAAAAAGATGTACGACGCTATGAGCATGTCAATAATAATAATGAACTTAATAATAAATAATAAATGTCAATAATAATAATGAACTTAATAATAAATAAATAATAATAATGAAGACACACAGCAAACCAAAATGAGTACACAAATTAATAAGAATACGCAGTTTTGTTGTAGCATCAGTTTGTTCAAATGAAGAAAATGTTTTATTTGAATTTTTCAGATGAACATAAGGAAATAGAAAAGAGGAAAGAAATCTAGGAAGTAAAAAAACCAACAAAAAAGGAAAATGTGGAAGTATTTAAACATAAGTTAATTTTTTTAACTATTATTAATATATTGTAAATAATCATAGATACATTGTCGGCCATAAAGTTATATACATAATATTATCAATATATCTAGATTATACATTAACTTATAAAATACAGGTTTGATATAATACTCTAAATTTGCGATTCAAAAAATATTTTAAATATAATTGAATTTAGTACCAAATATTAATATATATATATTTTTTTTTAATATATTCATTATCACTAATTTTACGACGTTTTACTTTCATTGTTGTACGTCCACCGTCTGATTCCATTTGCTTCCTTTTTGACTTGATTGTCCTTACATCTTGTGTTATATCAATACTAATCAAATATAGGTATATCAATACTAATCAACAACCCGGGTTAGGAGAATAGTGTTAGAAATATAACTGTGAGAAAATATTATTGCACGAATATATATCTATAGCATGTAATTACGGAGACTACTAGGTAATTATATTAATTATAATTAAAATTGCATAGTTATGTAAGTTTAGGTACGACTTCATATTCCGTTTATCAATATTTCTTATGAAAAAGGATTACTTTGGCGAGATTGATATTATTTATTAAAAATAAATAATATTTTGTCGGTACAAGAAAATGATATTCAATCAGTAGACGACCATGGCGGTGGCGGCAACGCTTGCAAAGTATCTTAAAAACATAGTTACAAAATATTTTTTGTCACATTAATGAGCAGAATTTAAGTGGATATCGAACATTTAAGGTCGTTTATGAGTAAACAGATAAAAAATGGGACCACTACGAAGTTGTGTACAGCTATTATAATAGTACATTTAATTTGGGTTTCTCTGCACGATTATTGCATCCGTTGTTTTCGAGTTCTACTGTTCGGCCTTTTCTTAATCCAACATTATTCTTATTGATTTTCATATTACTTTTCCCTGAGCATCCGTTGTCTCACTTAGAGACATGGCTATTTGTCCATTACAATTGGGGCAAATTGACTTCAAAAGACTTCAAATAGATTTTCGTGGAGGCTTGTCAATATGCAGCTTGCGCTGTTCCTTTGTGGACTGGATTTGCCTTTGTGAGCGGTGTTCCTGTTAAGTTATGGGCCAGTGAAGTAGAGAGGGGAAAATAAGATGTCCAGATTGCGCAATAATTTTACAATTTCCTAACGTATTATGTTGCGTTTTGATATGATTGAAAGCATTTATGACTATTTGCAATGGCGACAACATTTCCGCTCATAATTTTATAGATAAAAGAAAGACATCATTCGCTTTAGCCGGGAGAAGAGGGAAAAAAGCTGGATAGCTGTGAATCGTGTATATCCACATTTTAGTATTTTTAAACGCAAAATAGCCAGGAACATACATTATGAAACTGGTAAGAAACAAGTTAACCGTTTGATGTTTAATTAGTATTACAATTTCTTATACTCACGCGGAGATTATTTCTTTAACAGTCTATTAACAATCACAAATTTGCGACCTGACTTTGTTAGGACTATTTTATGTATTAAATTTAATGTATGTTATCGCGAATCATGTATTGTAGCATGTACCACAAACCTCGTGTACCAGGGCTATACGATTACGTTTTGGGTAAGAATCTTTAAGTTTTGATTCCGTCTCACTCGCAGAAAAACCGTATCTCGCGGCAATGTCCTTAATCTATTGATGATATGAAGTCTAATGATCGATATTACCCAGGTATGTCAGAAATAAATTTGTTTAAATGCCGTAGAAATAAAATGTTTTATTTGAAATTTTAAGATGAACAGAAGGAAAAGAGAAAAGAAACGATTGAAAATTTTAGAAAGTATCTTAAAAGACTCACAGAGCAAACCAAAATGAGTACACAATTTATTAACAAATAAGCAGGATGAGAGCTGCTTTGAAGCATTTTTCAAATTAAATGCTTTATTTGAAATCTTCTGATGAATAAAAGAAAATAGAAGCGGAACGAAATCTAGGAAGTAAAAAGCCAAGAAAAAAGCAATATGTGGAAAAGCATTTAAGCACAAATTAAATTTAATAAATATATTATAAAATTCAAAAGTAATAATAAATAGTACAATAAATAGTACATAGTCATAATGTTATATACATAATACATCTAAATTATATATTAGCTTATAAAATACTAACAGGTTTGAAATGAATTATAACTATGGTGCATTAAATTATGTCTAGGTCTCTTTGCGTTATTGTTGTATGCATTGTTTCCATGTTCATCACTTGAGCTTCGGCTTCTTTTCATTCCTGTATTGTTTAGAAATGGCTTCCTACGTTGTATATTATTCTGATGTGAGTTTCCATTATTCCTGCTAGAAACATGTCGTCTGGATTGATTAAAATTGTGGTTTTCATATTGTGACTGCACCATAAATGGACGATGATTTTCATTATTTATTTCTTCTTTATAATTGCCATGATAACCTTCATTTGAATTATAATTATGTGTATTGGGAATAAACTGAGGAACATTTGCACTGAAATAATTAGTACTCGAAATAAAATTAGGAGTTACTGAATTAAAATGATGACCATTATGATGATGGGCATTGTGGTTAAAATTAGGAATGTTTGGATTAACATTAGTATTCCTCGAAGACTTGTTATTGTATGGTTTTCTATTAGCATATGGTTTTGGTTGATTTCCAGGAATTCTATGATGGATATGATTTTGTGCATAATACTCCTTATTGTTGGCAGGGTTACGAACTTGTGGATTAATATTCTCGATGTTTGAATTCTCCCTACAAAATGGCCTTGCTTTCTTATATTCATTCGGTGGCATATCTTGTGGTTTCCTTCGGACATTTCCATTCGTGGGTACACTGGTTTTATTTGAATTCTCTATAATGGAGTGTAAGTCACGGATTTGATGTTGTGTACCTTTCTTCATGTCTATGTTATTATTGCAAAAATTGGAATTATTGTTGTGTATTGACGGGTCATTTATCTGAACCCTTGACGATGGATTTATCTGCAATTTCGGTAAATTCTGTTTTTTGTAGTATTCTTCTGTAAAATACTCTTTTTTTGGAAGTTCCTGTATTTTTGTGCTATAATCGGGACCACGTTTGTTTGTGTTACTATTATCATAATTTGCAATCAATACTTGTCTTTGCAAATCAATATTGTCGCATTGCACATTTGAGGAGTTGTTGATTGCATCCATATTAACGCATCCTTCAGGTTCTACGTCGGCAGGAAGGGTAGTTTGATTGTTGTTTTGATTTTCTAAATTGTGGTTGTCGTCATTAGCACGGAGAGCGTCATTGGCATTTCGAAAATAAGATTTATATGCGGCCCTTCTTATTAAATAAGATTGATTTAGTACCCAAATACGGAGAGATCGGTCAGAATCGTAAGACTTTTTGGGATAACAAACATAGGATTTCATGTTTGGAAATGAGGATGGGCAGTCTGTAGCAAGATGTGCATCATCTCCATCTTGTTTACAATATGGACATCCTTCAGACTTTAATTTAGGGCAGGATATTTCACCAGTCGGCGTCTGAAAGTAATGACTGGAATATATCTCAAAAGGTTCATTTGCTTTCAAGCAGTACCAACAAACAGTTTGTACTGCATGTAACAAGAGTATATTGAGCTGTTCAGCTGCAATAAGAATAAATTTTTTATTAATAAAATATGCACCTTTTATAAATTAAAGTAGTTACCTTTCAAAGATTGTAGAAGTTCATCGATTGAAAAAAAAGCCATAGCTATTTTACAGAAGCAGAAATTTCGTAGGTTACTCCAAGGTGCGAATCCAATTCGAACTATGAAGTATATGCCTTAACATCTCACTTATATACCTTCGTAAACTACCATAAGTGGAGGGGGTATTAGGGTAATTGCGTTAATTGCAATTAGTATCCAATTGGAGCTATGTAGTAATTTTCTTCACACCTTTCGTATCGGTTCTACCTGCGTTCTACCTGCAAAAACAAAATAACTACAAGGGGTAATGTGCTAATTGCGGTAAGTGCAATTTGCGTTAGCACAGTTATCGCAGTTGAATACCTTTGTGAATTTCTTATCTTAATGAATTGCAAAAATTTGTGATCTTGCTTTCTTACTTTTTTGGAAACATTGGGTTGTTCAAGAGTGTTTATAATTTGTAATTCTTCATTTTCTAGTCTAGAAAATAACAAAAATCTTCAATAATACTTTAAGTGCATAAATCATTTCAAGTGTTATGATATGAATGGATTAAGAATTTATAAATATATTTATATGATCAACGGTTAGTTAACCAAGAAACCATACTAATATTAAATATTTATTTAGCGTTTCAAACGCAGATAAAAGTTTCTCTATTATAACATTGAACATAACCAATATAAACAATACATATTGAAAATAGTTGCTTTGGTACTGATCAGTACTGATGTAGCAGTTTTTACTTTGTCAGAGACGACTTTTTAGGTTAAGCGGTTAATAAATCGTGCTATTGGCTGGATTTTCGTTGCGGTGCAGGATAATGTGTAGTATCTGTTCTCTGGTTGCTTGCAGAGGCTGCACATTTGTTAATAAAATATGCACCTTTTAGGCTCCTTTATAGTTAATGGCGCGGAATACTGGTCCGTGGGTAATTCTTTAAATTGTAAAACCGTTTTCCATAATCCTTTAACGTTTTTTTGTTAATGCTGCTGAAACTATTTATGATATCAACACCAAGATGTTGATATTGGCAGCTGACAAGGTAGCAGGCCTTTATTTTTAAATTATGTCGGAACAAACGTTAGTGTTTAATAGATTCGTTGATTTACTGATTCTTTGATGAGATTTACTAATGACCTAGCGTTTCAAACCCCGACAGCATTTACTTTTATTATTATTGTTATATTTGTTGTTGTACCTACTCTATATTCTATGTCATATTCTTTACCTTTGTCTTTGAACTAACTTTTTTATGGTTTGTTTCATTGATGTTACATTTAGTTTATCATCTGCGCGTGAAATGCAAATAAATTTTTTATTATTAATGTTCAAAAGCTTCAGGGCCGCGTCTAGACTGAGTTTTTATAGCACCTTCTCTTCAGGTTTATGTGCTTTTTTAGAATTAGGTTGGTCTGGTTTCATTGCAAAAGGCATTGAGAGTTCTAAAATTTAACTACTTTAGTTTTTGGTACACACTAAGTATTTAGGCGGTTTAAGGACATTTATAGATTGTCATGCTTTTGGAGCTTGAGGTCGTCGGCATACATACGGATTTGTATGTCGTAGGTGCTGATTGATTAAAGTAAGTCCTGAATGAAGATGAAAGAGGATAGGGCAAAGGTTTAGGACTATGGTGTTTGTAAGTTCATTTCTGTTGTCGATTTTAATATGCTCCTTTTGCAGAAATAATGAACTAATTAGAAATATGTAATTAAAAATGTCATATTTCCCCACTTACAGTATTTTTTATTCCATAAATGAAAATTATAAAGTACATATCGCAATAAGATATATGTATATCATATCTCTTCCTTTTTTAGTAATATAGTATCTATATATATATAAAAATGGATAGTCGAATTTGTGATTTCAATGATCAATTTCAATGATCAATACATAGTTAGATTCGTCTCAACTCATTATTAGTACAAACAAATAAATAAACGTTCATGAAATTTTCAGATGAATAGAAGAAAATAGAGAAGCGGAACGAAATCTATGAAAAAGGGAAAATGTGGAAAATTATTTAAACACTCATTAACCTTTGTTCATTAACCTTTGTTTCCAGTCATTAACCTTTGTTTCCAGTTTTAAAACTTCTCTCTCGTAAGATAATATAATACCGCATGTATATTAATCTGTATATTACTGTATACTGTATATTACTGACTGAAAATTAATCTATTGATAATATACAGTCTAATGATGGATATAACCACGCTATGATGTCAGACATATTTGTGTAGAAATGAAACGGTTGATTTGTAATTTTTAAATGAACAGAAGCAAATAGAGAAAAGGAAAAATTGAAAAAAATCTAAGAGAAAGTTGTGAAAACAAAATGCATTACATATTTGATATTTTCAGATGTATAGAAGGAAATAGAGAAGCGGAACGAAATCTATGAAGTAAAAAGCCAATACAAAGAGAAAATGTGGAAAAGCATTTAAACACAAATTAAATTTAAAAAATATATTATAAAATTCAATAATAAAAAATAGTAAAATAAATAGTACATAGTCATAATGTTATATACAGAATACATCTAGATTATACATTAACTTATAAAATACTAGTAGTTTTGATATGAATTATAGCTAGGATGCATTAAATTATGTCTAGGTCTCTTTGCGTTACTGCTGCACCCATTGTTTCCATGTCCATCACTTGAGCTTCGGCTTCTTTTCATTCCTGTATTGTTTTGAAATGGCTTCCTACTTCTGGATTGATTAAAACTGTGGTTTTCATATTGTGAATGCACCATAAATGGACGATGATTTTCATTGTTTACTTCTTCTTTATAATTGCAATGATAATAACGTGCATTTGAATTATTGTTATGAGTATTGGGACTAAACTGAAGAATATTTGCACTAAAATAACTAGTACTCGAATTAAAATTAGGAGTCATAGAATTAAAATGATGAGCATTAGGATTATAATGATGGGCATTGGGATTAGTACACGAATTAAACTTAGGAGTCATAGAATTAAAATGATGCGCATTCGGATTATAATGAAGGGCATTGTGATTAGTATGTGAATTAAAATTAGGAGTGTTAGAATTAGAATGATGAGCATTTGAATTATAATGATGGGCATTGTGATTAGGAATATTGGAATTCAAATTAGTATTCCTCGACTTGTTATCATATGAGCATATTTATTCGTATTTGATTGATATTCGTGATTGATATTGCCAACTCTATGCTGGATTTGATTTTGTGCATAATATTCCCTATTGTTGATAACATTATGAACTTGTGGATCAACATTGTCGACGTTTGATGTCTTCCTGAAATGGGGCATTGCTGTCGGTGGCCTATTTTGTGGCTTCCTTCGAACATTTCCATTCGTGGACACACTGGTTTTATTTGAATTTTGTATAATGGGGTGTAAGTCACGGGTTTGATGTTGTGCATTATTCTTTATGACTATGCCACTATTGCAAAAATTGGAATTATTGTTGTATATTGGCGGGTCACTTATCTGATCTCTTGACGATTGGCTAATCTGCAATTTTGATAAAATATGTTTATTGTAATATTCTTCTGTAAAATACTCTTTTTTTGTAAGTTCCTGTATGTTTGTGCTATCATTGAGACCACGTTTGTTTGCATTACTACTATCATAATTTGCATTCAATACTTGTCCTTGTAATTGAGTATTGTGGCATTGCACATTTATTTTTGAGGAGTCGTTTATGGCATAGTTATTGATGCATACTTCAGAATCGGCAGGAACGGTAGTTTGATTGTTGTTCTGTTTTTTTGAAGTATTTTCTATATTGTTGTCGTCATTAGCGCGAAGAGCGTCATTGTCATTTCAAAAATAAAATTTATATGCGGCCCTATTTTTTAAATAAGATTGATTTAGTAACCAAATACGGAGAGATTGCTCAGAATAGTAAGTCCTTTTGGGATAACAAACTTAGGATTTCATGTTTGGAAAAGAGGATGGGCAGTCTGTAGCAAGATGTGCATCATTTCCATCTTGTTTACAATATGGACATCCTTCAGTCCTTAATTTAGGGCAGGATATTTCACCAGTCGACGTCTGAAAGCAATGACTCGAATATATCTCAAAAGGTTCATTTGCTTTCAAGCAGTACGAACAAACAGTTTGTACTGCATGTAACAAGAGTATATTGAGCTGTTCATCTGCAATTAAAAGTAAATTATTTATTAATCATTTATGCACCTTTTTTAAAATAAAATAGTTACAATTCATAGATTTAACAAGTTCATCGATTGAAACAAAAGCCATATATTCACGGATACACTTTAAGTTTCTTTTGTTTAAATCGTTTACTTTCTTCTAAAGAATGATCAGCTTCTCAATTGAGATTTGTACTTTCCGAACCGATCGTGATGTCAGTTACTTTAAAAATGGCTAAAAATGACTTCTTGAAATATTTTCTCTTGCGTTGCAAACACACAAAATGGTTCTCAAAATCGAAACAGTAGAAGAACAAATCAAAAGAACATGCAAAAAGACATGAAGAGAGGCTAGGTATGCGTCTCGATACAACGAATATGGTTAGGAAACTATAGCGAAACTAAGCTAACTAACTAAACTAAGCCCTTCAGCTGGAGAAGCTTTATAAACTCATCTTATATATATATGTTTACTTCACAATGTTTAACAATAGATAAATAAATGATATAATTTAATTAATTTTAATTAATTTAGTTTCTTTGCGCAATAGTTGAATCTGTTGTTTCCTCTATCGGAATTAATCCTTTCGTAGATGAACTAATATTCTTTAACCCCCTATTTTTTCTGGGTGGTTTGTATATTTCGGGACAATGCGCTTATTGCTGGTATAGTAGCCTGTACTTTTGCATAATAGTTGAGATTGAGCGTTAAGGGCATCTACTTTATATTGACTACGCCTCTTTAAATAGTTTCGATTCAACAACCAAATACGCATTGATCTTTTAGAATTGTGTTTCTTTTTGGGATAGCGAAAATAATTTGCTGTTTCAACAGCTTCTGTTGCATCGACTGTTGATTCCATGTTTGGCAATAGGGAAGGACACGATGACGGATGATGTGTATATTTGCCATCCAGTTTACAGTGTGGACATCCGTCAAAAATTAATTTAGGGCAGCATATTTCACCAGTTAATGTCTGCATGAAATGGCTGGAATACTTCTCAAAAGGTTCATTTATATCCATACAATAGGAACAATGAGGTGAAATAAGAGGTATATTGAGTGGATCCTCTGCAACAACTAAAAAACAAATATATATTTTGCATTAATATTTCCATTGATACTGAATGTTAACTTACCATTAAAAAATTGAAATAGGTTATCGCTTGAAATGAAAGACATTGCTTTTTGTCGAAAACTAAAGTCGTAATGCTGAGATTATTCTAAAGTGCGACTCACAATGTAACTGTGAAGTGACTATATACTATCTACTTTATATAGGTATCAATAGAAATTAAATACCAATTATTCATGTTAATTGTAATTATCACACTTTTATAATTATTTTTGTTTACATTTCCCTCTTGATTACTAGGTAGAGGTCATTTTTATTTTTATTGAAAAGGGATTTGGGTTTTAAAATTTTAAATTAACGATGCTATCTACCTAAGAGTTTTTAATTTTGATAAACCATGATCATAGGATAAAGTGGTAATGGAGCAGGCGCGAACTCATAACTCTATTCGGCATCTACTTTGTTCTTTGAGCGAGAGTTGGAGGAGACAGCCCCGTTATTAAGGCACTTACTCTCTGGCGGGTTATTATCCCACATTATTGTAATACGTGTCTCCGGGGCTTCGTCCCGGATTGTGCATGTTTTCACTCTTTCCTCATTGCCTTTAGTTCCCTCTTGATCTTAGAGTATCCTGACACTGACTATTCTCACCTGCTTCCTGCTAAGATTTACTATTTGTTTTGCTCTCTTTTGGCAATAGTTCCTAATTAGGAGTTTGTTTTGTCTACTAATTTTTGCAATATGACTTATTTAATTAATAAACAACATGGCGCGTACGAGGACAGTGCGCGCGCTCAGTGTAAAAACACAAGCTCTGAATAGGTCGCCATTGTACTACCTGTAATAGCTACTACTAAAAAGTTAAAAAGAAAAACTCCTAATCTGAGAATTAAGATAACAAAATTACAAACTTGTAACTAAAATATGCCATTCTGAAGGTTCAATGTTTTGGATTTGGACTCCTATTTTCAAGTGCCTTTATTATGTTTTACCAATTTAATTCAAGTCTTCCTGCCCGCTGTTTGACTGTTTTATTGATGGTCCCGTTCCAACGTGCTATTAGCTGACTTCTTGCTGCTAGTTGTTCTTTACATTGTTCAATTTTTCTATTACATTTGACTACAGAAATATGGATTCTTAGCGTAATACACTAACAAACATATAATTGACAAGTATGTTGTATGGAGATTGCGCAACTACATCTACATGTAGATCTTAGAAGCCCTACTACTTGAAATTGAAAAATAATCTAATATGCAATCTTTAAAATGTTTTTATAAATTAATACCTTTTTTTCGTAAAATGTTAATTACTTTTTAAAAATTATATTTTAATATGATATTACTTGAATTAACAATTTTGAATTTTCAAAATCGTTTAATCAGATGAGATATTGTTAACAAATATAATAAGCCGATTTTTATCGTTCAAAAATATTATTCTTCTTGGAATATTCCAAAATATACACATTGTTACTATGCTAATGTTATTTGAGTTAACAAACATTCGCTACCTGCTTTCTTGTGTTAACTCAGGCTCAAATATAAACACAGATGAAAATTGAATTCCAAAAACGCTCTACAACGAGACTCTAGCAGTTGAGTTAAGAAAGCCGTAGGTAACCATAGCTACGCGTAGGAGAAACCCCAAAGTTAGAAATGTGCACATTTTCAGTGGAAACCATAACAAATGTTCTTCATAACACAGAACTGAAAATATTGTTAGGTACTAATTTTAGTAACTATGCTTATAACATTCGTTGATACAAATGGGATGTATGTTATAGATTGTTGTGAATTTGAATAGTAAAAATCGGTTTATTCTTTCAGAAAATAATCTAATGTGTAATTTCTATCCAACTCAAATATTGTTTTAATATCTCAATGCATAATTAACCGATTTCAAAAATTCAAATTTTCTGATTCAATACAAAAAGCGGTGAAAGATATATATAGCAAAAATATGATCATTTCCAAAAAGTCATATTTCTTTAAAATATTATTTTCAAAATATCACATGGTGTGCCGCACGGCTTTCGTTTATAATTCTTAAGTCGTAGCCGCTTTATTAACCGAAACCGTTTCTTGTTACTTTTGTCTCTGCTTGCAATGACAACTTATGATTGGTTTAAAATGAAATTTTCCAGGGTGCTTGGAGAAGCACCTGTCACTTTCTTGACCAGGGGAGGCCCGTGCGCAAAAGTCGCGACACCTTTGTAACAAATGTTTTTTTATATTTATTTGGGACAAAATGATTGGCCTCCTCCTATGAAGGTGTTTTTATCGCATCGAGTATTATTTCCCGCCATTTTAACTCTTTAAAACTTTCAAGGGTAGGTAACTTGGCGCCATCATGGCACTTTTTCCATTCAGCCTTGGAAGTGCGATCTAATTTCGCAGCCATTATATCCATTATTATTATATCCCAGTAATCTACTGGTAAATCCGAAGACTTTAGCGCACGTAAATTGACATAGCTAATGACAAGATTCCTTTTTAAGCTGACTCCTTTTTAATTGCGTCAAATGTATGCAATGCATTGAGATGGCTTTGAACTATTTCCAGGTTTATTCCACATATTAAGATTGATTTATTAATTTTGTTAGCGAATGCAAGTCGAACAGGAAATTGCACTCGCGTAAATTCAAATGGGTAATCAGTAGGTATTAGTGGAATTCTTGGTATTTGTACATTTTCGCCTTTGAATTTACCAATTAATATTGTTACTTCTATTAATTTTTTGGATATGTTAGTATTTGATTCATTATAAAGTTGAAACTAGTTCCGAATCTACTTATCCCGTTAGTGAGTAATTATAATTAGTTACATTCATTTTGCACATATTAACATAATTATAATTCGCCACTTCCTTTAAATATTTCTCCAAAATTATCTACTCCACAGTGCTGGTTAACAAGTCAACTGCATAGTAGATACGTATATTTTGTTATTCCGAAAGTTGCCAATTATTATATAATGGATTTGGATATTCTTCAATCTTTAAATGGTAAGTGCACATTCTAATTTACACTTAATATTAATGTTCCATTTTTATTTGTTAGAAGCAGAATTGGCCACGTTACTATTTGTACCTTATTGTTACTATTGCCTAAAGGCAGGGAAACCATTTGAAAAGTACACTAATCATACTATGAGAAAAACTTCTGGTGAAATTTGTTGCAAAAAACTACAAATGGATGGTTGCCCGGATTGCGGAGCCACTGGCGAATTTGCCCATTATGTATCGGAATGTCCACTACTGACTGAAAATTCAACAATTAATTCCGTTTCAGCTTCTGTTATAACCGACGGGAATAATTTACGCTTTGTAAATATCTCTAGACTCATGAAGCGCAAGAAACGTAAATTTAAAAAACAAAGACCATTACGCATAAAACTCTTGAAACGACTTCACTCAATGGCTGTGAAAAGATATTGGTGGGCAATGGAAGACGTTTTCGAGTCAAACAGTGCAGACCAATTTGACGAGGAGTCGAAGGCCAAGGATTTGAAAAGGAAGGACATAGATTCAACTCAGGATTATAATGCATCAAAAATAAAACGTCGTCGACTTGCGTTATAATGGATAAAACCACTTATGTCTTAATTATGTTTATAGTTAACTCCAATAACGGTGATAAATTCATAGTAATTTTAAAAATTCGTCTCCTACTTGTACATGTATTTCGAAGTTATAACAAAATAAATAAAGTCTGATTAAACTAAACTAGAGTCACTAATAATTATCTTACCTATGTGAGTTGTTAATATATGAATTAAAATTTTGATTGTTGCTAAAGAAAAATTAGCAATTGCTTTAAGTTTTGACTGTTAAGTACTTGACTGTTTTCCAATCAACTAACAATGAAGTTCATAGAGTTACCAACATAAATTTAGTGTGTACTTCATGATAATTAAATTTAATAGAACACGTAACAAAATTGATAAAAATTAGTATGCTTCTGTGACTCATAGAAAAATATATCGTGAACTAAATTATTTAATGTGTATTTTAATTGCCAAATACAAATCTACGTGTAGTTTGTTTAATATATTCTTATTTAAATGATTCTTTCATTGAAGAATTACGTCTACCATCTTCGCATGCATATCAAAATTAACAAACCATTTGAATGTTCTGACGTTATTGAAGGAAAGTAATGATAAAACTAATTAATGTTCAGTTGGTGTAATCATACACTTAAAGCAACTTTTCTTCAAATGCATTTATATAATTATTTTGTTATCACAAATGATAAAGATCTATTCGAATACTCCGATTCTAAACATATACTCAGGTCCGATTATGACGGAGTTGGAAGTGGAATAATAGCTATTAACAAAAACGTTGCAAGTTTTATTGCAACCTTAAATGGTGTATCACTTCGTGTGGTTTCTGGATACTATTTCTGGACCACTCCTGACTAAGGGTCATTTCCCGGCGATTGAAAGACTACCGAGCGCGTCTCGGGGTGGCGGATAGGACCATAGCCAAACAATTCGGCGTATATACGCGGTGTTGGGCTAGCACGCGGATAAACTGAGACTACAGAGGCAAATGTGCCGCGTGGGAAAAGTGTGCCGCGAACTCCCCAAGCCAAGGTGCTGAGGGTTGAATGGTACCGGGTAGATGCCTGAAAAAATTCCCTTGGAATCAACTAATGCGGTAGCGGGGCCGGCTACCCGAGCACCAATACTGAGGAAGGGAGACAGCACTCCGGGGTCATCAGTAAAACCGGCAAAAAGACTAAGTAAAGTGGTGACTTCAGGTAAGTCATTCAGGGATGCGACGAAGCGCTTGCGGTAATACCCTCCAGCTTCCCTACCGTTATTCTCTCACCGGAGGAATGTGAAACTATTATGGCGGCTGTGCTCCAAACGATTGATGAACGACTCGGTGATACACCCAAAAATTGTTGGGCGCAAGGCCAGTGCCGGCTACAAAAACCAAGGAGGAGTCGCTACAGCTGCTGCCGATGACACACTACTCGAGATTGATAGCAGTCACCCGAGCAGACCCCCTATCCAAGGTAGTATTTGAACGCCAAACACGAGGCAATTTCGTCCTAGTGTGCGTAACACTTTGGTAATGCCGCTGCGGTCGTGACATCGGGTCATAGCGGAACCCTAGCTGTGTACGAGCACTTTGTCGGATTCATCTCCACGTTAGTGACGGATTGCGAAATATCTAATTTTAGCGACAACCCCCTAACAAATGTTTGTATTTATTTGAGCTAAAATTATGCATCATCGACAACACTACAGCCCGCCAATATCCTCGCCTTCACGTAGTTTGGTAAATATATTATCAGAATTATGTTTATATTGGTTCATCTTTTTTTATTTATATTAGGAAGGTAGTATAATTTATAATTCGGCCATTTTGCCGGTTTTAATAAAGGTGCGTGGTAGCCTAGTGTGTAAGTCGCTGTGTTAACACCTAGAAGAGTTGCGATTCGACTGCAAATCGAGAACCACGCAGGTATATTGAGTGTATTCGTGTTTAAGAGATAGTGATTAAAAATAGTGTTTAATATAATAAAGTAAAGTTTATATAAAAACGGTGCACATTCAGCCCGATTTCATCGTGGTTTTTGGCGCTCGAGGGCTGCTATGGCCCACATAGACAATAAATTATTGAATATTGCCCGCAAGGCAATTAAAGAAAGCTCGGATCTTCCAGTGAAACGGGCCAAAGTAAACAAAGATAGTGTCGAAATGGAGGAGTGGCAACGCCTCCTATCTCCGAAGATGTGCACCATTCCTCCCAAAAACAGGTTTGAGGTGCTTGAATGCACAATGGACACTGAAGGAGAAAAGACTTCAGAAAACAATGGTAACACGCCGCCTACAACAACAAATGCAGAAACGCAAGGCAGGAAGCCTTGCCGACCAAAACCAATCGTGGTTCACACGCTGCCCACATCTGAGAAAGCTTTTGAAGCATTGATAAAACAAACCATCGGTAACGGTAATTTTACATTAAGTTACACAAAAAATAGAGTATCCATTTATTGTAAGACAAAAGATCAAAATAACGCTGTTAGACAACGTTTAGATCAACCTGGCACGTCCTACCATACGTACACAACAAGAGACGAACGAAAGTTTGCGAAAATTATATACCGTCTCAGAACTGATTATACCGAGGACGAAATTCTGAATGAATTGAAAACCTCTTTGGAAGTTTCCAAAGTATCCAAGCTGAAGAACACCCGGGAACCAATATACCTTGTCCTCATGGACAAACATTATACGCTGGGCGAACTAAATAAAGAACACCTATATGTTGGGCACACGAAAATACGATGGGCTCAATATAACAACAAAAAAGAAATCACGCAATGCAAAAGGTGCCAAGAATGGGGCCATTCAATGACAAACTGCAACGCAAAATACAAATGTCTAAAATGTGGAGAAAACCACTCGACGCACTTGTGCACGCGCCCGGCAGAGGAGAAAGCGACATGCGCAAACTGCGGGAAAAACCATCCCGCAAACTCAAAAGAATGTGCAGTTTACATTCAAGCAGTGGAAAGGAGACGTGGGAAAAACCAAAAGGAAAATCCCAAAAATAAAACACAGGTATATCGTCGGGATGACCAAAATTTTCCGCCTTTACCACCATCCACCAAACCTGCGCCACCAAGACGACCAGCGCCAATAGCTCCATGGGCTATTCAAACGACAACCGCACCTGCACACCCACAGCAGGGAAGCCAATATATTCCGCAAATGGGCAATACAAACAGCATAAATGACTTCAACGCCCTAATGGATGAATTGCATAAATTCCATCAGTTAATTGATTATAATAAGATGCTCAGAACTCTTAAAGAGCTGAACAAAAGATTAGCTAGCGTAAGCAGCGAACAGGAGCGATTCATGGTATTTATGGCATTTAATCCAAGTAATGAATAAATACAACAAAATATATTTGTGGAACGCAAACGGGATCTCAAATAAACTGGGAGAGTTGAAGAGATTTCTAGAAGTATATAATGTCAAAATAATGGCCATAAATGAAACCAAGCTAACTGACTTGGATAATTTAAAGATAAGAAATTATCAAATAATAAGAAAAGATCGAGATGCACATGGTGGAGGTGTTGCCTTTCTAATCAAAGACGATATAGCTTTTTAGGAAATCACTGATCCAGATATCAATCATTTGGAAATACTACAATTTAGAATTGATAAAGATACAACAATTACGACGTGGTATAACGCCCCCAATAGAAAACTAACCCCGAGAGACATTAACCTAATATTAGGTAAGCCGGGTAGACACATAATAATCGGAGATCTAAACGCTAAAGCCCCGCTTTGGAACCATAGTGGTAGCAATACTAACGGGACGGTGCTTCTTAATTATATCAATGCAAATAACGCATGCCTGATTTACCCCAATGAACCGACTAACTACCCTAATAACGGAAATAGACCATCAACAATTGATATCGCGATTACCAGAAACATCTCAGGGCAAGCTGAAGTGTTTCACGATCTTAACTCGGACCACTGCCCGGTAAGTTTCACACTAACAACCAAAATAATTCCAAATGAAACCACCCATCGAAGATGGGACTATAAAACTGCAAATTGGGAGTTATTCAGGAAAACCCTAAACAATTCGATACACATGCCGCGTTCAATTAACACAAGAGAAACAATGGATTCAGCAATAGAGACCCTCACAAATGGTATAAACACTGCGATCAGAAAATCTATCAAACAGATCAAAACCAATAAAGGAAACACTTGTAAGTTACCACCAGAGATCATATGCAAAATCAATCACCGTAATGCATTGAGAAGACGTTATAAACGTAATCAAGATCAGACCATCATGATATTAATTAAGAAATTATCAAATGAGATACGAAATGACATACGGTTGCATAAGAATGAAAAATGGTCTAATATCCTTCACTCGATGAAACCAGGCGATAATTCCATATGGAAATTGGCTAAGTCACTCAGAGACAAAAGCAAAGGCATTGCTCTACTCAAAAACTCCAACGGAGTGACCGAATTTAAAAACAGGCACAAAGCAAATATACTGGCTGACAATTATGCTTCTGTGAGCAACCGGCACCAAAACCCACTAACCAACGAGCAAAATGACATTATCAAAATTGTAAACGAGTTTGTCTCAATTACTTATAGTCAAGAACTCACGCTCACAACAACCAGGGACATCAAAAACATTACTAAAAAGTTACCACTTAAAAAAGCGCCGGGCCCAGACGGTATACAAAATATAATCCTTAAAAACTTACCAAAAAAGGCGGTCACACTACCAACTGTCATTATCAATGCTATAATTCAAATGAATTATTTTCCGAAGGCCTGGAAAGTAGCGGAAGTGATTCCAATCATGAAAGCGAACAAATGTCCGCAACAAGCTAGTAGCTATCGCCCGATAAGCCTGCTAAGCACATTGAGCAAAATTGCGGAACAGATAATCGCACTACAACTTGACCACAATGTGAACAAAAGAGGAATCATCATAAACGAACAATTTGGGTTCAGGAAAGGCCACTCAACAACCCACCAAATAGCCAGAGTTGTAAATAACATCAAGGAGGCATGGAATGAAATCCACCTAGTGCACATGGCTCTTTTAGACATCGAGAAAGCGTTTGATACTGTCTGGATCCCCGGTCTAATTTTCAAAATGACTAAAATGAATCTACCGGGCAACCTCATCAAGCTTATAAATAATTACCTAAGCGATAGAGTCCTCTACGTGAAAATCGCAGATAAAAAGTCAAAAAGAGTTCAATTGCATGCAGGAGTACCTCAGGGATCTATTCTCGGTCCCAAGCTGTTCACACTCTTCATAAACGACATCCCAAAAACACCGAACACCAACGTCGCTCTATACGCAGATGACACTATGCTCTACACCCGTACGGATGACGACAAAATTGGAAAGATGAAAATCCAAAATCATCTATTAGCCTTAGAAAAATATTACAAAAGATGGAACATTAAAGTAAATGCCAGTAAGTCGGAATCAATCACATTAACACACAAACGGAAAATAACAAAATCGAATCATCAACTCTTCCAAGGTTGTGTTGTCGATAAGCAAGATATAAAATATCTAGGAGTCACTCTTGACAAAACACTAACGTTCAGGAAGCACGTAAGAA
The DNA here is from genome assembly GCA_963978815.1 of Aleochara curtula. Lineage (NCBI taxonomy): Eukaryota > Metazoa > Arthropoda > Insecta > Coleoptera > Staphylinidae > Aleochara > Aleochara curtula. The sequence goes on along the minus strand of OZ022219.1, from coordinate 12,447,583 downwards.
ATGTCCTGAATAAAGCAAACGCGGGCCTTAGTCAAATCTATGCTCTTATGGCCAAAAACAGCGGCCTCACCACCAAGAACAAACTTTTAATATACAAAGTTACGCTAAGACCCATAATTACCTACGCCTCACCAGCGTGGGGTAACATCGCCAAAACACATCTTAAAAAGATGCAGCAGTTTGAAAATAAATGCCTCCGCCTCGCAGTCAATGCATCACGCTACACCAAAAACGATTAGAGAGAAATCCGGCATTTTACCTCTTCTTCAATTTATTGAAGAAATGAGCATCAAATTCTACCACCGAACGAAGGAACACTCAAACCCGCTCATTAAGAACATCACCAAAGACAGACTACCGCCAGGAAAAAGAAGAAAATTCAAACTGGCTCATGAAAACATAATCCCCTACTTGGATTGATGCATCCCCATAAGATAACTGGATTCAAATAGGTTTTTATCCGCTCTTTTCACCTATACAAAACAAGAAATACAACCAAGAAGAACCATTACCGGAAGTGGGACAGCCAGATCAATGGCGCCAAAACTGTACACAAATGTATAAACCTAACTGAACAATGGCATGTGTTAGTACGCACCGTACAAAAAGCAACATACCACAAATCGGAAATTGTAAAGCCAATATAAAATTCTATTAATTATCTCTTAATTAAATAGTCACATTATATTGTACATATTTTAAGTTTTTGAATAAAGAGTTTTAATTATTATTATTAAACACCTACAAGACCTGGGTTCAAATCCCGGTAGAGCATACTGAATATGTCTCACTTTATAAGACCTCTACCCGCCCCGTTGGTCATGCCGAGAACGTTGACTATCGTTAAGAAAGCTTCTTCACCTTAGGCAAGGCCAGCAACCTACCTAACTGTATCTATATGCTCACAGTTCCAGCCAAGTATGGATAAAAAACAGGCCGTAAGGCCTATCCGCAAGCAGCGGTGCGGCAGGAAAAAAAATAATAAAAAATTCAAATTTTATTTGATAGTTTTTCACAGTAAACTGATGGTTTACTGTGGAAAAACTAATGGTTTTCCATCACTTAAACTGAACCGTAATAATTTTGGTATTTTTATTTAACACGTAATGATAGTGAATTCGATTCATTGATAAACTTTTCAGGAAGGTTTTAATTTAAAATAGACTATTATTTAAAATCTTGCTGAGGTGATATCCATTCACATTTTCTGCTCTGAAATCAATTCAAATTCTTCGGTGATATACGTACGGATATATATAATATCAATCACAATATTTTTTGTCGTAACTAGAAAGAATGTGCCGTTCTGGATTGTACCCACTTATTATTTATCCTTGACTAACGGTCGGTCGTTGCCTTTTTTCCATTTTTTCTATTATATTTTTCAACCCTTGATCAAAGAAGTAGCCACCTATTCATATAAATGGTCTACAAATCATTATATACCAGATTTAAACCAAAAAAATTAATTTATACCCATCGTGGTCAACTAGTTATCATAAGCAGATAACGATACATTTAGAAAAAAATTACAAATATGAAGGTAGTGTGACATATTACCGATTTTTCTTACCTTTTTTGGCGAACTCATTTAGTTAAGGTTTTAATTGATTTTATCATCATAATATAGTTGTAATAATGTTTAAAATAAATACCCATAAAGATATTAAGCCTACATAATATTACTTACCATTTCCATCATAAAGTGCATACATGCAATAATTATATATTTTTTTATTTAAATATTTATTAATTAAGACAAGTTTTACTGAACTAACAACTAACTTAAATTACTACGTATTATTTACAAAAATTAAGATTCAACTTCCGGTTTTCTTAATCATCTATTATTTAGCATTGTGCATTTTTGTTTACGCTTGAGGTGTCTGATGTTATATTGCACTTGAGAAGTCTGGACGTTTCAGTATTAATGTCGTTTACAAGTCGTATTTCATGTGAGTTTGCAACTTTGACTATCACATCTACAACTGTTTCAATTGCAAAGTCACGGTAAAGATTGACGTTTCAGATGTACCAAGGAGCGTTAACGATACCTCTGTGTACTTTGTTTCGAACTTGTTGAAATACTTCAATGTTAGATTTGTTAGCACATCTTCACAACTAGACGACCGGATAGGTCGTATATGTTTGTACAATTTTATTTTATGATTGATTGACAGTTCAGAGTTACGTCCTAGGAGGAAAAAAAATACATTTTTCTATATTTGCTTTAGTTCATCACTTTTTGTCTTTATGTGCTCTTTCCAACTAAGTTTTGTATCAAGTGTCATCCCAAGGTACTTTGATGTGTTGGCGTATGGGATCTGTGTGCCATTGATAAAAATTGATCGGTAGATAATCTTCTTATTCGTAAAATCGTTATGCACCGATTTTGATTCATTAAGTCTACTATATGGTGTGGTGGGCACATCGTTGATGTAGAGTAAGTAGAGGCTAGACCTCAGCATGCTACCCTGGGGAACACCAGCGTTTATCGATTTTAATTCTAAAAAGCATCTTTATACTTCGGAAGTGTTAGTTGTTTAGCTACGATTTTAGAAGTTTGAAATAACTATCGGGGTTGTAAGATTTTAATTTATGGAGTAGACTTTTTATGCCACACCTATCAAAAGATTCGGGCACTTTGAGGAACGCAGTGGAAAACACTCTTCTCTTCTAGAGTATTTTTAATTTCTTCTCTTTTAGAGTCTTTTCAATGACTGTAGCAATCCGATATACGTGATCTATTGTTGAATGATATTCTCTAAATCCAAATTGGTGCGATGGTATTTTTCGAATGAAAAATTTCATTCACATTTCCTAGTTTACCCGTAATAATACCCAGTTTACTTTTTTTGGCTGTAATTAGCTTTGGAAGGTGGAATTCAAACTAGTATAATTCACAATGTAGCAGATTATATTGATCCTTTGAAGTTACTTCAATGCTGTCAAATTGTTGTTACAAGAGAGTGGAAGAATTTGATTCAACTGAACAAAGCCATTAAATCAAACATGATCTTTGCTGCACTGTACATCCAGCTAGTAACAGGGACAGATAGATTCATGTGTTTTGATTCTTCAAATACCATTCTACTCAGAACAACCGACCACCACGATGCATACAATAGCCTACAAGCGCAAGTGGTAAAGAAACTGGATGCATTCAGTGAGCGACGGAGTGGTTGGACGTTAAAGCAAGTTTGTAATTTATCTATCAGTATGAAAAAGTACGATCCTATAAAAAGTTACTATAAAAAAGTACTATAAATAAGTGCAGCATATATTCAACTGCCTAAAACAATAAAACGTAAAAATGCTGTCATCAATATAGAAAATAATGATACGCGCGGTTTCGCTTGGGCAATAATGTGTCAATTATTCCCATCAAAAACTAATTACGTGCCCCATTACCTTTCATGACAAATGTTATCGTTTCCACTTGTCTAGGAATTGTTGTTTATCTGTTAGTAACGCTCCGGTTGCCAATTTACAAAAGCTGCTTTTTGGTTTGTAACCCGTATTGATTGAGTTGTTTTTGAAGTGTTTATCTGCTTTTTCAATAATGGCGTGCTGTTATCTTCTATTTTGTGATATCCTTGGCGGCTCGTCCGGATTCGTTCTAACTCTACCTTTTTGTTCTTGCCTAAGTCATAAATCATCATTTTAATATATGACTTATATTTAATTTCCTATGCTGTTTAATCAATTACGATGTACCATGTACTCAAAATAAATATATAATTTTTTTAAAACTTCTTTGACCAATTATGTTATTCATTTATTAAACTCAATTTACGGCAATTTTTTCATCCAAATTTAGCTAGTATAGGCTATTAGAAAATGTATTGCGACATGCATTGAGAAATGTTGAGCTATTGATTTCCCACTTGTGTTTTTCTGTCGGTTTTTGATTAGTTACAATTTTTTTTGACGAACGATCTCTAGGCTGAGACTAATCTAACTATACATTAATCAGTAAATCTATCGAATTTGTAATTTTGCGGAGGAAGAAAAGAAGGATGTCCCGGAAGAGCAGTTTGATGGAATACTGCCAACTCCACGAATCCCGAAGAAAGATTCGTTTATTAACGAATTTTTTATAATACATTTTTTAAACTATTTTTTGTGTGCAATTTTATTGACGTTCCTACAAAGGCGAATTTTCCCTTTTACGCCACTTTGCCTTTTTGGTGTTACTTTTGAAATATTACACGAAATTTTCGTGGTTACACGAAATTTTTAAACAAACTGCGAGGGGATATACACTATATTTATGAATTAAAATACTCGTAATATTTAAAATACTAAATTAAAGAATTTAGTTCAGAGTATATTATTTCATGAGTCACAGAAGTGTACTAACAAAAATATATGTTTTATTGGATTATTATTCAGCTTGAATTACTACCCACTAAATTTATTCATGAGAACTATAAATTTCATTGCTAGCGACGTTGATGGACAAAGTTTCAAGTACTATCAAAAAAGCAATTGCTAATATTTCCCATTGAGACAGTTTAAATTTAATAACACTCAAAATTCAACCGTAGGCCTTTTCATCCCTTAGCCATTTGAATCGTTTCTGCGTTTATACCCCGATGTTTTGACCGACCAATGATTCGTACCCCAATATTATGCCAGTTGATCCCTGCGATAATTCGACCCGGTATTATATATACAGAAAATTCATATGACTATATTTTAAGAAACAATAGCTCGATTATTACCATTCAAATTGACACGTAAATATACAATTTATAGTATAATACATATTAAAAAATATTAACATTTATATTAAAAACGCTAAAACGTTTAAATGACATTCTTTCAACATGTGTACATGCTTTATGCTCGAATTGGGATTTCTCCGGAAAACAACAATTTATATTATTATTAAAAATATTTTAATCAAATATTCACTGATTTTCTTAAAAATAATCATTTTGCAATAATAAAATTTTATCTTAAAACAACTGCATTGTTTTTGAATGCATTAGGTGTGTTCGCGACCTTCCTGGTACGCGGCCAACATGTGCCGTAACAACAACAATTTCGTGAATAATGCTTTTTTTTAAATAACAAGAGCTGGTTACTTGTTAATTAATACACTGAACATTGAAAGTTTCATCTCTCACTAGTTGTAGTAAAACTATTTCGGGTACAAAAGAACTAGTGCTATAAACTGCAGGGTTCCTTGTGCTCCACTGTATGCTCCCCAAGATAAGAGTGCGCATTTTTCATCAAAAATGGTTCTGCAAAAATAACTAATGTCGTTGCTTATAACAGATAAATAAAAAATGGTGAACAACTTGGGTCTGAAATAGTTTGTGGGAAGAGTATTTTGATCGTAATCAAAAATCTGAATACAAAGAATATATGAAGATCCGTTTAATAGAAATACATACATATAAGCATGTTTTTATTTGTCTTTGTTTAAAGTGGTATAATGAATAAAATAATTATTTAAAAAACACTCAGTAAACTTTCCGTTATACTGCACAAGAAGTGGGCTTGTACAGTTATAATAACTGAGCATATCACAATAAATTGTCGTTGCTTTCTCGTATTTTGCAGTTCGCTTGCTCTATATAATGTATCGGTTCGACTTTAAAACTTGTAATCGGTGCTAAAGAAGAGCATTTACATCAAAGAAAACTGCATCGGCTAAGCGGCTAAGTCCAGATCGCTAAGTAGTGCAGTGAATATGTGTTCAACTCTGACGAAAAATTTTGCTCCAGCGGCTAAGTCCAGATCGCTAAGTAGTGCAGTGAATATGTGTTCAACTCTGACGAAAAATTTTGCTCCAGCGGCTAAGTCCAGATCGCTAAGTAGTGCAGTGAATATGTGTTCAACTCTGACGAAAAATTTTGCTCCAGCGGCTAAGTCCAGATCGCTAAGTAGTGCAGTGAATATGTGTTCAACTCTGACGAAAAATTTTGCTCCAGCGGCTAAGTCCAGATCGCTAAGTAGTGCAGTGAATATGTGTTCAACTCTGACGAAAAATTTTGCTCCAGCGGCTAAGTCCAGATCGCTAAGTAGTGCAGTGAATATGTGTTCAACTCTGACGAAAAATTTTGCTCCAGCGCACACTGGGGCCAAACGCCCGTTTTTCGGACATTGCTTAATATCTCAGGAACCACTGAACCGATTTCAACGTTTCAAAGTTCATATGAAAAATAAAAAACTTTTCAATCTTACATGATTCGAAAAGTAAAATTAAATTGAGAAATTAGGAGTAATTTAATTCATTTTAAAACACAATATGTTGTTAAAAAAGGGTAACCATTGTACTACATTCAAACTGGCATCGTAAACAACTCATGAGAAATGAAATCGCATTTGAAACGGTAGAGTTCCATTGTAGTAGCAAATTTAAAGGGATCTTAACTGGCTTAAACCGGATGCGGGATGGCGTTTTTGCATCCAAGCTTCATTGTGTTGGCACAAAGTGTAAACAGGTGTCAATATTAATCCGAAAATTGTTCATAAATATTACAATATTGTTTAAATTTTTCTATCATAATGTACTGCCTAATATTTTATTTAAAACATAATTTGAATTTTGAAAATCGGTTGATTAGATTCGGAGATATGACGTTTTATCGAAAACGAGCGCGACGCGTCTGCCTCAATCTCAACTCAAGAATCGACGAAATTTAGTCGATTTTTCGGCTTTAAACCTAAAAAACCCTCCTCTGGCTCAAGATGGCTCAGATCAGACCTAGTACATTAGATTCGTTTTAATTTTCTCTATCGAATGGTATAAAGTCTAGGACAGCACAACACAGCACACCCAACTAAAACTCGATTTGAAAATTCTTTTTTCACCAAAAATTTAGAAATTTTTGAACGCAAATTAGTTATATTTCTAATTATTCTAAAGTTTTGCATCTTAGATATTCTTATAATGCATTAAACAATCTTTCTAACGGTATAATTGGTTTTCTTTATTGTTAATAAAGTTGGAAGATTATGAATTATAAAGTTGACAAATGGTTTTACACCAATCGGGGAAGTCAAAATTGTTGAACTTTGAGCCTAAATTGTTGCTAAACTAGTGGTCGGATCGGAATTAAATTTATATATTCACAAACTTCAGCAATTAAACTATAGATTGGCAAAAAAAAATTTTTCAAAATATCAATATTTAATTTAACGGTCGTGTCCGATGGGGAACCAGTGTGCAGCGGCTAAGTCCAGATCGCTAAGTAGTGCAGTGAATATGTGTTCAACTCTGACGAAAAATTTTGCTCCAGCGGCTAAGTCCAAAAAGTAGTACAGTGAATATTTTCAACTTTGTCAAAAATTAATTTCTCCATCGGCTAAGTGCGAATAAGCATAATTAAAGAATAAGTTGTAAAAGTAGTGCAGTGAATATTTTCGGCAGAGTTGGCGAGTCAAAGTACTGCAGTGAATAAATTGTCGGTTGGTGCGATAGTGCGCCAAAGCCACTTGAACGACTCACAATAGACCCTAGTACACCCTGCGGTTGAGGCCAATATTTCTTTTGTAGCCGAAAAGTGTTTACGACAACTGCTTAGAGTTGACACTTTTACTGTCGTATTCCGAGGGTGGTGTCTTGAAAATTCTGTTTCGACCAATTAAAATTCGTGTTGAGCGAATTGAGAAGCAGTAAGGAAAGCTGAAATTTTAATGTATGCGCAGCCAAATACGACAGAGTCGTAAAATGTGAACGCGGAGTAGCCACATGGTTCTATACAAAAATGTTTACAAATTTTTGTAATTTTTTGGAAAATGTGATAATTTTTTGCAAATTTCCGATATAATGTCTTTTAATATAAATAAACCTTTTTGAATTTTGAAAATCGGTTAATTATTAATTACAAATGCAACATGAGCTGTATATCTTAAAAAATAATTGGTGAATTTTTAAAATTCAAAATGCATATTAATTAACACGTAATTTTTTGGAAAATATAGTAATTGCAATTGCGATTTTAGGAATTTCCCAAAAATATAGTAATTGCAATTGCGATTTTGGGAATTTCCCAAAATTTCCCAAAATTATAGTAATTGCAATAATTCTTAATATAATTATTAAGAAACGTATATATAAGGCTCATGTATGTTAGATAGTATCATAATTTGATATACGAATTATATACAAATATACGCATTTTTATTTTTCAATCGATATTTTGTGTATTACTTCGTTAATAAATGATTATCTCACAAATGATTATCTCATATATCTCACATATGTATGCAACTTTATTTTTCGTTAGATATTATTTGTTATAATTTGGAAAAACTGAAATTTGAAAAACTCCTATTCACCATGTGCATCTTGCAATTGGTCAATTTTGAAAATTCAAAATGCATATTAATTAACACCTAACCAGCTCTTGTTATTTAAAAAAATATAAACATTATTCACGAAATTGTTGTAATAATGTTAAACGCTTTAATAATTGCATCTGGCGTATTCACCACGTGCATGGTGAAAGCAATAAAAACTTCTCTACCCAAATGCCCAAACAATGAAGGCAGGTAGGAGAAATACGACGTACAGCAAGTAAAACGACTCTTAAAAGCGAGTTTACGTTCAATATTTCTGCACAATCAATCTGAAACTTAGTAAATTCGTGTTTGAACACAGTTTGTTTAAAAAATTAAACAAACTACATGTTGTTGAAAATATTAGTAAGAATCCAATGATTGTACCTATGTTGATTTTTAAATTCGAAGAAATATTATCGAAATTATATATCAAAATTGTTTATAACAATCTGGTGGCTAAACAACTGTAATTAAAATAAATGAAATTACGGTATATCCGAACACATAGTGTGGTGAACATTGTGCGTTCAAAACCAACGTAAGCATGCCAATATGGTACGTGTTTGGTGTTGTCAACCAATAGAATATAGAAGATTCCCTTCTAGACATCAAACTCTTGCAATTGGCTGGGCGGAAAAACTGAATACATTTCTCGAACCAGTACGTAGTGAGTTTCAAAATCATAAAGTACCATAAATCATCGGTACGCTGCGCAGTTTTGGGTTGTAAATGAATATTATATAGCACCCGGAAAGTGGTTTATAGCACCCGAAAAGTGCCATTGGCGCAGAAACGCGGGCACCAAATTGTCAACTCTGCCGAAAAAAATCGCTCCTGAGGCTATGTTTTGGTGTCGCGGAACATCGAAGTTACGCATCCGGCTAGTGTACACTGTACAGAGAATTGCCTCGTATACGCTATAGCACGTAGGCGCCTCACAATAATGTCTAGAATTTGGCCTCGAACCTAGTAGGGAGAGATGAGTCGAGCGCGTACGCGCCGACATGAACATCTCTCCGCGTGAACGAAACTGGTGGAAGATCTTTTCTGATTGATGAAACTGTTAGAGAATATGCATTAAATGATTTCTTAAACATTTTTTTGAAATTTTTGTACGTATTTAGATGATTGAAATTTTTCATGATGGGTACGTATGCATACACGAACGAGCAAGCACGGGGCACTGTTATGATCTTTATTTGTAACCAGATGCTGTCTGTGAAAATATTGAATTGTCTCGCTGTTAAATCTATAATATTTGCGGCAGCTTTTCTTTATTTATACGGTAGTTTGGGGCGCTACTAAGAGGTATGAGATGGGCACATACCTAGAACGCTGCCTGTGTGAATTGAGATTCTCTTTTCTTGTAGCAGGTGGCAAAACAGCATACAATCTAGCAGAAGTAGTCAAGAGGGACTGGGGCAACGCTGGGATAGTCATAATCACTGCACGATCGCGGGATCTGTATCCGTTTAACGTGAACTACCCATATGCGATCACCCAAAACGGCGCAAGCCATATAAAATTTGCAATAACTCACTGCATTCCGAGCGAGAATATTCATTGCTGCGAATGTCAGACGTTGATTATCTTTACGATTTTCAAAACCAAGACGAATTCAATCTAACGAATTGTGTCAGAGATTGTCGAAACTGAAGGAAGTCTTTAAGAACTTTCATTGAATCGAAATATTACGATATTTCATTGTATGATTCTTTTGCACATTAACAGCTCACTGCGTGTTGATCGGTGCGTCTGCGGACCTCGGTCGTTTGCACAATGTGTTGCGGTGGCAATAAAAGCTACTCAATACTGATGCTCGCTACGGCGGTGTCGATGAATAGCTCCCTGGTTGATCCTGCCAGTAGTCATATGCTTGTCTCAAAGATTAAGCCATGCATGTCTCAGTACAAGCCAAATTAAGGTGAAACCGCGAAAGGCTCATTAAATCAGTTATGGTTCCTTAGATCGTACCACTTTTACTTGGATAACTGTGGTAATTCTAGAGCTAATACATGCAAACAGAGTTCCGACCGGAGACGGAAGGAGCGCTTTTATTAGATCAAAACCAATCGGTGCCGCGGTGGCAACATCGTGGTATCGTACTCAATTGGTGACACTGAATAACTTTTGCTGATCGTACGGTCACGCACCGGCGACGTATCTTTCAAATGTCTGCCTTATCAACTGTCGATGGTAGGTTATGCGCCTACCATGGTTGTAACGGGTAACGGGGAATCAGGGTTCGATTCCGGAGAGGGAGCCTGAGAAACGGCTACCACATCCAAGGAAGGCAGCAGGCGCGCAAATTACCCACTCCCGGCACGGGGAGGTAGTGACGAAAAATAACGATACGGGACTCATCCGAGGCCCCGTAATCGGAATGAGTACACTCTAAAACTTTTAACAAAAATCAATTAGAGGGCAAGTCTGGTGCCAGCAGCCGCGGTAATTCCAGCTCTAATAGCGTATATTAAAGTTGTTGCGGTTAAAAAGCTCGTAGTCGAATTTGTGTCCCGCGCCGCTGGTTCATCGCTCGCGGTGTTCAACTGGCGTGTGGCGGGACGTCCTGTCGGTGGGCTCTGCGGATTGATCGCCCTGCGGTCGTTCGTAGCCCTGTGCGTGCCCGCTCCGTGTGGGTGCGTTCCCCATCGCGGTGCTCTTTATTGAGTGTCGAGGTGGGCCGGCACGTTTACTTTGAACAAATTAGAGTGCTTAAAGCAGGCCAATTTTGCCTGAATACTGTGTGCATGGAATAATGGAATAGGACCTCGGTTCTATTTTGTTGGTTTTAGGAATGCCGAGGTAATGATTAATAGGAACGGATGGGGGCATTCGTATTGCGACGTTAGAGGTGAAATTCTTGGATCGTCGCAAGACGGACAGAAGCGAAAGCATTTGCCAAAAACGTTTTCATTGATCAAGAACGAAAGTTAGAGGTTCGAAGGCGATCAGATACCGCCCTAGTTCTAACCATAAACGATGCCAGCTAGCGATCCGCCGACGTTCCATATATGACTCGGCGGGCAGCTTCCGGGAAACCAAAGCTTTTGGGTTCCGGGGGAAGTATGGTTGCAAAGCTGAAACTTAAAGGAATTGACGGAAGGGCACCACCAGGAGTGGAGCCTGCGGCTTAATTTGACTCAACACGGGAAATCTCACCAGGTCCGGACACCGGAAGGATTGACAGATTGAGAGCTCTTTCTTGATTCGGTGGGTGGTGGTGCATGGCCGTTCTTAGTTCGTGGATTGATTTGTCTGGTTAATTCCGATAACGAACGAGACTCAAGCCTATTAATTAGACGTACTAACCGGCATCTTAAAGGTCCGCCAGCCGTTCGATTTCGGTCGTTCGTGTTGTTGCGCGATTTTTACTGTCGGCGTACAATAAATTCTTCTTAGAGGGAATGGCGGCTTTTAGCCGCATGAGATTGAGCAATAACAGGTCTGTGATGCCCTTAGATGTCCTGGGCCGCACGCGCGCTACAATGAAGGAATCAGCGTGTCTTCCCTGGCCGAGAGGTCCGGGTAATCCGCTGAAAATCCTTCGTGCTAGGGATTGGGGCTTGCAATTGTTCCCCATGAACGAGGAATTCCCAGTAGGCGCGAGTCATAAACTTGCGCCGATTAAGTCCCTGCCCTTTGTACACACCGCCCGTCGCTACTACCGATTGAATGATTTAGTGAGGTCTTCGGACTGGTACGCGGCGGCGTTTCGACGACCGCCGATGTTTTGCTGGAAAGATGACCAAACTTGATTATTTAGAGGAAGTAAAAGTCGTAACAAGGTTTCCGTAGGTGAACCTGCGGAAGGATCATTAACGTTATTAGTATTTATACTATTAACAAATCGTGTGACTAGAATTTATGCGGCATTTCGCTGAGAGTGTTACAAGCTCGAATGTGTTTTGTTTGCTCTAGCACACATTATGCTGTCCGGGTTGAGTGCTTAATTGTGCTTGATTGTCGGAGACAGTAGTACTCTATATATTAGTATATAGATCCAAATTGAGCGTTACCAAATATGGATATCATCGACAGACACAGTCTTGTCGTGCGTAGAACGTTTCCTTTCATACAAAGCTGGCGGCAGATGGCTTATACGATTGTAGCAGTAGTGAGCTCACGACAGTTTCGGCTGGCGGCAGATGGCTTATACGATTGTTGCAGTAGTGAGAGCTCACGACAGCAAAATTTAACACTGGCGGCAGATGGCTCATAGGATTGTTGCGATGGTGGGCTCACGACAGCTACGGCTGGCGGCAGATGGCCTATACGATCGTTTCATGAATGAGAGCTCACGACAGTATTTATATATATAATAAATGTACCAACCGGCATTAATGTCCGCCAGCCGTGTGACTTCGTGTTGTGCGTGTTGTTGCGAGATTTTTATTGTTTGGCGTACAAGAAAATAGTCTTCAGATTTGATCTGTTTTGCGTTAGTAAAGAAAAAGCGGAGCGACCGAGTACCGTCTACGGAGAGTACTCACATCGCTAAAAGAAAGAATAAGAGTTTTGTCTACGGATAGTTCTCAACAAAGAAAGAAGAAGCAGCGGGAGCGAGTACCGTCTACGGAGAGTACTCGCATCGCTAAAAGGAAGAATAAGAGTTCTGTCTACGGATAGTTCTCAACAAACAAAAAGCGGAGCGACCGAGTACCGTCTACGGAGAGTACTCACATCGCTAAAAGAAAGAATAAAAGTTCTGTCTACGGATAGTTCTCAACAAAGAAAGAAGAAGCAGCGGGAGCGAGTACCGTCTACGGAGAGTACTCGCATCGCTAAAAGAAAGAATAAGAGTTCTGTCTACGGATAGTTCTCAACAAAGAAAAAGCAGAGCGAGCGAGTACCGTCTACGGAGAGTACTCGCATCGCAAAAGGAAGACAATAGAAGACATGTCGCTTGTACGGGTGGACAGACTACGGTCGCACCCGGGTTGGCGGACTACGGTCCTCACCCAGTACACGGCAAATAGTGGCAGATTTGGTGTCCGTCTGACCACGGCAGTTGTGAAGGGGCGGCACAACTGTGGCTGAGTGTCCTGGGAAAGCACTCAGTCGTACGTGATTGCTACGGCATTCCGTACATCAATTCTTTCTGTCCGCGCAAGTTGTGAAGGGGCGACACAACTGTGGCTGAGTGTCCTGGGAAAGCACTCAGTCGTACTGATTGCTACGGCATTCCGTACACCAATTCTTTCTGTCCGCGCAAAATGGAAATATATGACGAAGACTGTAATGAGGAGATCCAGGTTCAATCTCAAGCGCACATAATGCTTGCGTATGCGAAATAAATCATGAAAGGAAAATCTAATGGGTTTCGGGCTGTACTTGCCATCGAGTAAGCTGAGTCCGTCTCTCAATAATACGAACAAACTGATAACGGATTTCGGGCTGTACCTTCCATCGAGTCGGCGAGCTCGTCTTCTAGTATCAAAGAAAACCATAAACGAAATTAATTGTCGACTGGTTTCGGGCTGTACCTTCCATAGAGTGGGCTGAGTCCGTCTCCTAGATCAGACAAAATTGTTAACAAATCTGCTAAACGGATTTCGGTGCTGTACCTTCTATTGAGTCGGCGAGTCCGTCTTCTAGAATCAGATGAAGAAGTTAACAAATCTGTTAAACGGATTTCGGTGCTGTACCTTCTATCTAGTTGGCGAGTCCGTCTTCTAGGATCAGATTATGAAAGAACACTGATAAACGGATTTCGGTGCTGTACCTTCCATTGAGTTGGCGAGTCCGTCTTCTAGGATCAGTGTATGAAAGAACTCTGGTAAACGGATTTCGGTGCTGTACCTTCCATTGAGTTGGCGAGTCCGTCTTCTAGGATCAGTGTATGAAAGAACTCTGGTGAACGGATTTCGATGCTGTACCTTCCATTGAGTCGGCGAGTTCGTCTTCTAGGATCAGAGAAAATGAATAAAGAATCTGTTAAACGGATTTCGGGCTGTACCTTCCATCGAGTCGGCGAGTCCGTCTTCTTGTATCAGAAAATAAATGGTTTTATATACATATGTGGATCTAAAGTGTTATTCCGACGAGTACATGGTAGCCGTGCTCATATTTATGTCGGGATGCACGTGGGTTTCGATTTGTACTAGCCTGCTCCGGCAAGATGATTTCGTCTCCTAAGATATATAGAGAACACGAGAGAGGTCTACCCAAATTGTTCGGGTTGAGTGCAAATTAATTTTGTGCTTGGCTGCGGAACTAGCCGGGAGTTCGTTCTGTACTACCATCGAGTAGCGAGGGCGTCTCTGTAAACTCTAATAGACCGCTCGGACTGAGTGCAAATTATTTTTGTGCTTGGTTGCGGAGCTCGGAAGTTTCGCTATGTATTCCACTGCTTTATGTAGAGGAAATGATTTGCGTCTCTTTAAAGTCTCTCGTTCGTAACGCGACTTCTGTAACATGTGATGAACTTGTCTGGCGGGTTGTGCAGTTGTGCGCACAATCATAAACATTGACTCGCGAAAGCGGCGCTTGTCGTCGTTAGTAGGGTCTTTGGCGGTTGCTTTACAGATTTTCTGTACTGTGATATAAACAGGCAAACACTTCGTTGCTGTTTCGTACAGTCGTTGTTACACAAACTTTTAGGTAGTATTCGACTATAGCATTTTACATGTTGGTTGTTTACATTGCCTGTATGTGATTCGTCGCATACGAAAATTTAATCTGACACTTAAACTTAACGAAACTGAGTTAGTAGTTCGAGCATGGACTGACGGCAGATGGCCCTATACAATTGCTCCGCTGGCGATTGTGGGCTCACGGCAGTTACTCAAACATGACTAGTGAACAAAAAGTAGTTCGGCATGGGCTGGCGGCAGATGGCTGACACGACTGTTGCAGTAATGAGAGCTCACGACTGTGAGGCTGGCGGCAGATGGCTTATATGATTGTTTCGGATGTGAGAGCTCACGACTGTGAGACTGGCGGCAGATGGCTTGTTTACGATTGTTTCAAATGTGAGAGCTCACGACTGTGGGACTGGCGGCAGATGGCTTGTTTACGATTGTTTCAAATGTGAGAGCTCACGACTGTGGGACTGGCGGCAGATGGCTTATAGGATTGTTGCGATGGTGGGCTCACGACAGCTACGGCTGGCGGCAGATGGCCTATACGATCGTTTCATGAATGAGAGCTCACGACAGTTCTGCTGGCGGCAGATGGCTTATATGTTTGTTGCATGAGAGAGCTCACGACAGTTCTGCTGGCGGCAGATGGCTTATATGTTTGTTGCATGAGAGAGCTCACGACAGTTTTGCTGGCGGCAGATGGCTCATATATGTCCGATTCATGATTGAGAGCTCACGACAGTTTTGCTGGCGGCAGATGGCTTATTTTACTGTGCGATAGTGCAGCTCACGACAGCATGGATGGTCCTGGCGGCAGATGGCTTGTTTGATTGATTCAGTAGTGAGAGCTCACGACTGTGAGGCTGGCGGCAGATGGCTTATAGGATTGTTTCAAATGTGAGAGCTCACGACTGTGGGACTGGCGGCAGATGGCTTGTTTACGATTGTTTCAAATGTGAGAGCTCACGACTGTGGGACTGGCGGCAGATGGCTTGTTTACGATTGTTTCAAATGTGAGAGCTCACGACTGTGGGACTGGCGGCAGATGGCTTATAGGATTGTTGCGATGGTGGGCTCACGACAGCTACGGCTGGCGGCAGATGGCCTATACGATCGTTTCATGAATGAGAGCTCACGACAGTTCTGCTGGCGGCAGATGGCTTATATGTTTGTTGCATGAGAGAGCTCACGACAGTTCTGCTGGCGGCAGATGGCTTATATGTTTGTTGCATGAGAGAGCTCACGACAGTTCTGCTGGCGGCAGATAGCTTATATGTTTGTTGCATGATTGAGAGCTCACGACAGTTTTGCTGGCGGCAGATGGCTTATATTACTGTTTCAAGAGAGCTCACGACAGCGTACCAAACAACCATGACCTGCGACAAAATTTGTTAGATCTAGCATGGGCTGGCGGCAGATGGCTCTAGACTATTGTTTACGGCAGCAATAGTGAGCTCACGACAGCTACTACAAACGTGCTACTGAGACGAACGCTTGTTTTGCAAAAATTATACAACCTTAAACTTGGCTCGTGGGTCGATGAAGAACGCAGCAAATTGCGCGTCTGTGTGTGAACTGCAGGACACATGAACATCGACATTTCTAACGCTCATTGCGGTCTCTGGATACTGTTCCTGGACCACTCCTGACTGAGGGTCGTTTCTATATACACGACTGGCCGGATTGAGTTGCAATTGTTTTTGCGCTTGATTGCGGGTCTGATTGGAGGTTCGTCTTGTAACCCGTTCAAAGATGGGAGAAGGCGTCTTCTTAAATACTCGATTGTGTTGGGGACATTCGTGTCTCTGACAGTAAAACAATCGATCCTAACTGTCAGACATGAAACCACAGGGTAAAGGCTCGATTCGTCGGTGCTACTAAACGTTACGCTTACTGCATACACGTGGTTCAGGTCCGTCGCTTCATTGACAACCTTGTTGATTGACGACGGTGGTCGCCTGTCTATCGACGGCGGTAGTAATTGCTGTTAACGATGCACATTGATGTTTCCGTAGTCATGCCTGTATAGGAGCTTGTCACGGAACTGGCAGGGGACAATACGTAGTTAAACTTCGGTTTGCTACTATTAACGCGACCTCAGATTAGGTGAGACTACCCGCTGAATTTAAGCATATTAATAAGCGGAGGAAAAGAAACTAACTTACATCAAAGAAATCTTTGAAAACAAAACCAATAAAAATACAGTTTATAAAATTTATTATTTAAAATAATAAATATTTTTATTTACTATTTTGATACATATTTCCTTAATTTACAAATAACACTTTACATATCGTTATATTTATTCTTTATGGAAGATCTTCAGATGAGCTTAGGCATTTTTTAATTGATCGTCAAACATTTTTACTGGGTCCAAGTCAAATTGGAATAATTCATTCTTCAGTTTCCTTTGAAATTGCAGCGGCTCTGCTTTATGACTTCTACTTGATACAGCGATATGACTAAGCTTTTGACCATCCCGATGGTTCACCGAACATCTCGATTTACAACTGTTAGATTTCTTAAGATGTGAAATTTCTGATTGAATATTTTTTCCCAAATAAATACATTTCTTAAAATGTGCTATGTCTGATCGAATATTTTTGCTTTGCATATCAGGATGGCAAGCAACAATTTGTTCAATTGTCCGTATTGGTTCGAATCTAAAGCATCTCAGAGCAGTTTCTCTTGTGATAAGAGACCTCTCACGTTGACATTCCTGGATTTGTCTCAGATATTGTTTTGCCTTTACTGGGACTTTCTTTCTTTGTGTCATTTTCGCATGAAAAATTGTGCATTGCCTTTCAGCAAACAGAGCAACAACTTCTTCTATATTTTGTATCGGTTCGATTTTGAAACTTCTTAGTGCAGCAAGTTCTTTTTGGGAAAACAGATTTCTCAAGCTTGGAAACCTGCGCTTTATAGATTAATTTTGTGAGGTAAGACGCCTGGCATAATTTCCTTCTTTCTATTTATCACCCGATGATGTGCTAAAAACTTATTGGCATATTTAAAACATTGCACTTTTACTTATTTTGTCAAATAAATAAACTCACCATTGTTGGGAAAAGATTTCTTTTGCAAATAATTGTTTGAATTCATGTTAGCAAACTTCAAATATAAGATTTTCCAGAGTTTAAAATATTTATATCGCGTCACTGTTTAAGTGTGAATTAATACTGAGAATGGTTTGGTGTCCTTTATATATTTCTGTCTTTTATAAATTACATTGTAATTATATTTATATACACTTAAATTTAAAAAAATTAAATAATGGTCAAAACAATGTTATAATTAATAAGTAAGTACATTTTGAATTTCTAAAATCGGTTAATTACGAAGTAGAAATAGAATATGAATAACTATTCTAGAAATAGAATAGGTTATTCTTTATATGAATAACCGTGATATGATATGCAATTTAGAAAAGGATTCGAACAATCTCCAGGTCAAGATTTATTTATAATGTTACATATTATATTCAAAATTCATTTATCAAGCTCGTGGTCGACAGACATTTAAATTTTTTAATGTTTGCAAAAACTAATAATGCCAATATTTGATGCTCGCCTCTTTTGTGTTCGGTTGTTTATTCCTCTTATCTACACAGTAATCCATCAGTAATAATGATTTTACATCTTCGATTAAATCCATTTTACCTATAATATATAGGTTTCAGAACAGAGTTATTTTCATAGCCGTTTATTACTTAATGTACTAATATTCAAGGATCAGCGCGTACGTATTCATTTCGTCTCAAGATAATTATAATTACACAAAAATTCTGAAACAATGAAGCTTGAATATATTAGTATTTGATTCACTATTACATTGAAACTGATTCATCAAATACGTTTGCAACACATACATTTTAGTAAAGAAGGCTTAACTAGGATTCCGAATCTACTTAGTACTTTAATAAGAATACATTTTTCATATCAAGTTGTTAGTGGATAATTGTAATTACTTAAATACGTTACACATATTAACATAATTTAAATTCTCCACTTCCTATAAATACTTCTCAAATATTATCTTCTCTACAGTCCTAATTCACAAGTCAATTACATAGTAATTACGTATATTTTTTTATTTCAAGACTTGCCAATTATTATATATTAAATAATGAGTATGGATATTCTTCAATCTTTAAATGGTAAGTAAGTTTTCCTTCTAATTTACAGTTAATATTAATGTTCTATTTTTTGTTTCTTAGAAGAAGAATTGGCCGCGTTACTATTTGCACCTTTTTGTTGCTATTGCCTGAAGGCAGGGGAACCATTCGAAAAGTACACTAATCATTATATGAAAAAAACTACTGGTGAAATTTGCTGCACAAAATTACAAATGGATGGTTGTCCGGATTGTGGAGCCACTGGCAAATTTGCCCATCATGTGTCGGAGTGTCCACTCTTGACAATAAATTCGACAATTTATTCCGTTCCAGTTTCTGTTATAACCGGCGGAACTAATTTAAGTATTGCAAATATCTCTAGCCTTCTGGAGCGCAAGAAACGTAAATTTAAGAAGGAGAAACCATTACGCATAAAACTCTTGAAAAGACTTCACTCAATAGCTGTGAAGAGATATTGGTTGGCAATGGAAGAAGCTATTGAGTCAAACAATTCAGACCAATGCTACAATAAATTTAATGACTTAGATGAAATTGAAGCAAAAACAAAATCAAGGAGGAAATCAAACAACCCCAGAAAACTCTGTGAATATGATGTTGAAGCCCCGTCCAACGATTTGAAAAGAAAGGACATCGATTCAATGCAGGATTATAATACATCAAAAATAAAACGTCGTCGACTAGCGTTATAATGAATAAACGTATTACATATTTTTAGTCTTAATTTTGGTTCGAGTTAATTCGAATAACTGCAATAAATTTATTTTTAAAAAATATTTATGTATCTCGAAGTTACAACAAGATGAAAGTCTAATTAAGCTAAACTAATTTATATACGGTCACTAACAATTGTCTTGAAGTACCAATGTGACTGCATGCATTAGTTTCATTTTACTATTTTGTTGACGATGCTCTATAAAATGTAAAAAAAATGAAACGTATCAAAATTTTGATTGTTGCTAAAATAATGTTTTAATAAGGAGAAATTATTGACATTGTAACAGGAAGTAATAATAAAAGTGTTTCATGTTCAATACCGTCTAGTTGGTTTAATCACACACTTAGAGCAATTATTTTATTTATTTGTACTGGATAATCCTTATCACTTACGGATATGTAAAATAGATAGTCTTCTCCGACCTACCGACTATACTTCCAAAATTTCATAAAAATCTATCAAGCCGTTTCCGAGTAGTTTGGTCACCAACACAGTGACTGGAGAATTTTATATATATAGATGGATCGTCGACTTTGTGTGTACGCGTTTTATTTCAGACCGACTGCACTGATTTCAATGATGAATACCTAATACAAACATGGTTTGTACAAACAAAATATTATAAATATTGTAACTAATTGAAAACCAACAGAAAAACGCAAAAGAAAAGAAAATTCCGCCACAGCCACCTATTGTCAATGGTGACGGGATGTTTGATACCTAGCGCTTTCGTCCCTCGACGTTTCGACCCCTGCCTTTTCGACCCTTAGCATTTTGGTACCTTTACATGTTGAACCACTTACATGTTCGTCCCTCAATTTTTCGTCCCTACGATGATTGAACCCCCAATATTACGCGCTTTCGTCCCCCGATGATTCGACCCCCGATAATTAAATTAGTATATAATAAATAAATTAAATAACTAATAAATAAATAATATATAAATACACATGAAACGATAATGATTTGCGCGACAAGAATATAGTAATAATACATTAACAATATACAAATATACTTTTTATGGAGATATTTATTTCGAACTAACCACTGCTTATAATGTTAAATAATGTTAAATCGTAATATTTTTTATTAATTCAGATTTAAACTTTAGATCTAAATCAAATTAGCGCGTAGATCTAAACTTTATGGCTTTTATAATACATATTTCACAACATGAACATTTTTATTAAAAAAACTAAAACATTTTCTTTTGCACGTTATCATAAAGCTTTTATGTTTCCATTGCAAATGTGTGCATGCTTCATGGTCGCATTGGGTTTTCTCCAAAACTACCTGCTTTCTTGCTTCAGCTTCTTGCGTCCCGTTAAATGAGTGCTATTTTGCATGAATTCAATCTTATTCTGACTAAATAATATGATATCTTCAGAACTAATTGGACAATTTTTAAAATTCAAAATACGCATTAGTTATTAAGTAGCTAGCTCTTCGTATTTGAAAAAATATAAATATTTTTCACCAAATTGTTTGTCAAAATTTTAAACGCATCAATAAATACATCTGGTCTATTCACCACATTTATCTTTCAAGTAATAAAAGCATTTGACCGTAAACTCTCGACCATCTGAGAGCAGGTAGAAAAAATACGGCGTGCAGCAACTAAAACGACTCTTAAATGCTCACTTTTAAATGCGAGTTTCATATAATATTTCTTCCCAAACAAATCGAGCTTTTGTAAATTCGTTTTAAATATATTTTGTTTGATAATTAGCATTATACGGCCTAATAGAATTGTTGCAAATATTATATTTGTTTAAATCGGGAAAAATAATACAAATGTAATAGCAGTGAATACACCTAATGCATTCAAAAACAATGCAGTTGTTTTAAGATAAAATTTTATTATTGAAAAATGATTATTTTTAAGAGAATCAGTGAATATCTAATAATTTTGATAAGAATATAAATGTGTTGCTTTTTGTAGAAAAGCCAATTCGAGTATGAAGCATCTACACTTATT
The DNA here is from genome assembly GCA_963978815.1 of Aleochara curtula. Classification (NCBI taxonomy): domain Eukaryota; kingdom Metazoa; phylum Arthropoda; class Insecta; order Coleoptera; family Staphylinidae; genus Aleochara; species Aleochara curtula. The sequence goes on along the minus strand of OZ022219.1, from coordinate 12,425,870 downwards.
GGAAGAATGTTTATCATAACATTAGCTTTTTTAATATAAATGTTTATATTCTTCAATATGTATTATACGTAAATATTTTATATTTACGTGTCAATTTGAATGGTAAAAATCGAGCTATTCTTTCTTAAAATATAGTCATATCAATTTTCTGTATAATTACGGGGGTCGAATCATCGTAGAGATCAACTGGCATAATATTGGGGTACGAATCATCGGTCGGTCGAAACATCGGGGTATGAACGCAGAAACGGTTCAAAAGGCTAGGGGACGAAAAGGCCTACGGTTGAACTGTCGGTGGGTCAACTGTCGAGGGACGAACCGTCGGGGTACCAAACATCATGGAATCATTGTCAATGGATGAAAGCTAATAATAACCAAAGATTTGACAAAATTAGAGTGTGCACAAGAAGATAACATAGTTGCCTATATATAAAAATGAATCTTTATTTTATACGATAGCAACCACGCGGACCTGAAATAATTTGAAAAGTCAGGCGAGGTACAAACTTTCACAAAATATGGTTTTTGTACGTGTAACGGGAAAACCGTGATAAACAAGATATTGATACAGCAAGAGCAAGTGATGACAAAAAGTAATTTTAAATCATTTTATATCAATCAAGTGTTAAATGGGAATTATTATTGATGAAATAAGGACTTGAGTGGAGAAGATAATCAAGCGTATATTTGTATAATATAACTATGGAATATAACTATGTGAACTTATGAGCAAAACCGTGTACATTGTCTGCGAGTCTAAGACGGATTGAACGAGCAACTTACTGTGAACAAGTCGGGCACGGTGAACAACCACATCGGCGCTGGATGGCGCCACAAAGCACAGTGATGCAGTGGTCGAACCATAGATCGTGCTTCTTCCCATCACTTCCTATTGAGAACACTGCTCCTCTGCGGTGAAGTCCTCGTCAGCCCCAGAAGCTCGAGACACTTCTCGTGCCTTGGACTGGCGAGCGCCTTCTTCAAGGCGTCAGCTGGTATATCTTCGGATGCGACGTGGTGCAACTCTACCAAACCCAACTTGACGACTTCTCGAACGAAATGATGTCTGACGTCGATATGTTTGATGCGGGAGTGCAACACCGGGTTGGACGCCAGCTATTGAGCGCCGGCGTTATCGATGAACACTTTCAAGGCGTCTGCCTCCTCTCCCAGTTCATGAAGAAAACGGCATATGGAGGTATATGGATTCCTGGGCACCACGCAGAGCGCCATATACTCTGCCTCTCTTGAAGACAACGCGACAGTTCTGCTTTCTTGACTCCCAAGAAACGCATCCTCCATTCATCTTGAATGTGTATCCTGTGAAGGATTTTCTGTCTTGATCTCGCGTGAAATCAATTCCCAGTCTTTGATGTTGAAACTCTTGCCGAGCTCCGAACCCAACCGCAAACCCTATCGCGGCTCGTCGACATGACAATTATGTCGTCGACATAGATCATAACGATGACCAGGTCATCCCCCTTACCCAGCTTGTTTCGGAGGACAAAGCGACTCCCAATTACGTTGCGCCCAAAAGTGACTCTTGGACACGGTGATTGGAAAACTGCGCACTTTGCGTTTTTCGGTGCTATAAACTGAGTTTTGGGTGCTATAAACGGATTTCTTGGTGCTATAAAATGCTGTTTGGGTGCTATATAATATTCATTTACAACGTTTTACTGACCCAAGATTCAGCGGTTCTGTGAAATTTGCGCACTTTTATTACGGGGAGCATACAATGGAGCCCCAGGACCCCTGCAGTTTAGGGCACTAGGTGTTTTGTACCCGAAAAAGTTTTACAACAACTAGCGAGCGTTGACATTTTTAGTGTCGCAGTGCGAGGGTAGACGCCTAGAAATGCTGTTTTGACCAATTAAAACGCGTTTTGAGCGAACTGAGAAGCAATGAGAGAAACTGCAATTTTAATTTATGCGCAGCCGATTGCTATAAAATCGTAAAGTATGAACTCGCAAGATGCCACATGGTACTAGGCAAAAATGTTTACAAATGTTTGTAATTATTTGGAAAATGAAATCCTTTCTTGCAAATTTCAGACTTGTGGTCTTTTAACATAAATAAACCTTTTTGAATTTTGAAAATTGGTTGATTATTAAGTACAAATGCAACATGAACTGAATAATCGTAAGATCATATCTTAAGAAATAATTGGTCAATTTTTAAAATTCAAAATGCATATTAATTAACAAGTCACCAGGTCTTGTTATCTAAAAAAATATAAACATTATTCACGAAATTGTTGTAATAATGTTAAACGCTTTAATAAATGCATCTGGCTTATTCTTCACGTGCATGGTGACCACCATAAAGATTTCTTACCCAAACGGCCAAATAGTCAGGCCAGGTAGGAGAAATACGACGAACTTCAGGCAAAACGACGCTTAACTTTGCACTTAAATTTCAAGTTTACGTTTAATATATCTGCACAATCAATCTGAAACTTACTAAATTCGCTTTTGAACATAGTTTGTTTAAAAAATTAGCTCCATACGATATGATACAATTGTTGCGAAAAAGTATATACATTATATAATTTAAAATTGAAAAACAAATTCGCTAATTTCACCTATATACTCTATTGTTTATAACTGTGATCGAAAATAATTGAAATCAACGCTTTATTTACGCAATAACAGAATCAAAACGAATGCAAGCATGCCAATATGGCACGTAGTTTGGTGTTGTCAACCAATAGAATATAGAAGCTTGTCTTCTGCACATTAAACTCATGTCATTGGCTGGGCGGATAAAGTGAATATTTTTCTCGGACCAGTAAATAGTGAGTTTCAAAATCATAATGCACAATAAATCATCGGCAGCGTACTGAATCTTGGGTCAGTGAGACGTTGTAAATGAATCTTCTATAGCACCCAAACAGCATTTTATAGCACCAAGAAATCCGTTTATAGCACCCAAAAATCCGTTTATAGCACCGAAAAACGCAAAGTGCGCATTTTTCCAATCACCGATTCAGCACGCTGCCGATGATCACATTTTGATTTTGAAACTCACTATTTACTGGTCCGAGAAAAATATTCACTTTATTCGCCCAGCCAATGACATGAGTTTAATGTGCAGAAGACAAGCTTCTATATTTTCAATATGTCAATTTTTCAATATGTCAAGTAACGTGGTCAGTTCCGGGTTATGAAAGGCAGGTATAAAGAGCGCTAAAACACATATGAGGCGTATACACAAATTGAATCCATATTGAATTCCCGACCTCTATGTTCATTGTCCAATGATCCGAACGACCTAGAGGCCCTATCCCCAAACAATTTTTGATTGGTAAGAAATTGTTTGCCCAGGGGAACACAGAGGCAGCATTATGCGCTGATCCAGGACCTCACAACACCTCTTTTTTTTGTGGGATGTTAGTCGTTAACCTTATCCTGCACGATTTTACGCACCTCCGGGCTGGCGTCTAAGTGGACCCCACCGTCACCCTCCCAGGCCTATATCACACGGAACTCCCTTGTGGTATCACTTCGTGTTGCGGTGCCTGTTTATAAATTCCGGGAAAACGTTTTATTCGGGAAGGGTTTAAGAATTTGTGGCCGGGGACCTTTACGCTTTTTAACAGTACTCCGTTTCTCTGATGTGCCGATTTATATTTGGCCATGCCTGCGTGGGATCAAAGCTTATTTTCCCGTGACTTCTCATCCAGTCGGTGTAAGTTGCGCGTAGTCTATGGTCTCCCCTCTTCTTTGGAATACCCTTTCAATTAGGTTCCTGAGATTATTCTAAAGTGCGACTCACAATGTAACTGTACTCATTCAGTGCGTTGAGCTCGTCGAGGATAGACGTATTTCAAAACCGCTCTCAGATAGTGTTCTAGCAATCTAATACAGACACGCTGGCCGCCTCGTGGGCCAGTGTAGATTCAGTATACAATATACAATGGATGGCTTATCGAGTAAAGCCACGTTTTCTCAAACTGAAATTACAAAGTTCTTTGGGAACAAGAAAATGGAAAACTCACTTCTAGAAATCCCAGAAGAAGGTAATACAAGTGTTACCACCCGCAATCGGGCTACAAAATAAAACAGTTTAAAAGCCTCTTAACACCTCAACATTGTTGCGAACGAGGCACAACAAAGGAAACAATATTGATTTTTTCCTAAGAGTATTGAACACCTGCAGCTGCATTATTGCGCAGTTAGGCCAGCAACCAATGAGATGCAAGGAAAGAAGAGTTGACCAAATATGGTCATATCAAAATCAAGAAAAAGGTATAAATAGGGCTGGCATGAAAAAGAAAGAGGACTGCAAATTAACACTTCGACAAGTTAACATATAAAGAATTTCATCTCTAAGCAATATAAAAAATAAATAATTAATCCATAGTTTGCTGAGTTTTCCTCATTGGTGCGGTCCATCTTTATCAACATTATATTCAAAATTTATCATCGAAGTACACCACGCAACATCTTGTGGTTTGAACATACTTCGGTAGAGCGATACGCTACATGGTCCTTCGAACCGGATCTCATCAGTGGACGGATAGTACAGCAAAGCTTCGTAAAAAGTAGTAAGTGTTCCCATCCTTTCCTTGTCTTTTCCTTTTTATAAAAATGGCATCAGAGAACCTGAGTGCAAGTGAGCTTCGTAAAATGCGGGGTTTAATTAAAAAGGCAATTACTGGTTTTAATAAATATTTAACTGAATTGCCAATAGATTTAGAGAAAAAGCATGTAGATAAAATTAAGATGCGGATTGAAAGTTTGTCTCCAAAATTAAAGGAGTTTGAAAATATTACCGCACGCTTAAATAGTGATAGTGATGAGGACGAAAATGAGTACTTTGAATTCGAAGATAAATATATGGATTGCATGATACTTGCAAAATCTCTTTGTGAGAATTATGATAAAAATGCAGTCGATAATTGTTCAAGTTTAGAAAATTCTTTCATACAGAACTCAAATTTAAATAATGATGTTAATATTCGTTTGCCTGCAATAGCATTGCCAAAATTTTCAGGCAAGCAATCAGATTGGCTTGAGTTTCGCGATACGTTTCTTGCTATGATTCATGAGAATCAGGCAATTTGTCAAATTAATAAAATGCATTATTTAAAGGCTTCTCTTGAGGGAGATGCACTAAAAATCATTCAAGGCATTAAAAACAGCGCAAATAATTACGAATCTGCGTGGGCGCATCTTTTAGACAGATATGAAAATAGGCGATTGCTTGTTCAAAGCCATCTCAATGCATTGCGTACATTTGAGTCAATTAAAAAGGAGTCAGCTATGTCATTACGTGAGCTACTTGACTCAATTAACTATAATTTACGTGCGCTAAAGTCTTTGGATGTACCAGTTGATTACTGGGATATAATAATAATTGATATAATGGCTGCGAAATTAGATCGCACTTCCAAGGCTGAATGGGAAAAGTGCCATGAAGGCGATAAGTTACCCACCCTTGAAAGTTTTAAAGAGTTTTTAAAATCGCGGGCAATAATACTAGATGCGATAAAAACACCTTCTCAGGAGGAGGCCAATCATTTTGTCCCAAATAAGTTTAAAAAAACGTTTGTTGCGAATACCCTTTCTTGCACTATATGTAAAGGGGAACATTCAGTATACAAATGTGAGCAGTTGAGAGCGGCAGCTGACAATGAAAAGCTTGCAATTGTGAGCAAGCATGGATTGTGTATCAATTGCTTATGGCCAGGTCATACCGCACAATCATGTAAAAGGCAAAAATGCTTAAAATGTCATAAAGCTCATAATACACATTTGCATAAGGCAATTGAATTATAAAATATTGAGCAAAATAATACTGACAATATATTAACAATGCATGCTTCGCATAAGAAAGATGACTATATGCTCCTTCCCACTGCTACTGTGAGTGTGTTAAATGCAAGTGGAAGAACCACAACTTGCCGAGTTCTATTAGATAGTTGCTCACAATCATCATTTATTACAGAGCACATGGCTAAAAAATTAGGTGTCGAGATTAAGAAGAAGTGTATAAAGATAAGTGGCATAAATACATCTACCGCATCAATCACTGGAGAATGTGAAATCGATTTAAGATCAAATGATGCAAAATACAAAGCCAACTTGAAATGCTACACTATCAAGACGATTACTGAGCCATTACCACATTTCACTTGCGAGAAAAGTTTTATACATATTCCTAAAAATATTAGGCTCTCAGATCCAATGTTTTATAAAAGTGGTGAAATTGATATCTTAATAGGAGTATCTCATTTTTGGAGCGTTCTTAGGCCTGGAAGAATAGTGCTCAATAAAAATATTAATTTAATCGAAACTGCTTTTGGCTGGATTGTATCTGGTCAATTAAAAGATATAAGAGCAGCTTATAAACCAAGATACAATCTTACTACAAACTCTTCAAGAATTGAAGATCAATTAGAAAAGTTCTGGAAAGTTGAAAATATAGATAACGTGTCTATAAAATCACAGGAAGATATGTACTGTGAAAAAGATTTTAATGAGAATACAGTTCGTGATGAACATGGAAGATTTGTGGTTGCAATTCCCTTAAAAATGAAAAAGGACACATTAGGTAATTCGCGTCAAAGAGCTCTGTGCAGCCTTTTGCGTATGGAAAATAAATTTCGTAGAAAGCCCGAGTTCTATCTTTCGTATAAAAATTTCATAAATGAATATATTAATTTAGGTCATATGACTCGATTAACAAATCCTACCACGAATAACAATCCATTCTACTTACCACATCATGGCGTAATTAATGAGAGTAGCACTACTACTAAGCTACGTGTTGTATTTGACGGTTCAGCGGCCACAACTACTGGATTGTCAAGAAATAACATTGAATATGTTGGTCCAGTAGTTCAAAATGATTTGTTTTCCATTCTTTTACGCTTTAGACTTTGGCCAATTGTAATAAGTGCTGATATTGAAAAGATGTATAGACAAGTACTGGTAAGAAAGGAGGATCGTGATTTGCAACGCATATTATGGAGAGAATTCCCATCTGATGAAATTTCAGAATATGAATTAAATACGATCACCTATGGAACTGCATCTGCAGCATTTTTAGCCACACGGTGTCTACACGAAATTGGTGTTTTGGCTGAGAACAATAAACAAGCTAAATTAAGTCGTGTAATAAAACAAGATTTTTATGTTGATGATCTGCTCACTGGGGTGACAACAATAGATGAGGGTCAACAATTAGTGGAAGAACTAAACCAAGCTTTATTATCAGCTGGTTTTCCACTTCGTAAATGGGCATCAAACTGTGATGAGGTCCTTTCTTTGGTTGAAGATCGTGAAAAAAATGTTGTGTCACTCAACAAGAACGAGAATATTAAAACATTAGGATTGAATTGGTCACCACAAAAGGATTATCTATGCTACAAAATAGCCACAAACATACCAAAAAAGATAACTAAGCGTGTAATGCTATCTACTATCAGCAAGATTTTTGATCCGCTTGGATTGGTTGGAGCATGCATAATAAATGTAAAGATCCTATTGCAACATCTATGGTTATCAAAATTAGGTTGGGATGATGATGTTCCTCTCAATATCAAGGACAAATTTCACCAATTTTGCAATGAATTACCAATACTTGAAAATTTAAAAATATCACGATATGCAGTCATACATGACAGTAATCAAATAGAATTGCATGGTTTCTCAGATGCATCTGAGCACGCATATGGTGCTTGTATATATATAAGAGTAAGAAGTAGTGAAGGAATGTATAAATCCTATTTGCTATGCGCAAAATCAAAAGTTACTCCATTAAAGACACTGACAATACCTAAGTTAGAGTTATGCGCTGCATTTATAATGGCAAAATTAGTTAGGCGCATCATTGACACAATTAATTGTCCCATTCATGGGGTATATATGTGGTGTGATTCCTCAATTGTTTTAGCATGGCTTAAGAAGCCTTTGCATAGTTTAAAAATATTTGTGGCAAATCGTGTTAGCAAAATACATGAGGCTGTAGAATCTCCCAAATGGAAATATGTAAATTCTATAGAGAATCCAGCTGATTTAATTTCTCGCGGTATATCTCCTAGGGAATTAAAAAATTCTAATCTCTGGTGGTATGGCCCTGAATGGTTGACACATAATATTAAGCAGTGGCCTGAGAGTAGATTCTCAGTGCCAGAAGAATTACCTGAATTAAAACCACTCACTATAAATACTTTATTAGTAAAATGTACCACTGATACTATAAATTTTGAACGGTTTTCAAAGTATAATCGTCTTAGAAGAGCCTTTGCATATGTTTTAAGATTCATAAATAATTGCAAACATAGAAATAACAAGCGGTCAGGCGAACTAACTCCTGATGAAATAAATAAATCTGTTATGCAATTAGTTAAAATAGTACAATTAATAGCATTTGAAAAAATAATCAGCGGCCTCAATAAAAACATCGAAATTAAAGATGCAAACATTTCACCACTATCCCCATTTCTTGATGAAAATGGATTATTACGCGTAGGAGGACGTCTTCAACATTCTCAGCTAAATTATAGTGCAAAACATCAACTAATCATGCCAAAAAATCATCATATGATAAGGTTAATATTTGAATATGAACACCTTAAAAGTGGGCATGCTGGTCCTCAATTATTGTTAGCTTTGGTGCGTGAGCAATGGTGGCCATTAAGAGGCAAAGATCTGTCTAGGCAAATTGTGCATAAATGCATTCAATGTTTTAAGATAAAACCAAGGAGATGTATGCCTCAAATGGGATGTTTGCCTGAGGAACGTGTAAAAGAGACCTTTCCGTTCTATAATTTAGGGGTTGATTATGCTGGGCCAATAAGTATTAAAAATAAATTTGGACGTGGTGCAAAGATGATAAAGGCCTATATATGCCTTTTTATTTGTATGTCAACTAAGGCAATACATATTGAAGTAGTTAGTGATCTCTCAACGAAAGCCTTTTTAGCTGCTTTAAGCAGATTTATATCGCGTCGCGGAAAGCCTGCCATTATTTATTCGGATAATGGAACAAATTTCGTAGGGGCAAATAGGGAACTCAAGTCAATTCTGCAAAATCTTATAGCTGACAAACAAGTCATAATTGATAATATGGCAGATAATTTAATTGAGTGGCATTTTATTCCACCAAGTTCTCCACACTTTGGTGGGCTTTGGGAAGCGGGAATAAAAAGTGTTAAAACACATTTAAAACATGTACTAGGCAATGCGAAGCTCACTTGTGAGGAACTATACACCGTTTGTGTGCAAATAGAGGCCATATTGAATTCCCGACCTTTATTTCCCATGTCTCCCAATCCTAACGACCTAGAAGCCCTATCCCCGGGACACTTTCTTATAGGAAGAAAGCTGCTAGCACCACCTCAAAGCAGGCTGCTATCCAATAAAAGCCAGCTCGAAAGGTTTGAGCTGCTCAATAAAATGGTAGCACATTTTTGGAAGAGATGGTCCAAAGAGTACCTTAATACTCTTCAATTAAGGAGAAAATGGACTGCCAAAGGCACCAATATACAAGTGGGGCAGCTTGCAATAATAGCTGAGGATAACCAGCCATCTATAACATGGCATCTGGGCCGAATCATTCAAACGATTCCAGGAGATGATGGTTTGGTACGTGTTGTCATTATAAAGACACCTTCAGGGCAGCTTAAGCGCCCTGTTTCGAAAATATATCCACTACCAATCGACGACGAAGCCTAGTTCCGTTATAACTACTTATTTTGGAATACCTGAGGTATTCCAAGGCCGGGGGCATGTTACCACCCGCAATCGGGCTACAAAATAAAACAGTTTAAAAGCCTCTTAACACCTCAACATTGTTGCGAACGAGGCACAACAAAGGAAACAATATTGATTTTTTCCTAAGAGTATTGAACACCTGCAGCTGCATTATTGCGCAGTTAGGCCAGGAACCAATGAGATGCAAGGAAAGAAGAGTTGACCAAATATGGTCATATCAAAATCAAGAAAAAGGTATAAATAGGGCTGGCATGAAAAAGAAAGAGGACTGCAAATTAACACTTCGACAAGTTAACATATAAAGAATTTCATCTCTAAGCAATATAAAAAATAAATAATTAATCCATAGTTTGCTGAGTTTTCCTCATTGGTGCGGTCCATCTTTATCAACATTATATTCAAAATTTATCATCGAAGTACACCACGCAACATCTTGTGGTTTGAACATACTTCGGTAGAGCGATACGCTACAACAAGTATGTCTCCAAGAGATGAAGATCTCTACAACGCTTGGCTACAATCCGAAGCAGAGAAAAAACAAATGCAGGAAACAATTCTCTCACTAAAGAAACAACTCGAATCAATTAGTGCTGAACTCAGCATGCTAAAGAGAACACAAATTGTGCATTCGCCTCCTCCGCAAATAGTTGACGAAGAAACAGCAAACGACAGTGATCTTGCAGAGGAAACAAAATGGGTTCGTACGCTAAATAAAAAAAAGAAACGTAAAAGAGCTCTCAGCGTATCACCTAACCAAAATGATACTAATACCGGTAGTCCGCACGTGGTCAAAACACTCATTCAAACCATTCAAGAGGATAAGACAAAGAATCAGCCACCAAAACCTCCGCCAATTATAATTTCTGGATTAACCAATATGGAAAAAATTAACGCAATAATAAACAAAACTATTGGAAATAATTTTCAAAGTAAGTTACTCAACAACAGCGGAACTAAAATAAACGTGCTCGATATCAATGACTATAGAGAGTTAACAAAAGAATTGAAGAGTCAAAATGTAGCTTGGCACACTTATGAAAACAAACAAGATAGAGACATAAGGGTAATGATTAAAAACCTCCACCACTCTTTCAGCCCACTTTCAGTATAATCGAAGATCTAAAAAAACAAGGCCTCCAAGCACAAAACGCTACTTTAAAGATAAAATGGAAAACGAAAGAACCACTGGACATGTTCATAGTGGCCTTTCATAAAGATACTGCTGTAGACAAGATATACAATGTGAAGTTAGTATGCAACTCTGCTGTAGTCGTAGAGCCGCTCAGAAACAACAAACTTATACCACAATGTGCAAACTGCCAAGCGTTTGGACACACAAAAAACTACTGCAATCAGGCTCCAAGATGTGTTAAATGCGCTGGTGCCCACCGTACAAAAGAATGCACTAAGGCAAGCACAGAGCAGCCTAAATGCTGCCACTGCGGTAAAAATCACCCAGCGAGCTACCGAGGGTGCGAGGTAATTAAAGAACTTCAACGAATTAGGGATTTGACTCGCAAACGTAAAGAATCATCCGATAATAATAAGCATACAGGCAGAAGTATTCCACAAGTCCCTAATGAGATTATTAAACAACAAAATAAAGGTGAGCTCGAAATAAGTCAGTTGCCCAATAATAATAATATTCCGGAAGCAACAGTAAGCAAGTCACTCAAAGATACTCAAACTACTAACAGCTTGCTAGTCGAAATCATTGAGACGCTTAAAAACCAAAACCTGAGACTAAACATGATTGAACAAAGGCTCAGCAATTTATCTTGCAAACGTCAATGGGTAAAAAGTTAACGGTAATGGAATGGAACGCCAATGGATTGCTACGTCACCAAACTGAATTGCAAGCAATCCTAACATTAAAAGACGTCGACGTAGCTGAGACACATTTTACTAATGAGTCTTATATCAGACTAAAAGGGTATGTAACACACCATGCACGCCACCCGTCCAACTCCGCTAGAGGAGGAAGTGCTGTTATCATAAAACAAGAGATTAAACACTATAGTGAAGATCCGTATATTTCGAGAGATATACAAGCAACAATTGTTAAAATAGAGTCACTCAAACAAAAACTTTCAGTCTGTGCTATATATTGTCCACCACGCTATAATATTCGTGAAGCGGAATTTACAAATCTTTTTCGTCAAATAAATGGGCGCTTTATTATAGGTGGCGACTTTAACGCGAAACATATATTCTGGGGCTCTAGGCTCACTTCTCCAAAAGGCAGAGAATTATATAAGGCTGCAACAAAGTATGGATGCCATTTTATTTCGACAGGGCAGCCGACATACTGGCCCACAGATAGAATGAAGACTCCCGATTTAATCGATTTTTTTGTAGTGAAAAATATCTCAGCTAATTTTATCAAAATAGAGGGAAGTTTTGATTTGAGTTCCGATCATACACCAATATTATTAACTCTTAATGAGAACATAAACAAAACCGAACCACCGCCAAGTCTAGTAAATAAGATGACTGACTGGGACTATTTCAATTATCTTATTGTAAATGACATCAACCTAAAAGTTAAGATTAATACTGTGGATGAGCTAGAAGACGAAGCCATTCAATTTACCAACGCTATACAACAAGCTGCCTGGAATAGTACTCGAACCAATAGAAGGAAGCACCGGGGCCCAAATCTACCATCATACATTAGAGAGCTAATAGCCAACAAACGCAAGTTGAGAAAACAGTGGCATCAAACACGACATCATTTAGACAAAGCGCGTCTAAACAAAGCTAGTAAAGAATTAAAAAATGAAATCTTCACTTTCAAACAAAATGGTACAAACAAATACCTATCAGAACTAACTGCAGATAGCAAAACAGAATACTCGTTATGGAAAGCGGTTAAATACTTAAAGAGACCTACTGCTGTAGCTTCTCCAATTAAAAAACCAGATGGTACCTGGGCCCGAAACAACGAGGAAAAGGCTGCCTTGCTGGCACAGCATTTTGAAGCCAGATTTCAACCTCAAGTCGCCACATCGTCTCTACCTCATCTATGGCAACAGCAGCATACAACCACAATTCCTAGGGTGTCTGCTAAAGAAGTTTTGAAAGAAATTAAAACAAATTTTACAAAAAGAAAAGCTCCGGGGTTTGACTTAATTACTGGCAATATGTTGCAGAACCTCCAGAACCTCCAAGCAATAGCAAAGTTAGCTAAAATCCTCAATGCGTGCTTTCGTTTAAATCATGTACCAAGCATTTGGAAAGCAGCCGAAATTATAATGATACCAAAACCGGGGAAAAAACTAAGTGAAGCAGAGTCTTACCGACCAATCTCGCTGCTTCCCATAATATCGAAACTGTTGGAGAGGCTAATACTTAAACGATTGAAACCAATTATAGAAGAAAGGAAGCTGATACCTTCACACCAATTTGGGTTTAGAAATAGTCATTCAACGATTGACCAGATCCATCGTATTACCAATGTTGTAGAAGATGCTTTAGAAAACAAAAAAATATGCTCAGCGGTGTTCTTAGATATCGCACAGGCGTTTGACAGAGTTTGGCATATAGGCCTACTTCACAAAATAAAAGCAAGTATTCCTGAATACTATAATTTAATAGAATCATATCTTTCTGGCAGATACTTTAGAGTCAGGTATGATGACGCTTATTCCGAACTAAAGAAAATTGATGCTGGAGTTCCTCAGGGCAGTGTGTTAGGGCCAACTCTTTTTCAAATTTATATGTACGACATCCCAACTACTCCTCACAGCATAACAGCAACGTTTGCTGACGATACAGCACTGCTAGCGGTAGGAAAAACGGTCTTCGAGTCGACCCAAAAGTTGCAACATGCAATAAACAAAGTCGAAAACTGGACAAAAAAATGGCGCATCCAGCTAAATGAATCTAAATCCACACACATCAACTTTACAAACAAAAGTGTTGACAACAAACGAATTTATATTAACAGCGTGGTAGTCCCATATGCCAACACGGCCAAATATCTTGGAATGACGTTGGACACCAAACTAAAATGGAAAGAGCACGTCAAGAAAAAAAGAGCCGAGCTTAATATCAAAGTCAATAAAATGCAATGGCTTCTAGGACGGAAATCCGAACTAGCGCTCCACAACAAAATAACACTCTATAAACAAGTACTATGCCCAGTATGGGCTTATGGAATTCAACTCTGGTCATGTGCCAGCAGAACTAATATAGATATTATTCAAAGATTCCAAAACAAGGTGCTACGATCTCTTGTAAATGCACCATGGTACGTTAGAAACGACGACCTGCATCGGGATCTAAGTATAGAAACAGTAACCGATGTTGCTAACAAAGTCAAAGCAGCACATAAAGAAAGATTGAAAAATCATGTCAACATCGAAGCAAAAAAAATCATAACGTTACACAAAGCAATAAGAAGACTTAAGCGGAAGAGACCGACTGACTAATTAAGTAAATTAAATTAATTAAATCACTTGCTCAACTACTTACCCACTGGAAGTTAAGTTGCTTGAATTCAATTATCTTAGTAATATAAGTCATCAACAAATTTATTGTTAGTAAACACTAGTTTCAATACTTAATAAAAAAAAAATTAGGTTCCTGAGCTCTTCTGGCTCCGTTTGTCTAAGTTGTATCTAAGTTGTATTCTGTCTACTGCCTCCGGTACCGGGAACGTGATTGACTTGCCCTTCGGATGCGTTGTCCTTGTGATATGTCGGAGAGCTGCTGTTAAAGTAGTGGTGTCTCCAACCTTTACAATTTCATCGCGTCTTCGATGGCGTCGTAAATGAGTCGTGGATATGTTGTGGTCGCGCTCTGCTTCGGTTCGTCTCACTCCCTTGCAGGATTTTCTAAACTTTTTAGCACCCTCTTGGGATTGCTGATTGCTCTGGTGACTGTTGTCACCGTCGCATTCTACTTCTCTAGCCTTCTTCTGTTGCGCGTCTGTTTTGATGGAGGCAACTGTTTTTTGCTGCTGCTTGTCAAATCCCCTGTTGCTGCTTCTGGGATTCGATTGCCCTTGTAAGTTCATCTACCGCCTTTCATTGTTCTGGACTTTCTGAGTGAACCTGCACAATATTGTTAGTCGTTAATATTTTGCCAAATATTATATTAGTACGGTCTCTGTCGTTTTTTCATTGGCTACAGTGGAAGAACGTATGTCCGGGTTTATTTCATCGCACGTCCGATACTAATCACTATCCACTTTCTCTAGTTTATATTTAAATGTCATGAAACAACCATGCCCCGTGAGCACTTGCATTAGGTGATGGTTCACGCCACCGTGTTTTTTTTAATCATAGCTGTATATCTGTGATGAGCCTTTTGGCCCATACGGCCTTCCCTCTGTCTAAATTCCAGCGGTCTTGTCAATGCTTGATGATGGTGGTCTTAACTTGGTCTTTGGAGAAACCGACTTTCTTTCTGAGTTTCCTTTCTTCGACCAATAGGTCGATTAAAGGCGTGTTGGCGAGTAATAAAAGTGAGTCTGTGGACGTCGTCCTATAGGCCTACGTTATTTCAATCGCCAGCCTCCTTTGCTCCCGTGTTAACTTGCATATTTGGGCCTTAGTTTCCAGCCCTCTTTGCCATATTGGGCCCTGGTATAGTGCCACGGAGTGTACTACTGCGCAATATAATAGTCTTTTTTGTTGAGACGATCCGTTGAACCTGGGCATTAACCTTTTTAGTGCTGCTACCTTTGTGCCCGTTTTTTCTACTATGTACTAGATGTGAGCTTTGATCGTGAAGTTGTGGTCCAGCATGACGACAACTTCATCGTCATGCTGGACGATGTATCGTATGACACATGCAGCACCCGATACGCTTCTCCAAAACATAAAGGAAGAAAACATTGCAATATTATCAGTGAACCTAATAGGAAGACCATGGAAAAAGCGGGGTGGATAGCTGACCTACAGAGGGATGCCGCTATTTATGTGAACGCCAGAATTATAAAGGCCACTGACATAAAACAAGGAAACGGATATGTTATGGCAAGCGTGGGGGAAGTAGTGCTAGTAAGCGGTGACCAGAAATTTGGTGCTGAATTGTTCGCTTGACAGCTCAACACTGGGGGACGAGAACAATAGAGTTTGAGTCCAACGATGCAGGTATTCAGATCGCGAACGTTCTTACAGTCGTCCAACCATTTATTGAACGCTCAACTCCCCCTCATCAGATCTATTTATTAAAAGAACATAAATGTGTGTTAAGAGAAAACTTGATAAACTCATTTTATTTAAAAACAAATTGTTTTTAAAAATCCTCTTTGTTCAACAATTTCTTTATGAATGCTCGATTTTTAACAGAACGCTTGGCCCCGGTTAGGTCAGGAGAGTCTTGGTATGGTTGAGTTCCTAGCGAAAAAAGAGGAAAGCAACTTTTATTTAAAAACAAATTGTTTTTAAAAATCCTCTTTGTTCAACAATTTCTTTATGAATGCTCGATTTTTAACAGAACGCTTGGCCCCGGTTAGGTCAGGAGAGTCTTGGTATGGTTGAGTTCCTAGCGAAAAAAGAGGAAAGCAACTTTTATTTAAAAACAAATTGTTTTTAAAAATCCTCTTTGTTCAACAATTTCTTTATGAATGCTCGATTTTTAACAGAACGCTTGGCCCCGGTTAGGTCAGGAGAGTCTTGGTATGGTTGAGTTCCTAGCGAAAAAAGAGGAAAGCAACTTTTATTTAAAAACAAATTGTTTTTAAAAATCCTCTTTGTTCAACAATTTCTTTATGAATGCTCGATTTTTAACAGAACGCTTGGCCCCGGTTAGGTCCGGAGAGTCTTGGTATGGTTGAGTTCCTGGCGAAAAAAGAGAAAAGCAACTTTTATTTAAAAACAAATTGTTTTTAAAAATCCTCTTTGTTCAACAATTTCTTTATGAATGCTCGATTTTTAACAGAACGCTTGGCCCCGGTTAGGTCAGGAGAGTCTTGGTATCGTTGAGTTCCTAGCGAAAAAAGAGGAAAGCAACTTTTATTTAAAAACAAATTGTTTTTAAAAATCCTCTTTGTTCAACAATTTCTTTATGAATGCTCGATTTTTAACAGAACGCTTGGCCCCGGTTAGGTCAGGAGAGTTTTGGTATGGTTGAGTTCCTAGCGAAAAAAGAGGAAAGCAACTTTTATTTAAAAACAAATTGTTTTTAAAAATCCTCTTTGTTCAACAATTTCTTTATGAATGCTCGATTTTTAACAGAACGCTTGGCCCCGGTTAGGTCAGGAGAGTCTTGGTATGGTTGAGTTCCTAGCGAAAAAAGAGGAAAGCAACTTTTATTTAAAAACAAATTGTTTTTAAAAATCCTCTTTGTTCAACAATTTCTTTATGAATGCTCGATTTTTAACAGAACGCTTGGCCCCGGTTAGGTCAGGAGAGTCTTGGTATGGTTGAGTTCCTAGCGAAAAAAGAGGAAAGCAACTTTTATTTAAAAACAAATTGTTTTTAAAAATCCTCTTTGTTCAACAATTTCTTTATGAATGCTCGATTTTTAACAGAACGCTTGGCCCCGGTTAGGTCAGGAGAGTCTTGGTATGGTTGAGTTCCTAGCGAAAAAAGAGGAAAGCAACTTTTATTTAAAAACAAATTGTTTTTAAAAATCCTCTTTGTTCAACAATTTCTTTATGAATGCTCGATTTTTAACAGAACGCTTGGCCCCGGTTAGGTCAGGAGAGTCTTGGTATGGTTGAGTTCCTAGCGAAAAAAGAGGAAAGCAACTTTTATTTAAAAACAAATTGTTTTTAAAAATCCTCTTTGTTCAACAATTTCTTTATGAATGCTCGATTTTTAACAGAACGCTTGGCCCCGGTTAGGTCAGGAGAGTCTTGGTATGGTTGAGTTCCTAGCGAAAAAAGAGGAAAGCAACTTTTATTTAAAAACAAATTGTTTTTAAAAATCCTCTTTGTTCAACAATTTCTTTATGAATGCTCGATTTTTAACAGAACGCTTGGCCCCGGTTAGGTCAGGAGAGTCTTGGTATGGTTGAGTTCCTAGCGAAAAAAGAGGAAAGCAACTTCTATTTAAAAACGTAATTTTAATTTTTTAATTTAAAAAATAAATTAAATTAATTTAATTTAATTTTTAATTTTTCTGCACTTGTTTATATTTATTTAATAATTTTTTAAAAATTATTTAAATAAAAATTTAAAATTAAATAAGAAATATTTAATATGTTTATAAATGATTTGGTCCACTGTAATTTTTTCATTTGTTTCGCTTAGAAATGAATATCTGCATCAGTTCAACACAATAGAGGGCCGAGCTCTATTGTTCCACTCCCCCTTGTTATTCGAAAAGTCATAAATCTGTCACTCAAAATCCGAGAACAATGATCACGTTTTTCACCAAATTTCTGGGAACCCTAGTAAGCTGCTACATATCTCAAACATAACCTTGAACGAGTTCAACAGTAACCTAGGAGATATCGCGAACGCAGTCGAAACAGTAGCAAGCATAGAATAACTGATATAGAAGTGACACGCAATGTATTTTTTAAAAATGTCGTCCATCTGTGGATGCCTTATGGTACTAATCATTTTCTATCCTTCTGTAACATAACTGCATGCGGGTTCCTTTTCTATCCCATATTCATATATTCGCATTTATTCAAACAACAGTAAGGATACATATAATTTGCTTAAATTCATATTTATTTAAGCATAGGCAATATTATACAAAAAATATACTGCAATGTGTATCATGCAATTATACGTCTGCAATTTTCGTGTTATACAATTAAATTGATATCATTGAACTTTAAGAAATAATACTAGTTGTCCGAGCGAACTGCGTTTCGCCAAAAGGTGTTTCGTATTGATATAGCTGCACGGCAAACTCGGATTGCCTTATTTTGATTTACGTAGATATACAGGATTTGCAATTTTCAACCGTATTTTGTTTAAAAGATTCAGACTCCCATTTTCAAGTGTCTTTATTATGTTTATGTTCTTTATTATGTTTCGCCGATTTCTTGCAAGCCTTCCTGTCTGCTATTAGCCGGTTTTTTATTTGATCGGTATGTTGTTCCATTCCTTGGTGTGTGAGTTTATGCAAATATATTTGTGATAATTACTTACAAAAATTGATGTTATTAGCAGAAACAAACACTAACTCAATAATTATGTAGTAAAAACTTTGATATATTGAGAAATATATTGCTGATGCACGAAAAAGGAAATGTTTCAACATACAGATTCACTATGATTGATTATTTGACTTTTATTAATTAGATTTTCACAAAAAACAATACTCTAGCAAACTTGATCATTCGGAAAACATAGTTTAAAAAAAGGCAAATTAAAAATTAGTCAAACATGTGGCCTACATTAGAAAATTTGGGAAAAAATTGCGGGTAAAGACACCTATTGATGCCCTAAGGAATCAAAATCACAAAATTTCTCATTTTCCATAAGCGTGACACAGCCCTGGTAGCAAGACAAGGCGCTAAAGCTGATAGCTGGCGACTTCAATGCCAAATCGCCAACATGGGACGCCAAGAAACCCGATAAAACAGGAAACAGCCTTGAAGAATGGATTGCACAGCAAGATCTAGTAATCCAAACTGACGGCATAAAGCCAACATTCGTCAGGGAGACCCAATAATCCTATATCGATCTAACACTGACAACAAGCAATCTAGCAAACAACTGCGCGCGGTTGAAGGTTGACAACGACGAAAACTTCAGCCACCATCAAAACATCAGATACGAAATCAAAACCGGACGCCCGACAACCATCTAGCATTGCAAACCTAAGTACTGGAAGTAAATCCAACGATGATGCTACTGAGTGGACAGGTACCAGAGAGATGGAAAAAAGCCAGACTATGCCTAATCAAGAAACCAACAAAAGGAGAGGGAAAAAAATCCGACCAATCTGCCTATTGGACACGCTACGCACAACGCACAAAATCAGTTTGGATTCAGAAAGGGAAGGTCAACCGATGATTCACTGAGGAGGATAAGAGATATAATCGACTCTAATCTATCCTGGCCACCGCAACAGCGCGAATACGTAATACTAATAAAAATGATTCAAAGCTACCTCACCCGCCGAAGCATCGTGACCAACTGGTCACAATCCCACAAGGCTCCATCCTGGGACTCCTACTGTGGAACATACACTAGGTACGACCCGGTTCTAAGAACGACAATGCAACCGGAGCAGAGTTACTAGGCTTTGCCGATAACACGGCGGTCGTCGTGAAAGCCAGAACAGCCAGAGCTTCAGTTTCTGACCGAAGAAGCAATAGCCAGGATAATGGATGCTATTGCCAAGAGAGGGCTAACACTAGCCAAAGAGAAAACGGAGGCTGTTATCCTCCATGGGAGCAACATGCTAACGCTATTGGTACTCCGCATGGAGGGTCATACGGTACAACACAATTCTGGCGCCGTTGGAAGGGTGAATACCTGCACACACTCCAAGCACGCACCAAGTAGACCTACAAGGCACACTGGGCCAGAAAGCCCGATTTTCGGACATTACTTAATATCTCAGTAACTACCCAAGCGATTTCATTTATTTAAATTGCGTAAATTAAACAAAATTTGTAGTCATTTTGTAGTTTAAACGATAACACAGAATTGTGTAAATTACGCGAAAATTGATTAATTTCGTAATAAAATGGGGCCAAATAAAAGGCCATCTATCATGCATAGATCCTAAATTCGGTACAGAGTGCAATAATAACTACCATAAAGTTGGTATTTCCAAAAATTTGTATTGTGTAGTACAACTCAGACAGTTTAAATGTCTCTTTAAATGCGGAGCCAGACGTTTTCAGGTATAACGAACCGAACATATGCGGGCGAGCATTGTGTTCGAGCCATTGTAAAACGAGTCCCATTTATTTTGCAATAGAATTTTGTTGATATTAAAAAATTGTTTAACTTCTTAGTACTACAAATGTATAATTTATTTGGCCATAGAAAACACAATTCGAATTTTGAAAATCGGTTGGTTAGAAGTTGAGATACGGGGGCTAAACCGACAATGTGCTTGTCGAAAATGCATCGATACCTGCTTCAAAAATCACGAAATTTGATAAAATTTTCATCTTCAAATCAATATAGCGCGCGAATGCGTATGGATGCCGTAATACAGACCTAGTACATCAGAAAAATTAGAACAATATCTATAGAATGGTATAAATCTTAACACAGCACATTTTAGCACACATTACTAAAACTCTATTCAAAGTTTTTTTTCTTTCGAAAATTTGCCATTTTTTAAACGGAAATTACAACCATAATTATTTATGTAAATGTACTAAATTTTACACATTATTATGCTGTTTTAGACACCCTTTCCATTGGTATAATTGGTTTTCTTTAATTATTTCCCAGTTTTGAGATAATGAATTTCAAACTCAAGACATAGTTTTGCTACCAACTTCGACTTGAAATTTGTTTGACTTTGGAGCGAAATTGTTGCTAAACTAATTGTCCGATTGAAATAAAATTTGCAGATTTATAAAATTCAGCTAATCGTTTACCGATTCCCCGAAAAAATTTTTTGAAAAAGTTGATATTTCGATTTGCCACAATGTCCGGTCAGGGCCCAGTGTGCAAGGGTGATAACATCCAGCCGGAGGGGTTTGTCATACTCCAAGATGACCATCAGCCTCTAGTCGCCTACCACGGTGACGTGATGTTTAATACCTAGTGCCTTCGTCACCCAACATTACGACCCCTGCCTTTTCGACCACTCGCATTTTGGTACCTTTACATGTTGAACCACTTACATGTTTATTCCCCAGTTTTTCGTCCCTACGATGATTGAACCCTTAATATTATGCACTTTCGTCTTCCGATGATTCGGTTTGCATTTCCTACCCATCATTATTTTAAATTTCGCGATAGGGCAGAAATAATAGTTAGCTGGGTATTACGGAGAAAAGCGTGCGGGGCGCAGTGGTTAGCACACGCCTTACTCTGCGGACAAACTCAGATTTGAAGCACAGATTGATCAAAATTTATTGATTCTCGTTCCTCATTTATTCGCTAAAAGTGGAACAATCAATAAATCGATTAATCTCGTGAGGTAAGAAGCCTGGCAAAATTTCCTTCTTTCTATTTATCACCCGATGATGTTCTAAAAAATTATTGGCATAATTTAAAACAAAAGATTTCTTTTCCGAAAAAGGTTTCTTTTGCGAATAATTGTTTAAGTCCATGTTAGAACTCTTTAAATATTAAATTTTACAGAGTTTAAAATATTTATATCGCGTCACAAATTATAACATACATCAAATTTGTATCATTAAATATTATAAGCATTATTATTACAAAAGTACTTAACAATATCTTTGGTTTTATGTTCTGAAAAACATTTGTTAACGTTTCTTGCTATTTTTTGTCTCTGCTTAAAATGACAATTTATGATTGGTTTAAAACCAAATTGCTGAATCTTGGGTCAGTAAAACGTTGCAAATGAATATTATATAGCACCCAAAACAACGTTTATAGCACCGAATCACCGTATCCAATCAGTGAATTCAATTACAGTAGAAAATATATATTTCGGTTCTGTGAAATTTGCGCACGTTTATTACGGGGAGTATACAATGGAGCCCCAGAACCCCTACAGGTGTTAAGGTGATTTTTTTAAAATTTTATTTGTAATCGCGTAATGAGGCTGGGGAAGGCTCGCTCTGGACTCCTCCTTGTGGCTTGGCATTCTGCAAAAAGTAAGGAACATTTCTTGGTTCCGGGAACTCTTGGATCGCCAATGTCTTTTTGATGCCAGGTCTCACACCATGGCAATCAACCTCAAACCCAAGAAAGCTCACTGACTTCTTCAGAAAAGCACACTTCTTTGGGTTGAGCGTTAGGCCATTGTCTCGCACTGTCACGAAGATTCTTTCAAGCTTCTCCAAAGCATCTTGGAAGTCTTTGCCAGGCGAAACAATGTCATCTAGATATGCAATGGCTACCGTGCTTCCAAGGGGCCCGAACATTTTGTTCATCATTCGTTGGAATACGCCCGGAGCATTGCATAGTCCAAACGGCATCCGGTTGAATTCGTACTGGCCATCTGGAGTCACGAATGCCGTCTTCGGCTTCGAGTGTTCCTCCATCTCGACCTGGTAGTACCCGGAGAACAAGTCTAAAGTTGTAAAGAACTTGTATCCACCCAATCGGTCCACCTGGTCGTCTATCAGCGGGAGCGGATGTCTGTCCTTCTCGGTGATCGAATTTAATCGCCGGTAGTCCACACACAATCTCTTCTCGCCATTCGGTTTGTTCACCAACAGAATGGGCGAGGCATACTCAGAGCTCGATGGTCTTATAACACCAGCTTCTGTCATGGTTTCAACCATGTCCTTCACTAGCTCTCTCTCGCTATGTGATAGTCGGTACGGACGATAGAAAATCGGCTTGTCATCATTCAGCCGTATCGTCATTTTTGTGTTGTGGTGACACCCTATTTCTTCCACTCTTGTGGCAAAACAATCGCGGAACTTGTTAATAAGCTTCAGAAGCAACTCTGATTCGCTTGCGCTCAAATCCTCATCGATGTGTACATCATCTTTTAGTAAAGGTGATCTCTCCACCTTACTCTCTCGGATCTTCAAGCTCTTTTCAGCGCAAGTTCTGCCTCTCGCAACTACTTGCTTTGCTGGTATATACAAGTCCGCCTCTGATAGGTTTACTACCGGGACTCTACAGACAGCACCACTCTCGACCCGCAAGACGCATCCAGGGACTTGGTGTTCTTCTCCCTCTTTCAACCGTATGCTATCTTCCACGAATACATCTCCGCTTATGTCGGAACAGCACCGAACATAGCCTATGTATTTACGTGGTATTACTGTAGCTTCACTGCTACGGAGCGTGCATTTCTTTGGTTCTTGTCTTTTAAATTGAAATTTCAGTTTCTCATCGTCCTTAAACATGATTACGTTTGGATGGTCTGTGAATGGCTGGCCGACAAGAACATCTACGTCTTGGCATCGGTCCGGCACAATTACCATCTCCAAGCTTAATCTGCATTCATCAATTTCAATTTCTGTTGCTTTTGTCACACCCAGCGACCGGACGCAACCGCCACCATATCCGCGTATAGTTATGGAGCGTGGAAATGATCGCAATTTCAACTTGCGTACCACACACTCTTTAATTAAGACAAGCGTCGAACCTAAGTCAATAAATGCATTCACGCTCTCCCCATTCACTCGTATCTTCTTAAAATATTTATCGGAAGCATTCGATAGAACGTTCACGCCACTTACTTTGTAAACTGGCTTCTTTTCAGCGCCTTTTTGGCGCTCCGGACACTTGTGTCTCACGTGTCCCTCTTTGTTGCAGTTGAAACAGGTGATCTTCTTCCTATAACTCGGAGTCGATCTCTCGCGTCGGCGAGTTGACGGCTTATCATTAAAAGTTTTCAAAACTTTCAGCAGACTCTCAGGAGTATCGTATCTGCCAGCCTTGACAGATGCCTGTATCTCAGGACATGATTTTAGGCCACCGATCAAGAGGTTGACAGCCACCTCCTTTTCATATTTGAACGGTTCCATCAAAGCCATTTTATCATAGAAGTAGGAAATCATGTCTTCGTCCTCCCGCTTAACGCGATGCGCTAATTTGATAAGGATATCATCATAATTAACTGTGTCGGGAAAAGCAGTTAGCAGCAACTCTCTCCACGCAGTCCAATTCAGATCGAGCCTCTCTTTTGAAGAGTACCACTTCGCGGCTACTCCCCTCAGGTTTGTTGTGGCCACATGTATGATTTTTGGCTCTGGCCAGTCGTTGACTGTCGCCAACTGCTCAATATTCCGGATGTATCTTCCAATAGAACACAATGGATCGCTAGGGTCATACAGCGGAACAGGAGCATGTTCTCCAGAGTAAGCCCTTGATGGGCCCGCCATCTGCGTCATGGTCTGGTTTTGGGCAAACGTATTCATGGTGCTTATCAGCGTCAGCATCATCTCTTCCATTCGGTTATTCGTGGTAGGCGGCTCACTATCTATTGGCGTAGACGCTCGTGGCTCTTGCTCGTTCGACATTGATTCTTTATTAAAATAAATATATATGTTATCTTAACACGTCCAACCTAAACTTGCTTTAAAAAAATAATAGTAAACAATCAGACAATAGGCTATTTAATTCACAATATCGTGCGTATGTCCGTGACTTGCCCGGACACAATATACATTTTTACTTTTTCTTTGCCAACAAAGCCAACAGAGTCGCAGAGCCTCCCCAGTAATCAAACCAAATCAAATTCTATAATTCTTGGAAAACACTGTGGAATGGTCGCATGGTTTGCGATCCCACTTCTGAAAATTGTTAAGGTGATTTTTTTAAAATTTTATTTGTTTCTTTGACTTAATAATAATCGCGTAATGAGGCTGGGGAAGGCTCGCTCTAGACTCCTCCTTGTGGCTTGGCATTCTGCAAAAAGTAAGGAACACATGAGCGAGAGCTCAGTAAGTCCTACCGGACAAGACCCACACAAACATACACACCGGATATCATTCATAACCGGGGGGGGGGAACACCCCTTTGCTCTAACGAGCCTAGGACAAAGTCCTCCAAGCCTTCTCGGCTTCACATGCCGTCTCGACACCTTCACCGGTGCTTACCCAAGACATCAGCATGACAGGGAATATGCCGTCTCGACACCTTTTCCAGTGCTTCCACAAGACATCAGCATAACAGGGAATATGCCGTCTCGACACCTTTACCAGTGCTTACCCAAGACATCAGCATAAGAACGACAACTGGACGCCACCTATTCACATAGCATGGCCGTTGTCCAGTTGTCGGAAAGGAACGGATAAGGGACAGATTCACTCCTCACTCCCATGCGCATTCGCTAACTACGCCCATAATATAACAATAGAAACTTACATTACTTCTAGCTGATTCTAGTATTAATCCCAAGCAACACACTCACTCACACAATTAGTCCAAAACACAAACAGGTTAACAAAGTCTCTATAAACAACAAGGGACAGAACACTCCGTAAGGCGCGAACCGACAATCTTGACTAATTACGAATCTCACCAAGTCCAAAGCCGAAGTCATTAGAGATCCCACTCTAAACTTCCCTGCTTAAGGTACTTCTTTGTGCGCTCGTCAATCGTCACTCCGCCTCGATTCGCCCTTGCCTCAATCGGAGTCGCGTTTATTATTGTTTACGTC